>CM053593.1:202638040-202660748 GCA_028646575.1 Pseudocheirus occidentalis | reverse complement strand
TACAGTGGGATCAATGTTCTGGGCTGGGGGGTAGGGACAAAAAGGGGAGAAAATTTGTAACTCAAAACCTTGTGGAAATGAATGATGTAACCAAGAAAATAAATTAAAATTAAAAAAAAAAAAAAGAAGGATCCAAAAAAAAAAAAAGCGGCAAAAATAACCATGAACACAGATAGGGTGAGAATAAAAATAGATAAACTGGTGAATTAATTACCATGTGCTTAAAGGCACTATAGAAAATCAATCAAAATCAATAATTAACATCTGTATATATAAAATGCATCTAAATAATTAAAAGAAAATGTTAATTTTCATTGAGAAGTTGACAGACAGCTATTATAGTAGAGAAATTCAGCTTTGTCTTTGAGATTTGGACAACTCTAAAATAAAGAAAAAATAAGAAGTTGAGGACCTGAAGAGATTTTTAGAATAGTTATGCTAAAACTGACAGTTACTGAATGGGAACAAAAAAGAAGATACATAGTTCTCATGTTACAAAAATTGATCATGTATTAGGGTATAAAAATCTTGTACTCAGATACAGAAAAATAAAAATATTCAGTGAAGAACCTTTGAAGAAAGAATAAAAAATTAGTCTGAGATAAAATAATTTAATCATAAAGAATTGATGGGTCAAAGAACAAATCATAGAAATAATAGATGTTTTATCACTGAATAAAACAACATGGCCACAACTTTTGGGATACAGCCAAAGCAATTCTTAGGTTGAAAAAATATTTCTAAATGTTTTCTTCAACAGTCGAAAGAAATAACAGATTAATGAATTGGGGGTGCAATCTAAAAACACTAGAAAAGCAACAAACCAAAAAATCCCAAGAAAAACACCAAATTAGAAATGCTAAAAATCAAAGAAGAAATTAACAAAACTTAAAGTAACATCCCCCTACCACCACCACCACCACAAAAACTTAATTTTCCAGGGTTACCATTAATCTCTTTGGTGCTTAATCCAGAGGCATTTCTTCAGCCTCTTCTTCCTTAAGCTCTTCAGTTTTCATTAATGTTAAACCACCTTCTTTCCTTTCTTGGTACTCTGCCCTTCTTTGGCTTTAAAGTACATTGCTCTCTCTCTTGGTTTCCATTCATGTCTATTTGCTTTCATTCTTCTTTGCTGAATTTTCATGCTTCTTACATCTTCATGAAAATCTCCAAAGGCCTTGTCCTGGGCTCTCTTCTTCCTCAGACCTCTCTTTGTTGGTGACGCAATCAGCTCCCATGGGTTCAGTTTTCTCTATTACAAATCTTTAGATCCAGTAGTAAGTAATCTTTCTCCCTTCAATTCCATTGCCACATTAGCACTGCCTGCTAGCCATTTCTATCTTATTAGTTCTTTAAATTAAATATTTCCATTATGGAATTAACTTATCATCTTTCCCCCTAAACCTTCCTTTCCTCAGAACTTCATGTTCCTATTAAGGGCTACAGCTACCAGTCACCCAGATTCATGAACTCCAAGTCGTCCTTTCTCCTCATATGGCCTAATTTAGGTCCTTCCCCCCACCTTCCTTCCTATCTGTCCTTCACACAGTTGCCAAAAGAATCTTCTTAAAGCTCAGACCTGAGTAAGTCACTTCCTTGCTCAGAAACCTCCAGTGGTTTCCCATTGTCTAGAATATCTAGACAACATTTGTTGTAATGTTATGTCCATTGTAACCTGAAGATATTACTGACTTGCTTGCCAACAGAGAGTTGTAGTGGCTGTAGAAATGGTATACTTTATTAGCTTTTTAAGGCATCTTTATTAGTGATAATGGGGACAGATTTGAAATGGTAGTGTTTCCTTTTAGCATTTCATATATGCAGTCACTGTTCCTTGATGTGAAAGAGCTAAGAAGGTAATGAAGTATTTTCATTCCACAAAGTTCAGTGCTGCCATGTGAATACATTAAATGTCACTTTGTGTGACAAATACTATTAAATCTTGAGCATATTGACCATCATTGCAGCTCTCATTCTCTATGATCATCTGAATATGGTTTCTTTCTGGATGATGGTGATTTCTTCCTCATGTTCAGCATGCAGAACATTTGCTGGTCACTAGATGATCTTTGGTACATAGAATCATGCCACTGCTGCTCTGCTTCCTAATTTAGTGAGATCCAATGACTTCTTCGTGTTTCAGCATTTCTGCCTGTATAAACATTGACTCTCACATGATAGTTAGTCATATGTTGGTAGCATAGCTGAAAAAGTTCAGATGACTCAATACAACCTTGAGTAAAATAACTCTTAAGTGCACATAGTCTTTAAGCAAAGGAACAGAAGAAAACAAAAACAAAAATGCCCCATATAGTAGGCAACCCAGCCAACTGATAAAACAGAGTAACTCCTAAAGAACAGGCTGATTTTCCTCATAGAAGAGTAGCTTTAGATAGAAGAAAGAGCTGGAGTCAAAAATCTTGCATTTGAATCTTGTCTCTGACTCTTAAAGGTTTAGTGACCGTGGGTAAATCATCTGATGTGATTTGTAATTTGTAAATTGACTAGGCACTGTGGTTAATTATAAAGAATGGTAGGTGGGGAGTCAAAAATCTAGGTTCAAATCCCAGATCTACTTAGCACTTTGGGCAGATCACTTAAGTTCTCCAAGTCTCCCTGTTTTTCATCTGTAAAATAAAAGAGTTGAATTACATCAGGTATGTCAGACTTGGCCAAGCCCTTCCTGGATGACCCAAATTGAAATGTAATTGGGAAGTGTTTAACAAAATAAATAGAACTACAGCACAACATAGATGATGTTAATTTGTGTTTTCCCAAGTCAGTATGCAGCCCACAGGGATCCATTTCTATTTTGAGTTTGACACCACTGGGCTAGATGACCTTCCAGCTTTAAATATTGAATGCTGGGGAACTGGTATGAGAGATGCCACTCCATGACTGGATGAAGCATGTGTGTCTGCATCACAGATCAGTGTGGCCTTTGGTTCTTATGCAGACACCTGTATTTTGTGTTTGTAAGACAGTGTTATCACAGACCTGGGATCCAGTCCTACCTCTGACTGACCCATTCATCTCTTAACCTGTTAGTGCTCTAGGAATCTCTTTAAGGTGATGTAGAAAAATGTAGAAAAGTGCCAGCCTACAACAATAAGTTTTGTTATACCAAATGAAATCTTAGATCTAGTCCCTATCTTATCAACAGACTAGAATTTATAATTATACTATTCTTTAATCTTTTCCGTTTTCCAGTACGGTAAGACCCCTTATGTGGGATTTTTAAAAACCTAGCCAGTACCAATTTTTAATTAAAATTATCTTTCAAGGTAATAGAAGCAGGTAAATTTGTAAAAAGAAAGTGAATCATTTGCCTTCTCAATGAGTGAGGAAGAGGTGAGAGAGAGGGAGAAAATTTTGAGCTTAAAACAAAAGTTTTTCCTCAAAAAATAAATAAATAACAAATTTGGGGGAATAGATGAATAAAAATAAAGTGAGAAACTCTGGTATGTTTTTGTTTTTTTGCCACTTTAGCTTTATGTCTCTCTAGAAGTTCAAAATTGCTTCAGGTCATAATGGGAACCCATTATTTACTCATTGTGGTACAGATTGTTATTTGACCCGTGTGAGTGAATTATGAATACCTCTATATAACTTAACATATGAAAACATTTTTTCATTCAGTATTTTTAGTGCTCTTCTGAATTTTGTATTATCTCTGTAATAGTATAGTATTGAGTGGGGCAAGATGTTATGTCTTGAGTGTGGTAAACTTGTTGGACTTGAATATAATCTCCCCCTAGTCTTATTATGAAGCAAGATTAATAACCAGGGTCACACCTATTCAGAGAGCTCTGTAATTAGTGTTTAGTCGCTCCGTAGATCACTTCCCCTTTAGATTATAAACATATCCCTCGTCTTTCTATCTGTACTCTGGGACTTTGCTCATTATTTTTAAATGGAAAAGAGAATTTTAAACAGTTTGGTTGTTTTAAAATATTTTCTTCACATGTATAACCTGTGTCAAATTGCTTGCCTCTTCTCAGCGAGGAGAGGGAGAGAATTTAGAACTCAAAATTGGAAGGGGGGAAAAAAAAAGTTAATTATTTTTACATGTAATTGGAGAAAAAAATTTTTTTTAATTTTTAAAGAAATTTTCTTCATTTTTGCATCCTGCAGCTTGGGAACTTTTAAGTGATGTGAGATAAAAATGAGAGATTTAAAAATATGAAATACTTTCTATTTCATCATTATACCCGTGTATAAGAAATTAAATTTTATACTCTGGTGACAAATGGACACCAGTACAAAGCTTTTATTTCTCCCCACTCTGTTTTGTTTTGGGTTGGTTTTTTTGTTTGTTTTGTTTTGTTTGTTTGTTTGTTTTGGTGAGTGGTTAGGCAAGAAGGAAATACCTGGGGAGATGAGTATTACATGGAGCCAGGTTTAAAAGTGACTCCACCACAAGTGGTAAGCATAGAGTGGTGGTGATTATACATAGTTATTAATGGTAGATTGGTCATAATTGTCAGATTAGCTTATGTTCTGTATCTGACTGAGTATAGTGTTGCAGTAAAAAGCATTCAGTACTCTTGTGATAAGAGCCTTCTTTGGGATTCTGGAATATTGTGTAACTCTTCCCTTGTAATTTCTAGGTATCTGGTGACACATCTCATGGGGGCGGATCTGAACAATATTGTGAAATGTCAAAAGCTCACCGATGACCATGTACAGTTCCTTATCTACCAGATTCTCCGGGGCCTAAAGGTAGCGATTCAGCACTAGTGATCTTTAAAGTATTGAAATAAGAGAGATGCATTTAGATGGTCCTGTGATAAACCAACAAAGTAGATACAGATCTCTATGCAGCTGTTCCCTTTGAGTTTTAGTACTTAGAACATTTGCTATCCTGCTGAGATTCAAGCTAAAATCAAGTTGCGGTTTTTAAGGTATATATCATGAAAATACCTAAATCAGGTGACTATAAAATTCAGTGATATTCAGTATGTTGTAATAGGAAATAATTTACCATTTTCTCTTATATTTTTTAGGCCCAGTGTCAGTAATTACAATCCTGCTTTCATAAAGATGTGTTGCAAATAAACTCTGAATTATAGACTCTGTGTATTGTATTATGTACTGATGTTAAAGAATGTGTTGGAGGAGATATTTTTATTAGCTGATTGACATGTTTTTCTTTTCTCCTACAGTATATTCATTCAGCTGACATTATACACAGAGTAAGTATTTTAACTTACTTCCTTTGATTAAATACAAGGGGAGTGGAGGATTGTTTGAATTTAGCCAGGTTCTTTATCAGAATGCAGTGCCATTTCTGTAGACCTTGAATTAATATTGATAGGGGCGGCTAGGTGGCGCAGTGAGTAGAGCACCGGCCCTGGAGTCAGGAGTACCTGAGTTCAAATCCGGCCTCAGACACTTAACACAAAAAGTAGCCGTGTGACCTTGGGCAAGTCACTTAACCCCAACTGCCCTCCAAAAAGCAAAAAAAAAAAAAATTTACTATTGATAACTATATCTCTGACAGTTCTCTAGGCTTAAACTAATGAGAAGGTGATTATATAGTTTATGCATGTACTTAGTATAACTTGAACTTGGAGCTGGCTATAAGATGAAGTTTATCTCATGTGACTAGAAAGTCTCATTCTATATATAACAAGTTACAGTAAAAGTGAAAGATTAACAGTGACTGAGTTCTCATCTATAGACAGGGTATTTACACTGAAAAATAAAGTTAATCTATTTTTTACTTATTCCTAGGACCTGAAACCTAGTAACTTAGCTGTGAATGAAGACTGTGAGCTTAAGGTAGGGTAAAGATCATAAAATGCAGTCTGCTCTAATTTGTGGCTGTGCATTTTATCTGTAAAGCAAAAATGTCTTGTGGAGTGGATCACTGTGCTACAACTTTTTTTTTTTCCTGAGAAATTAAGGCTGTCTCCAAGAATATTGGATCCAGAAATTTTTAACATCACAGAATTTAAGTAATAATAAAAATGATATCAGAAAATACTTAAAGTGAGGAATTATCAGTAGCATTGACAAGAATAGCAGCATTTGGTAATGATAGTGATGATGGGCACAAAACAGAATAATAAAATTGTAACCTGGATATAGAAGTTTTGTTGGGGGGGGGGGGAATTATGAATTTGTAGCCAAAAGACTTGGTTTCATATTCTAGTTCTAATAGTTACTGCCTGGGTAGATAGTAGGAAGCAGCTGGATATTTTTGAAGAAAAATGACATGACCAGACCTCTGCCTAAAGTAAGTAGTAGTAGTTCACAAAATAATTCTATAAAAATCACCAGCCTTTTTCTGTATTGCTAACAAATCCCTGGGACAAAAAAAAGGAAAATTCCATTCAAAAGAATCACAAAATATGTCTGGTAGGTGCCTACCAACACATACTGAGAACTTACATATGTACAACTACAAAAGACCTCCCCTCTCTTCCCTTTCTCCCGTCTTTCATCCTTCCCTCTCTTCTTCTCTCCTCCCTATCTTATACCAAACACCACAATAAGCTTCAAATGGATATATGATCTAAATATAAAAGATAACTTCATTTTAGAAAAACATCAAAGGAGAGTGGAAGTAGGAATCTTTCACAGGAAGATTTTTTTAGTAAACAAGAGCTAGAAATGATCATAAAAGATAAAATAGGCAATGTTGGTTACATGAAATTAAAAAGCTTTTCCATAAACAAAATAAATGCAACTAAAAAATAAGAAGAGAAACTGTTGGATGGGTTGAAAAGTCATTGCCTCAAAAACATCTCAAATAGGAATAAGGAATAACGGGGCAGCTAGGTGGCACAGTGAATAGAGCACTGGTCCTAGAGTCAGGAGGACCTGAGTTCAAATTTGGCCTTGGACTCTTGACACTTACTAGCTGTGTGACCTCAGGCAAGTCACTTAACCCTAATTGCCCTGCCTTCCTCCCTCAAAAAAAGGGAATAAGGACTAGTCTTGTGATTTCATTAAGATGGGGCATTTCCATATGAGGAATCTCCAGTTACCATTTCAGGCTGGCAACTTCTCTGCAGCTTGTAGTCTTAAAGAGTTACCTAGAGCTGTAATGTCAAACTCAAGTAGAAATGGGACCCACTAAGCCCTATATAAAAATCCCTGCAGGCTGACAGAAAACCATTTATTGACATTATATATGTTGTATAGTATTTTTATTTATTTCATTAAATATTTCCCAATTACATTGCTCCCTGCTTCTAGAGCACTAAAAGATTAAGTGACTTGCTCAGAGTCATACAATTACTATGCGTCAGGGGTGAGACTTGAACTCTAGTCTTCTGCTTCTGGCTTTGCCCTCTGTAGTGTCATGTTCCCTCCCAAAAAGGCAAACGTACATAAGGACTGGCACAAATATAAAGATAATATCCATTACTTAATAGAAAAGTTGTCAAAAGATATGAAGTCTTCAAAATAAAAAATACAACCTGTCAACAACAAGGTGAACAATGCTCCAAATCCCTAGTAAAAAGAGAAATGAAAATGAAAGTGTCTCTGAGGTTCCAGCTTGCACCCATCAAGTAGGCAAAAGTTGCCCCCAAAAAGAAAAATGCTGAGGGAACTGTGGGCAATCAGGGTCATGTACTGTTGGTAGAGCTTTCCATTCTGTGGAGGTCAGAGACATCTAGAAAATTGCTTACTGTCTTAGGGAGAAAGGGAAGGAGAGGGAGAATTTGGATCTCAAAACTTTTTTTTTAATTATTAAAAATTGTTTTTACATGTTATTAGGAAAAAATAAAATATTATTTTACAAAAAGAAGACACTAAGAAAGGTCCCATATATATACTAAAATAGTTATAGTAAACGCTTTCTATAGCATAGAAAATTGGGAAAAAAATAGTGCCCATCAGTTAAGAAATAGGTTTAAAAAATTATGATATATGATTGTAATGAAATATTATTCATGCTATAATAAATGAAAATATACAGAGTTCATAGAAACTTGGGAAGACATATATAATTGATACAGAGCAAAGCAAGCTGAATCAGGAGAACAAAATATGCCATAATATAAACAAAAATAACATTTACAGGCCACTGAGCTCTGACTTGTTGAATTTTGAACTGTGAATTTTATTTTCCACACCTGTTGGAAGGCAGTTCAAATAGCTCAGGCAGGTTGGTAGTGAGGGGAATATAGAGAAGAAGGGATAGATGTAAAAGATTGCAGAGACAGAATGAATAGGACAGAGAATTATGGGGAAAATGATAGAATGAGAGCTCACAGGGGTTCCTTGCTTCTTATTGCAGCCCCTCAAAAATAATAGAAACAAAGAAAAAACCATTTTTGTAGAAATTTTCACAATAAAAACAAAATTCAACAGAAATATAGCAAGGAAACCAAAGAACAGCTCAAATAAAATATAGAGTGAATATATTAGAATAAGAGAAGGGGGTAAGCATCAGAAAAATAAACTTCCATAAAACTATCAGAAATAGCATTAGAAACAAAACAAAAAGTCTCAAGCAATATGATTAATAGATACTGGGTAATGGAAACACTTTAGGAACTAACCTAAGAACCAAAATTAACACCCAATGATTCATTAGAAAAATTACAAGAACAAAATGAAAGTATTTGTAGATTCTATACATGATTGCATGCCACCATGGCGGGGGTAGGGGTAGGAAAAAGGGGGGAAATTTGAAACTCAAGGGATTGTGGAACTGAATCTTATAAACTAAAAGTAAATAAACAAGTCAATGAAGAAAAAAGAAAAATTACAAAAACCATTACACATATGGGAAAAGATAGTTATCAAAAATAAATGGCAGCAACTAAAATAATTACCATAGAAAAATACAAAATGGCAGCACACTGAAGTATAAAAAGAAACACTTAAAATAATTCTACTAAAATCAGTTTGTGATCAGTGCAGATGCTAGTGATAGATTTCAGGATAGAACAAAGAGAAGAAATTTCATGATTATTGACTTCCCAGAAAATACTGAAGAAGAAAAGTTTATGATAACTATATTTCAGGAAACTGTCGTCAGATACTTCCCAGAATTTTTTCTTAAAAAAAAAAAAAAGGAATAATGTTCTGCAAATAAAATTCATAGGACTCCAAGAGAGAAACTCAAAATGCATCTCAACAACTTCACATTTAGAATGATAGTGTCCCAAAAATCCAGGTACCGAAATGACATCAATACAAACCACCAGAACTTTTTACAACATACAAGAAATGACCAAAGACATTGGATCATAATCTTTATGGATTTTAAAAGCATATTCCTCAATTCTAAAATCAAATTTCGTTTAGATATAAAAGTTGGATATTTCAAACCAAAATAATGTCGAGGAAAAGCAACATATTTCAAAGGAGCCTTTGAAACTGAACTGGAGGAGGTCAGTCAGTTTGCATTTGTTAAGCTACCATGTGCCAGGCACTGTGCTAAACACTGGGAATTCAAAGAGAAACAAATGATTATATCCCTGATCTCAAGGAGCTAGTGGAGGAGACAAAATGCAGGCAACTATGTAGACGTAAGTTACTATAACTATTTTAGGACAAATTGTAGGTAATCAGCAGAGGGAAGGCACCAGAGTTAAGAGAATGTGGGAAGGGCTTCTTGTAGAAGGTGGGATTTTAGTTGGGACTTGAAGCTAGTAGGCAGAGATGAGGCAGAGAATTTCAGGCATGGCAGGAATAAGCAGTGAAAATGGAGTCAAGAGTCTTGCGGGAGAAACAGCAGGGAGACCAGTTTTACTGGATCACAGACTTCTTGAAAGGGTACGAAGTATGAAAAAATACTGGAAAGGTGGGAGGCAGGACAGGTTGTGGAGGGCTTTGAATGCCAAACAGATTTTATATTTGATCTTGGAGGTGATAATGAGTCTTTGGAGTTTATTTGATAGAGAGATGACACGATCAGACCTGCACTCAAGGAAGATCACTTTGGCAGCCAAGTCGGGGAGAGACTGGGGTAAGGAAAGATTTGTGGCAGGGAGACCAACCAGGAGATTATTGCAATAATCTAGTCATGAAATGATGAGGATCTGCACCAAGATGGTGGCAGTACCAGAGGAGAGAAGAGCACCATATGCAAGACATGTTATAAAGGTAGAAATGAAAAGACTTGACAGCTGATTGGATATGGGAGGTGGAGAGAGAGGAAAGAGTAGAGCACCTAGATTGTTGGCCTGGGGTATTGATGGTACCCTTAGCAGTAATACAGAAGATAGGAGGAAGGGAGGGTTTGGGAGGAAAGATTGTTTCAGTTTTGTACATGTTGAATTTAAAATGTCTATAGGACATATCAGCTCAAGATGTCCAATAGGCAGTTGGAGATGGAAGACTGAAAGTCAGCAGAGAGGTTAGGGTAAGTATATAAGAGATTACCAGTATATTGATGATAATTGAATTCAAGAGAGCTGATGAGATCACTAAGTGTAGTAGAAAAGAGGGAGAAGGAAAGAAGGGTCCAGGACAGTGCCATGGCTAGCAGGTGTGACTTGGATAAAGATCCAGCAACAGTGACTGAGAAAGGTCAAACAGGTAGGAGAACTACGAGAAGATAGTGAGTGTCCTTAAAGTCTAGAAAGAATGGCAAGAAGAAGAGGGTGACTGGCAGTGTCAGCAGAGAAGTCAAAACGGATGATTGTGAAAAGGCCATGAGATTTGGCTATTAAGAGGTTGTTAGAGAGAGAGGTTTCAGTTGAATGATGGAGTTGGAAGCCAGGCTGCAGGGAATTAAGAGAATGAGAAGGGAGGAAGTGGAGAAACCAACTGGAAAGGATTTTCTCGGGGAGTTTAGCCACAAAGGGAAGGAGAAATACAGAATGACAGCTAGCAGGGATGGAAGGATCAAGGGAAGAGGTTCTTTTGAGAGTGGAATACTGTGTTTGTATGTATTAAGGGAAGCAGCCATGTAGAAACAGAGAAATTGAAGATAAGAGTGGTGATGACCAAAAGGGCAAGTTACTGGAGAAGAAAGAATGGAATGGGACCGTGTATAAGTAGAGGGACTTGCCTTTGAAAGAGTTCTCATTAGGTGAGACTAGAATGAAAGGCAGAGGTGGTGGCAGAAGACATCTGTGAGATGTGAGTTGAGGAAGGGAAGGGGAGGTTTTCAGTGAATGGCCTCACTTTTTTCCATATATATATTTTTCAAATATATATAACTATATTCATAGTTATTTTATTTGTAATTATAAGAATTTAAAAATATATAGCATGGTGAATAAATTATTAGAATACTCAATAAATTGTATATTTAAATATAGCTTGTATTACAGTGAAGTTATATGATGCCATTTAAAAATGAAATTTGAAAATTTTTAATGGGAAGACATAAAGTGATTGAAGAAAGGAAAGTGGAATTAAAAGATCAATAAATAGGGGGTGGCTAGGTGGTGCAGTGAATGGAGCACCAGCCCTGGAGTCAGGAGGACCTGAGTTCAAATCTAGCCTCAGAAACTTAACACTTACTAGCTGTGTGACCTTGGACAAGTCACGTAAGTCCAATTGCCCAGGCTTCCCCCCTCCAAAAAGAAAAAAAAAGATCACCATACATACTGAGTTTTTTTTTTTTAATGACAGCAACAAAAATATTGACTAGGGCTTTAAAGTTTACAAAATGCTTTCTTCCCAACAATCCTGTAAAGTCAATGGCATAAAGTTTTTAGCTCCATTTTGCAGAAGAGGAAACTAAGACTTAGAGAGAGGTAGTATCTTTTTCTTCATTGTTTAGCTAATATTGGAAATGGGAGGGATATGAAGAGATGAGAGTTCAGAAGAGGACTTGGAGCAAAAGATTAATGTTTTATTAAATATAACATTTACTTTAATCACAATGTAAATAGCTTTTATTTTATGGTTTTCCATAGAATGTTATTTCTGTTCTGTTATTATATTTATTAAGCTTAGTAAGATATAAACTTTATTTTTTTTAATTGACAGAACTTAACATATAATTGAATATAAAGGTGAGAGAAGGAAAAAGAATAAATAAGCATTTCTTAAGTGCTTATTACTATATGCCAAGTACTATATGAATCATTAGGGATGCAAAGAAAAGACAGAAAATGCCCCGGTCCTCAAGGAACTTATATTTTAAAGGAAAGAGAAATAGGTATGTCCAAAATACCTAGAGCAGATCGAAGGTAACCTAAAAGGAAAAGGTACTCACAGTTGGAAGGATTGGGAAGGACTTCTTCCAAATAGAATTTGAGCTGGAATCTTGAAAGAAGCCAGGGCAAAAAAGGATAAGACAGTGGCAATGAGAGGGGAGAGCTCTCTAGGCATAGGGGACAGGCAATGTAAAGGCATAGAAAGTGGGTTTTAAACAGTTGAGACTGAATGGCAATGACGCTGACAAAATCAATTAAATTAAAAGTAACGTGTGGGTCAGAGACCTTAAGATTGCTTTTGGATCTGTGGGGTTGTAGCTCTGAAGTTTAAGGCGGAGATAGATTAGTGCTGGAGGTATGAATTTGGAATTATTTGTGTGGAGATCATAGTTGTGATCAAAGTAAGTGAATTACTTCAAGAAATAATTTATAGGGAAGAAAACCAAAGACACAGCCTTGTGAAACACCTACCATAAATTGTTAGAAAGGACAAGGAGCCATCATGATAGACTGAAAGAACACTTGGAGTAGAAGCAGGATAACCCCAGTCTTCTTTTCTTCAGATCCTAGATTTTGGACTGGCCCGGCACACAGATGATGAAATGACAGGCTATGTGGCCACCAGGTGGTACAGGGCTCCTGAAATCATGCTGAACTGGATGCATTACAACCAGACAGGTATTTCTTGCTGATCATTGTTTAACATGCTATTGAGGTTTAAAAAAAACCAACCAATTGACCCAACAGGCCTCCTTTCTTCCCCTACTCATTTTTTTTAAGGTTTGTATATAGTAGCAATATAGTTTTCATAACCGTTGTTCACACTATCGTTTTGCCCTTTTAAATTTTTCTGTAACATCTCCTTAGAGTATTTTTCTTTGTGGATAAAAGATCTCTTTGGCATTTGGACAGATCATTTTATTAACAGAATCTGTCATCCTGACATTAAAAAACTTCTTGATATTTTGTGGACATTAGTAATTACTTCCACCTTAGGTATAGGTTTTAATGAATTCTACCTTCTATAAAAGGAGAAAATTGACAATATCAACTTATAAACATTGGTATAACCTGAGGAACATGATTTTGTCATATAAACTGGATGTCTTTATATAGCAGATATTTGAGTTTAAAATGTTCAACCTTGAGTTGTTTAGTTCATTTGTTGCCACATATTCTTTCAGTGCATTTTTATTTCTCTTTCATTTATTTTTGCCTAGTTGATATTTGGTCAGTGGGATGCATAATGGCGGAACTGTTAACTGGAAGGACCCTGTTTCCGGGTACAGACCGTATCCTTTTAGAAGTTTTGTTTGTTTTCTTTTCTTTCAGCCCAAAGGAGAGTATATCACCTTGTATACCATCCCCAGGGATGGCTTTCAGTTGTATTTGCATTCTAGATTTATTTTATGAGATCTATGTTACTTCTTAGCTACAGGTCACTTTTTACAGTGAGATGGGGGAAAAAAAAATCTCACAAATTGAAAAAGTACATTAAATCTGTGGTTTTGTCCTCTCTTCGCAGTGTATCCCTTATCGTAATAATCTTACTGCAACAGACCTAAATGAGTTTAGAGTTTATGCACTAAGATTTCTCAATCCCCATGACAAGCTTAGGTTGCTGTACGGCAGATGTTAATGGTGCTATTGATAAATTAGGGAATTCTCACTTCTCTGATTGAAATGTTCAATCTCATGGGGCGGCTAGGTGGCTCAGTGAATAGAGCACCGGCCCTGGAGTCAGGAGTACCTGAATTCAAATCCGGCCTCAGACACTTAACACAAAAAACTAGCCGTGTGACCTTGGGCAAGTCACTTAACCCCAACTGCCCTCCAAAAAAAAAAAAGCAAAAAAAAAGAAATGTTCAATCTCTGTTTGTTCTCCCTACTGATATATCAGTTGGCGCATTATGCTCTGTGTGATAAGGGCAAGAAATGATCACTTATCATTTATGTGCCTCTCTTTCTTTGAACCTCTATTTTTTTCCAAATTACCTAATTTTTGATTGATTCAGGGGCACAGCAAGGCAACTAGGAGGTGCAGTGGAAGGAATGCTGAGTCTGGAGACAAAGAGACCCAAGATCAAATCCAGCCCCAGACATTTACTAGTCATGTAACCCTGGGCTAGTCATTTAACCTCTGCCTGCCCCAGCTTCCTCAGCTGTAAAAAGTAGATAGATGATAGCATCTACCTCCTAGGATTGTTATAAGAATCAAATGAGATAATATTTATAAAATGCTTAGGATGCTACCTGGCACATGGCAGGCACTTAATAACGCTTATTTCCTTCTATCCATGTAGTTTAAGGTTTATCTAAACACCTTTAACTTTTGACCTTCTCTCTGTTGTACTCCTTTAACCATTTCATTAAATAGCAGTGTTATTAGATTGTGATTTGCTAAAACTCTTATTGGTCCCAAATTTGTAGCTCTGGAAGATTGAATTATAAAACAAAATGAATGTCATGAAGGATAGAGATTATCTGTAAATTTTAGTTGCTTGTATTTGATAATTGGCTTTTGGCAGAGGCTTCATAATTAATTGCATTTGCCCCAGAACTGACTGGTCATCCTACATGTTCAGAAGCTACAATACCAGCTCACTTGAAAATGACCAAAAAGGTCCTGGGGGGAAAAAAAACTGGCCTAAAACTTATATGAGATTGACCTAGAAACTAAAACGTTAATTTATTAACTTATAATTGGGGATATGTCTTTATAGTAACTGTAATATTCATGTTCCCTATTCAGGGTACTTCCTAATACTGTAACTGAGATACCAGATTAAAAATCATAACATTGCTTGGTGAGTATGGTGCCCAAAAGAGAAGTCTTTTAAATGTAATTCTTATAAGTTATAGAATCCCTTATGAATTGTCTTTCTCTACTAGAGAAGATAATGCTGTAAATAAAACAGAATACTTCTGTCTTCCAAATAAAGGTGCCACTTTTCCTACAACGAGACTAGATAAATGCTGACAGAAGCCCATTGCTTGTGGCTCTCTTGTTTTTAAGTTCTATGATGATTTAATCTCTGTTGTTATTTCCTAATAACTTACTGGTTGGTCCATGAGTGTCTTTTCCTCCTCTGACCTTTCTCTGATCCACCTTATACTTGGTGGTTTTCCCATGTACATGAATTTGTACTTAATACACCTTCAAGCATTCTCTTAAGAAACTCATCCTGGGTACTGTTGTCTTTGACTCATTGCCTCTTCTTCTTGATAGTATGTGTGTACACAGACACACACACACACAGAGTACCTCCTTGGACCCAGTTTTTCTGTCTTGTAAAATGAGGAGTTTGGACTAAATGAGCTCCAAGGTGCCTTCCAACTTTAAATCTATGATTACATGTGTGTGAATATTATATATGCATGTATGTGTGTTATTGTGGATAGAGTACCAGGTCTGGAGTCGAAAAGACCTGAATTCAAATGCAGTCTCAGACACTAATCATGAGACCCTGGGCAGGTTCACTTAACCCTGCTTGCCTTCCTTTCCTTATCTGTAAAATGAGCTGGAGAAGGAAGTGGTAAACAACTCTAGTATCTCTGCTGAGAAAACCCCAAATAGGGTTAAATAGAGTTGGACATGACTGGACAGCAACAAGAAGAAGTATGACTATACCTGCCTACATATAACTATAATCTTCTAAAGATGATCTGCTCCCTTGTTTGGTCCAAAACCCATCAGTGACACTAATAGTGATAACTTTGTGCTGGGATTCAAGGTGGGAGGAGGGCAAACTCCCATTCCTGAATCCTTCACCTCATGTCTGTTTATCCTATATGTTGGGCTACACCAACAGTTTTCAACCTGTGGGTTGTGACTCCTTTGGGGGTCGAATGACAGGGATCACAGGGATTGCCTAAGACAATTGGAAAACACATATTTCCAATGGTCTTAGGAACTGAGACACTGCTGCTCTGTCTGTCTCCTGGCAGGTCTGCCTACATGCAGATATGCCCACAAACAGCATTAAAGGGTTGCGGCATTCAGAAGGTTGGGAACCACTGGGCTAGACCAACTAAGTCTTTACTCAAGATCTGTAAGAAATCTTTGCTTCTATACCATAGATAAAGTGAGAGCTGGTTGTAGATAGATAACAAAGACTCTGAAAAGAATCCTTATTAATAGGCTTTTTAAAAAATTTGTGAAAGTTGTTTTTAACTATTGAATAACATACCTTTTCAGTTAAATATACGTAGACCTTTAATCAAGTATAACTTTTCCCTAATTTGCTATCCAATACTATTGTTCCTTGTGTGGTCACCCTTTCTATATTTGTACTGCTTCATTTACAGATTCACATTAGAGGCATCATCATTTATGATCTTCCTACCTATTGTATAATCAAATTTGACTCCTGCTTTTTTTTTTTAACTTTTGGCAAGTCTGAAAAGAAGTTTATTTTGTCAGCAGCCTTTCCTTACTGTTCTTTAGTTAAATGATTTTTGACTAGGAAAGAATTTAAAAGGATGATTTAACATGGGCATAACATTTTTAGTCTCTGTGTTCTCATTCTTCTTTCCTTCAAATTACTAGAACTTTTATTATCTACTTTTGATAAAATTATATTCCTGCCTCTAGATTTCATGGTAATTCAAGCTTGTATGCATGGGTAACATCTGTGCTTTAGAAAACAAAAGGCTTTCATGTCTTTATATTGTTGAAACATATCTTAATATAAAAACTAACTTCTAGGAAGTACTATTTATACTCAACACATGGTTTTCTTTCTGTTTCTCATGTTTTGCTAATCATATCCATTTTAGAACTAGTGGTTTTCTGAAGGTATCTTCCTTATTTCCATATCATTTTTTTTCTTCCCTTTAAAGTCAGTGTCCTTCCAGGAAGAGTCTTTTGTTAATAACAAGGAAGATCTTCTGTAAGTGTTAATTGATTCTTAGAGTTAATTTTATATTACTGGCTTGCAATTCTCTGCTCTCTGTGGCTTTGCAAAGGCCCCCCAGTAAGCTTGCTCCAGGTCTATTGTTTACAGAGAAAACTGGAATAGTGATGAGCTTGTACCAAAGTGATTTTAAAAACCCTATTTTAGGTCTGTTATTAGAAGACACTAACAACTGTATGAGCATTTAAAGTCATTATATCTGATTTTTTTTATTATATCATTATTAATTCAGTGATCGTAAAACAAGTGAAATAGTTCAGAAATACGACCAAGGAAAAGATATAATGGCCCCATAGAGAAAGAATGTTCTTGATAGTAGCTCACTTATTACACAGGCATTGGAATTGTGGTTTGTCTGTCAGAGGTGAGTTAGCACAGCTTTCACATGGTCTTCTTTTCCTTTCCTAGGTGAATTTCCCTCCTCCTTTTCTCTCCTTGTTAGACAATGAATGGTTACAGAGGATGCTTAACCAGAAGTTATGATGGCCTATTTGCCAGTAACTACTGCCCTGCTAAGCATCACTTTTCTTTCAATTTAGCAAATGTTTTAAGTGCAGAGTACAGTCCTTTTCTTAGGCATAGGGAACTGTTAACACAAAGACACTCCAACAGAAAAGCCTGGAGTGCACAAAGGAGTGCATACAGGACAGATGATCCAATTTGGTGGAAGTACGTAGAGGGAAATGATGTTGGGTAAAGCTGGGGCAGTAAGAGTGGTTCAGTTTGTAAATTGCCATGGATAGCCAACAAAGAAGTTGGAGCCTTACATGGGACTGTTGTAATCTATATGTAAGTATACTATATCATTATTTTATTGTTACATTATTCTTTGATGTTTGAGTAGTTCACAGTTAGCTTGTACCTTTGAGATTATATGAAAATCAGACTCAGTGGGTCTGATCCACAATTTTTCCTAGGGATAATCCTGCCCTGTCATTAAAAATAAGAATATTAGGGGGTTACTGACACATAATTAAAAGCACTTTGGGGCATTTTTTTTTTCAGAGAAGAATAATCTAGTCTATAAACTTACTACACTGTTAGAGATCATTATTTGTTGTTTCACAGTTCTCTCAAGTTGCTATGATTGAAGAATGTTAGACTTAACAGTTTGGGTGCATATCTTTTTGATGACTACTGCCAAGTGAATTTTTTGTGGTTTTCTGGGATGTATTCAATTTTAAAATTGTCTTTAGATAGCAAAACAATCTTTGCAGAAAATGGAGAGAGAACCAAATATAGAGAACCAGTGGTTTAGAGATGAGCCAATAAAGAGCATTCGCTATAGATTAATGTTATCCCGTTGGATCATAGTTGTCATGAATTGTTAAGAATGTTTTGCAATAGTTTTCTCCAGCCCAAATGCTTACTGGTAAGCTATGTGGTGTAGATATTTTTTGGCACCGCAGATTAATTTAGTAGCTTGTATCTTGGCCCAGAGGAGACATTTGTTTGTCCTTGGCAGTGCTTGAAAATTGCTTCCCCTGTATGTTGTTGTCCACAAGGAGCTTTGAATTTTTACAATAGCACATGTGACTCGACATCACAAAATTAATGCTGTTATGTAGTGGAGTGTAAATTTTCTAGCTTTTTTTTTTTTAACAGAATAGAAAATGTTTTCTTTCATTTTAAAATATTCTACGAGTATTAGTCTATAAGTGATTCACCCCTTACAGAGAAAGGGAAAAAACATTGACCAAGTCTGTATCTGCATTGCTGAGGTGGGCATTTGACCACTCAGAAAGCCTTGAACGTTTTCTCCTTAGCTATTATTTGCTATTCATTTTGAGGAACCAGAATTGTTTGATGTAAGAATGCTAGGGTCATCATAGGCTCCTAGAATTTAGAGCTGGTTGATAATTTTACAGATCATTCAATTTAATCCCTTCATTTTACAGAAGAGGAAATGACTTTCTAGTACAACTGAAGTCTACCTCAGCCCTCTAGTTACACCCTGGATGTGGGTGCTCCTACCTTTATACATGAACCTTTATGGAAAAGCCCAGTTATCCCATTTATCCTAGTTTTCTCATGTATATGTCTTGTATAAAGACCTATTTTGTAATAACCTCATTTTTTAAAAGACCTTTCTTTGTCTCACTATCACAAGTGATTTTAAAATAGAACATTTGTTCTGCTTCCGTCTATTAGAGGACAGACTTGTCAAAAGTTCTTGTTACAAATCCCCAGTTCTCACAACAGATTTTGTAGATTGATTTCACAATAATTGATTTATTATATAAATGCAGCATTATTTCTGGGAATTATTTCCATAAGTACATTATTAAACTGCCTTTTTGGAAGTTTTTTGAAAACTTAGTTTTATCTCATAATTGAGGTAATGGTAAGTTGTCAGCTATACATAGAGATGTTATAGAATTTCAAGGTGAATATCTTAGATCATATGAACCAATAATGTCATCCCTTCCCTTCTACCCATATAAAAGTTAAAGTGATTTGCCCGAGGTCATACAACTAGCAAGTGGCAAAACTGGAACTGAAACCCAGATCTCCCGGTTAGTAGATGACTGTTCTAAACGGACTTTTTTGTCAATTGATGTCATACATTAAAATGAAAAGAGTGCAACAAATCCTTTAGTAAAGCAGATAATCATAACCTCATTTATCTGTTTTGTTGGTTAGATGCTTAACTCTCAGGGACACTTAATCTGGGATGTCTGAACTCAAAAAATTTTTTTGATAACTTTCAATGGGGTGATTTCCTTTGTGTTTTATTTTATTATATTTTTGAAAACGTTATTCTGAAAAGAAGTCCATTTGTTCCATCAAATTGCTAAAGAAGGTCCATGACGCAAGGAAGGTTTAGCATTACTGGGCTTTTCTTAGAGTAAGGTATGCCTTTTCCCCTTTCTTTCCTGAATACGTATGCTTTGTCATAGCTTTTAGTATATACAGGTTTGGTGCCAAAACCCAGATTTTTTTTAAAGATTTGTCCACATTTCGTAGTGTAAGCCCTAAAATTTTTGATCTCATAAAATAATGGATCTCAGTGAATCCTTTATTTTTCATGGAATGCAAATTGTTTTAATTA
Source organism: Pseudocheirus occidentalis (assembly GCA_028646575.1). Lineage (NCBI taxonomy): Eukaryota > Metazoa > Chordata > Mammalia > Diprotodontia > Pseudocheiridae > Pseudocheirus > Pseudocheirus occidentalis. Next base: position 202,640,700 of record CM053593.1, on the reverse strand, counting down.
AGAATTCTTTTTCTTTGAATTAGTGCTTATTTCTGATCTATGGTGGGGGAAAGCTTGAGGCAAAATTCCCATAATCCTATTTCTAAAATTTTGTAACCGTAAGACATATGCAAAGCAATGGTTTTTTTAAATTAGGAGGGGTCCTCTCTTTCACATACTATCATTAACAGAAACATTTAAGTGTGTTTCTTGTATGCATTCAGAGAGGTGGGATATCTTTTTTCTTTAACATTTTGTAGAGTCTGAGACTAATTTAAAGAGATAAAATGATTTCATGAGACTAAGTCTTTATTCCTAAAGGTGGAGCCATGGGGATCACATTAAAACACCCCAATGTCCACCACCACTCATCCTCAAATTAGGTTTGGATACTGGCACTGAGCATTCTTACATTAGCACTTACATGTCCTTGAGTGAGAATCTATATACTCCTTGTACCTAAGGCATTAGAGTTGTTTGTACAGAATTCACTTAAATGCTAAGTACTTTTGTGGTACTTGTGAAAAAAACATCAAGATACCAGCAGCAGGTAAGAAGTGTAGTTATTTCTGTATCATAAAAAGATTTACTTTCTATAATTATTTTTTCCTTCAGGCTTACCTTGACAATAAATACTGCTGATCAAAACTTAAGACCCCTGGGCCCTAATCCCAGGAGGTACATAACCAGCAAAATGTAAAAGATCCACATGATTTATTACTGGCCTTTATTCTCATCCAAAAAGTATTGAATCTTAAAAGGGTTTGAATTAAAGGGATTCAGTTTATCGTTGAACACTAGTAGTTAGAGCCAGGGAGAAAGTTCAGGTTGATTATTTTTGGGTTTTTTTGCTTTTTGAAGAGCAATTGGGGTTAAGTGACTTGCCCAAACTCACATGGCTAGTGAGGGTGTCAGGTGTCTGAGGCTGGATTTGAACTCGGGTCCTCCTGACTCCAGGACTAGTGCTATATTCACTGCGCCGCCTAGCCACTGATCAGGTTGATTATAAGATCACCATTTGAGTTAGTGTGAGTTTTTGAGTTAGTATTTCACATTTTCTAAAAATTGTCTTCTTGGGAGGTGGGGCTAAGATGGCCAAAAGGAAAGCAGTAGCTTTTCCAAGGTCCTCCAACAGTTCTGTCGCTAAAGGCTAAAAAGTCAATTTGAACAGATTTAAGAGTGACAGAACCCGTTGAGAGACAGAGCGTGGCAGATTCCCAGCCCAGGAAAGTGCCTACTCAGGTCTGGGTAAGGAGAATGCGGAGCATATAGGAGCTGCACCAGCGTGGAGCTGAGAGCAGAGTAGGGCAGACTGAGAAGAAGCCCCAGCCAGCCAGCAGACTCACCCAGCCCGAGGGGTTTGTAGCCATCTCACCACAGGACAGAGAATCATTGTACCGGGTAGGAAAAAATTTGGGGACTGCAACAAGGTCATCAGCTTTTCGTGGGGCAACCTGGATGTTTAAAATTATATACCCAAACTTCCAGAAGCCAAGATGGAGGAATAAAGTTTAGCTGCTCTGATCCCCTCTCCCTGACCCAGAAAAGTCCAAAGTTAAAAGAGTAAAATCTTGAATTAGTGGAAACAGCCTCAGGCTTGGGTGTCACTGAGGAAAGGGCAAGGGAGACAGTACAGAGTCTAAGCCCAGGAGAGTAGAGCCATCAAGCCCTAACAACAAAAGCCCAGGTGTGCTTTAGCACCACCTGGCCAATCAGCAAACTGCAGCCCTGCCTCTGGCCTCCAGCAGCTGAGCCTGCCTGAGCTGTAGCCTAGAGACACAGAGGTGGAAACCTGAAGGAGCCAGACCACCTCGCCCCCATATGTTACTCTGTAAGCCTCAGGCTAACTCAGGGGAATCATTGAGAGTCCTGGCCTTGGCCTCAGTCTACAACCAAACCTCCATCTCCCAGCCTGAGAAGCTCAATACTTAGACACCCCAGAAGCAAGTATCCACTCTGACAATCCAGGACATAGGTCCCCACAATGGGAAAGAAGGAAACTGCGCTAGGATCATCAAATCTTTTTATAGTGAGCAAAAACAACCAAATTCAGAAGGCAACATGGACTCTATACTCACAATGGAGACCATAGGAGGAAATGTGAATTTGGTATCAAGCCCAAAGAGCCTTCTTGGAGGATCTCAAAAGAGATTTTTAAAATGAAATTAGAGAGGCAGGAGATAAATTTAAATCTACATTGATGAAATGGAAAAATAAATAAACCTCACTGAAGGAAACAAATTTTTAAAAAGTAAAATTGGAGAACTAGGACAGGAGGTCCAAAATCTAACCGGAGAAAATACCTCCCTAAAAATGAAAACTGAGCATATCGAAAAGGAGCTCCAAAAACTAATTGAGAAAAATAATTCACTAAAAATTAGAATCAGACTAGAAGCTAAAGACTCTGTGATGCAACAAGAGTCAGTCAAACAAAACATAAAGATTGAAAAATTAGAAGAAAGTGCAAAATATCTCACTCGAAAAACAACTGACCTGGAAAACAGATCCAGGAGAGATAACTTAAGAATTATCAGACTACCAGAAAGCCATGATGAAAAAATCAGCCTGGACAGCATCCTCCAAGAGATTGTCAAAGAAAACTGTCCTGAGGTCCTAGAATCAGAAGGAAAAATGGTTATTGAAAGAATTCACCAATCTCCTCCTGAAAGAGATCCCAAATC
>CM053593.1:202610908-202629169 GCA_028646575.1 Pseudocheirus occidentalis | reverse complement strand
AATATGCCATATAGGGGCGGCTAGGTGGCGCAGTGAATAGAGCACCGGCCCTGGAGTCAGGAGTACCTGAGTTCAAATCCAGCCTCAGACACTTAACACAAAAAACTAGCCGTGTGACCTTGGGCAAGTTACTTAACCCCAACTGCCCTCCAAAAAGCAAAAAAAAAAAAAAAATGCCATATAAATACCACAGTTTGTAAAGGGTTAGATTTTTTTTTCAGTATTAGAACCTGAGAATCTCTTACAATAATGGAATAATGAGTAAATTAATTCTCAAAATACTTACTTTCACAGGCGAGAAATTATATTCAGTCTTTGACCCAGATGCCAAAGATGAACTTTGCAAATGTGTTTATTGGTGCCAATCCATTGGGTAGGTATCATTAATTGCATTTTGGAAGCAAATATTATTTTTCCCTCCAAACATCTATAATGATGTTTCTTAAACAAACTTTTTCATTTGGTGATATGCGTGTGTATTTATTAACCTGTGTCATTTGTAAAACTTTGCAGAGATTATTGTTAAATGGTAGGGAGAAAGGGAAGAGAGATAAAAAGGCATCTGCTCTTGACCATTAAATGCAGCCAAAATAGGAGTGAGAACAATTTCAGCAACTGGATTTTGTGGGAATTCTCTTTGAGGGTAGGAATTATTTCATCTTTGCCTTTGTTATATACCTAGAACTTTGCACAGTGCCTGACACTTGAAAGATATTAATAAGTGTTTTTAATATCATACATCTGATTGATTGAAAATAAAGTACTGTGTTATATGAGGTGTTATGGAAACAAGGAAGGCTTCCTAAAATGGGTAACATTTGAGTTGGTCTGAAAGGAGAGGAATGCACATTCCAGGCTCCACAGTATCATCTGAGCAAGATCAGAGAGTCATTTAGAAGCACCATGCTTGTTCAGAGGGTAGAGACTTAAGCAATGTGGCTGGTGCCTGGAGTACTTGGAACTTTTTGTATGCGTTATCTAAGACATCTTGTTAGCTTTTCCATATTAAACTTTTTTCCCCTTATTTTCCTAATCTGACTTGCCCACAGCTGTTGATCTGCTGGAGAAGATGCTTGTATTGGACTCAGATAAGAGAATCACAGCAGCCCAAGCCCTTGCCCATGGTTACTTTGCCCAGTACCACGATCCTGATGATGAACCAGTTGCAGACCCCTATGACCAGTCCTTTGAAAGCAGAGATCTCCTGATAGATGAATGGAAAAGTGAGTTCTGTGGCAGGTTATTTAACTTCTGAGCTTGCCCTCTTCTCTGAGGGCAGGTACACATTTTTATTGGGTGAATCTATAAATGGAGCAGAAGAAGAAACAAGAAGTACTAAGAGAAATAGCCATAAGACATAGACCATTAGAGCTGGAAGGAAGGGAACTGAAAGAGGTCCAGTCCTCTCCTATAACAGGTAATAGAGGAGGCCTTTGCAGGCTAATAATTGGGAACTGTCAGTGAAAGCAACTTAGAATCTTGAAATTTTTAAGTTGGAAGATGCCTTTGAGAGCACTGAGTTCAAAACTTGTTTTGGGGGGCAGCTAGGTGGTGCAGTGAATAGAGCACCACCCCTGGAGTCAGGAGGACCTGAGTTCAAATCCGGCCTCAGACACTTAACACTTACTAGCCATGTGACTTTGGGCATGTCACTTAACCCCAATTGCCCTGCCTTTCCCCCTCAAAAAAGCAAAAACAAAACAAAACCTTTGTTTTGCAGACTAGTTCAGAATAAACATGTTCATTTTACAAGAAATCATCTTTCTGATCTAGGCAGTGGTCTCTGTAGTCTTTTGAGGTACTTTTTTGAGTTTCCCATGTTATTTTATATTTATGAACTATGTTAATCCTCCTGACAACAACCTGATGAGATAGGGCAGAGTGGATCAATAACCATTTTATAGAAAAAACTGGGGCACAGAGAAGTTGTGTCTTACCTAAGACCACAAAGCTATTCAGTGCCAGTAATAGTTCCGGGGCTAGAACTAGGTCTCCTCACTACAAAATCCAATTTCCTCTTCACCAGACCCAAATTGAACTTGAAAACTAATCAGTATTTTACTGATAAATACCTGAAATAGCTTGGCAATAAAATAGACTAGAGCTGAGTCTGCTTTCATGAGGTTCTGTTTTTGCTTATAGCACCTTGGGCTAAAATGATTGGAATATTGCCCAACCAGACAGAGATAATGGGAACCTTAAGATAGAGGGTAGTGTGGCATATTGAAAGGGATACTAGATTTCTAGTCAGAAGAGCTGAATTTTAAACATTCACAGATCCACTAGTTACCATGTAATTGAGATTCATTATTTGGGTAGGGATTGGACTGTGTGGCCTCTAAGGACTTTATTCTGTGCTTATTTATTAAGTCCTTGACTCTTTGGCATTGGGTAGTATATTTAATTACTTTACTTAATGAATATGCCAAGATTCCACACTTCATGAGATTTTGAGAAGACTTTGTCACTGCCACCGTTCTTTTCCTTCCTTCTAGGCCTGACCTATGATGAAGTTATTAGCTTTGTGCCACCACCCCTCGACCAAGAAGAGATGGAGTCCTGAAAACCTGGTTTCTGTTCTGTTGATCGCACGTCACTGTGAGGAAAAGGCCTTTTCATGGGAACTCTCCAAAATATCATTCAAGTGCCTCTTGTTGCAAAGATTCTCCATGGTGGAAGGATGTGTACGTGCGTGCGTGCGTGCGTGTGTGTGTGTGTGTGTGTGTGTGTGCACGCATGTGCACGTCTGCCTGTGTACATGTGTGGTGAGCTGAGAGTGAGGGAGCTATTTATATGGTGACTTTCTGTAAACATGCTCACCGAAGCTCTGTGACAGCCTCTGCTTTAGTCCCTCTGGGAAAAAGTCAATCCAGGCATCTCTGTTGCCATATTGCTGGGGTGTAGTAGGTGTGAAGCCAGAAAACCCATAGACATCACAGATCCCAGGCTCACTTGTTACCACCATTATCTGGGCTCTTCTGTGAAGCAACTGGAAAGATGGTGGTGATGATTTCTTGCTCACCCATAACATCCCTCTCCTGGCTCCATAGAGACAAAGGGGGCGGGGCTTTTTGGTTGGTGCAGGCCTTTTGGCCACCCAAAAACCTGAAGCCTTTGTCTGTGATGTGTACAGCTGGATGGACCAACTCATGTCTGTGCACTGATGGTGTGGGCTGATAGCAAAGTGTGATCCTCAAGCACTGTGACAGGTTTGTGTGAAATTGTAAATATGTTTGTGCCTTATAGAGAGAAGAACATTTGGGGAGTCTAGGGGACCTAGCAGACTGGCATTTCTGAGCCACTCATGTGGAAGGGGCTTCAGGGTGGCCACATGTATGTGAACCCATTTTAACAGATGAGCCTTCAGAGGCAGCTTCGTGTATGCATGTGTGTGTGCCTGTGTGTGTGTGTGAGTGTGCGTGTGCACGCATGGCGTGTGCGTGTCTCTCTCCCTGTATTCAGTGTTGCCATTTCTCTCTGCTCCTTCTCACCTTTGGCTCAGGGGCCTCCCAGATATTGGCCCCAGGAGTCAAATGCAGGTTCTAGTCTGTGTGCATCCTGTGTGCTCTTTATTCCTAGCCAGGTGCAGGGGTGTTGTGCATGTCTTGCTTTTTGTGCATGCAGAGCTGCTTGTCAAGTCCCTGGGATGGTGGGGAGAGGCCCTGTTACAGAGCGGATTGGGCAGAGAGGAGCTGAGCAATCCAATTCAGACCCCCTTTCACATCAGCTGACATAATAGGAAAAGTCTCATCAGCCTCCCTCCTCAGTCTCCCAGCGCTATTCAGTATGAGTATACTGGATATTATCCTAGGTGCTTTAGATGTGAAAACAATGAAGAAATTGGACTGATGGATATCTCTTTTTTTCCGTGTCATCATGGTTTTCAAAAAGACTCTTTTGCTGGGCTCTGGTGGGCAAGGTCGGGACTTTTCCCAGGATCATCCCAGATTTTGGAAAGTTGAAAGTTCTGTTCACACTCAGCCAGCAATTCTTGGAAGTACTGAAGATCAAAAGAAAGAATAAAAGTGCATGAGACCAGAAACCCTTTTTTCCTGTCTCTTTCTAAATACAGAGAAATTTATTGAGGTGTCTTTTCTTTCTCTTGAGAAGGATCCATTGGTAGCTTGGCATTATTCTTCTGTTGCCTAGAGAAATAGGGGAAAGGGCTTGGGAAAAATAAATTTCGTTTCAGTATTGTCTGCATTGTGAGGATCCTTTGGGAATGTGATTCCTGTTTTTAGTGGGGAAGAAAAGCAGATTATTTTGAGATGTTGTATATTCAACCTTCTCCTTCTGAAATACCCTTGTTACTGGTATGACAAAGAATTGTTTTCAAAGTTTTAGAGATTTTATGCATCTTGTGTTACTTATGGGCCCACACATTCGAGGCTTTTCTGGAGTGAAAAAGACCAAAGCACATTCAGAGAATGAGAATCAGATGGGTTGGAGCAGGTTGTTTGAGTTCATCATCTCAGTAGAGGGTATTGCAGCCCAGAGGCCTGTGAGAGAATCAGTCACCTCTGAGCGACTGAGGGCTGGAGGGAGAGAGAAAGACAGCTTGACCAGGTTTCCTAGATGCCTCCTAGAGGAGGTTAACGTAAGATGCCCTCCCTGCTCTCTCGGATAGGAAGGTCAGCTCCTCACAGAGAAATGTAAATATATCCTCTGTTACCCAAAGCAAGATGAATTTTATTAGCCATATTTGGTACAAATGCTAGTGTAATTTCCTACAGAAATACTGCTCAGATTTGTTTTTCAAATTAAGGTTTCTGCATGTGTGCCCACATGTGTTGAGAGACTGCGTGTCCCAGAAGCCTGGACTTTAACTGGACCTTGCTGGAGAGCTCCTTGGTTTCTGAGCATCATTGCTCCTATCTCCCGAGTCCTCTGAAGAGGACGACCTGGGGTGATAAAACAAGGGGGAGACTACTCTTTTATTTGTATCCATGAACTTTTGCTGTAATCAGTTCCACCATATAGGATGTCACACAATACCACTGGTTAAAAATAAAGCCTATTTTTCAAATTTAATGAATTTCTCTCATTTATTAGCACATACTATATAAACAGTTAAGCTAGCAACAAAAGCGCCTAGTATATGGAAGCCAAAGACCAAAATGAAATAACCCCTTCCCATAAAGGAACTTACATTCTGCTTCCTGAACACAGACTAATAAACACAAGTAATTTGAGGAGGGAGAGGACACTGAGAACTGGGAGTTTCATATAGAAGGTGATACCTGAGCTGGGCCTTGAAGGAACCCAGCATAGCAGTATTTCTCATTTAATGCACAATTTGGCACCCAAGACATTACATCAAGAGTCTCTTAACTCAGGGTTATCAGAGTTTTCTTGGAATGCCATGCCATTAATCCCTGAAATCACAAGGGAAGACACAGCTCCTGGGCTCAGAAATTCCAGCCAGGGAAATATTTGTGGGTGGATAAAATCACAGAGATGAACTATGAAATGCTGTTCTTCCAGAGAACAATAATGGTTTTGTTTCAGAATTACCTGGGCAAAGGTATTGAGACTTATTTTTTTTAATACCATATTTACAAAACACAGTTGCTTACAAAATTCTTTATATTAAATAATCTACTCTAATTCTCACAATAGCCCTGTGAACTCTGGATAACATAAGTAGTAGTCTCTCTCTTTTAAAGACATTAGTGGCTTCTGAATCCATCACAAGGACCTGTTTAAAGGTAGCACAAACATTCCTATCCTGCAAACTGAAGCAGGCTAAGAAATGAAGTGAATCGCCCAAGATCCAGGGAAAAGGAAACGGGGGTTTGAACCCAGACTTCCTGACTCCAAATTTAGTGCTCCTTCCTCTCCACTGCACTGCCTCTGCCATCTGCAGTATAGATGTAATTCGCACAACTGTGTTTATGACCTATTTTGTATTGCCTGGATGTGGCCCATTGGAAAATCTTTATGGGAACCACTGGAAAATTGCATCAAGTCTTCATGTAACATCTCTCTTCACATCCTTAGTTCTTAGGCCCTTATGTAATTACTCTGACCATTGTTAGGCTCTATCTACTTGAGTTGCACAGTTTCTTATTGGCTCAAGTGACCAGCAGCCAAGTTAGAGCTGGATGCATTTCAGTAGCACAGAATTGAAATCCTAGTCTTTGTGCTCATTTTTAGGTGACAGTTGGGATAGGTAATATTATTAGAAGAAAGACTAGAGCTACTGCACTAACCCAAAAGTATGCATAATGGAGTCTCCATTCTTCAGCTGTTCCGCTTGGTAAATTCATCCTAAAGGAGTGGTACAAAAGTCCGTCATTCAGACAGGGGGCTGTAGTGGAGGAAGCGACATTGTCAGTAGGTGGGTTCATTCCACGTCCAACAGTTCCTACCTGTCTATAGTTCATCAGGTCATTTTACTGTCTCAACCTCACTTTTCCCTCATTTGTAAAATGGGAATTATAAAATACAAAACATAAAAATATGAACTTTGGTGGATTTTAATGATAAGATAGCAAAACATCTTCCAGAGAGACTAGGTACTGAACAGAACATACAGAAAACAGTATCCCTCTTCAACTCCTCCTCCAGCCCCCATGATATATTCTAATGTATGTTAAAATATATGTTCTGTGTATAAATATGACACTTTAAATTCAATGCAAATTGCTCAATAGCTGCACGTGGTTGGTCAACTTAATAACTTTTGAATGAGTCAAGAGCCATTAACCTGAATCTAGCCACTCTACTTTCCCAAATGAGTTGGTTGTCATATCCCAACGCAGGAAAACAACTGTATGGGGAACAAGTTGTGGTTTAGCAGCTTATATCCGGACTCGTCCTCTCCACCCCACCTGAACTGGAAATGTCCTTCCATTCATGGATGGATCCACATCCCTATCCCTGCTAAATGGATTTGTGTCAAAGCTCCTTAAGCCTCCATTTTCTTATCTATGACAACTAAATTTCTATATAGTTTATATGAGTTTTATTTTTAAAATTTTAACCTTTTTCAATTGACAAAAATCCACTTTCCCTCCACCAAATGAGATATTTATAAAGTCCTTAGCATAATGCCTTGCACATAGTAGTTAATAAATACTTGTTTTCTTCCATCCACCTCCCTCCCCACCTCTCCATTGAAAAAGAAAGAACAAAACCCTCCTATAGTTAAGCAGAACAAATTTGTGTTTTGGCCATGTCCAAAAAGGTTGTGTTTCACCACTCAGTTCATCACATCTGGGGAAGGGTAGTATATGTCATGAGCCCTCTGGAATCATAGTTGGTCATTGCATCGATCAGAGTTCCTGTTTTTTTTTACAATTTTGATGTTATATCACTTATTCTGGTTCTGCTTACTTCACTATTCATCACTGTAGAAATCCCCACATTTCTCTAAAATCAGCCCTTTTATCACTTAGCTGAGTAGCTTGATGAATAGAGAGCTGGACTTGGAATACAACAAATACAACATCAGATAGCTATGTGACCTCTGCCTCGGTTTCCCCATTTGTAAATGAAGATAATAGCACTTTCCTTCCAGGGTTTTTGTGATGATAAAATGAATGTAAAGTGCTTTGTGAGCTATCACATTCATATACCATAACTTATTGATGAGCACCCCCTAGTTGCCCATTCTTTGCCACCACAAAAAGCTATTGTAAATATTTTTGTACATGGAGGTTCTTTTCCTCTTTCTTTGATATTGAGCTTCTTTGCAACAACCCTAGGAGACAGTGGAAGAGCAGGGAATCTGGAGTGAGAGGACCTGGGTTCTATGTACTTCTATGGAGTTTCTGTGTGACTTTGACTGTGCTACAGTTTAGTTAGTAAACAAACTTGTATTAAGCACTTAAATTGTAACAAGCTAAGCATGGTGGCACACATTTGTTATCCTAGCTACTGGGGAAACTGAGGCTGGCCAGTCTTGTACAACTTTGGTAGTTTCAGAATGCTGGAGGGTATACTGATTGAGTGTCCCCACTAAGTTTGGCTTCAGTAGGATTAGTCCCAGGGAGTGGAGAAGCGCCAGGTTGTTTAAGGAAGAGTTAACTGACCCATGTCAAAAAAGGAGCAGGTCAAAACCGCCATGCTGATCAGTAGCAGGATCAAGCACATAAGTAGCCCCAGCACTTCTAGCCTGGGCGAGATGGGGAAACACAGTCTTAAAAAAAAAAAGTGTGCCAGGCGATATGCTAAGTGCTGAGGCTGGAAGGAAAAGTAAAACCACTTCACCTACTCGCAAGACACACATTGGAAGACATGTAAATAACTATATGTGTGTATGTGCATTTATACATAACTATATATATTTTGCATACTTATGTATTTCCATTTACTCTAGTATGACATATATACATATATATGACATGTAAATATATACACAAAATGGATATTATATATGTGTGTCTATATATACACACACAAAAATAGCAACTAGATATGGATATATAGATAAGGAAAAATATAGTTAAATGTTATATATCACTATATATGTGTATGTATATATATATATATATATATATATATGCATACACAAGATAGAGAGTAGATGGAAGTTAATCTAAAAAAGAAGGCACAGGTTGGCAAAGAAAGTTCATGAAAGGCCTCAAGCACAAAGTGAGATTTGAGTAATCTTCAGAAAAGTCCAGAGATGGAAGTGAGAAATAGCATTCAGTGCATGAGAGACAAGCCAGAGTAAAGACTGAAAGAGGAGAAGCAATGTTGTTTGAGAAACAACAGGGAGGCCAGTGTCACTAGATTACAGTGCACCTTCTGTAAGGTATAAGAAAACTGAAAAGGTAGGAAGGGACCAGGTTGGAAAGGGTTTAAAAATCCAGACAGGATTCTATATTTGATCCTGAAAGTGATAGGGAGCCTCTGGAATTTATTGAATGGGGCATGGGGGAAGATGACATGGTTAAGCTTGGGCTTTAGAGAGATTAATTTGATAGCTGAGTGGAGAGAAGCTTGGAGTGAAGAGAGGCCTGCAATAAGACTAACTAGTATGCTATTTTAATAGTCTAGGCAGGAGATGTCAAGACCAGAATGGTGGCAGTGTCAGGAAAGAAAAGGCAGATACAAGAGATGTTATAAAGGTGGGAACAACCAGGATTTGGCAATTGATTGGATGTGGAGACTGAGAGAGTGAGGAGTTGAGGATGACATCTAGGTTGGGGCATTCCCCCCAATTAGCAGAAATAACCCCAATGAAGGCATAGCAAAGGAAGCAAAGAAGAAATGGTCAGGGGTGGCTAGGTGGCTCAGTGAATAGAGCACCAGCCCTGGAGTCAGGAGGGCCTGAGTTAAAATCTGGACTCAGACACTTAACACTTACTAGCTGTGTGACCTTGGGCAAGTCCCTTAACCCCAATTGCCCTGCCTTCCCCGCTCCAAAAGGCAAAAAAGAAAGAAGAAATGGTCAGACAGGTAGAAAGAGAATTGGGAGGGGTCAGCATCAGCAAAACTTAAAAAGAGTATTATCAAGGAAAAGATTCTCCACTGAGGACTAGGGAAACTGGAAAGTATGAGAAGGGAGGAAAAGGTTCAGAACAGTTACTCTGGAGAGCCAGATAGTGAATCGGTTAGGGAGTTGTAAAAAGATTGCCTTGTGGCAGTGAGGGCCCAGTTGGGATTATATAACATAAATTTGTAGTGGACTCGATCAACAGATTTTCTCACTCTGCTGATCAGCTCATGAACAGAAGTGAAAGATTTGTTCATCTATTAAATGAGAGTTGGATTATATGATCTCTAAGATTTTTCCCAGCTCCAACTCTATTATTCTATGACCAAACCTATGAATGCAAATAATATTCCCATTTTACAGATAAGGAAATAGACTCCCTAAAATGAAATGACTTGTCTGCTGTCATTCGCTTGTAAATGTTGGAGCTGGGATTCAAACCTAGGTCATCTCCAAGTCCAGAATAACCACCTTCTCAACCTCAAGATTTTTGGAAGATTTGTGGGGTAGAGAGAGCTAAGCTGTACTTCTCCCTGCCTTCATGGCTCCACCCCCACCAACCCCCATCCTCTCTTAATTGCCAAATCCAGTGGTGGGGTTGTTTGGCCCCCCCCTTTCCTTTTCCTTCTTGACTTCTCTGCAGCCTTTGACACTGTTGCTCACCCTCTTCTCCTTGGTACTCCCTTCTAAGATTTCCTGGCACTGCTTTCTTCTAGTTTTTCTCTTCCCTTTCTAACCAATGCTTCTTAGCCTCCTTTGCTGAACCTTCATCTGGAAAGTGGCTACTATATGTCCCCCTATCTCACCAGGCTGTCGTGAAGATCAAATAAGATGTATATGAGGTGCTTTGCAACCTTAAAGGCCCACCTATTTCTTATGATTAATGCTAGCCTCTGCCATGGCCAAGTCAAGAGTTATTTTCACTATCCACAGTTCACTGACAAAGCAGTTCCGTTGTCTTCTGCATCCCTCATAGAAATTACCCTAAACTAGCTTTTCTCTATCCAAGGCACACTCCCATCCTGGGTTTACTTCCCTGGTTTTTAGTCTTTCCTGGACCAACTTAATGCCACTTTCATCTGCTATAAAGCCTACCTCATCTCTACCTGGCCACGTCATTTCCCATGCCCTCCATCAGCTCAGGCTGCCTTCTGTCCCTCTAAAATAACTTGCCACTTCTGTCTATTACATCTCTGCTGCCTGCCTACCCAACATTCTCTTACAGGGGTTCCTAGTCTTTCTCTCCTGACTCTAATTTGGCTACCAAGAATTCTTTGTTGCCTTAAAACCTATCATAAAAGCAATGAACCTGATAATGTCCGGGCCAGAAAGAATATTTGAAGGGCGGCTAGGTGGTGCAGTGAGTAGAGCACCGGCCCTGGAGTCAGGAGGACCTGAGTTCAAATCCGGTCTCAGACACTTAACACAAAAACTAGCCATGTGACCTTGGGCAAGTCACTTAACCCCAACTGCCCTCCAAAAAGGCAAAAAAAAAAAAAAAAAGAAAGAATATTTGAGATTGTCTAGTCAAGGGAATCTCAACCTGATATAGAAAAAGGTTGTTAAGGGGGTATGAGAAATACTTCGTAGAGTCTTATCCTCTTGGAATTAATCTGTTTTATGTACATTATGTATATGGTAAAATCTATCATTTATTTCCATTCATATTGAATAAGGGGTACAGTAAGATTTGTTGAAAGCCAAAAAGGTACCAAAGGAAACAAATATTTATTAAGTACCCATTATGTACAAGTCACTATTCAAAGCACTTTATAAATATTACCCCACTGGATCCTCACAACAACCCTGGAAGGTAGGGGCTATTATTATCCCCATTTTACAGATGAGGGAACTGAGGCAGGCAGAAGTTAAATGACTTGCCTAGGGTCACACAGCTAGTCAATGTCTGAGGCCAGGTTTGATCAGTTCTTCCTGTCTCAGGGTCTCCAACCACTGCTCTGCAAAGCATCAAAAAGTTCTTAAGCCTTTCAAATTTTTTGTTCCTTACAGTGTTGCAGTTTATGTGTAAATTGTTCTCCTGCTTCTCCTCACTTCACTCTAAATCAAGTCATACATGGCATTCCAGGTTTCTCTGAATTCTGACTCCTTGAATTCAGGATTTTACCTCCAGACTTGTAGATAGCTGCTTTTCCAGCTCTTCGCCTGGTGACCTAGATTCAGGGGAAAGAAACACAAAACAGAGGAGGCAGCTGGAACCTGTGGGTCCAGGCTCTAGGCAAACATGAACAAGCATACCAAGTGTTATTGTGCTTTGCAGACAGTGTGTGTTTTATTTTGTTTTCTTACAAATTGACTGTTTGTAGCAACCCGGCATCAAGCAAGTCAGCACCATTTTTCGAACAGCAAATACAATGTCTTTGTGTCACATTTTGGTAGTTCTCACATTATTTCAAACTTTTTCATTATTAATATAATCTGTTCTGGTGATCTGCGATCAGTGATCTTTGAGGCTACTATTGTAATTTGGGCGGCACCACAAATTGTGTGCCCCTATAAGACAGCAAACAATAAATGAGTATGTTCTGACTGCTCCATTGATATGCCTTTCTCCATCTCTCTCCCTCTTCTTGGTCCCCCCTTTCCATGAGACACAACAATATTGAAATCAGGTCAGGTTATAACCCTACAATGGCCTCTTTAAGTGTTCAAGTTAAAAGAAAAATCAATGGATCTGGCAAACCATTGTCTTATTTTAAGAAAATTCCACAGCCACCCCAATCTTCAGCAACCACCACTCTGATCAGTCAGCACCCCGTCAACATTGAGGCATGACCCTCTAGGAGCAAAAAAGATTATGACTCTGAAGGCTCAGATGATGGCTAGCATTTTTTAGCAATAAAGTATTTTTTAATTAAGGTATGTACATTTTTTGAGACAATACTGTTGTATGCTTACTAGGCTACTGTATAGTATAAACATAACTTTTATATGCACTAGGAAACCAACAAATTCATGTGACTGTATTGTAATATTCACTTTATTGCAGTGGTCTGGAACTGAACCCAGCAATATTTGAGAAGTATGCCTGTATTCCTGCAATCATGCACTTAAGTTGGGGCTCAGAGTGAATGTAAATAGTAATTGTTTCTCTTTGGCCAGCACCCCAGGGGGTTTTCCTCTCCCAGTTTGAATTTTTTTTTAAATAAAAGGGCCCATCCCTTGACTCACTTCCTAAATAGGCCTGATCGCTGACTGAGCGTTGCCTCACTCAAAGCCAGAACTGGAAAGACCTTAGCTTAAAAAGACCAGGGTCTCCCACTATATCTTGGGCCATCTTCGGTTGTCTTGATCTGTATCTGGCCATTGGACCCAGATGACCCTGGAGAAGGTGAGGCAGGTGACTGCATAGCCCTTCCTTACTTCAATTCAATTCAATAAGTCATATCATCATCTTCCTGATGTCATGGTCCTCTTTAAGAAAGACGGACAAACCACACACTATCATCACTGCTAGAAATTTCCTAGCCCCCTTTGTTGAAAGTCCAAGGGACAGCTTGTGCTGGGACTATCCTAAGAGAAGGCCTTCCCAAAGAGAATAGGGACAGATCTTTTCTACAGCCCTAAAAACTTCCTGTGGAGACTAACTTGCACGACACTCAGTAGCCAGAGAATTCTGTCTGACATCCTCCCACCCTCAACCCCAATCACAGGGACAAATCGGGAACTGCTATCTCAGCAGCAAAATGCTAATCCATCTGTCCATCCACAGGAAGCCGGAGAGCATACTCCATAGGATCACCCCCATAGAAAACCATAAGGACTAGAAATGGGAAAGCATACCTGGCTTCTGCCACCACCTAGGAAGGGGATTCCTGCAGTCAGTAGTGTCCCTTCTCTTGTATCATCTTTATAGATTTCTTCTTTCTTCTGCCTTTCCAAATCCTACCCATCCTTTGAGTCCCACTTCTATGAAACCACCCTACCTTCTCCATCCTCCATCAATTGCCTTTCTGTCTACCATGGAATCTAGCCCTTGATTTTATTTATTATTGTATTTCTTATATTAGTTTCTGTTTCTTTTATTCTTTTTATATACCCCACAGCCATCTGGAACAATATTAGATACACAATAAGTGTTTAATAAATGTTTATTTAACAATTTAAAATAAATATTGCAAAATTACATACATCAAGCTTGACCTCAAAGAAGAAGACACCTCCCCCCCAGTCCTTTACAGAGGCTGGACATCTATTGGCATGGACATTTTACATATATAAAATAGATATACATATATGTGTATATGTGTGTATATATATGCATACATATTCAGATTTTTCATTTGTATTGATTAGTTTTGTTGAGTTGTTTTTCTTTTTTAAAAAAATCTTTTTTTTTACATAGGATGACTCTCTAAAAGAGGGTCTTTCTTTCCTTTTATCTTTTCCTTGTAAAAGTTTATTTTTTAAAAAGACAAGTCTGCCTGTTGTGCAAATAAAGATATAGAATTTTTTAAATTAATGTTGCAAAATTATAGAAAATAAACTTTGCAGAAGGCTTGAGGGGAGCCCACAGGTATGGAACATTCCTTGCATATAATGCTTATTTTTCTCATATATTGATCAGTTTTGCTGCATTTTTTCTTTTCCTCTTCTATTAAAAAAAATTGTTATGAGAGAGCTCTCTAGGAAGGGAAGAGAGGGGAGATGTAGGCAATGTAAAAACAAAAGATGTCAACAAAATGGAGGGGTTTTTTTAATGCTTGTTTGAAACCCGTAGCCCACCTAGAAATTGGACTTTGCACATCTAAAGAGGAATAAGTTGTGGTGGTGATGATAACTCATATTTTTAGAGTTTTGTTGGGTTTTGGGGGGGGGGAGGTTGTCTTCTTACATATAGCTCTTTCCTCAAACAACTCTGAAGAAAAAACATCTGCATTTTACAGAGAAGTCAATAAGCTTCATGAGTGTCGGGTAATTCACCCAGGATCACAATAATAATAAGTATAAAAGCCAGGATTTGAACCCCCCCCCACCTCAACTTTCAGAATTCAGTATTCTTTCGAGGATACCAACTCTCAGGTAATGATTAAAATGTTTGGGGGGGTTGGCTGGTCCTGAAGACCCTTTAAATTGAACCTCTCCAAAATATTTGAATTGTACTATTTCAAAACACCCACCAACTATTAGTCTAATTGGCAGGAGCAGCTTATTTCCTTCAGTCTTCCAAAGAAAATGCTCCTGCTCAGAAGTGGTGTTGTAAGCCAGGAAGTGAGAGTAATTCAATTAACTTTATAAGAGCAAACATCTCTGACTTGGAGAAGAGAGTTTCTTCAAAGAGTGTGTTTAACCTCACATCATTGTCCAAAAAGTCAGCTCCAACCCTGCCAGCCCCCTAAGGTCTGCCAAGCTGAGGTTTCTGAAAAGCCACCACTGTTCTGGACAGAAGGTGATTACTCTGAATACCCAGAAGCAAAGGGTTATTTCAGAAGACAAATATAGCTCATCAGCTCAGCTTCAAGAAAGTGCTATGTTTAGAAACCCACAAATAACTAAGCAAATCTAAACATCTATATCTACACATATGTGTATCTATGTATATGTGTGTATTTTTTTTTAATGCTAGCCTCTTTTCAACAATGAGGCAAAGGCTGGCATGGAGAAACAACAGTATAGCTGTGACTTTTAAAATCACAGCCATGGGTAACACCACCATTTGGCCTGGGTTCTAACCTTCCCGTCTATGCCACTTATGAACATGGGTAATTAATTTCCCCTCTACCCAACACAAGTTTCCTCACTATAAAAGGAGTGAATTGTACTGGATGAATTCTAAGGTAGAATAGTATAGAAAAAGGAGCATTTAAATGACAAAGGACCTCAGTTCAAATCTACCCTGTACAGCTTACAGGGTAGATGTTTTGGGTAACTCGAAACCTAAAGCCCAGTGATATGAGACTCCACCTCCTTGGTGATCAATACCCTGCCATTGTGTGAGGGGATAGGTTGAAGTTGGAGAAAGAAGAACTTGAGCTCTTCAGTCTCTTCAAATCTTTGGACTTACTTACAGTTTCTTCCATCTGCTTCCAACAAAATGGACGATGTTAACCCTACTTCAGATTGCTGAAGGAAAAGTAAGACTCTGGAAAGAAGCCAGCTGGCAAACTCCATCATGTCCTTGTCCCCAGCTACACTAGAGACCTCAGAATTTCCCCTTGGCTGAAATCTAGGACTTTTCTCTCTTGGTTGAGCTGGATTGCTTTGCTCCCAAAGGGAGAGCTTCTTCATTTTGTATTTTCTGATATATGTTCTACATTTACTTCCTTTGATTTCTGTTTTGCTACCAACTTAGATAAATGGGTTCCTTTGCTAATTGCTGTATATGTACATTGTGGAATTGGTGGTTAGTGGAAAAGGAGTAAAGCCTTGAATATAAAGCCTGGGGCCCTGTTTCTTTCATTAATGAATAAGCATCAGAAGTTTAGCTTAAAGATCAAAGCTTGTTATTTTCACTTTTTTTTTTTGCAGTTTTTTTTTCCTTTTGGTCTGTTTCTTCTTTCACAACATAACTAAAATGGAAATATGTTTTACATGATTACATATATATAAACTATGTCAAATTGCTTACCTTTTAGGGAGGGAAAAGAGAAGGGAGGGAGAAAAATTTGAAACTCAATTTTTTTTAAAAAATGAATGATTTCATTAAAAAAATGAAAAATTGTCTTTTACATGTAGTTGGAAAAAATAAAATATTATTTTTGAAAGTTTAGTTTGAACCTAAATCTAAAGTATCTTTGTCAAGAAAACCCCAAATAGGGCAAAAAAGGAGGGTTTTGTTATTGTTGCTGTTCAATCATTTTTCACTTGTGTCTGACTCTTCATGATCCCAAATATACTATTTACTGACTACAAAAATCCTGGAATGGTTTGCCATTTCCTTCTTCAACTCATTTAATAGATGAAAAAACTGTGGCAAACGGTTAAGTGACTTGCCCAGGGTCACACAGCTAGTAAGTGTCTGAGGGCAGATTTTAACTTTAGGTCTGGCATCCTATCCACTGTACCACCTGAAAAACAACTGAAAAACAAAATTGTTGTTAGAAACAGATTGAACCTGTGATTTCGTTGGCATAGGGAACTCCCAGATGAGGAAACTCCCTTTACCTACACAGATCAGCACCTTCTCTGCAACTTATTCTCTTAGACAGTTGCCCAAGACACTGAGAGATAAAGAGATTGGCCCAGGGTCCCATAGCTAGTTGTCAAAGGAGGGACTTGAATCCAAGTATTCCAGGCTGAGAAGCTGGCTCTATATACACCAAACCATGCTACTTTTCATATTCTGGTGGCTGTGGTTGTCATTATCTTTGTGGTTGTTATATCATATCTATAAATATGTGCATGTAATAGAGAAATATAAATTACATCCATATATATAGATATAAAGAAAACTTCTGGCTCATGGGTGGCATAGACAGTTGTGATCTGTGGTATGGTCCACCTCTGAATGGTAGTAGACCATGTCTTTAGATTAGTTTGCCTTGAAGTAGGGGAGGAAGAAGGATAGGCAGGATCCAGGACTGCCAAAGTTAGATGATTTCTCCTGATAGCTCTAAGAGGAATATCAGACTAGCATTATATCTATTTGCCACCCTTCAAATGTCTCTAATCTAACATATAATTTTTCAGTTTTCAGATTGAAAGTGACTTCTCGGGGTGGCTAGGTGGCGCAGTGAATAGAGCACCGGCCCTGGTGTCAGGAGTACCTGAGTTCAAATCTGGCCTCAGACACTTAACACAAAAAACTAGCCGTGTGACCTTGGGCAAGTCACTTAACCCCAACTGCCCTCCAAAAAGCAAAAAAAAAAAAAGTGACTTCTCTGATTGCTCTTAAAGAGAGAGGGTATCTCTTAGCTTACATTCTGCTGGTTATACAAAAGACCATCACAAAGAATATTGAGTAAAGCCATTTGTTCAAATAGAACATAGAAATCAGAGAAATTCTATGGATGATACCATGCTAAAAAAAAAAAATACAAAAGAATAAGTGAGCTCTTCAGATCGGAGTGAGATAAGAACTCAGCTGAACCAGGAGAGAGAAAGAACAATCTCACTCAGGAGAGGTCCACTCTTAAAAGTCTCTAGATTGCCAAGTCCTGAAAGTCAAGTACCATGATGGGTCCAGCTTCCCATATGAGTCCATGGCTCCTGTCTGACATTCAAAAGTTGACACCATTCAAAAGTTTCTGTCTCCATCACCTCCCTGAAAGTCCTTTCTTAACATGAGCCTCCCCAACAAAACCAAAGCAAATTACTTACAGCAGATATGAGTTGTACTCAGCATTCTCTCAGCCAATCAGAAGTCACATTTTCCACCCTAGGCTGTCTGTCAGGGCACATCCCAAGTCGGCATTAACAGTTATTTATTGTAGAACCTAGCCTCAGACTCTGGAATCTAAAAGGAGATAATCCAGAAAAGTTTTCATGTTCAAATACAGCCAAAGATTCAGTTATGAATCCAAGGCAGGCAGCCTCTTTGGGCTTTGGCCTCTCCTTGCAAAGGCAGTAGGTGTCCTGGATAGCTGGCTAGAGACTAGAGGTCAGTGAAACCTGTACCATGGGCTCTCTCCACAAGAGCCAGGGAGTTGGGGGTTAGCCAAGAAACTTTAACTGGAGGAATCATTTACCTATTAAAACTTGATTGTAAAATGCCTTATGGAGCTTGAGTGAGCAGAGAGCTGTTTACTTTAGCCTTCTTGCAGTCTGATTCCGGGTATGTATCTATGAGTTGAGTTCTGTAAGATATTTTACCATCAGTTTTAAAGAAATCATGTGGGGAGGGGCGGAGCCAAGATGGC
>CM053593.1:202591799-202610408 GCA_028646575.1 Pseudocheirus occidentalis | reverse complement strand
AGAAGCAGCAGAGCATAGTTGGAGTCAGGAAGACTTAGGGTGAAGTCCTACCTATAACATCCTGGCTCGGTCGCTGGGGACAAATCACTTATTCTCTCAAAGATCTGGACCAGTGGTTTGAAATTCAAATAGGGGATGGCTAGGTGGTGCAGTAAATAGAGCACTGGCCCTGGAGTCAGGGGGACCTGAGTTCAAATCCGACCTCAGACATTTAACACTTACTAGCCATGTAACCTTGGGCAAGTCACTTAACCCAATCACCCTACCCTCCCCCCTCTAAAAAGCAAAAAAAAAAAAAAAAAAAGAAAGAAAGAAAGGAAGAAATTCAAACAGAAACAGAGCCCTCTAATCCATACAAAAGGATCTCTATGGAACCTTATATTGACTTAGTTTTATAGTGCAATGTTATCTATCTTTCATTATATTTTTATTTATTTCGTTAAATATTTCCCATTTATCTTTTAAGTTGAATGTGGCTGCCCTCAGGAGTCCATCCAAATGTTCTCTGTTCTCTATTCTAGACAACTGCTTTAGACTATAATTACAGAACAGATTCCTGTTTGTATTAGTAGAGGGAGTTTCTTTACCAGGATTTCTGTTTACCCATGAAAGATGAAATCCTCGGTGGTAGCAAATCTTCATCCTGTAGGTTTAATTTTTCAAGACATACAGTGGTCATTGAGAGGAAGGAAAGAAGCAAGGAAAATGGAAAGAAGGAAGGAAAGAGAGAGGGAAAGAAGGAAGGAAAACAAGATGGAAGGGAAGGAGGAAGAAAGAAAGGGAAAGAAAGGGGAGAAAAGAAGAAAGGAAAGAAAGGAGTGTTTAATAAGTGCCTCCTTAGCACTAGCACATTGCTAAGCATTTTACAAATATATCTCATTTGATCTTCACAACAACCCCGGAAGGTAGGTGCCATTCTTATCCTCATATTATCCCCAGAGGAAACTGAGGCAGGCAGAGGTTGCCTGCCCAGGGACATGCCCAGCTGGTAAATGTCTGAGGTCAGAATTTGAACTCAAATCTTCCTTGACTCCACATTGCTCCAAGTCTGGTAAATAAAGCATGCAATCAAGTCAAATATTATAGTTTCTGGCCTAAAACGAGGCGGGGTTATAAAGTAATGGTATGGGCTGTTGGGGGTTATATATTGTCATAATGGGAAAGGCACAGGGATTTGCGTCAAATCCGGGCTTTGCCATTTGACACTGATGTGATCTTGGGCAAGTTACATCTTCTCTTGGGTCCTTGGTTTTTCATTATTCATTCAAATGAAAAGGGTTGGGCTTATATCATCTCTAAGGTCCCTTCCATAGTCTGATGGAATAGTCTGATCAATAGTCTGATCCATCATAGGAGGTTCCCAAAGAGGAACTCCAACAGTGTTTTAAGCTGTGGTGACATTATCAGAGTAAGAGTATAGCCTCCCAAGGTAAATGCTTGAAGGATAGCCCTCATTTGGCTTATGCAAATTATGTTTTTTTGTTTGATTTCTTAAGTGAGATTGATAGCCAACCCAATACATATTAAACACCTACCATGTGTCTCATACAAAGCTAAGTGCTGGGGAAACAATTAATAGAAAGAAAAACAGAGGCGGTTAGGGGTGCAGTGAATAGAGCAATAGCCCTGGACTTAGGAGGACCTGAGTTCAAATCCAGTCTCAGACACTTAACACAAAACTAGCTGTGTGACATTGGGCAAGTCACTTAACCCCAATTGCCCTACCTTCCCCCTCCAAAAAGCAAAAAATAGAAAGAAAAAAATTTTTTTAAATAGAAAGAAAAACAGTCCCTTCCCTCAAGGAGCTTAAAATCTAAAGACAACATACAAAAGAAAGCTGGAAAGTGGGCTGGAGCAGGAAGGAGAGCAGTTGAAACCAGGTAGAACAGCAGATGCAAAGTGGAGTAAACCAAAAATTCAGTTTCTGCCCTCCATAAAAAAAGCATTGGGAAAAGTTCCATACTCCACCCTCTAGCCCTCCATTCACATTCAATTACTAATATGTCCCTCCTGACCTATTCCACTGGGAGTCTTCCCTTTTAACAGACTTGAAAAAAAAAATTCAACAAAACCTGTTTTCATACTTCATTCATGCTCGTCTTTTTATTTTTTTGTTTTACCTTACCAGCTGGACTTTTCAGTTCCTTAAAAGCAGGGACATTTCTGCCATCCCACAACTCTGCAGTAAATTTTTGATTTGTTGATAAGTGTTTTCATGACCAGATCCATTTTTATTCTCCTTGATTTTCCTTCATTTCTTCCTCTTGATCATTCCCTTATCCACATCTTTACTCATAGTGGACATCTGGTCTGTTGGCTGCATCATGGCAGAGATGATAACTGGGAAAACTTTGTTCAAGGGAAAAGACTGTATCCTTTTTTGTCCAGTCCAGATTGTAGGTAACTCTGCCTGACTTTGGAATCCAATTCCTCCTGGTAGTGGGTGGGAGAGCTGGGAAGGGACCAGAAATTTCTTCTGTAAATTACTTAGGAGGAATTATGAACCTTAACTCAACTGGCCAGACTTAGACCAACTGACCCAGATCCTGAAGGTGACCGGGGTTCCTGGAGCAGACTTTGTGCAGAAGTTACAGGACAAAGCGGTAAGAGACAAGCCAGAACCTGCTTGAGGAAGTACCTGAATAGGAAACTGGGTAGAATGGTGAGCAAGCTTCTCCCCAAGCCTGCTGCCTTTGTTTTGAGACAGTGTTTAAAAAAGCAAAAAGTGATGACCACTGGTAAAACTGGGCCTGCTTGGACTTCCCACTGCCCTTCCTCTGGCTTTGTCCTTTGTTTTACCTGTGGTGATCCTGGTCCATTTCTCATCCCTGTGCCATATATTTTAATGTTTAGGAAAGAGAAAGAGACAGAGACAGACAGAGACAGACAGAGAAAAAGGAGAGCCAGAGAGGGGGGTGAGAGAGAGAAGAAAGACACAAAGAGAAGAGAGGAGAGAGGAAGGGATAAAGAGAGAGAAGGAGAGAGGAGAAAGAGAGGAAGGAAGGGAGGAGGGAGAGACAGAAGAGACAGGAGAGAGAGAATGGAAAGAGGGAGGAGACACAAACATACACATACCCGTGATAGAGAAGAGAGTGGAGAGGGAAAGAGGAGGGAGGGGTAAAGGAAGGGGGGGAGGGAGGTGAGGGAGAGACAGAGAGTGAGAGAGAAGGGAGGGGGAAGGGAGAGAGGGAGGAAAGAAAGAGAGGGAAAAGAGACAGAGAGGAGAGCGATAGAGAGGGAGGAGAGACACATAGAAAAGAGGAGAGAGAAATGAAGGTTGGTGTCATGGATAGGATGCTGGACTTAGAATCAGGAAGATGTGGTTCAAATAATTGCTAGTAGTGTGACTCTGGGTGTATCACTCCAAATCATGTCTGGATCTCATTTTCCTTCTCTCTGAAACCTTTATTCTAAGACCCCTTCCAGCTCTAGACCTTTAGATCCTTAGAACTAAACTCTCTGCTTTGCTCTCTTTCAGGCCAAATCCTATATCCAGTCCCTGCCTCAGAGTCCCAAGAAGGATTTCTCACAACTTTTCCCTCGTGCTAGCCCCCAGGGTGAGACCTGTTGTTGATACTCCAGCCCTCTCTGGCACTTGAAGGAAACCAAAAGACATAGACAGCTCCTTTCACTCTGGAACCCTGGGTAGGCTATCTGGGTGAAGTCTTAGGGGAGTGTGGGCTTGTGGGGCTCATGGATTCTGCCATTCTGCAGCGGCAGACTTGTTAGAGAAGATGCTTGAGTTGGATGTGGAAAGGCGCTTAACAGCTGCACAGGCTCTCGCCCATCCCTTCTTTGACCAATTCCGGGATCCAGAGGAGGAGACAGTAGCCCAGCAGCCATTTGATGATTCCATGGAACACGAGAAGCTCACAGTGGACGAATGGAAGAGTAAGAGCTGGGGGTGAGGGTAGGGAAGAGAGAGGAAGTCAGGGGATAATTGACATCTCACCCTTCCCTTCTGTGGGTCAGCTCCTGGTCCCTGGAATCAGCTTCCTTCAGTAACCTATGAATTACCCCACCCTACCACTGGGCTCTTCCTTGTCCCTTTCCCCTTTATAATGAGTTATGCCTCATAATCTTGCCTCTAACCTATCTCTTTGGAGACCCAGCTTCCTGCTTTATTTTACTTTTCTTTCACTTCTCCGTGTTTAGCAAGTGTTTACCTGTGTACCCTCTGGCCATAGCCTCCAGACCTTTCCCCTCTCAGTGGCCTGTTGCCTAACTCAGATAACTGGTCTAATTTTTCCTAGGTCACATCTATAAGGAGGTTTCAAATTTCAGTCCCATAGCACGGAAGGATTCCAAGAGAAGAAGTCTCATGAAACTACAATGACCAGTCCAGATCGTCCTGGGTTGAGTGAATGCTTGCACGACAAGATGGCCCCACCTCAGGAGATACCCCATGACAAGATATTTATTAGTACCTAATAAAATGGAATCTACATTTTGATGTGAGGATCCAAATAGAGAACAGCCAGGACCTTCTTTTCTTGGGGAGGGAACAGTGGCCCCCTAATGGGTAGACCTGTTGACTTGATGACTCTTTTTCTTTGCATTTGGCACAAACTGTACTTTTGGGTGGCCCGACCAAGATGGAATCTGTAACAGAATTAAGAGAGATTCCAAGAAAAATCATATTTAATGCAAGGCCAGGAAGATGATGTATAAGGTTATTTGCTGGGGAAGAAGGGTACCAGTGAGTAAGTGAAACAATGAAACTTAAGTTTTTTCAGAAGAATGTTGAGCCTTTGGGCAAGTGAAGGCAACATGCTTTTGTTGTTTTTTTTTTTAACCAGCACATGATGGCAAAGGGGCAGGGGAACAAAATACATGGCCTTTTGTGGTAACCATTCCAGCTTTTCCCTGGTCTCTTGGGATCCCCGGTCTCACAATGGATAGGTTGAGTGTGTTAAAAAGACTGCTGGCAGACAACTTTTCATTAGGAAACGTGATTATTAAATGAGGAAATAAATGAGGAAAGTAGATAGAGTACAGCACTCAAATCTAGGAAACTTGGGTTCAAATCCTGTCTTAGACACTATGTAACTACAGGCAAATTATTTATCCTTTCTGAACCTCAAATGTTCAATGAGATAGTATTACTTAAGGCACTCCCTACCTCACAGGGTTGTTGTGAGGAAAACGTTTTGTTAGCCTTCACGTAGTCTTTAAATATAATTTTTTAAAATTGTGATTCTAGGACAGCCCAGTCTCTCCTTCCATCCTACCTGATTTAGTGAGATCCTACATTGCTGAGAGGATCTGTGGAATCCCAGTTCTCCTTCCTTAGTCATATATTGGCTAGTTGTTGAATAAACAGTTTCCCAAAGCACTGGGGTCTACGTAGCTTCTGTTCTTGACCATACCCGGGACTGTTTCTGGATAGAATTCAGTTTGTCATTCCTACTTTTTTCTTGTCCACATTAGTGCTTATGGGTCAGGATGCCTGTAGGGACAGAATCATAGACTAGGGGGCGGCTAGGTGGCACAGTGAATAGAACACCGGCCCTGGAGTCAGGAGGACTTGAGTTCAAATCCAGCCTCGGACACTTAACACAACAACCTAGCCGTGTGACCTTGGGCAAGTCACTTAACCCCAATTGCCCTCCAACAAGCAAAAACAAAACAAACAAACAAACAAAAACAAACAGAATCATAGACTCAGCCATAGATTCTTTCCTGTGTGTAAAAGCAAGAAAACTGAAGCCTTAATGGTCTCAGAGGTCCAAGAGGTGCAGTTGTAACCCAACCCCCTCTTCCCCACCCCCTTGCCATAGTCTTCTGGGATTCTTATCAAAGATGGGAACTTAATAGACATGAACCCATATATGGAGAACTTTCCTCAGGGATACATATGACCTTCTAGATCCTTGGTGTGGCCCTTTGACTGAGTCCAAGTTTTACAGAGCAAAACCCTTTATTAAGGGGCTTTGTTGGGGCAGCTAGGTAGCACAGTGAATAGAGCACAGGTCCTGGAGTCAGGAGGGCCTGAGTTCAAATTTAGCCTTTAACACCTACTTAGTTGTGTGACCTTGGGCAAGTCACTTAACCCCAATTGCCCTGCCCTCCAAAAACGAAAAAAAAAAAAAGGTGGGGGGAGGGATTGTTCTGTGAAGTTTGGATTCAGTCAAAGGACAACACTTGACCTAGAAGGCCACATGTGGCCTCAAGGCTGCAGGTTCCCCCACCCTGCACTAACCCTTACCCCTGGGCAGCTAGGTGGCACAATGGATAGGAGTGCTAGGCCTGAGTTCAAATCCAACCTCAGACACTTATGAGCTGTCGCTTCACTCTGTTTGCCTCAGTTTCCTCATCTGTAAAATGAGCTGGAGAAGGATATGGCAAACCATTCTAGTATCTTCGCCAAGAAAACCCCCAATGGGATCCTGAAGAGTTGGACACAACTGAAATAGCTCAACAACAAAAACCCTCTAGAACCACAGAACATGGGAGCTGGAAGGTCTTAGAGCCCAGCTAATTCAACCCCTTCACTCTATAGAGGACGCTCCCTGTCTCATATTTAGTAAGTCTCTGACTCAGGCCTTGGAAGCACAGGATGTTAGAACCCATCTAGTACAACCTCTGTTTTAAAGATGAAGAAGCTGATACCCAGAGAGGAAGTGTGGTTTGTTCTTATCACAGTCTCAGGAACTTTTTCAAAAGCTGTGATGTGGTTCTTCTCTTTCATGTATCTGAATTGGTTTGCTGGATCAATCAAGTATTCAATGTCAACTATTTGCCAGACACTCGTGTGTGCGTAAAAAGACAAAAATTAAGCTGTCTCTATCCTTGACCTTTTTTTATATACAATGTATCTGTGTGAGTAAATGTAAAACATGCATACATACAGAGAAATTTAGCAAAAAGAATGGCTTAGGGGAGAGGAGGAAATAGAAGCTGTTATGGGTCAGGAAATAATCATAGCTGACAACTTTCAGGTTTGCAAAGCATTTTATACGTCACTTCCTTTGATCTGTACAACATCCCTATAAGGTAGATGCTATTAATATCTTCCCATTTTATAGAAAAGGAAATCAAGGCTGAGAGAATTTAAGTGACTTGCATAGGATCACACAGCTAGCAAGCATCCAAACACAGGATTTGAACTCAGGTCTTCTTAACCCCAAGCTCAGCCACTCTATCTACTGTGCCACCTAGCAGCATCATAAAGAGCTCAGAGAAGAGGTAGCATTTGAGCTGAGCTTTGAAAAGAACTAGAGTAGGGGTGACTAGGTGACACAGTGAATAGTGCACCAGCCCTGGAGTCAAGAGGACCTGAGTTCAAATGTGACCTCAGACACTTAACACTTACTAGCTGTGTGACCTTGGGCAAGTCACTTAACCCCAATTGCCCTGCCTTCCTCCTTCCAAAAGAAAAGAACTAGGGTTTCTGACTTTCACAAACTGATGCAAAGTGAAGTGAAAAGAACCACAAGAACATTGTACACAGTACACTGTGATGGTCAGCTATGATTGACTTAGATCTTCTCAGCAATACAACGATCCAAGACAATGCCTAGGGAATCAAATGATGAAAAATGCTATCCAGGTCCTGAGAAAGAACCAATGGGGTCTGAACGCAGATTGAAGCATTTTTTCACTTAATTTTAATGGGGGTTTTTTTGGTGTGTTTTCTTTCACAACATGACTAATATGGAAATGTTTTAGATGATTTCACATGTATATATCAAATTGCTTATTGTCTCTGGGAAGAGGGGAGAGGAGAAAGGAAGGGAAAGAATTTGGAATTTAATTTTTTTTTTTTGCTTTTTGATGGGGGGAAGGCAGGGCAATTGGGGATAAGTGACTTGCCCAAGCTCACACAACTAGTAAGTGTTAAGTGTCTGAGGTTGGATTCAAACTCAGGTCCTCCTGATTCCAGGGCTGGTGCTCTATTTACTGTGCCACCTAACCACCTCAAGGAACTTACAATTTTTAAAAACGAATGCTAAAAATTGTTTTAAATGTATTTAAAAATATTTAAAATGTTTTAAAAGAAAAACTAAGGTTTCTAAGAGGCAAAGGGAAGGAACAAATGTGTTTCAGGCATGGGAGATAGCCTGTGAAAAGCCATAGAGACTGAAAATGGATTGTTATAGACCAGGAATAGCAAGTAGATCTGTAGACCAATTTGACAGATGGAGAGAGGGAGCATCAAAGAGAATAAAATGTAATCAGCCTGAAGAGGCAGATAGGATCCAAGTTTAAAGACCATCATCTTTAAAGGTCAAATAGAAGAGTCTACATTTTATCCTAAAGGCACTAAGGAACCATTGGAACTTTGAGTAAGAATATTGTGGTCAGACTTGTGCTTCAGGAATTTCACTTTAGCAAGCTCCAAGGAAGATAGATGAGGAGGGGATAGATGAGGCAGAAAGAACAAATAAGGGGGCTATCGCAATGATCCGGGAAAAGTCTGACACCTTTCTCCCCATCGAAAACCCCATTACTGGAGCCAAGCAAAGGACTGTATTAAAAGGAAGGACCAAGTTCTTAATTAGGCTTCCCTTTGTGTTTGTTTAAAACTCAAGAGAAGGGCTTTGTGGGGTAGTTGTTTGTCCTTTCCTTCTCAAAGAGGACCATGACATCAGGAATTGAATGTTATGACTTGCAAGTGAATTGGATTTAAGTGAGGAAGGGCTGTGCAAGGTCACCAACCTCACTTTCTTCTCTGGAGTCATCAGGGTCCAATGGCAAGATATAGATCAGGATGGTAGGTGGAGCGGTAGGTTCAAAGGTAGCAGGACTGGGAGGCCTGCCACACCTGGAAAAGGGGATTCTAATCCCACCTCTGACTGTAAAATACAAAAAGCAAGAAAAAGCAAGTCCCACTGTTTGGGATGAAAAATACCCTTCATCCTAAATTTATTAAAAAAAAAAAGTAAACACAGATGTTTTAGGATAAGAACAGGAGTTGGAGAAGACGGCAGTCTGCCCCATGACTCATCATGGAGAAGCGGCAAGTTACAAAGGACAGAGCCAGAATTTATAAGTTAACTTAGTCAAGCCACCTTTCCTGACTGTGTCCTCTCATTGGTGGAGAGGCATACCTCACCAAATTCTCCCCAGCTGGGATAGGAAGAGAAGGGGGGTGGGGGGGAAAGGGTCCCACCAAGGTGGAGAAACAAAGGAAGGTAAAAGTGATTGACAGCAGCAATGGAGGAGGGGGAAGAAAGTGAAGGTTAACAACCCCAAATGGAGAAATTTTCACTCATTCCATACACCACCACACGACCACTGCAAAAAAAAAAAAAAAAAAGGCTGTAAATAGACTTGAAATCAAACGTGATCAGTTTGTATAAAATCCAGAAAAAACTTACCCCTTGGAAAAAAAGACTGACTTTGCCCCTATGTTCCTCTCTCCCATGCCCACTCCGACCCCCAACAAGTGAGTTCACTCTCTGCACAATCCTCTGGTCCATCTTCAAGTATCTTTGTAATCTAGGGGTTGTGATAGCTGTCTGACCCAGTATATTGTTGATGCACAGAGAAATTAAGGAAAGAGAAGGTAGTGACAAGTCCCTAAGGGGATAAGTGGGATCTACCCAAGTGGGTAGAGTCACTCAAAGTGGCCTTCTGACCCAGGTTTCCTAAACTCCCTAATCTAGTATCAGAATCAATAAACTAGAGCTGGATGGCTGTAGCACTCAAGGAACCTGTACTCCAACTCTAACTCCTGATTTTATAGGTAGGGAAACTGAAATCCAGAGGTGAGCTTGGTGGAGCCAGATGCACTTCAAGGCTAGAATGAACATCTGCAAATGCTTTATGCTCCTGACTTGGGCTAGTGTGCTCAGCACTTAGCTACATCACTCTACACAAAAGAATTGTTTAGTAAATGTTTTTTTCATTCATTTGTTCATTTACTCAATCACCCATGCAAGTGAGATCCTGATCGCCTCTCATTTGACTCCAAATGAGGAACCTTTGGCCTCAAGGCCCTGTGTGACCCTCTAGGATCTCAAGTGCCAAACTTTACCATCTGTATTCAGTCAGGGCTACCAGGGAATTTGTTCTCTGAAGTTTGGATTCAGTCAAATGGTCTCACTTGAGGACCTAAAGGGCCACATGTAGCCTTGGGGCTACAGGTTACACACCCCAGGTATGCTCTCATCCCCCCTCCCTCTCCAAAAAACTTGTCTCTTACTTTTGGACTTCAAAACCATGCCTCAGGGCAGCCACAAATCTTGGCAGATTAAGCACCTGCCCTGGAGTCATGACCAACTGAGTTTAAATACAACCACAGACACTTACTAGCTGTGTGACCATGGACAAGTCCCTCAACCCTGATTGCCTTTAAAAAAAACCCCATGCTTCTACTGCTATCTCATCCTTCCATCCTGAGGCTATCTTGCCAGGCAACATCCTATGACCATAGCATGCTCACCCTGGAATATTCTTTTGTAAGGCTGTAATGGGAATGAGAATTTGAAGATCTTCCCTGCCCCTGAATGGACCTAGGGGGAGAATTTGAAGACCTTCTCTGCTTTGCAAGTAAACAAACTCTTCCCCCTAATAGGCTGAATGTCATCACACGGAGCCTGTGATGGAGGGAATTTGCTGAAGGGCAGCAGAGCCCACAGGAAGCTGGTGGTCAGAGTTGGGGGGGCGGGGAGAGTACCTCAGGCAAGGAGTCAGAGAGATTTGTGAATAAATATTTATCTTGTATTGGTTTGTGGGAAAGCTGAAGGATGCCGTGACTCTCAGCATTATTATGGCTTCTGGGGGGTGGCTAGGTGGCACAGTGACTAGAGTACTGGCCCTGAAGTCAGGAGGACCTGAGTTCAAGTCTGAACTCAGACATTTAACACTAACTAGCCGTGTGACCTTGGGCAAGTCATTTAACCCCAATTGCCCTGCCATTCCCCCTCCAAAATAAAAGCAAAAAGAAATTGTAAAAAATATAAAACGTTATTTTACACTATTATGGCTTCTGAATAATTGGCTTACTGATTTTGGGACTGGGTTTTCTGGTGTCTAAATAAATGCTTCAGCTCTGTCCTCTATATTGAGAGTTTGTTATATTTTATGATCTACTGTCATGCAATACTTATAGTCATGGTCTTGATCATGATCACGGGCACTGTAAATATTGCATTGAGGCTACAAAGACCTATCCCCTTCTCCCAATGGGGAGTTATTCTGGGACATCCATTTTGTGAAGGGTTCCTAGCTGGCCTTCATTCCTCTCCACTTGCTATTCCCACCTTCTGGATGTCAAAACCATGCCCCTGCACTAGATACCTTCATTCCTCACCTCATCCCCCTTTTTAGCTCTCTTTTGTCTATTTTTTTGGGTTACATTTGTATTCCCAGAACTTTGCATTCTGTGCTATACATAGTAAACACTTTTTTTTAATCAATCAATCAATCAATAAACATTTGTTAGGCACCTACTAAAAATGCATGGGTTCCCAAAGTGGGTGATACCACCCCCTGGGGGGGAGCTAGAATGGTCCAATGGGGCTGCAATATCCTTGAGTGCAAATATAAGATGTTGAATAAAAATGAGGAGGGGGGATGGAAGCATAAGGAAAGAAGAGAAGAAAAAATTTAAAAACCTTTCATACATGTTTCATTTACTGTATAACAGAGTTAAATTCATAGTGATTACATTATTTTCCAAATAAATACACAAAATGCAAGTCATAACCCATTAGTGATCAAGTTGGCTAACAGGTCTTAACAAGCAAGTATTGGCATGCTAGCCTGATGAGCATTGTTAGGAAGTCTAGTGTGCACCAAACAGGAATATTCAGAGATAATGACTTGTTTATAACATAATACTACAAATTACATGATGCAATATTTCTTTTTTTTCTTCAAAATTTATTAATTTTTTAAATTAAATTTTATGTGTTAGTTTACATCATTCATTTCAACAAGATTTTGAGTGACAAATTTCCTCCTCATCTTTCCCCTATCCAACCCTCCAAAACAGCAATCCCATTGTATACTCCCTCCCTCAATCTGCTCTTTCCTATATCCTCCCCCATTCCTCCTCCCACTTTCCAGTAGGGCAAGATGGATATCCTTACCCCAGTGCCTGTATATTTTATTTCCCAGTTACACGTAAAAAATAATAATAATAACATTTTTTTAAACATCTGATTTTGAAACTTTGGATTCCAGATTCTTTCCCTAACTCCCTCATCACCCACCCTTACTGGGAAGATAAGCAATTCAATATAGGTTGTCCATGTGTAGCTATGCAAAACATTTCCGTAATGGATATATTGTGAAAGACTGACTATATTTCCCTACATCCTATCCCATTCCCCACTTGTTCTATTTTCTACTTTGACCCTGTCACTTTTCAAGAGTGTGTGCTTCTAACTCCCCCCCAACCTACCCTCCTCTCCACCATCTCCCCTTCTCATCCCCTTCCTCCCTACTCTTCTGTAGGGTGAGATACCCTATTTAGTGTATATGTCATTCCCTCCCTAAGCCAAATTCAATGAGAGTAAGGTTGACCCATTCCCTTTTGCCTTTTCCCTTGCCTCTTCTATATAAAATAATTTACCCCATTCTGTCTCTTCCCATCTCCTCTCATATTCCTCTCTAATCTCTCAATTTCACCTTTTAAGTATCATCCCTTCCTATTCAATGGATCCTGTTCCCTCTGTCTATGTATACCTATACACATATATACACATACATGTATTTATACACCCACATACCCTCCTATATAGACATATATGTATGTGTGTGTATATATATATATGTATACATACACACATTTATATTCTCTTCAACTATCTTCATATTGAGAAAAGTTTCATAAGCTACAATTATCGTTTTTTCATGTAGGAATGTAAATAGTCCAACTTTGATAAGTTCCTTATAATTTCTTTTCCCTGTTTACCATCTCCTGTTTCTCTTGGTTCTTGTATCTGAATGTCAAATTTTCTATTCAACTCTGGTTTTTTTTCATTAAGAAATCTTAAAGTCCTCTATTTCATTGAATGACCATATTTTCCCCTGAAACAGTATACTCAGTTTTCCTGGGTAGGCGATTCTTGATTTTAATCCCAGCCTCTTTGACCTCTGGAATATCATATTCCAAGCCCTTTTATCCCTCAACGTAGAAGCTGCCAGATCCTGTGTTATCCTGATTGTGTTTCTGCAGTATTCAAAGTGTTTCTTCTTGGCTGCTTGTAATATTTCCTCCTTGATCTAAGAACTCTGGGACCTGGTTATAATATTTCTAGGAGTTTTCTTTTTGGGATCTTTTTCAAGGTGATCAGTGAATTCTTTCAACCTCTACTTTGCCCTCTGGTTCTAAAACATCAGGGCAGTTTTCATTGGGAATTTCTTGAAGGATGATTTCTAGGTTCTTTTTCTGGTCATGGCTTTCGGGTAATCCAATAACTTTTAAATGGTTTCTCCTGGATCTATTTTCCAGGTCAGTAGTTTTTCCAATGAGATATTTCATGTTGCCTTCTATTTTTTCATTTGTTTGGATCTGTTTAATAGTATCTTGATTTCTCATAAAGTCATTTGCTTCCATTTGCTCCACTCTAATTCTGAAGGAATTATTCTCTTCAGTGAGCTTTTGAGATTCTTTTTCCATCTGGAAAATTTGATTTTTTAAGGCATTCTTATCCTCATTGGTTTTTTGGTCTTCTTTTGCCATTTGAGTTAGTCTATTTTTTTAAAGTGTTATTTTTCTCAGGCAGGTTGTTGACTCTCTTTTCATGATTTTCTTGCATCATTCTCATTTCTCTTCCCACTTTTTCCTCCACTTCTCTTATTTGGTTTTCAAAATCCTTCTTAAGCTGCTCTATGGCTTGTAACCAGTCTACATTTTTCTTGGAAGCTTTTGGTGCAAGAGTTTTGACTGTGTTGTCTTCCTCCCATTCCATGCTTTGATCCTTTTTGTCCTCCAGAAAGGAATCTAAAGTTGCATTGCTGGGTTTGCTTTGCTTCCTTTGCCTACTCATGTTGCCAGTCAATTACTTGACTTTTAGGTTCGTTAGAACTCTGCTTTCAGAGGGGAGAGCTTTGTCCCAAATCGCTGGGGTTTTTTGAAGCTGCTGGAGCTTTTAGGAGGCCACTATTTCTGCAGCCTTCATGAGCTTTGGCTCACTGAAAACACATTTCAGGACCACTCAGTGAAAAACCACCCAAGACCTCGATGTTGATCCAGGCAGCTCAAGGTAAGAGCACTTAGCCTCTGAATAATCTTGGGATCTGCAGGCCAGGAGCTTCTGAAGCAGCCACATGGAAGTGGCTGCAGGGCTACTGATTCAGACCACTTTTAGCCCTGAGGTAATCAACCAGAACCTCCTCCCCACCCCCCAGTTCCATTGATCTTTCATTTAGTTCTTGTTTCTTATGGGTTGGTAAATCTTGAAATTGCCATAGCTGCTCCAGCTTGTTTTGGTGGCCCCAGGGCTCCAGCCACGATTTCACGTGGTGCTGGTCTGGGGTCCCAGTGCACCACGATGAACCCCTTTCTGTCTGCCTGCCAGGCTGTTTTCAGTGAGAGATGTGTTTTTCTATAATTTTGTGGGTTCTGGAGCTTTAAAATTTATTTAGAGCCATATTTTATAGGTATTTGAGGTGGTTATGGCGAGAGCTGCAGAGTTTTGCTGCTTCTATGCTGCCATCTTGACTCTGCCCCCATCTGAAACCAAATTTGAACTCAGGTCCTCCTGACTCCAGGGTTAGTGCTCTACCCACTGCACTACCTAGCTGTCCAACCTGCTGTCTTATACCTTAGTCTTCTCCATATACTTTGTGATCCAGCTATGCCAGCCTACTTGCTATTCTCCTATAACACTCCACCTCAACTCTGCGCCTTTGCACTAGCTGACTCCTTCTCCTACCTGGAATGGTCTCCCTCGTCACTCTGCCCACTGGCTTTCCCTGGCTTCTTTTAAGACTTAGTTCAAATTCCACCTTCTATAGAAAGTCTTATTTACTATTGGTGCCTTCCCTCTGAGACTGACTCTCATTCACATTATACAGTTATTTATATGTTGTCTACCACCCCCACTAGAATGTGAGCTTCTTAAGAAGAGAGATGGTGTTTTCTCTTTGCTTTGTATCTCTAGCACTCACTATAGTGTTTGGAAATAGTAAATAGTTTAATAAATGTTCATTGCTTGATTGAAAAAAAAAAGCCTGGGGGGCAGCTAGGTGGCGCAGTGAATAGAGCACCGGCCCTGGAGTCAGGAGTACCTGAGTTCAAATCCAGCCTCAGACACTTAACACAGAAAACTAGCCGTGTGACCTTGGGCAAGTCACTTAACCCCAACTGCCCTCCAAAAAAGAAAAAGAAAAGAAAAGAAAAAAAGCCTGGAATATAAAAAAAACAATGGACCTTTTCTAGGATTTAGACAGCCTTGGTACCTTGTTTCCTAGCCATTCATTTGCATAAGTCCAAAAGGAGAAGGTCAAAGTTAAAACAAACAATTTTGGAACCCTAAATCCCAGAGCTATTTGGTGATAATAGGGCAAATGGAAATATGATCACCACAAGTTAGAGTGAGGTCTCTTACAGGGGGGACCCAGCACTAAATAAGGATGGGTTGTTAAAGAAAATACAAGGAAAAAAAAAGGGGGAGGTTATACCTCTCTCTAAATGGAGAGGAAAAAATGAAAATAAAATAAAAAATCCTCAATACCCAGTTAAGAGAGCAGAACTACAGAGGTTTCTGCCAATTTTAGTCCAGGGAACTCTGACCTTACTGAAAGCACACAATACTCCCCTAGTACAGAACTTTAGCTGAGTCTGAAGCAGAAAGCAGCAGAGACTACAGATGCCTTTGAGGAAGCGAACCCAGCCTAGCAGCAGAGCAGCCAAGACATTGGAGTCCATCAGTGACCCATTTAGCTGAGAGATCATTCCTTTTAGGGAGTTGGCCCAACCTCCAGGAGACTGACCCAGCCTACCAGGAGAGCCAATCATCCAGTCCATATACTACTCTCAGCAATGAACTTTGGGAGGATTAAGAGAGAAAAAAGACATTAAGACCCCACAGTTCTGGAGATGGAAGGAACATTGGGACCAGGGCTGTGAATTTTGAATTATTTTGGCTACATGTGTTCCCTACATGTGTGCCTTACTGTCATTGTGTTTAAAGTTTTTGTCTCCCGTAGATTTTTTGGGTATACTGGCGGGTGGTGGAAATAATTTTTTTTTGTTCAACCATTTTAACATTTTATTTTATTCTAATTACATGTAAAAACAATTTTTAACATTTGTTTTTAAAAATTGAGTTCCCCAATTCTCTCCCTCACTTCCTCCCTTCCCCCTTCATTGGCAAGCAATTTTATATCAGTTAAACATGTGCAGTCATGCAGAACACATTTCCATATTAGTCATGTTGTGAAAGAAAACACAGACAAAAGAAATCCCAACCCAACCCTAACAACAACAAAAGTATGTTTTGCTCTACATTCAGAATTCATCAGTTCTTTCTCTGGAAGTGGATAGTATATTTCATCATAAGTCCTTCAGAATGGTCTTAAGTCAATGTATTGCTGAGAATAGCTGTCATTCAAAGTTGATTGTCATACAATATTACAATAACTATGTTCAATGTTCTCTTGGTTCTGCTCACCTTATTTTGCATCAGTTCATCTAAATCTTACCAGGTTTTTCCGGAAGTATCCTTCTAATTTCTTATACTACAATATTATTGCATCACAATCATATACTACAACTTCTTCAGCCATTCCCCAATTGATGGGCATTCCCTCAATTTCCAATTCTTTACCACCACAAAAAGAACTGCTATAAACATTTTTCTCTGTATAGGGTTGTTGTTTTTTTTTAATATCTCTTTGGCATACAAAGAGGTATACTAGTAGTGGTATTGCTGGGTCCAAGGTCATGCACAGTTTTATAGTCCTTTGGGCAGTTCCAAATTGATTGGATCAGTTCACAACTTCGCCAATAGTGTATTAGTGTCCTAATTTTCCCATATCCACTCCAACATTTGTCATTTTCCCTTTCTGTCATGTTAACCAATCTGATAAGTGTGAGGGAGTATCTCAGGGTTGTTTTAATTTACATTTCTCTAATCAATAGTGATTTAGAGCATTTTTTAATCTGAGGATTGTTTTGATTTCTTCTTCAGAAAACTGCTTGTTCATATCCTTTTATCATTTATCAGTTGGAGAATGATCTGTATTCTTATCAATTTGACACAGTTCTCCATATATTAGAGAAATGAGGCCTTTATCAGAGAAACTTGCTATAAAATTCCCCCACCCCAGTTTTCTACTTTTTTTTTTCTTTTTGGAGGGGGGAAGGCTGGGCAACTGGGGTTAAGTGATTTGCCCAAGGCCACATGGCTAGTAAGTGTTAAGTGTCTGAGACTGGATTTGAACTCAGGTCCTCCTGACTCCAGGGCCAGTGCTCTATTCACTTTGCCACCTAGCCACCCAGCCTTTTTTCTGCTTTTCTTTTTTTCTCTAATCTTAGCTGCATTGGTTTTGTTTGTGCAATTTCTCTTTATTAAGGTAATCCAAAATTATCTTCTCTGGCCATAAATTAAGATGAGCATTTTACCACTATTGTTTTTGCTATGCTGCTTAAGTAGATGCCTTTGCTAAAAATTTGTTGAATTTACCTGTTAAATACTCCCCAGACTGCATGTTTGTGATGGTGATAGGGTCACTCTCCCCCATGGCTCTATGAAGTAATAGCCCTGAGCAGGCTGAGGGTAAGGGACAAGCCTGAAAGCCATAGGGGGCATCTCCTCCAAACATGTGAAGATATATCCTAGCTAGCAGAATGGGCCAATGATTCAAAGGTCATGAAGGTGGCTGAAATAGGTACTGTGGGGTGCTTGGAGCTTGGTCAGACATGGAAGATGGCTTCCTGGGCCATGGCCAATCTGCCAGACTTATCCTGAAGCTTGCCTTGGGTAACTCTTGGGGAGAGAGTGAGAGCCAGGACTTTGTGCATCTCTGTCTCACTTAAATCCAATTCATAGGCAAGTCCAGACATCACTGGTGATGTCCTTGGGTCTCTTCAAAGGGAAGGATAAACAGCATCTCCTGTCCACCCTCCACATTCCTCCCCCCCCCCCCCAATCTGAGATAGAAGGCCTGCCAGGAGCAGCAGAGGGTCTGAACCAAGTGGTGGTCAGGCAAGTCACTGGACCCAAAGGGTTATCAAACTGTGCAGACCTTTGGCCCCAGCAACACCACTGCTAGGTCTGCTTCCCAAAGACATTATAAACAAGGGAAAAGGACCCACAAGTACAAAAATATTTATAGCAGCTCTTTTTGGGGTCTCAAGCAACCCTAACCCTCTTTGGGTAACTTCTTCAATTAGACAAATGTAAATCAAAACAACTCTGAGGCATCACATCTGTGTGGGACGGAGTGTGGTTTCCCAGGTGAACTATCTGCTAAAGTTCTGTGTGGATTAAAGAGTATGGTCTCTCAGAAGAGACTGTCACCCTTATTGTTAGAAAAGATGTTTTGAAAGGTCTACAAAGTTTTCAATTGAATTATTGCTAAATTGATGTAATGAGTTGTAAAGCAAAACACGTCTTGCTGTTTCAATATGAATTTGTAGCTATTCCATGAACTAAGCAAAAGTTAACATTTGTAACTGAGTGTATATGTAAAAGACTCAATTTC
>CM053593.1:202566887-202591299 GCA_028646575.1 Pseudocheirus occidentalis | reverse complement strand
GGGAAAAAGAGAATAGAAGAGCAGAGCAGATTGCAACTTATCGTGCCTTCACGTCCATGTGACTTACTCTGTTCCACTAAAAATAAAAAGCATAGGCAGAAAAGGAGCTCAAATTCACTGGTCATTCCCCCAGAACACAGAGCCAAATGGTACAAATGCCTAGATCACAGTTAGATTACATTTGCCCAGAAGGTCCTGTGCCTGGTTCTGAAAAGAAGAGGTTGGAAGTTTACACAGCCTCAGTATGTGAGTGTTGGGAAAAATAGGTGATGGGGCTGGTATGGTTGTGTTGGAGACAAGCAGTTGGGAGAATGGGCTACGACCCTCCTTTCTTCCCTTATTTGGTTGCTCAAACTCTCCTTGGGGTTGTGCCATGGCCCCCTGTGTACATGGGGACCCTGATTGTACTTTGTAGACCACTGCTCTAAATGACAAGCTGTTATTGTGATAGCTACAGTGATGTGAACTGCCTCCCAGCTACTCCCAATTCTTTCAGTTGATCAGAGACAGAGGCAAGGCACATAAATGATAAGACTAGTTAAAAGTTACTATAATTGATAACCCAGAATGATACATGAAGGTGTGGGTCAACAAGACTAAAACAGAAGTTAAACAAGGACCAGAGAGATCTAACTCATGAAGTTTAAGCTGTGCCCACTCACTGTCTTTCAGTTGTTCACTGCTTCTTCCTCAAGAACCAAGGAGGATTAGGATCAAGGTCAAGCACAGTAGCTTTGAGAATGGTATCCAAAGAATATATTCAAAGGCTAGGTGGCATTTTGTTACTTCCGTGAAGAAGGAGGGCAAAAATGCAAGCCAGGTATATTTGAGAACATTATGGCATTGGTTTTCTAAAAGCTAAACTCCACAAAGCCAGGTTTGGGAGATAATAGCGGTACTAGGGACAGGGGCCATCTGAGACCCCTGAGGATTTAGTCCTCATTTGAAACATGCTTTCTTGGGTCCATTATCCCTATATCCATAGGATGCCACACACATAGTGTCAATTAGAATCCAAGACACAGTGTTCTGCTGTGCTAGACACATTATCCCAGGAAGCAACACTATTATGTTCACTTTATTAAAAAAACCTGAGGCACAGATCTTTACAACCTATTAGAACATTAAACCTCTGTGGCTTTGGTACAAAGGACTGTCAGGATCAAATCTTAGTATATGGGGAGTTTTTCAGAGAGGCTGAGGATATCTGAAAAGAGATGGATACTATAACCCAAATGATGTACTATTTAGTTATTAACATTTCTTGGGCTTCTGTGTTGATCACTGCCAACTCCTGTCTATTTAGGATATTTATGAAGTGCCATAGGTAACAAGCTGGGGACCAGAGCCTTGCCCATCTGTGCCTCATGTAGAAAGACTTAAAGGAAAAGAGAAGGAAGTGCTGGCAGAGAGATCAGAGGCTGTTCAATGACCCCTCAACTTTGACAGATAATCTGGAGACATTTAGTTCTGGGAATTCCCTGGAGCCTGAGTAATGGGAAGATCATCTGAGGAAAAAAAACTGATTGCAAAGACAAAGATATTTTCATTTCCTCAATGGAGAGAAGCATGTGCCCAGTAGGCGATGCACATGAACCAGTTCCTTGACTCCCAGTTCTTACAAGATCCTTTAGATGATGTGCAACTTGAGAGCTGCAATTGACACTTGTCTTTCTTTTTATCTCTACAGCTTAACAAGGACTTGGCACACAGTAGGTGCTTAATAAATGCTAGCTGACTAATTTCAAGAGACTTACTGGAAAAGTGTTCCTTCCAAATGGAAGGCCTCAGGAAGCATTTGAAACAACTTCTAATCAATCAGAGAATACTGTAGACCAGTGGTGTCAAACTCAAATAGAACTCAACCGTCCTAGCAGCACACTGACTTAGAAAACCACAAATTAGCAGCATTTATACTGTATTGTATTTTTTAATTTATTTTGTTAAACATATTCCAATTATATTTTAATCTGGTTCAGGCCAACTAAGGAGTTTTGCAGCTGCTTGAGGCCCCTTGGCCACAAGTATGACACCTCTACTGTAGACTATATGTCTGACTAATAATGGTCATCTAGGAAAAGACTGGGAAGATTAGGATATGTGTGAAGTATCAAACTTTGAGTAAAAAAAACCAAGGTGAATCAGTATTCTATGCCACAAGGTCAGGGTGCTATAGATGGTAATCAGGGTAATCTGTGTGTTGGACCTGCAATAGATAACTATTGGATACCCATTGTAGAGAAGGAAAAAAGACATTTTCCCACCTACCCACCCACCCCTCAATAAACTCTAGTGGCTCCCTATTTCCTAAAGAATCAGCTATAAAATTCTATACTATAAAACTATATAAACTATAAAAGTCCTTCACAACCTGGCATCTTCCTATCTTTCTAGTCTTCTTACATTTTACTCCCCTTCTATCCACTCTATGATCCAGTGATACTGGCCATCTTGGTGGTCATTGTATAGATATACTAGACACCATGCATTTTCAATGACTATCCCCCATGCGTGGAATGCTCTTATTCCTCATATCACCTTCAGGCTTCCCTGGCTTCCTTCCAGACTCAATTCAAATCCTACTTTCTGCAAGAGGCCTTTCCCAGCCCTTCTCCACCTCCTACCCCTTGCCTCTGAGATTACCTTCCACTTACTCTGTATATACTTTGTACACAGGAACATATTTGTGTGTGTGTGTGTTTGCTTATGTGCATGTTGGTTCTCCTATTAGAA
The DNA here is from genome assembly GCA_028646575.1 of Pseudocheirus occidentalis. Classification (NCBI taxonomy): domain Eukaryota; kingdom Metazoa; phylum Chordata; class Mammalia; order Diprotodontia; family Pseudocheiridae; genus Pseudocheirus; species Pseudocheirus occidentalis. Next base: position 202,588,566 of record CM053593.1, on the reverse strand, counting down.
TGTGAAGTCTTTGAGGGCAGGGATGCCTATTTCCTTTTTTTTTTCTGTATCCCAATAGCTCATCAAAGTGCCTAGCAAATAGCAAACATTTAATAAATGCTTGTTAACTTATTAGACACTGGAGAAATACAGAGAAAGACTACTGAAACTTTCAGATTAAATGGAGGATGGCTGTCTAAAGCTATCAATTGACAAATGTCAGTTTTGTGGTACCTCTGTCAACTATATGGATTGTGAAGTATCTCAACAAGTTGTGAAGAACAGCCCTGAAAAAGTGAGAATATGCATTAACTAGCCACATCCAAACAATCACTGTGAACTAAAAACGCTTATAGAATTTACTGGCCAATAAAGGCAACATTGTACAATGGAGAGAATGCTGGACTTGGAGTCAAGAAGAGCTGAGTTCCTATCGCACCTTGGACACTTAATTGCTGTGTGTCTATAGGCGTATCACTTAACTGCCTTTGAATCTCAGTTTTCCTCACTTATAAAATGGTAATAATAATGACTTTATTACTGACCTCAAAAGACCATTGTAAGGCTTAAACATGACAATGCACGTAAAGTGCTTCGCAAACTTTAAAGAATTACATAAATGCTCATTATCATCATTATCAGGAATGAGGAGCAAGTTTACAAACATCTTGGGCAAAAACTAAGGTACAGACTGAATTCTCTTTTGATGGATCTTTAGAGATCACTGAAATGAAAAAGCCCTCAAGCATTTGACCAGCTGTCTCACACTTGTATGGGTGGATGGCTTTTTCTGCTCAGCTTAGAGAGCCTAGGAATAATCTTATACTAAGAAAATGTTGACTACCAGAAGCTGGTAGTCTGTATTATATTTGTCTGTAACAACTCACAGATTACTGAAATCTATTATCCCACCCAGAATTTGGAATTCTTGGCTTTCCCTGAAAAGTTCTAAAACTATGCATAGAGTTTGGTTTTGAGCACGGAAGGACAACAACCCATTCATTTATCTTCTAATAATTATGGCGTAAACTGGACAATACTAACCAGAGATGGACAACTATGAGTTCAACATATATTATAGGATAGAGAGAGGCAGAGTGGATGTAGATGCCATAGTCTACGTTAACCAGACACCACAGTAATTCTCAGAGAGCTACTGAGAAAACTTTATTATATTGTTTGAACCTAGCTCTGTGTGGCTGAGAAACCACACCTGTCTCTCAGAGGCTAGATCTGTTTAATGCCTAACTCAGGATCTAGCTTATGCTGACCAGAAAACCTGTCACATCCAAAGATTAATATAAGTTTCTTCCACTATACATCTCAAGCAACTCATGTCTTATATGGGAACTGCCTCTATGCAGGCCAATTAACTACTGTTTCTTTGTTCCTTTCTTTGAATCCTGGATAAAGTGTAACTTATAGACACTTGCAGGGAGTGGGTCACCCTTTTTTTTAGTTCTCTCCTCTGCTGGATGACTTAATAAACTTATAAATTATTTCAGTTTTGGGTTTAGTTCTTAGTCAACAGGGGCAAGGTAAGAAATGAGGTGAGCGAAAGCCTCTGACACAGGATAGCATGGCTAAGAGCCTGGGACTTTTTCTAGAGAGAATATCATTGGTGAGAATAAGTAAGAGGAGGAGGCAGGGGCGTAAGCAGGACCAGAACCCAGTAGCCTTTGAAAAGTGACCAAAAACGGGTTACCAGAGAAGACAAAAGGAAAGGCCAAGAATCCTTTCTCTGTAGTAGCATTAATAACATAGCAGGAAACCAGAGCAGTGGGAGAAACAATACTATATCAAATTATAAATACAGAGGACCAAACCCCAAGTCCCCCTCTCTGACCTAGACCACTCTTTACCTATGACTGCTCTGATTCCTGTTAGAGGAAAGGCCAAAATCAATACAAATTAGAAAGGGGGAAGATGGAAAGGAATAAGCAGTAATGCAGGGCCTACAACATGCCGAACGCTGTGCTAAGTGTTTTTTACAAATACTATCTCGTGTGAACCTCACAACAATCCTTCAAGGGAGGCGTCATTATTATCCTCATTTTGCAGTTGACAAAACTGAAGCAAATAAAGGTTAAGTGATTTGCCCAGGGTTACACAGCTATGTGCCTGAGGCCAGATTGGAGTTCAGGTGCTCCTAACACCAGGCCCAGACTTCTATTCATTTGTCGGATGTCTCTAGAATTAGAAGAAAGAATAAAAATGAGAGGGTGCAATTAAATGAAATACATTTTTAAATCGTCCAACCTGACTTATTACATAAGATATAAATATATAGGAAGTAAACAATGGATAGAATAAACAACAAAATTATCATCATTTCTTAGTTTTTATCAGCTTTTCACTCGTTACAATAAAGTAGCCAAAAAAGCTTAGAAACCTTCTCAGTCTCCATGCAAAGCAGACAGATGGTAGCCAAGGGAAACACTGGTTTAAAATATAAACGCTTTTGTAAAATCGGTTGGGGAAAAATGATAAACATCTATGAATGATATCTTCTCATAAAATAGTAATAATAGAAGGAAAAAGGGTTTTAAAAAAAGTTTGGTGGAAAACATAAAATAAAGCACCGGTCCTGGAGTCAGGAGGACCTGAGTTCAAATACGACCTCAGACACTTAAACACCAAAACTAGCCATGTGACCTTGGGCAAGTCACTTAACCCCAATTGCCCTCCAAAAAAAAAAGAATAGAATTGGGACAATGAACAAATAAGAAATGATAAAGATTTCCCAAGACCATTTTCTTCATCAGTGCTGGTAAAGTCACCGCATTTGAGCTCAAATATCATAGTCCCAAAACATGCCCTAAGAGGGAATAAAAAATGGAATAATGAAAACAGATGAAAAAATGTATCAATACCCAAAAATGGAAGGTTCTTTTTTAATGCAAGACAATTTTTAAGCATTAAAGGATCAGTTACCAAGTCATCGGAAAAGAAGTATATCAAGCATTTAGAAAAAAATCACATACATTATTTCCACCCAAAAAAGGTAAAGGAGAACATACCACTGTCCCCATGGTTGAAAGGGGTCCCTCCAGGAAAAGAGCTACAATTCTACATTTACAAAGACTTAGAATAATCCTTGCAGAACCTGATACCTAAAAAAGGGAATAAGGATTTTCTCGTCCTTTCTAGCTCACTGCCCCCAACCCAGAGGTCTGGGGATAATCTCTTAAATGAAATTTAATTGTATAGTTTATATCTAAAGTGTAAGATTCATATCTAAAAGGGGAAGCATCAGGTATGGGACAGCTTATCCATTTCATCCACCACAAAAGAAATGCTTAAAATTCAAAGAACTCATAAGCACAAGATATTTAGAACATGAAATAAAAATTCATCACACCCATACCTTCTAAGACATAAAGTCAACTTTATAAGACTGCTGAGCAGATGTTTCATTTTTACCTTGGGTATGTAATAATAATAATAATAATAATAATACCTGAAATATACATGTTACTGTTCATCCTTTTTCAACATCATAGGATGATGTCTTAACTTTCAAGTGAATTAGATTTAAATGAGGCAAAGTTTGGAGAAGTCATCAGAAATCATCTCTTCCTGAGACAAAAGTCAGGACAACTGACAACAGGGATACAATGGCAACTTTGATGTCTGAACAACCTCTAAGCATTCTACAGTCTTGCTTCATCTACCTTCTTGGTCTTTAGAAAAAATTGTTCTCGTCCACTCATTCCATCTAGGAAAGTCTTCAAATGCTTGAGGTAAATAGCCCCATCTCACTGACAGATTTGAGGCCTGTTGGTTACTCTCAACCTGGTTTAGCCTGCCTGCCAAAACAATGTGGCCCTTGTACTGTTAGAGCTAGCTCAATATGAGTGGTTTCAGTCAATCAACAAACACTTATTAAGTGCTGAAACTTAACACAGACACTGTGGTAGGAATCAAGTAGGAATCAAGCAGAATGACAGCTACTCTTTGCCCTTAAGGAGCTTACAAGGGGAAAAACTAATCGATCAATAAACATGGATTAAGCCCTTACAATATACCAGGTACTACATGAGGATGAAAAAAAAAGAAGAGGCAAAAGACAGTCCCCATCCACAAGTCACCTACAATATAATGAGAGAGACATGCCAACAAATGTATACAAAGCAAGTTATATGCAGGACAAATATTAGAATTGAGAGGGATTGGAAAAGGATCCTTATAAAGGTGGGATTTTAGTTGGGACTTAAAGGAAGGCAAGGAGATCAGTAGACAGAGTGGAGGAGAGATAGCAGAGAAGGGAAAGCTTTCTAGGCATGAGGGATAGTCAGGGAAAATGCTTAGAGCTGAGAGATGCAGTGTCTTGTTTGTGGAATAGTCAAAAGGTCAGGATCACTGTTTAAAGGAGAATATGTCTGGGAGTAAGGTGTAAGAAGACTGGAAAAAAGTAGGAGGAACTAGATTATGAAGTACTTTGAATGTAAACCAGAGGATTTTGTATTTCCTCCTGGATGAATAGGGGGATAACAAGATCAGACCTGGTCTTTAGGAAAATTACTTTAATGGCTGAATGAAGGCTAGATTAGAGTGGAGATATCTAGGGTAGGCAGACCCACCAGCAGGTGTAAGGAGATGAGGGCTTGTACTAGAGCAATGACAGTGTCAGAGAAGACAAGGAGGTATATTTGAGAGAAGTGCTGCAAAGGTGAAATCAACAGACTTTGTTAACAGATTGAATATGGATAGTGAGGAATCCAGGCCTCCTAGGTTGTGAGCCTGAGGGACTAGGAGAATGATGCTGCCCTCTACAGTGATGAGGAAAGAAGGAGAAGTGGAAGGGTTCAGGGGAAAAGATAGTGAATTCCATTTTGGACATATGGAGTTTAAAATGTCTACTGAACAATCAGTTTGAGACATCTGAAAGGCAGATGAAGATGAGAGACTGAAATTCTGACAAGAATTTGGTGCAGAATAAAAGCAAAGGGTCTTGGGGACTGGAAATGATGGTACACTGGGCAGGAAGATGGCAGAGAAAATTTGGGAGGGAGTCAGGAGAAAGAAATGAAGACATGACTGGCTTTAATTTCCTTCTAAAACCGGAAATTTGGGGATGAACTAGTCAATCCCGGACTGGAAGGTACTTCCAAAGTATTCATAAATTCCAGAGCTGAAGTAAACCTGAAAGAAGCAAGCAGAATGAAGAAGTTTCTGGAGTAAGACTACCTATACAAAGGCATGATCTGAGGAAGCAAATGGAGCATCATGTATGGAGAACAAGTAGCTGGCCAGTAAGACTGGACTGGAGAGTGTGATTGGAAATATTATGAAGTAAGACTAAGATTACAAAGAACAATAAATGCCAGGCTAAGGATTTGTATTTTATTTTAGAAGTAATAGGAAACCACTGAAGATATTTTGTAGAAGAGCAAAATGGTTAGATTTGTGTTTTATTTGGTAGCTATGAGGAGGATATATTGGAGATGAGAGAGAATAGAGACAGGAAGGTTGTTTAGGCTACTGTAATAGTCCAAGTGAGAGGTATGGAGGGCCTGAGCAGGGTCAAACAAGGCATCTCTCTCCAAGGTATCTTTCTCCTCTATGCAGCAATCTCCCCTACAAACAAGAGATAGCTTTGGTTGATGACCCTCTGATTATTATTAAATAGGAACACCTAACTTTATCTAAAGTATTTGCCACTGATATGAGGGATGTCCAGCACAGAAATCAAATGAAAGGATTTCTTATAGACTATGATGTCTTCCAGGTATCCAACTTGAATGACATTGTGCTCAACACAGAACTAAATTAGGAACAAATAAGCAAGCTGGACTGCCTTGGTGACACTGTGCATTTTCTAAAATAATTCCAAGTGTCTTTATTAAACAGATGTCCACTTTTAACACCAATATTATTCCAGTGACACTACATGGCTACACATCATGAATGCCACAGTCACTGCAGAATTAGAGTTGCAAGTCACCCAAGTTACACCCAGTAGAACTGACTCTACTACTACCTACACATCTCAGTAGTTTATTTTTTTTAAGGATACCACATTAAAGAATTTCGCCTTTAATTGAGTGTGCTTCAAAAATTATCAACTTGAGCTGACACCAAAAGGGTAAGATTGATGACTATGGGCCAAAGTCTTTGTGTCAAAGGCCTCAGGATAGCCATGAGATACCCTGGGAATGTTCTAGAGACCCCTAAACTTTCTGAAGTGAAATTTTAGATCCAAATGAGTCATTTTAGTTTGGAGGGACCAAATAATGCCTGCTTTTGGCCTGGGCTAACCTTAAAAGAATGGAGAAAAGGAAAAATTCCAAGATTATTTGGAGATTTTGCACTCTTTCAGAAGATTCTCAGGGTTCCATATTGAATTGGGTCTTCCAGAGCCATGTCGGATAGAATTAGAAGTCAAATGAATGATGGTAAAACGTATACAATTAACTTTCCTTTTTACTCAAGTGGCACAAATCATTACTCACCATGAACAAAGGGCAGGGCTCTAAGTCCAGTGATCCCTCCCTCTTCTTCACAATTTCCTTACCTTGGGGAACCTGTACAAGGCCAACATTTAAGCCTGCAAGCAAATCTCCAAGAAGCCAGTCCTTGAACTGGTACACACACATCCATTCTAGGAAGGGAAAGATGCCAAACATGACTTTTTTAAATCTCTTCCATGAACACCTGTGAAGAAGTAGAATAGTCTTAATTATACCCTCCAGAACTCAAAAGATATGTGATCCTCCCCACCTTCCTATGTGTCACCCTCCCTTTCCTACACATATCAATCATGTAGGCTATTTAAGAAAGGGTCACTGTCCATCCCAGTATGTAGACTAGATCTGTGTTCTGTCTCGTGCTAGATGTACTGTTGGAGAGCATTAATTTGACTAAATGAAAGCTTTTGAGCTTGGAACTTCAGAGCCTGTTTAAGTGTTCTAGAGGAAGAATAGAACACTCAGGCCATTTACACCTTTTCTCCTGATAATGTTCTGGAGTAAAGAGAAAAGCTGTCCGATGGAGCCGCCCGGATTCCTGTTTCTGTCTACTGACATGGGGAGACAGATAAGACACTACAATTTACTCTCAATATGATCAACATTTTTACCTGGCCCTTTACGCTTATACTTGACACTTTTACAGTTTATACTTTATTTTTTTTTCATCGACTTGTTTATTTACTTTTAGTTTACAAGATTCAGTTCCACAATCCCTTGAGTTTCAAATTTTCTCCCCTCCCTATCCTCTCCACCCTGTGGTGGCATGTAATCAAGTATAGGATCTACAAGTACAGTTTATACTTTAACACTTTGCTAGGCATTTAGAATAAAGTTATAAGTACTATGTCTTTGTTCTAAGTTTATCCACAGTTTCTAAGTTTGAGAAATTTGGAATATATAGGAAGACAAGAAGCTTAACACACATAGTTAATATTTCATTACTTGTGCTACTAAAGGAGGATAATGGCACAGATAAATTTTTAAAAAACAACAAATTTTTCCATTCAGTTTTAGAGTACTCTTTGTTTATACTTACATTGGACTATGGTTTTAAAATTCTAGATACATCAAACATAAAAATGAATCCAGAGTCAAGATGCTATCAGTTTCTTATGTTCATTTTTCTGTCCTTACTCTTGGGCTCAATAGCTTTCTAATTCTCACACAATGCTAGCTAGGGAGGAGTGACACCTTTTGTTTCCTTGAGGGCACAGAGATAATTATTAAATATTTTGGTTTAAATGGGCTTTTCCCAAAGAAATTTGGAATTATGCTAACCAAAATGCCTATGCCCTTTGACCCAGAAATCCCTTTGATAGACAAAGAGCCCAAGAAAGTAAATGGCAAAACAAAAAGGCTGCATGCATACCAAAATATTTATAGAAACATTTTTTGTAGTAGCAAAGAAGAAGAAACAAAAGAGATGGCCACTGGTTAGTAAATGGTTAAACAAGTTGAGATACACAAATGTGATGGAATTATTACTACACTATCAGAAATTATGTCTATAATGAATTCAGAAAAGCAAGGTTAAACTTTTATAAACTGATACAGAGTAAAGTAAGCAGAACTAGGAAAACTATACACAAATGACCACAAGGATGTAAATGGAAAGAATAATAGTGAAACAATAGAAACCAAGTGCTGTAAAATTATAATGATCACAGTTAGTCCCAAAGAAGAGATATGGGAAGACACCTTTCCCAGACCTTGGCAACTATGAAGGCCTACAGGGTGAAACTGAATAAATGTCAAGTTTTTTCAGTGAGTTAGTATTGCTGAACTTTTCCCCCTCCTTTTTATTCTTTGCTATGAGGCATGCCTCTCAAAGACATACACTGGGAAATGTAGGTGATGGGGAAAAAAGATAACAATAAATTTTTTAAAACAAAATTAAAGTGCTTTCTAGTAGTAGAAGTATAAAAGTGGGGAAGAAAATCTCAAGTTTTTTTTTTACTGTTTAGTTCCTCCTAAACCAGAGGCACCAGGCTATATAGAGTAAGAGAGGAAATGATAATGTCAATAAAGAATTTAAAAGCAGACATTAGGAGTTTTTCACTGAAAAGTTGTTGGTGGATAATAAATTATTAGTGGTAATAATCAATAGAAACATAGGCAAATACAGAGACGAAAATATATGCTCAACAATTTTATCTGGCACCATCAAATTTTATTCAGTCTATCAGACGCTAGGCTGGTAGAAACAGTCAACCCACAGATGGAGTGCTAAGATACTTTTGTCTCTTGTTTGAGACAAATATAAAGTTATTTCCATCCCAGGGTTATACTTGGCAATGGTTTGATCTGGTAATTAGGAGACGCTGGAGAAAAGAAGAGAAAGGACCATGAAATATGAGCAATAGCAATGGCAGAGTGAAGAGAGGATCACTGGAGATTATTGTTTCATCTTGCATCATAAAGGTGGCATCAAGCTTGACATACTATAGATAGTTGCCCTTCAAACAGGTGGGAAACTGGGAAATTGGATGGTTATGCTACTGAGCCACAAAAAAATGGAACAAAGATTGGGGGAAGAGGAGAGGGAAAGACATATAGAAAGTAAGACAGAGAAAATTCAAAACACTGCTATGGGGAAGGGGGAAAGGGATTCTTGTATAGGAAAGGAGTCTTAAAAGAATAAGAAAATCAGGCCCTTTGGTTTATGACAGAATAGCTGACATAAGGGTTACATGCAGAAGAGGAGAGCTTAGGATTGGAAATATTTGTTCATGTACCAACTCGAGTTTTCACTTCTCTCCGTATGCATTCTGACTATAGCACTAGAGCCTCTAGACATATTATAACAACAGTTGACATACAGTGGAGCAGTGAAGATGAACAAAAGCCTTGAGGCTCAGGGTTGGAGTTTGAAGAAAGAAAACATAGCAAGAGTAAGTAAACAGTATGAATATGAGTGGCAGAAAATGTGAAGATAAATGAAAGTCTTTTCACAAATGGAATAAATATATGTGTTTGAAAACAAACAAAAAGAGCCAGTAGAGAAAAGGAGAGGCTGCAAATAAAGGAGGAAATAAAAAGAAGAGAGGAAGGTATTCAGGAGGAGTAAGAGTAAGGTAAGAGTTTAGAAGATAAAAAGGGCAGTCTTTTTTTTTAAAGGAGGAATTAAGAAAGGTAGGAGAAGTAAATAAAGAAGGAAAGGCAACTCAGGTTTTAGTTTCACAATAGAAAAAGGTAACAAGATTTTCAGCTTATGATGACAGATAAAAAGAAGTTGAAATTACAGCCAAGTTATAAGAAAAAATTGTTCATTTGTAGTACATGAAATTAAGGGTAGCATTAATTCTCTTTTAGCATCTATTTTTTGACAGACACAAAGGATTAGAGAAAACATTGGGTGATATAAAAGTAGGGGAAGTTGTTAATGACTATAACTTAGGGGGACTATAATTCAGATAAAAGTGCAACTCTAGTGGAAAGGGTATTAATGTGTTCATCTCCCCACCTGAGTGCTGGCCCTTTGGCATCTAATAAATTCTTTTAGAACAGTGGTTCTCAACTTTCCTAATGTTGTGACCCTTTAATACAGTTCCTCATGTTGTGGTGACCCCCAACCATAAAATTATTTTTGTTACTACTTCATAATTGTAATTCTGCTACTGTTATGAATTGTAATGTTCATTACAGGATGTATTTTAATTGAACATAACCCACAGGTTGAGAACTGCTGTTTTAGAAGTTTGATACCATGGATAAAGAGGGCCTGATAAGTCAGAGAAAACAGAACTAAAAAGAACATGAGTTCAGTCTACATGAAGGTGAGGCTCCAGTAAAGCATGGATGTGAGTAGAGTCAGGTAGTCAAATGTCATCATATTTGATCTGGCTAGAGGGACAGTGAAGATGAGAGAAGGTAAAGAAGGAAATTATGGTCTGAGATACTGACTGTACAATGTTGGTGTGAATGGAAGCACTGAAACATACTTCTCTGAAGGTTAGAATCAATTCAGCCTATAATGAAACCCTAAGCCAACCAACAAACTTATCTTTCTGCGTTTTAGCTGAAGTTGCTGTTGTCCTTGGTTCTTGAAGAGGACCACATGGAGGTAATGCCATGACATGCAAGTGAATTGGATTTAAGTGAGGGAGAGCTGTGCAAAGTCACTAGCTTCACTTTCTCCTCCAGAGTAAGCTGGGTCCAGTGACAAGATACAGATCAGGAGGACTGGAGATGGCCCCAATTTGGCTGGAAAGATAACAACTGTAGACCATCAATTAATCAGTAAGTATTTACTGAGAATCTGCTCTGGCAGAAATGATCATTGAATTACACTGTCGGTAATGTTTGAAAGGTTGTGGAGGAAAAAAGTATTGAAAGACTGGAGAAGGATAAATGTCTCTGTTTTCAAAATAGGGAAGATTATAATAGAGTCTTGATATCAATTCCTAGAAACCTCTAGAATTTATTGTTAAAAGGGTATAGAACATATGGTACTTAAAGTCAGGGTTGTGCTATTACCTCACACATGATTTGGAACAGAGTTGGTACTTAAAGAATGTCTTTTGAATTAAAAGGGATAATTAGTGAATATCTGGAAAAAGAAAAATTGATCACAAAAATCCTAACCTGGCTTCCTCAACCAAGAGGCCATTCCCCAGCTAATCTTACTTCCTTTTCTGACACAATCACTGGACTGACTGAAGTAGAACGTGCTGCAAAGAGAGATTTTAGCAAAGCAGTTGACAAAGTCTTATATCATTCCTGTGGGGGGAAAAAAGATAGAATGGTAAAGGTAAAGCCATCATAATCTGGGGATTCAGAATTAGGAAATACTCATGAATGGTTTTATTTGAATTTAAAAGAGGTCTGCCATAAGTGTGCTCCAGAGTTCTATGTTTGGCCATGCATTATTTAATATTTCTATCAATGAATTAAAGTTATAGATGGCCTATTCCTTAAGTTTGCAGATAACACAAAGCTCAGATAGTTAATACAGTGAGTGGATGACAAAGTCAGAATCCAAAAAGATTTTGACAGGCCAGAACACTGAGTTAAATGTAAGAAGATGAAATTCAACACGGACAAATGCAAAGTCTTACACTTGGTTCAAAAAGTTAGTTTCATAAGTACACAGATATATGGCTAAACAGCAGTTTCACTGTCATATGAAAGAAAAATTAGATTTATTCTGCTTAGTTTCAGAGGGCACAACTAGGGGCAATGGGTTGCTGAGAGGCAAATTTAGAAATGATAAAAGGAAAACATTGCTAAACAACTAGAGCTATGCAAAAGTGGAAAGGACAACATTAAGAGTACATAGATTTTTCTCATGGGATGTCAAGGATTAGATGATTACTCACTGAGTATGTTACAATGAGAAAGATCCTTTGTTCAGGTATGGGCTGGACTAAATGGTCCCTGAGGGACCTTCCAACTCCAAGATACTGTGATGTGTTCTATTTGTCCATTACTATAGAGGTGCTCTAGGTTACAAGGTAACTTTAAGCCAGTTTAAGGAGTTTACTATCAGACATAAGAAATAATTAGATAAAAATCCTAAATTGTATAGTGCTGAGATACAGAAATACAGGTATTGGGGAAGGAAAGTATTAGGGGAGGTAGCTTCAATCAGGGAAGGCCTCATAGTTCAGCTTTGTTTTGTAACAACTAAGTAGTTGCACACATACTCACCGGAGTTGCACTCTGTGTTTAATTGTGGTGATATTGATATCTACATTTCCTGAAGAAGTTCCTTTCCTTCTATGCTCTCTTTGAAAAGATTCTTCATTGTATACTTCTCTTTTCACATCATAGAAGAATTTGCTAGCCTTACGTTTAATATGGGAAGCCATTGTGCTTCTTTCTAGCCGCACCAATCCTGCTGAATACATGCACAAAAAATTAAGCCCAATCAGCATCTCTATTACACAGAATTAGAGACAAAGCCAGGAGGATCTTTTTAAACTGGAAATAAATTTCCCTCCACAAATATCTGTAGCATATACCTTCTTTCCATTCATATAACCACTATCCCAATTCAGACCTGCATCATCTTTTGCTGAACTAATACAATGACTTCCTAAGCTCCCCATTTCCATTCTCTCCCTTCTCCATATAGCTGCCAAAATAATCTTTCTAAGGCAGAGATCTAACAATGTCCACTTCCACAATCAGAAATGTCATCAGATTCCTATTACCTCATAGATAAATTATCAATTCCTCATTGGGGTACTTAAAGTTTTCTGCAATGTGGCTCCAATTAACCTTTCCAGACATTTCATATTATTCCCCTTCCTTAGTCATACACTCTTCTAGCTGAACTGGACTACCCAATTCAGCACTCTACCTTCTGTTTACATGCCTATAAATAGACTGTGCTCCATGCACGGAATGAACACTTTTCTCATCTCTACTTCTCAGAATCCTTAGCTTCATTCAAGGTTCAGCTCTGGTAACATTTCCTAATTTCTAACCTTCCCTGTGTTTAGTATTCTATATCTTCAAATAACCTAGCATTTATATATATGCCATCTCTCCCCAGGAGAATGCAAACTACTTTTAGAAAGGGACTATACTTAGTTTTTTGTCACAGTTCCTTATATCCTATAAGTATTTAATAAATATTTGTTGAATTAAATTATGTATGCTTTTCTAGCAGATTTAATTGATACAATTTTCTTATTATGTTAAGATCATTGTAACACTCAATGCTTTAAGATTTTGCAAAGTTCTCTCTATATTATTATCTCATTCAATCCTCACAACAACCTTGTGAGGTACATGCTAAGTTAAGTGACTTGCCCAGGGTCAGGTAGCTAGCAAGTATCTGAGGTAGGATTCTAACTCTGCCTTCCTGACTTCAAGTCTAACACTATTCATCATACCACCTAGCTGCCTAGTTGCTCTCCATGGGCTAGAATCTTGGACCACTCAGTTCAATGTCTTGTTTCTCACAATGACATTAAGAGATGACAAGGAAGGGCATCCTTGATTTTGTTTCCCAGAACAAACCCCTTCCAGCCCCCTGCACCAGGCCATTGCTAATAGTGCTTTCCCTCTGAGACCCCTTCCTCTTTACACTTCATATATATTGTATGTACATAGTTATTTGCTTGTTTTCACACTCATTGGAATGAGTTCCCTGAGAGCAGGAGCCCTGTTTTTGCTTTTCTATTTATCCCCAGTATATAGTACAACAATGTTGTTCTTGCTCAGTGTCTGACTTTTCTTGGCTCTTTTGGGGTTTTCTTGGCAGAGATATTGAAGTGTATTGCCATTTCTTTCTCTAGTTCATTTTACAGATGAGGAACTGAAGCAAACAGGGTTAAGTGATTTGCCCAGGGTCACACAAATAGTAAATGTCTGAGGTTGAATTTGAACTCAGGTCTTCCTCACTCCAAGCCCAGCATTCTACCCATTTTACCACTTAGTAGTGTTACTAAGGATATGGTGATGATGATGATGATAAAGTACTCCCAACAACATTGTAATTTCCCTGAACATACAATTATGTTCCATCTTCTATGAATTTGTTTAAAGCATTTTTTAAATCTATATTTTTATCATCTCACCTTTTATAAGTAATAAGTTCCATAATGTTATTATTTCTATAAAGCAGTGCTTCCTTTCATGAAGCCTGGACTTGATTATTTCAACCTTCAATGGCTGTTCTTTAGTTACAAGAGATTAGAAAAACATGAACAAATCTGTGTTTATCTGATTTATAGCCTTTGTGATTAAAAAACTTCTACCATATTCACTCTTAGTTTTACTCTTTTCATATTGGAGGCTTTATTTTTAAAATCCTGATTTTATATGAGACTCTTACCCCTTACAAATTTTTGTGAATCAGATTCTCTAGGACTTCTGTAGCTCCATCACATCCGTCTTGAGAGGTAGAAACTAGAACTGTCTGAATTTTCCAGAGGATTCTATGAGTTTATGCAAGGATAGGTCAATGTTTTGGATTTTGTTTCCAATATTCTTCCTGATGAGATACAATGGCCAGAATGATCTAGAAAAGTGGCAGCTGAGTTTCAAAGTGGTCAAGCAGAAGGTAATGAATGCAATCAGGAAATAAAATACAAATGATGCTTAAGGATGACTGGCTCTAAACTATTAAGACCTAGGAACCTTATTTCAGTAAAAGCCAATAAAATACTGGGCATTATCCCAAATTGCTAGAATTGTTTTTACTTTTTCTTTGTATACCCAGAATTAATCACAATCGCTGGTATATGGTTAGTATTTAAGAGGTATTTGTTGATTGACTGATAATCAGGACCTGTCTCTTGAGACTTTTGGAGGCAATGTGATTTACTGTCACTGGAAAATGCACTGGACTATGAATCAATAGGAACCTGGATTCGAATATTACCAAAGAAGCAAACTAGTTGTGTGACCCTGAGTAAATCAAATAACAGCTCAGTCTCAGTTCCCTTATACCTCACAGGGTTTTATGAGGATAAAATGTGATGACTGTCAAATACAGAACCTTAAAGCACCATATAAGTGGCAGCTATTATTTTTAGGGAAACCTGTAAGGATGGATTAGCTATTCTTATGTTCTTCCTTGCTCTGAAAATGTAGCAATTTTTAATATATATCACCAACTTCTACTGGTGGGAGATTGTTTTAGTCCCTAAAGCCCATTCATCTAAAATTCTCAGTTGAATCTTTCAGTAAGGAATAAATTTGTATACCTGTTTGCTGGTAAGCTCTAATAAAATCAATACACTCACTTTTTCCCATTCACTGAGTGACATCTACTTTTGATGCTAGACAGCTGAAATGGATTTTTAACAATATAATTATAATTATAGATTTATATAATTGCTAAATTATATATATATAATTATTAACAATATAATTATAACCAGTCTCCTTCCCAAATTCTCAGTCTTTTCTCTCTCACCCTTTTATCACAATGTCTATTCATTCAGGTTACCTGAAGTCAAAAAGAAAAACTATTTGAGAGGCAAAAACAATTTTTGTATTTAAATATTACAAAGCAGTTTTCTGGCCTTTTATTACAGTAGATGGTAGAGAGAATAGGAATAAATGAAACTGGAGAATCATAGAAATAGAGTTGGAAGGTACTGTTGAGTTCAAGTTCAACCCCCTTATTTTAGAGATTGAGGAAACAGAGGTGCAAAGAAGCTAAGCTGGTTGCCCAAGAACACACAGGCATCAAGTGGCAGAGCTGGGATTTAAATTCAAGCTGTTGTACTCCCCTGTAGCCTGGATCCTATTCAGTTGCAGGAGTATCTTTTCCTTGATAGTTTTTTTCTTTTTCTTTCCTGTGTTCTCTAGGCACAGAAAGTCAAGACAAAAGTGAAAGGATTTCTCAACCTGTACCTGTGATTGTAGCCGTTACAAACCTGTGCTACATACTAAATAGAAATTTTGTGGTGAATAGATATTTGTTAAGTCTTAAAAACAAAAGATAAGGGACATAACAGTATCAGATAGAATTAACCATACTCTTCCTGTGAGTTGGTGTGATCTCACAGAAAGACACCTTAAGTCTTTACTTATTTCATAAAAGAAAATCAAAATGGCATATTAATCCTCAGAATACTACTGGAAGATATGCTTCCTTCAAAATTCCCTCCACTGATAAATGTATAACTCAGCAAAGGAGGTACACAGACAGAAGGAAGAGAGGAACTGTTTTTCGTTTTGATTTTTTTTTATTTTTGGTTTTTCGGGGGGAAGGCAGGGCAATTGGGTTTAAGTGACTTGCCCAAGGTCACATGGCTAGTAAGTGTTAAGTGTCTGAGGCCGGATTTGAACTCAGGTCCTGCTGACTCCAGGGCCAGTGTTCTATTCACTGTACCAGCTAGCCTCCCCACCCCCCTTTTTTGTTTTTATAAGTATCCCTGGGGTGTAGGGTATTCAGGAAATACTAGCATCTCTGCTAAGGACTGCTAAGCCCTTCTCAGGGCTGCCTTTGGTGTCCATCTGATTTACTCGCCTCTCACCAGTGGTTCCAAGAAGCTATATCATGGTAATGGCCATGCCCCTGTAAACTTTTTCGGCAGACCTGCTAAACCAGGTTGAAGATAACTAATAGGCTTCAAACCAGTCAATGAGCTGGGGAGTAGGGTAGGAGTGTCTACCCCAAGTACATGAAGACTTCCTTTGACAGAATGGAAGGACAAGAACAATTTTTTCCAATGGCCATAAAGGCAGTTGAAACAGGTGCTATGGAGTGCTTAGAGGTTGGCAAGACATTGAAAATAGCAAGGTTATTGACTATATCCCAAGCCATTGCCAATCATCTTGACTTTGGTCTTGCCACTGTACTTTGATGACTCTGGAAGAGAGAGTGGGGCCAAGGACTTCAAGGAATTTAAATCCAATTTGTGTAAGTCAAAAGACATCACCCATATCATTTTACCATTTTTACCTATCTCAAAGTCCTGTGGTGATAGGCAAGTGACAAAGCAACAGGTATGGATACACTGGGAGCTGTAGCAACAACTCTGTACAGCCTAGGACATGGTGTTGTCTTCTCACTAGACTGACTTGGTGTAATGCCAAGCAAAGGCAACTTCCAAGGTTTGGATTATCAGCATAGCAAACCCATTTATTCAGCAAACATTTACAGAACCGAGAAAGTCAAAGTACAATATAGCTCGTTTATTTCACAAGTAAATTCTCAATTCAATCCAAGTCAGTCAAAGTTTCTTCTCAAATGGAGATCAGACTACTCCACCTCTAGAGGGTACATTCATTTAAGTCTCTTCTCAAATGGAGACAGAGTTCTCAATCATCACAAAAAGGCCAAAAGATTCCCACCCCTGGACTCAAAGTAATTACAATACCATCCATTAACACCAAGCACTTTCTCAAAAGGGAGCAGGAGAGCACAAAAGGCCATCCAACCTTAAGCCATAACAAGGTCAAGATAACATCTCAGCATTGAAAACCCAAGGAAAGGCCCTTCTTTCATCTTCACTCCAGGCAAGCCCTCAGCAATTTCAGTTCCTGGGGAGACAAGGCTCAACAAAGCCATAGCCAGTGTCCTCATCAAGTCACACTCTGCCTGTAGAACAGTCCCAGAACCCCTGAAAGTATCAGCAAGGCCCCCTTCCAGGATTTTTGTGAACATACAACAAGAAAGTCCTTCTTGAGGGCTTCTGCACCAACAGCCAAGTTCCAGGACATTTGCAACAGCAGCATTGTCCACCATCAGGCGAATCTGGAAAAACAACATCAAAACAGACAGACAGGGGGCGGCTAGGTGGCGCAGTCAATAGAGCTCTGGCCTTGGAGTCAAAAGGACCGGAGTTCAAATCTGGCTTCAGACGCTCTACCCAAAAACTAGCCGTGTGACCTTGGGCAAGTTACTTAACCCCAATTGCCCTCCAAAAAAACCCCAAACAAACAAATAAAAAACAGACAAAATACTGGCATCACAGCCATGCCTCCTCAGTTCTCAGCAGTTCCAGATGGCAGTCCTCAAAAGTCCTGGGCAACTCCAATGGGCTCTTAGCAGTCTCTCTCAGCAACTCAGGCACCATGACACTGGATACTGCTCTTCCCAAAAGTACTTCTTCTTTTGGCCTTCTCTGGGCTTGAGCCTTCCTTTCCATTCATGGCTCCTCCCAGGTCAGCCCCCTTTCTTCACGCTAACAAATCCATCCCACAAGTGGGATTCACAAGCTCTGGGTCTTAACACTCAACCCAAAAGCCAAGTCAATTCAGGGGCATCTCCAAATTCTATTACCATTACACTTGGTGGTGGGATTCGGCACTGGGCATCTGAGCAATCATTTTTAAGGACCATGCTGCTTACTTTCTGGTGTGAGTAAGGGGCTAGAAAAGATGCCCTAAATTTTTTTTTGCTTCACCTAACCCTGGCCTGCTTGCCATGGAAGGCAGGAATCCCACCCTGCAGTCAAAACACAAAAAAACCCACAAACTTTTGTAAAGATGATTCCACTCACCATTGTTACATGGAATATGTGCATACTTATGGACAACTCAAAATCCAGTTGATCTGAAAGACTAACAGCTCTTGTTGCAAGAGAACTTAGTAGGTATGGCATTCAAATAGCAGCCCTGAGTGAAACAAGGCTGGCAAATGAAGGCCAGCTTATCAAAGATGGAGCTGAATACGTGTTTTTCTGGAGTGGCCACAGTGATGGGAAGCACCTTGAAGCTGGCACAGGTTGTACAACCAAAACTAATCTAGTCAACAAGCTCATATGCCTACCAAAACTTGTAATAAAGTGATTGCCACTTGCAGGAAAATACCATACCACCTACATTAGTACACATGCTCCCACTATGTTGAACCATGATGAAGTCAAAGAAAAATTTTATGAAGACCTAGAGAGTCTCATCATCAATGTGCCCAAAAGAGGACAAGCTTATAATTCTGGGTGACTTTAATGAAAGAGTACGCACAGACTAGCAGACATCCTTGTAGGAATCCTTGGGAGAAATGGAGTCAGAAACAACCACAGCAAGAGTCACTTACTACCGAAAACTTATGTGCCTCATTAATTATCTCATCACTTATCACTATCTTCCATTTACCTAAACACAATAAAACTTCATGCATGTACCCTCACAACAAACACTGGTATTTATTTAATAGACTATGTCTTTGTATGAAAACACAGAGAGGATATAAGAGTGGCACAGAGTGCTAGACTGCATATCGCCTCCCAGCTAAATATTCTAATGCAACAAAGCCCTAGGGCAAGACCCTAAGACTTAATGTCAACAAATTAGAACACTTCTCACAGCTTGAACAGTTCCTTTCTAATTTGGAGGGAAAGCTGTGTCAATGCATGGTTGACAATAGTGGAGCAGAAAAGGAGAGGGCAACTTTCAGATTCGGTGTACAGCACTACATTTACATATCTGGCCCGGAATTCCTGTAAACATCAAGACTAGTTTGACAAAAATGATGGGGAAATTGAGAGGCTGCTAAACAAAATATGAAAACTCCACAGAGCTTAATGAGCAGTCCATCTCTAAGAAGGCAGAGTTTATGCCCATCAATTGGGGAATGGCTAAACAAGTTGTGGTATATGAATGTAATGGAATACTATTGCGCTATTAAGAAATGAGGAGCAGACGGACTTCATAATAACCTGGAGAGACTTACATAAACTGATGTTGAATCAGAAGAGCAGAACCAGGAGAAATTTGTACAGAATTACAGACACAATGTATGTGTGATGGCTAACTTTGATAGACGGGGATCCTCTCAGCAATGCAAGGTTATAATTCAACTCCAAAAGACTCATGATTGAAGGAGATATCCACTTCCAGAGAAAGACCTACAGAGTCTGAATGAAGACTGAAGCAAACTACTTGCTCTCTTTTTTTTGGTTTGGTTTTGTTTCCTCTTTCTGGTTGTTCACTCCATTGGTTATAATCCTTCTTTACTACCTAACGTTTAATGTGAAGGTATTTGTAGATCTTATATATAGGTTTGACTGCATGCCGCCATGATGGGGGAGGGGGAAGAAAAGGAGAGGGAGAAAATTTTAAACTCAAGGGATTGTAGAACTGAATGTTGTAAACTAAAAGTAAATAAATAATTTTTTTAGAAAAGAAGGCAAAGTTTAACTCCATCAAAAGTAAAGTTCAAGAGAAGCTTAGAGAGCTGCAGGATTCTTGGCTTACTAAGAAGGCAGATGAAATTCAGTTTTACACTGATAGTAACAATCTAAAGTGCTTTTTGTGGGCCAGAGACCTATGGTGCATCTCTACTACTCAGTGCTGCTAGAACCCCATTGATTAATGATAAGGACATGATCGTAGAGAGATGGGCGGAACATTTTCAGAGTGTGTTCAACAGATCATCATCAATCAATGCTGAAGACAATGTCTGTACACCTCAGGTTGAAGTCAGTCCCTCTCTAGCTGAACTTCCAACTGAAGAAGTGGTTTTGAATGCCATCAGGTTCTCTATGATGGCAAAGTGCCTGGGGCTGATTCTATTCCAACTGAGATTTACAAACCAGAGAGTCTACTGCTCACATAAAATCTGAAGGAAATTTTCTGGGTTATACATAAAGAGCAAGTTATCCCCCAAAAGTTCAAGGATGCCTCTCTTTCCTATAAAGGAAAGAGAAATAAGTCATCCTGTGACAGTCACAGGAAGGTCTGTCTCTCTTAATCACTGCTGGAAAAAATTCTTTTTTTACATAGTTGCACTCAATTTATTAAAAGAGATGACTAATTAGGCATCTGCAAAGATAACTTCAATTTCTACACCTGGCTCAATATTGATAGAAGTGATTTGTTTAACAATTTCATAAGGACTGTGCAAATAAATATGGCATTTGTGGATTCTCATTTAGAACTGATCCCAGATCTTTGAACCTTCACAAGTTTTTCTAGTTGTGATTCAAAGCATCTTAGTGTACATTCAAACAAGTTCAAGCTCTTCTAATTAGGTCATCACACACCATCTTGAGTGATTTCACACTGTGGCTGGTGAGGGTGATTCAGATGCAATAAAGGGTCACTTTTCGTTTCACAAGTGCCTTGCCAGTGTCTTTGAATGCCATGGCAATAGAGGGGTTTCCTGACTGACTTATTCCTCAAGAAAAGTGAAAGAGCAGTGAGTCAGGAGGACAGGTAGGGACAGCCAACTCCACGAAGCTGCAGCAGTGATACCTTCACCAAAGATTCTTACCAGAGTCCTCCTTAATAGGCTTATCCTTAACCCAGAAAATGGACCTCTACCTGAGAGCCAGTGTAGCTTCAGAAAGGGCCAAGAAATGGTCAATATGGTGTTTGTGGCCTGACAACTCCAGGAGTAATGCCAGGAACAGAAGAGAGGTCTATACATGATGCTTGTCAATCTGACCAAGGCCTTTGATACTGTCAGTCATGAGGGCTTGTGGAAGATCATGGAAAATTTGGTTGCTGGAGAAGTGTAAAGCCAATCAACAGTAGATTTCTGAGAGAATGCTACTGCGAACAGCTTTTAAGATTCGGATTACACATTATTAGTGAACACTCTGTTTATTCCATTACAAATCAAGATTCAGTACAATGTTCACAGTATCAACAATTCACAATATTATATACAATATTTAGAACAAGGAAAGTCTCAGTATCGTATCTTATTACAGAAGGTAACAAGGAACAAGAGAAGAATCACCTGGTTTCCCTAAGGGGGAAACCAGCTTCACATTTAAAGATTCAATCAAGTTAAAGATCCAATCAATCAATTAACAAAAGGAATCAACTAATTTCCCTAAGAGGGAGTTGATTCAATCAACAATTCACAA
>CM053593.1:202542981-202566387 GCA_028646575.1 Pseudocheirus occidentalis | reverse complement strand
TTCCTGCTTCCAAGTAGAGGCCTGACATTTTGTGATCCCATCCTCATCGCCAAATGTATCAATAATGAGATATTCACAACACTCATGATGGTTATGAATATGCTGGTATAGTTTTGGATCACAAAATGTAGCAAACTCTCCACATGGAAGGCAGAACCAAGGTCTTTATTCAGAAATCATAACACTGAGTCCCAAAACCAGAAGGACAAGTCCCCAAACCAGAAAGCCAAAGTCATTATAGTGGTCACAAAGTTGATACACATAGTTAATGCAGTGGACACCCACATTCCCAAGCCTTCACAAATAGAACAGGATCCCTCATGACAGTTTCTCAGCCTGGTCCTTGGAAGTTCTCAGTAGAAGCTGTAGAAGAAGCGTCTCAGGAAAAGGTGCAATCTCCAGGTGGTGTCTGAGAAAAAAAAGAGCTCAAGGTCCTCCTGGTTCTCTCCTTAAGTACAGTGTAGCTCCTCCCTGTTCAACCCCTTCCTGTTAAGGTGTGAACTACTCCTAAGGACTTAACTGGAAGTAAGGAGCCAAGCCTTTGAGGTGCTAAGTGCCTTTACTAGGTGCCAATAGAAAGGGGCATGGAAGATCTTCTGATTTCATTAACATTACAAGCCTCAATCATTTCTAGTGTCTTCCCTCTTTAATTATGTCCTATTTATCCCTTATATGGATTGTTTGTATTTATTCTGTATCTAGGTTGTTTGTATTTATTTGCTTTTTGTCTCCCTCATTAGATTGTGAACTCTATGAGGGCAGGGGCTGTCTTTACCTCTTTTCATAATCCTAATACTTAGCATAGTACCTGGCACATGGTAGGAGCTTAATAAATGTTTACTGTGATCTGCTCTGTGATAAGAAACAATGAATATAATGACTGTAGAGAATTACATAAAAATACATAATTGATGCAAAGTAAATAGAAACAGGAAAACAGTTTATACAACTACAACAGTTTAATGGGGGGAAAAAACAATTAAAATTAAATGCTGATAAAGTATAATCACTAATCCAAGTTGCCAAAAAGAGATATGAAAAATTAGAGGTGAGGATCACAAGTGGGGAATACTACAAATAATGTGAAACTTTTTTTGGATGTGTTGGTTAGTTTTGCTGAACTTCTTTCCCTTTTTTTCATTATTTTTAAAGTATGGCCATATTGGGAAATGTAAGTGATGAAAAAACTAGAGTTTGAAAAAATTTAAGAGGTACAATTGGAAGAGGAGGTAGGTAGGTTACATAGTGACAATGAGACATAATAATGGATGACCCAAGTGTTCCATTGGTACCCAGAGTCTGGTGGACTCTGTGTGGAGGAATAATTACTGTCCAAATGTTGGCAGTTAACACCCACACAGAAGAAACCTCAGATAGTCAAATTTTGAAGCCTTGAAAGGTCATCATTATTAGAGTTCTAGACTAGTAATTTTGACGGAAACTTGAACGAAGGTGCTTCAAATCAGAGCAAAATATTTTATGACAGGAAGCAGATTTCTTACCATCCTTTTTCTTTCAAAATGCTAGTGGGTTTTTTTTTCTTCAAGCTGTTCCCACAGCACTGAACCTACATGGCTACCCACCTCCCACATTCAAAATCCAACTGAAATGCTACCTTCTCCAGAAAGCCCTCTCTGATCACCCCCAGGTCTTAAAGACCCTTCTTTCCCTCTTGGTACCTGACATAGTGCTATGCTTGTGTAGTTCTTTCCCTCGGATTCGGTACTTTCTCCAAGGATGCGAATGGCAGTCCGTCCATGCTTTCCCAATCCTGAGAATTTCTCGTTCCTGTCCTCTTCTTTATATAATTTCTCCAGAGGATCTTCCCAACTTGCCGAAGGCCTTTCGCCTCATTCTTCCTTCCCTATCATGTATTATTTTGCAATAAAGAAATTTATGTATTCATTCATATCAACGAATCTAAGTAGGTTGTCAGCTTTCTGGAGGTTTGGGAGAATTCTAAGTATCATTTTAGATGTTCAAAGCACTTCACAAATTAACTCATTAATCCCCTAACAGCCCTGAAGACAAGGACTGTCTTTTGCATTTTTGTATCCGCAGCACTTGGCACAGTGCCTGGCATATAGGGAGTACTTAATAAACGTTTATTGAATTGAACTTGATTTTACAGACCAGAAAACTAAGGTTGAGGGGTGAAGGGATGTGCCCGAGGTCACACAGTGTATTGAGGCAAAATCAGTATCTTGGCATCTCTGCCAGTGCTTCAAGGGATTTAATAAATGTGGAATTGAGGCTTGTGGTTAATCTGCCCAGGGGACATCCGGGTCTCCTCCAATGGACTGTAAGGCCCAGGAGGGACGGACAGCACGGGCCTCTCTGAGTCGAGCCTGGTGCCCGTCAACTTATATGGAGGCCAACGGTTTGTCCGGACAGCGGAGGGGCGAAGGGGCCTAGTGTTTCTCCTTCTGTGAGCCTACAAAGGCAGGCCGGCGGGGTTCTATGCCCATCAATAAATGTGCGCCGGGAAGAAGGGAGAGGGGCGGGCTTCTCTCCAAGACCCCAGTGGCTTTAACTCTCCCACAGGACTGCGCCACCGGCTCTGCCCACTCTCATTGCCACCGGGCGAGAAGTAAGTATCCGATGGGGGGGCGGGGTAGGGACACAGAGGCGTCCTCGAGCTGCTTCTCGCGAGAACACGCCTCCTCCTCCTCCTTCTTCTCCTCCTCCTCTTCCTCCTCCCCCTCCGCATCCCTTGCCTTCTTCCAGCTACCGGCGCGAGCAGGTTCCATATTGGGTAAAATCTGGGCTCGCGGACGACTTCCTCCGACCCACCCCGCGCGAGGCTCTCGCGAGATCTCGTCCAGGAGTTCCCGTCTGCGGGGCGATAGGGGTGGGGGGAGGGGAGGAGCTCGCAGACTTGCAGGTACTGGAGCCGCAGCTGGCGTGTGAGCTGCCGTCGGAGCCTGACCTGCAGGCGCTGCTGCAGCCACCACCTCCAGGCAGAGAACCAGCCCTTTCATAACCCCCCTTTGACCTTCCTCTCCCCGCCCCAGCCTTCGGGTCGCGGAGGGAAGCTGCAGGAAGGCGGGCGCAGTCCAGGGTCCCTAGTGTGGGAAGCCACCTTTGCCCGTGGCCAGGGCCACCGCGGGTGGGCAGAGTCGCCGCGCGCCCCCAGCTGACGGCGGCTGCGGGAGCGGAGATAGTCGGGGCGGTCGCGGCTGCAGCACCTGCGGAGCGCCGGGGGGGGGGAGGTCTACAAGGGGGGGCGGTCCGGCCCCGACGGGCGGGCGGAGGCTGGCTGACTCCCGCTGGGCCACCTCCCCTTCGCTGCAGCCGTCGGTGGAAGATGTCTCAGGAGAGGCCTAAGTTCTACCGGCAGGAGCTGAACAAGACCATCTGGGAGGTGCCCGAACGGTACCAGAACCTGTCCCCAGTAGGTTCAGGCGCCTATGGATCCGTGTGGTGAGTATCTCGAGCTGGAGGGTGGGACGGGGCCAGAGTTTACAGCTTGCTTCCCAGGAGCTCAGGGATGCACCAAGCGGCAGGAATTCCCCCCCATCTCGGATAAGACATTGCTCCCTCCTGCACACCCTCTCCTGCACACCCTCTCCTGCACACTCTCGTGCCCCTTCGTGCACAACCGAGCAAGGTTATGAGAACTCATCTGCACGTACGTAGAGCAATTTGCATTAGTAGGTTAGATACCAGACGGCCCCACTTGCCTGATCAAGGGGACTCTCTCTCTCTTCAGACCCCCCACTCCCACCCCTTAGGGCTGCTGGGAAGATGGGAATGGGAGGTCAATTTATTGAGGAAGTCCCACTAGCAGAATGCAAGCTCGGCCCTTTATCGATCTTTTCCAGCTTCGATTCGTGTCCATGTCGGTTCCCCACCCGCCCCCGCAGTGTGTCAGATCTGGCACAGGCTACAGACAGGCCAAACATGGGGAAGCAGCCTAAGAATGGGAGAATTAATAAGACGTTGTTCTTGGGTTAGCAAACCCCACTGGGTTTTTTGCCTGATAGAAGGATAAAATCTGGTTTTTCTTTTTTCTTTTTTTTAAACATCTGTTGATTAAATAAATCCCATTTTCAGAAACAGACATATTTGATGAAATTTCACTTATTTGCAGCCCTTTGTGTTTGAAATTTTGAATACACTTGAAAATACTTTTTAATGTTGACTGCATCCTGAGCTAGTTGGCAGCCAATTTTTTTCCTTTTTAATGAAAAGAAGACACCTACAAGGCTATTGCCATTTTAGAGTTCCGTGGGATAATTGCAAGCATTTTAGCCTTTCTCTCTAGTGTTGTAGAGTTCTTGACAAACCATTTTCATTTGACTCCAGGGAAAATGGGCCCAGTATGACATCCCTAAGATGAAAAGTGGCCATTCACAATGACAGGAGTTATGTTTTTTGCACGATTGGGAAAATATTTAATTCACTTTACCAACAGTATTGTAAAAGTTCCATATCATGGTGCATTTACTAGTGTATACACCAAACTTTCAACATTTACTGCTAGGAAAACAGGTGTGGAATGGTTTGTATAAGCAAAACAAGAAAATGGAAAAGTTTGAAAGAGGGCATTGGCTATGATGATTTGTAAATGTGTACAAAGTATGTTACCATAATAATCCTTTATGTAGCATAATCAAGTTTTTAAATTTTAATTCTTAGATTTGGAATGGACTTTTGAAATTGACTAGTTCAGCCTTTCACCAAAAGCAAAACTACTGCAGTGTTCCTAACAAATGTTCATTTGGTCTCAGCTTAAACGGTTTACTTTGTAGCTTACTATTTTACAGGGTAGACCATTCTATTCTTCAAATATCTTTCAGTTTAAATATATATTTGTCCAATGAAAAGCCAAAATATCGTACCATGTGATGAATGATATACTTTAGATTTGTGATAAATGTTGACAAATAAATAGGTTATAGTTACAGGGTTTTGGGGTTTTTTGGGGAGTTGTGTGCATATATGATTTTAAAGCCGTTCATAACACAATTTCATACTTGCCAGATAATTTCTGTTTTTAGGAAATGGCACATCTTTGGCAAACTCCTTCAACATGATTCCTGTGCTCCTTAGAGTCACATCATGAATTTCCTGTTTGGGAGAATTTGCTCTGAAACTGAGATTGTACAATTGCATCCAACAACAGATCACATTGCATTTTCAAGCTCAAATTCTTTAATATGTGTAGCAGATTGTACCATATTCTCATCTTTTTTTCCATTCTTTCCAAATGAAAATCTTTACTATAAAACAACTGGATTGAAACAATCTCTTTTCTGAAAACTTGTCTATATTTGCTCATTTTCAGTTTTTGCATGTGACTATTTCTTTACTGGATCATTTGGTCCATCTTAAGTAAATCAACCTTAATGAATTTGATTTTTGTTCCCAACTAGGATTATTTATTAGTTGAGTGATTTTATGCAAAATGGATTAGTTGAATTGAACTAAAGAATCTACCTGATAGATTTCTCCTTGAATGTACAGTTTGTATTCTGAATATTAACAGTTCTGCATGAAGTAAACTGTCCAGTGAGATATTCTCTTATGATAATGTGAGAATAGTAAATCAATGAGTGTATTGTTTGGTTTAGTGTTAACTACTACATCTGTTGATTAGTTTAATTTATGAACTATGCCTTTAAAATAAAGTGACAAACATACATTCAAAGAGTTTGGGAGCAAACTCTTAGAAACCTTTGTAGTTCAGATGCCTAAGACCCTTGCAACATATTTGGAGCTCTTTTGAAATTACCCATCAAAATACATTCTTGTGAATGTTTTCAGTTATAGCAAATTTTCTTCCTTTTGAGGCCAAAAAAGCCATGTACATCTATAAAGCATTGAGACTTTTTTTGTGGTTCTTAAATTGGTCCTAAAGGCAGTTTGAAAAAAGCATCTTTAATAATGTTTCTCAATGGCAGAAACATTGGAATAATGTGGCTTCCCTAGGTGACTACTTTGAAGGTTTATATGAATGCATAAAATTGTTGAGTGATGGAGTTTTTTTGTCTCGTTCCTTTTCTGTCACATTGTGGGTTTCTTTGAAGAAAGATTTTTTTAATATAAAAAAAGTTTATAGTAGCCTGTATAATAACTAAAGGTTGCAGATCAAAGATCAATGAATCACACTCAGAAATTAGAATTTGGAGTTTTATAAAAATATTTCCTTTTTAAAGTTAAAGGGAACTGACTTGCCATTTTAAGGAACTTTATGCATTGTCTGTAAGGGGAAATGAAGCAAAATTGTTAAGAATGTGTTGTTGCAAAGCATTGATTTCGTGGTTTGGGGACAGAAGGGGAGAATCTTTGTGGTGAATTTAAGGAAATGTAAACAGGAACTTAAATTCCTTTCCTTTAGTGGACAACTTTTCAGATCTCTTGTGGTATAATTGAGACTGGTAAGCTATTTAATGTAGGGGCAGTAAGACCCATGACACTTCATATGTGCAAAATAGAGTTGTTATATAAATATTTAGCATATAGCATAGGCAAAATTCTGGTGAAAAACAATGAATGGATCTCTAAAAGAAGGTCATTTAATTGTGTTATTCTAGTCTTTGTATAAATATCCCATGCTGGTGATCCAGCATCAGTTGATAAGAAATGTATTTTGAAGTTTTCCGGTAGACTTGAACTTATGGTGATGAGTACTCATATTCTTAAACAGTTCTTTTTGTGACCAGTGGGAAGATGCTAGAGCAAGGTTATGGGTTTAGTTGGGGGCATTAAGGCACTAGTGGGAAATGTGTTTTACATAGATGTCATAGGTGGGATACCTATAAAGTATCCCCATTTTATTGGAATAGAGACACTATAGATCAGCCATGTTGTATGTAAAGTGAAATTTTATAAAAATTTTGAGAAGCTGATTATGTCATCAGTGTTTTAAAATAGGAGTTCATAGGGTCACAGACATAGAGTTGGAAGGGACCTTAATGATCATCTCATCCAGCCCTTTTACTTTACAGATGAGGAAACTGAGGCCCAGAGAGGTTTAAGGGCTTGTCCCAGGTCACACAAGTGACAGGTCAAGAAGCTGAGATTTAAACCTAGTCAAAAGACTGCTGTGTATACTTATTCCACATCTGTGAGGCCCAGGTATGGAGTATTTAGGTTCTTGACACACTTACACTTCCTTCCTCTCTATGCCTTTTACATGTGTGTATTGTTCTACTGTCTCCCTTTTCCCTCCTCTCCCCCTCTCTTCTTTCTCCTTCCCTTCTCCTTCTAACCCCTTAGGGAGAATATAAGGGGCTGGCTCTTCAGGGGTACTGTGGTTGTCAACCGTTCCTGTCTGAGCTTCAACACTTGGGCCTCAATAGTTGTAGTGTGTCTTCCTATATCTTATATAGCAAGGCCCCAAAGAAGTCCCTCTGTGGGAAGAGAGATTGCTAATCTCAAGTTTGTAACAGTTGTCACAGTTGTGACAGGAGCAAGCTAGTTTCATCCTTGATGCTTTGGGCAGAGCTGGTGAAAAGATCAGATCACTGTGGTTGTTCAGTCATTCATTCTTATCCTACTCTTCATGACCCTACGGGCCATATTCCGCCAGGCCCTTCTGTCCTCCACTATTTTCCCAAATTCTGTCCAAGCAAGCTCATGTTTGTTGCTTCTATGACTCTATCCATCTCATCTTTTGCCATGTTCTCCTTTTGCCTTCAGTCTTTCCCAGCATAAGTCTTTTCCACTGAGTCCTATCTTCTCATTATGTGGCTGAAGTATTTAAGCTTCAGCTTCAGTCAGTATTTGTACTTCCAATAAATAGAATAAATTCTTTAATTATTGATTGATTTGATTTCCTTACTGCCCAGGAAACTCAAGAAAGTCTTCTCTGTCCCACAATTCAAAATGGTACTTTCAGTTCTGTGGCACTCAGTTTTCCTTACAGTCTACCTCTCTCAGCCATACATTATTCCTGGAAAAACCATAACTTTGACTATACACACCTTTGTTGTCAAGGTAATATCTCTGCTTTTAAGTATGCTCTCCATATTTACTATAGTTTTCCTTCCAGAGAGCAAGTGTCTTTTAATTTCCTGGCAACAGTCACTATCTACTGTGATCTTTGAGCCCAAGAATATAAAATCTGACACTGCTTCCATTTCTTCCCCCTCTATTTGCCAAGAAGTGTTAGGACCAGATGCCATGATCTAAGTTGTTTTTTTTTAATGTTAAACTTCAAACCAGTTTTTCACTCTCCTCTTTCACCCTCACCAAGAGGCTTCTTCACTTTCTGCTGTCAGAGTGGCATCATCTGTATATCTGAGATTTTTGATATTTCTACCAGGAACCTTAATTCCAACTTTTGATTCATCCAGCCTGACATTTCATATGATATGCTCTACATATAAGTTAAATAAATAAGGTGACAATATGCAGCCTCGCCTACTCCTTTATCAATCTTTAACCAATCAGTTGTTCCATGGTTGGTTCTGATTGTTGCTTCTTGACCCTCGTACTAGTTCATCAGGAGACAAGGTGATAAGGTACTCCTATCTCTTTGAGGACTTGCCAGTTTGTTGTGATCCACACAGTCAAAGGCTTTTGTGTAGTCAATGAAGCAAAAGGTCATCAGTAACTACTCATCAAATTACCTGTATTATGACTGAAATTGGTCTTCTGTCAAAATTGAAGTCACCACAGGGACTTATTGTCCAAAGATCTGACTTGTTCTAATAGTTTTTAGACATTACAAACAGAATTAATGGCCACATTGAGGAATTCTGTGTGTTAGAAATTTTTCAGTGCAGATTTATATAAAGATGAGAATATTCTGATACTTCCCTGGATCTGTGATCTCATCAATCTGGTTATTTATAATGTATAATTAGAGCTAATAACACATCTGCCAAAGTGATTTTCCTCAAGGGCAAATTGACTATGTTATTTACCCCTCTCCTCCTTTCCCCACATACATACTTGGTATTCTCCAGTGTCTTCTTTATGATATCTGGGATTAAATATAAAGTCCTATGTTATTTAAAGCTTTTCATAACCTGTTTCCTTCCCATCTTTTCATTGTTCCTATATATTACTTCTCTCCAAACACTCTGCAGTTCAGCTATACTGGCATATTTGCTTTTCCTCATACAATCCTTACTGTCCTGTTCCCATGCTCCGTAGATGGAATAGTCCTCCCTCCTCAACTCCAGAATCTGCCTTCTTTCAAGATTCAGTTGTAATGTGGAAGGTCATTCTTGGTGCCTTCTCCCACCCTCTAACCCAGGTGCTAGGGCTTTTTCTTCTAACAATTAACCTTCCATCTTGTTAGTCTGTATATATCTTGTATATGCCTGTGTGTTTTATCTCCTTTTCAAAAGAAAGCTCCTTGAGGGCAGAGACCGTTTTTTTGTTTTTTCTTTATATTCCAGTGCTTAGCACGATACCTGGCATGTAATATTAATTCCAGCATGTAATATTTATAAATACTTGGTGGTGGCTGGCAAATAAACTGTCTTTGAAATCCTTTCTAAATGCATTGTAGCCATCTTATACTGTGGAATTTCATTTAAGGATGGTTCATCCTGAACTCCCAACTGCTCAGAGATACCAAAAAGCCATTATTAAAAGGCGGACTCCCATTTCATAAACTTCCCAGCAAGTTTCCAGTGTTCTGGGGTTTTTTATTTTTGTTTGTTTTTTAGTTTTGATTGATGTCGGTTTTTTAAAATAGCACACTTTTTACCAGGAGCCCTCTCCCTGCCAGAGATCCATCCCACATAACAAATAATATTTTTAAAGACAAAAGAAGAGAAAAAGAGGAAAAAATCAGCATAACTCATTATCAACACATTAAAAAGTCAATATTGAACAAGTCTGAAAATATATAAAATGCATAATACTTCTGGACCTTCTGCCTCTGCAAAGTGGAAGGGTGGGAGTGTCTTCTGAGATTTTTTTTCTTTTAAGCTGTCCTAATTTTGCAGCATTCACTTTTGATTTTTGGTGGGGCGGGTTCTTTCTGTTTAAATCATTGTAATCACTTTATTTTTTTTTTACTCTCTTCACATTATATCAGTTCGTATAAGTTCTCATAATTGTCATTTCTTACACAAAGTAATATTCCATAATACTCATGAGCCACATTTTTTTTAGCCATTCTTCAGTCAATGGACATCAGGTGGATAGTTGGAGAAGATGCCCCTGTCATCCTAGCAACCACAGCTATTTTGAGGTAGTTTGCATTTTTAACTGCCTTTTGACCTATTACCACTTATCAAAAGTGTCTTTTTTCCCCTCTTGGCTCTTTAAGTGATTTAGAAATGTCTTATCATCACAATTCTGGGAAGCAGACTTAATTGCTGTGGATTAAAGGACTACTGAATAATAAAAGCTGAATTTGAACTCATATCTTCTAGGACCATAGTTGTGTCCACTGAACCTAGCTTCCCAGATGTTTAAGTATTTACAGTGGGAGAGGAAGAGGTAGAGAATGGGGATAGAGAGCTTACCCATGACAGATTTGCCTCAACAAAACTTGTAGTGGCTTTACTATAGAAAGTGGGTCAACTGCTCTGGAGTAGAATAACTTTGGACCATCAGTTTACCTTTGCCCTGTCCCTTTGTTAAGGTGCTGTCTAGCTGAAGGTGAAATAAGTCTTAGTTTGGTTGCTTTCTTTTCTTTTCCTTTTCATCCCCCTTCTCTGATTTGCTTCCCAGCCTTGGCAGTGCTTAGCACCACTTGTCTGGCTTCTTCGAACCTTCACATTTTTCCTGAGTCTTTCCTCCTTTGAGGGCCAGCTCTAAACGCTGGCATTAATGGGTTAATCTGTCTTTTCTAGGTTTTACTAGAAGCTAGAAGAAAGGAAGCTAGGTGATGGATGGAATTTCTGGATTAGCCCCAGGGGCAGTTTGCAAAAGAGAAGAGTTTCAATGTCAGTTGGGTAATCTTTTGGTTGCTTCTTTACACCCCTCCACTTGGGTTCCCCGCCTCTTGTACCCAAAATGTTTAAGCATTTGGTGTCTTCTATCTTACTTAACTCGGCTTCCCAACCTTAGCTCTTGTTCTGAATATCTTCTTCACACCAGTAATGTTTGATTATTTTTATTTCTGCTTTTCCTTCTTTTCTAACAAATACCTTATGTTTGTGTAGCCCTTTATATTTTGCACAGAATACTTTCATATACATTTTTTTATTTGCGTTATAAGGTAGTTAGTGTGAATGTTTTATCCCCCCTTATAGACTAAGAAAGAGACTCACAGTTGAAGTAACAACTCATAAGTGGCAGAGCTGAGACTCAGACCTGGGGTTTCTGCCTACTAGTCTGGTGTTTGTTCCACTCTGCCATCCTGATTTAGACTTCTTGACTGCATGTGATGGTGAAAAAAAAGAGAACAGAATGTTCTAACCTGTTCCCTGCATCTTTGTTGCCCCAGAGTTTTTCAGTCTGTTAATTTAAAAAAGATCTTTTTGATTCAAAATTAAATTCTCTCTCAAAAATCTCTCAAATTTGGATTGTTTTGCTTTCTTTTGCTCCTGCCTCTCTCATTCCCGGCCAGATCAAACTCCTTTTATTGCTTCCTTTATCAATAGACCAAGAGAACACCATCATCTGTTTGTAGCAAATAACTCTCAGTTCCCTTGCAAACATAGATTCCCATGACAACATAACAAAAAGGTCATGAGTAAATGTTTATTTCTCCTAGGCCTGCTGCTTGCTTAACTTTAGACCCTGAACATGTAGGCACATGTTAATTTTGAGTAATTATTGTAAATTACTCTTTTTCCCCTCAGACCTAAAACTTGAGCTTTGGGTATATTGTGATTGGGTCCACAATATTGCCAGGTGTTAAGTGCTGTCCTTCAAAAATTTTTTTTCTTGATTAGTCCACATGAAAAAATACATATTGGAGAAATAATGATGGGGAAAGCATCTTACATGTAATGGATATTTAACAAATATTGAATTATTTCTTTTAAAAGAGCACTGGATTATTCTCTAGAGAAGATTTGGGTTAATTTTGTTTGTTTTTTGCATCCCTGGTTAGACCAAATAGATTTGAGTACTGACTGTAGGTAATTAGCCATGTGATCTTGACTTCCTTGTCTGTAGAATAGGGATAAATAATACCTGTCCTGTCTTCCTCACAGAATTGTTATGAGGACCAAATGAAAATATGAATTTGAAAACCATAATGCGTGATATATAAAATATATGTATCTATATATAGATAGTGTGTATGTGTGTGTGTGTAGCTATATCATGGAATACGAACCATGTATATAAATAATACATGGGATTCTCCTGGTTTCCTTCAAATGTCTCTAGTATATTCATGGGATTTTCACTGGGATTGCTTTGATATTCTGTTTTTTCTCCTCTGCTTTCTTTAACTCAGCCACGATTACCTAAAGCTGCATTTATAACTCCAATTCATCTCTTCAGGGATAGTTTTAAGTGGCGTACCAGGCAAAATCAGATTGTCTGGGAGGTGGGAGGAAGAAAAGAGGCTGAGGATGAGTGTTTGGTTGATATGATTCAGAACTAAAAAGTGATTAAATCATTGGTCATAATTAAGGGGTCAGAATTTCTTGTTTGATGTGTTGAGAAGTAAGGGAATATTAAGTTTGGGGAAGAAGGTATATAGATGGAGGTAGACCCTGGAACTATCCTTGGGAACTATATCTAAGGTATCTTTAGCAACCTTCAAGACCTCCTGCCTTTTAAATGCACTACTATGGACTTCCTTGTCCTCTTTAGCTTGAAGTTCCTGCCAGGAGTTGAGAATTCTTTTCTGTGACTTCCTCATCTCAATGGGAGAAGTAGCCTAATTCCCTAAACAGACTTTACCATAACTCTTTATTTTCTTCTTTCACAAATTTAGACCGACCAGTCAGTCTATCAGTAAGCATTTTAAAGTGCTTACTATGTGCCAGATGCTGGTTTAAGCATTAGTAAAATAAAGAAAAAAACAAACCAGCCCTTTTAGTATGTATTATAGGAATAGATACAAGATTTATAGAGAGAATAAATACAAAGTAATCTTAGAGGAAAAGACACTAGCAGCTAGAGGAGTGGGAGTGGGGAGAGGATAGATGGGGAAAGTCTCTTCCTGAAGGTGGCATTTGAGCTGAGTCTGGAAGATTCTGAGAGGCAATGGTTAGGAGTGAGAGCATTCCAAGGGTAAGGAGCAGTCAATACAAAAGGCACAGTCTGGATATGAAGTACTTGTTTGAGGAATAGCAGTTACACCAGTATGACTTGGTTATGGGCTCCATGGAGGGCAATAATGTCAGCCTGGAAGGATTTATTATTTGCTTTGTGTCCGACCTTGTACTAAACTCCTTAAACCTGGTTTTCTCTTCTGCAGTTTGTATTAAATACTTCTGACTAAATTAAAATGATCTTTTTCACAGTATAAGAAACTTGCTACTGAAAATTTTCCTTTGGGTCCTTGTTAGGAGTATCAGATTTAAGTTAAATTTGATGCCATATTCTTCTTACCCTTCAGTGTGAGAAAGGGAAGGGAAGGGGAATAAGCATTTATATAACACTTATTATGTGGTAGGCACTGTGCTAAGCACTTTTTACAAATGTTATGTCATTTTGTCTTATTGGGAGGGAACCTACACAACAGAGAAATATTCTGGTGTGTAAGTTGGGACCTCTTCTGCATACAGTAATTTATGGTTAGAATCGTAAATTAGAACTGAAATGGGACCTGAGCAATTGTCTAGTCCAGAGGTGTCATTTTCTAAAGAGGAAAAGGAATAAACAGATAAAAGAGTATAAACAAAACAAATACCGAATCTATGAGAAGTAATTCCAGAAGGGAAGTTTAATTTAACTGAACCAGATTAAAATCTAATTGGAAAATAGTTAATAAAATAAATAAGAATATAATAAAACACAGATAATGTTAATTTGAGGTTTCTAAGTCAATACATGGCCTAGAGGGATTCTTTTCTATTTGAGTTCAGTAGTACTACTCTCATCTAGTATTCCCCATCCCCTTCTGTTATTTTATTGGTGAGAAAACTGAAGGAAGGTGGAGGAAGGTGACCTGATTATAAAAAGTTCTGTGAAGTTTGTCTTTGCCCATTAGAATGTTAGCTCCTTCGGGGAATCTCTTTGCCTTTCTTTATGTCCCCAGCACCTGGAGCTTATGGTAAACAGTAGCTTGATAAATGTTTGTTGACTGCTAGGATGTCTAATTTGACTAACTTGACCACAGTCACAGAGAGTTATTTATGAGGAATAAATTATTTTCTAATGGAGTAGATATTAATAGATGTCCTGACAAACGTTGGAAAGGATGGGAGTGAGATAAAGACACTGACCCTGTAGTAAACTTCTGTTTTAAAAAAAAAAAACTTTTTTAACAGTTTATTTTTTCCCAATTACATGTAAAAACAATTTTAACATTTTTTTTCAAACTTTGAGCCCTAAATTCTCTTCCTCTCTCCCCTGCCCCCTCATTGAAAAGGTAAGCAATTTGAATAGGTTATACATTTATACCTGTGTAGTCATGTGAAACGCCTTTCCATGTAAGTCATTCTGTGAAAGAAAATACAGACAAAAAAAGCCCCCAAGAAAAATAAAGAACATAAAGAAAAAGTTATTTGATCTGCATTCAGGCTCGACCAGTTATTTCTCTGTAGATAGCACTATAAATTCTACAGAATTGTCTTAGATCATTGTATTGCTGAGAATAGCTAAGCTATTCATAGTAGATCATCATACAAGATTGCTGTTACTGTATGTAGTGTTCTCCTGGTTCTGCTCATTTCACTTTGCATCAGTCATTCCAAGTCCAAGTTTTTCTGAGTATGCTCCTCATCCTTTCTTAAAGCACAATAGTATTACATCACAATCATAAACAACAACTTGTTCAGCCATTCCCCAATTGATAGACATTCTCTCAATTTCCAATTCTTTGCCACCCCCAAAAATTGTTGCTATAAATATTTTTGTTTTTTATCCATTTGGCATACAGACCTAGTAGTGGTATTGCTTGGTCAAAGGTTATGTCCTTTGGACAAAGTTCCAAATTGCTCTCCAGAATCATTGAATCAGTATACAGCTTCATCAGTGTTTTAATTTTCCCACGTCCCCTCCAGCATTTGTCATTTTCCTTTTCTGTCATATTAGCCAATCTGACAGATGTGAGGTAGTAGCTCAGAGTTGTCTTAATTTGCATTTCTTATTTCCATTCTGTTTTCCCTCTGTCTATCCTAATCTCTCCTTTTACTCTGTACTCTGTACTACTTACCCTAATTACAATACAACTTTACTTTTGTTCCAGCCTTTCTGTTTAGCATTCTGTTTGAATTAAGTTACCTTGAAATAATCTTAAGATTACAATTAGTAGTGATTCAGTGAAGATTCATGTTATTTGCTCCTTGCTGGTAGGCTAAAAGGAAAACTGGATTTTGGTAAATTCTGAGGTACTATTTAAACTTCCTGAAACATGTCCCTGACAGTTCCCAACTAACTTTGGAATTTTGGTGCAGTGACTTATTTCATAGCCTTATATGTCTCCTCTCGGAGCCAAAGTTTAAAAGTCTTGTATATTTGGTGCTTTATTTAACACCTTGACCACCTCCTCAAAACACTTATCATTTTTCTCCTCTCTTCACTTTTTTCTTAACTCCTTGATGTCATGTTCTTCCAGCATTCTTTAACTCTTGGTTTAATCCACAACTCATTTTTTAGAGCCTCTGTTCTGTCTATGTATTCATTCTTTTTAGACCAATAAACCTGTAGGGTTTCAGCTTTACCCCAAACACTCAAAATGATAATAACTAACATTTACCCAGTACTTTAGAGTTTGCAGATTGCCTTTTGAGTCTTACTGCAGTGCTCTAAGAGAGGTACTGTGGGTGTATTATTTCAGGTCTCTCTCACCAGTCCATTCATCTGGCCAAATGTCCACAAGATAATGTCCACCAGTACTAGAAACAGTTGAAGATTGAACTTCCCTTTTCACTTTATTTCTTCTCATTTACACAACAGGCAAACCTTTCATTATTCTACATTTTGGAGTGGATCATCTTTAAGGGCCTGCAGAAGAGCACTAGCTTCTTAGGGACAGTTTCTTTGCTATATAGTTTAACTCTTGCTTACCTGAACTGAGCGCTGGGGGGATGGGGAGTAGGGGTTGGTGCAGGGAGGGTAGATGAGGGGTGGTGGTGGGAGGGGAAGCTCCTAAATTCATTTCCTTTTACTTTCTTGGGTCTTATACTTTATACTGAAGCAGAGTCTACCTACTATTCCGTGGTTAAATATGGACATTCAAAAAACTGGTGCTTCCCTCTGAATAAAATTTACAGTCATACCCCTATATAGGAATGCTCCAAATAATATTATTTCACATTATCATATATAATATGCTAACATTAAAAAAAACCTTCATCTTGTTGCCTTAATAAAAGCTTCAGCTCTATGTAAGTAGTAATCAACACATATTAAGAACCTGCTATGTTCTAGGCACTGTGAATAAAAAGACAGGAAAAATTAGTTCCTATACTCAAGGAACTTATGCCCTAGTACTAGGGAGGTTCAACATATGCACAGATAAGTAACTACAAAGTAATAGAAAGTCAGATATACAGACACATTGTTGGTAGAGCTCTAAATTCACACAATCATTTTGGAAAGCAGTTTTGCAAATAAAGTGGCTAAAATGTTTGTATCCTTTGACTCTGATTCCATTGTCAGACATATATAACAAGGAGGTCTTTGAGGCCCCATACCAGCACTTTTAATGGTAACAAAGAACTGGTAAGTAGATGCCTGTCCTACAAAATAGCTAAAATTGTGGAACCTGAATGGAATGGAATGTTATTGTGTTGTATGTGGCACATGATAGGTGCTCAATAAATGCATTTTGATTGATTGTAAGAAAGAGGTTTCAAACTTTCTGCAAACCTACAAGATTTCCCAGTAGTGCTTGAACCATATTAAATATAATTGGGAACTGTTTTACAACAGAAATATAATACAATACAGTATAGATAATGTTAACTCACAGTTTTTCTAGGTCAATATACCTCCCTTTCTATTTAAGATGCCACTGTTGTAAAAAAAAAAAAAAAAAAAGCAGTAAGTATAAATGATCTAAAACAATGCCAAAAGAATCACAATGTAAGGGCGGCTAGGTGGCGCAGTGAATAGAGCACCGGCCCTGGAGTCAGGAGTACCTGAGTTCAAATCCGGCCTCAGACACTTAACACAAAAAACTAGCCGTGTGACCTTGGGCAAGTCACTTAACCCCAACTGCCCTCCAAAAAGCAAAAAAAAAAAAAAAAGAATCACAATGTAAAATGCCAGCCATATCCAGAGAAAGAACTATGAATACGGATCTGAATGTAGTTCAAAGCATACTATTTTCACTTTTGGACGTTTTTTTGTTTTTTCTTTTTCATGGTTTTTCCTTTTTGTTCTGATTCTTCTTTCACAACATGACTAATGTGGAAATATGTTTAACATGTACGTGTATAACTGGTAGCATATTGCT
The DNA here is from genome assembly GCA_028646575.1 of Pseudocheirus occidentalis. Lineage (NCBI taxonomy): Eukaryota > Metazoa > Chordata > Mammalia > Diprotodontia > Pseudocheiridae > Pseudocheirus > Pseudocheirus occidentalis. Next base: position 202,548,941 of record CM053593.1, on the reverse strand, counting down.
TGCTATCTTGGGGAGAAGAGATGGAAGAGATGGAGAGAAATTTGGAACTCAAAAATTTACAAAAATGAATGTTGATAACTATCTTTACATGTAATTGGAAAAAAATAAAATACTATTAAGTGCAAAAAAAAAACAAAAACCAGAAGAAAAACTCAATTAAGTACAGAAAATCATGGAAAAACTTCCATGAACTGAAGCAGGGTGAAATAAGCAGAGTCAAGAAAACAATATGCATAATGACTCAATGTAAATGGAAAGAAAAACCAGTGCAAAACAATTTTAAAAAACCCTAATTTGACCCCAAAAAAAAGAGATAGGAGAAAAAAACTCACCTTTTGCAGAGATAGAGATGGAGGAAGAGGGCCACGTGTGGGGAAGACTGCATATATTAGTCAGATTTTTTTTACTGTATTAATCATCCTTGCGGATTTTACTCTCTTGTCCTATTGAAAAAAATTCTCTAGGATGGCTCTCTAGGAGATGGAAAGGGATACAGAAGGAAATTTGGGCTATATAAGAATAGAAGTTGTCAGTAAACATTTATTCAACAACAACAAAAAACCCCAAACCCCACCAGTAATAGAACAGTTCTAAGAGGTAAAGAACATAAAACTCAGAAGAGCAAGAAAGGCCTCGTGAAGGTGGCTGGGCATTTGTGGGAAGCTAGGAGAAACAAGTGCATTTCAGACATAAGGGAAAGCCTGAAGAAAGGCATATGGAGTGCCTAGTAGGCACTTAATAAATGGGTTATTGTTTGATTGGTGGAGGCAGGAAATGGGATATTTTGTTTGGGATACAGCTAGTGAGTCATTTTGACTGAAACAAGAGGGGATGAAAGGAACTATAGAATAAGATTGGAAAAGGAGGTAGAAATCAGAGTGTAGAGAATTTTAAATGTCAAGCTAAAGACTTTGATTTTATTCTAGAAGCAATAGGAAGGCATTAAAGATTTTTGATTAGGCAAAATGACACATTTGTCAGTGCCAAGTATATAAGTTTGGCGGCTATGTTGATGACAGTATTTTGAAATTTTGATTTATTGTTGATTTGGTATAGGTTTCTCACACCTATCTAGAAGATTTTATATTAGCAGTGTATTGAGCATCTGCTAAATGTTCTATGCCACTTGTTCTTAACCATTTTTTCTGTCATGGACTCTTTTGGCAGACTCTTTTGGCAGTTAGGCCTGTTTCAGGGATATCAAACAGGTGACCTTTTCAGTCACAACCCATCTGACCTCTTGTGTCTTCCCAAACCACAGGGGTTCCACTCAGTATAATGGAAACCTTCCTGTAGGTCACATGCATTACATGGGTCTGTCTAGAGTTGCCTGTCTACTGTTTCCCTACTCCGACTACATGACCTAACCATTTTCATAATTTGCCTCTCTGCTGTCATTCTTTATGTCACTTTCCTACTCAGTTCTTTGTTGTTAATAGGTTATAGTCTGTTCACACTCATCATACTCCTCTCTTCCCTTTTGGGTTACCTATAATTTTAACTCTTCAGAGACTGCAATGCTCCATGAGTCATAGCCACATATCATCTCCAAAAGAATATTGATGTTAAAAAGAAAGATCTCTCCATCTATAAAGATTTCTTATTTTACATGGACAAAAGTCACATAGGGGATATGTAATTCGGTTGGAAGAATAATACCTATAATACTAAAGATTAGAGAATAATGCCAAACAGTTTATAGCTTGGTGCTATTATATTTTCAGACTAAAGAGTTCAGAAAAGAAAAGGATCAACTTAAGCTTGATTAGTCTTGATGATTTAATGGAAAAAAGATAGGTAAAAGAAGAATTTGGATAGATAGGAGAGGAAAAGGTGTTCCATGTGTATTTGGGAAACTATAAAGAGAATGGACTCATTGGAAGAGGTCCAATCCAATTCCCTCATCTCATTTAACTCTTATTTAGGTTTTAAAAGAGGTGTTCCTGTGTATTTGGGGAGCTCTAAAGAAAATTGAACTCATTAGAAGATACCATTCCAAGCCTCTTGTTTCAATTAATGCTTATTTAGGTTTGTAATATTGAAGGTAATGAGCCAACTCATTTTCAAATCCCCAAAGCACTTATTAGAACTGAAAGCATTCTCTCTCTCTCTCTTTCCCTGTCTTCCCCCTCTTGATTTCTCTGTCTCTCTCTTTCCTTCCCTCTTCCCCCCTCCCCCTTCCCCCCCCCTCTCCCCCCTCTCCCTCTCTTCCCCCCCTCCCTCTCTCTGTTTCCAGGTAGTGGTTTTTTTAATCTGTTGTTTATTATGTACTTAACAAACACCAGTTAACACGAACCTTTCTGTGTAAAGATTACACATAAAACTAGAGATCTACTACAATCAGCTTACCTCTTTATTTTTGTTTTGAAAGTAAAAGTAAGGCTTCAGTCTACATTCAGATTCCATCAATCCTTTCTCTGGAAATGGATATCCCTTTTTCATCATAAGTACTTTGGAATTGTCTGAAATCATTGTATTGTTGAGAGTAGCCAAGTCATTCACAGTTCTTCATTGTGTATTACTGTTATTTTGTACAATGTTTTCCATATTCTGCTCACTTCAGCTTGCCTGAGTTCATCATATAAGGCTTCCCAGGTTTTTGTTTTTGTTTTGTTTTGTTTTTTTTTTGCTCTTTTTTTTTTATTTTTTTTTTTGGAGGGCAGTTGGGGTTAAGTGACTTGCCCAAAGTCACACGGCTAGTTAGTGTGTCAAGTGTCTGAGGCCGGATTTGAACTCAGGTACTCCTGAATCCAGGGCCAGTGCTCTACTTACTGCGCCACCTAGCCGCCCCCCAGGTTTTTTTTTTAATACTATATTCTTTAATAGTACTCCTTACTAATCAATGTATGTAATTTAGCATTCACAGCAAATATATTTTGGCACTTTTTATTTCCATAAGATGGCAAGTAACTGTAAGATGAGTTCATCTCAATGGGATCATAGCATATGCAAGGTTGAAATGCCCATGTTAAGTAGAACATATATTGTGTTAGAACAGGGGAGGGAAACCTCTGTAGATGTTGCAGATTCAGGTTCCAGCATTCAGTTCAGCTCAATTCAACAAATATTAAGCCCATACCTTACACAAGTATCACATTAAGACAATGGGGATACTCAGAAAAGGAGAAAGTCTATTTCCTTGAACAACTTAGATTCTTCCACTGTAAGAGGTGGGCTAGAAGGACAGAAATAATTAGACACAAGGTCATTTGGGGAGGCAGAAAGCAATTACAACTGGGAAGAATAAGGAAAGATGTCACATGCAAGTGGCATGTGAACTTAGCCTTGAAGGAAGCCTGGCCTTCTAAGAGACAGAGCTGAAGAGGTAGAACAACACTCCAGGCCTGGGGAATAGTCCATTGAATGACACAGGCTTAGGAAATGGAATGTTTATTTTTGGGGAAAAGCTAGCAGATCTGTTTGACTGAAAGTGAATGAAGGGAAGGAATATGAAGTCTTGAAAGGTAGGTAGGGCCAGATTGAGGAGGATGTTAAAAGCTAGTGTAAGGAGTTTGCATTTGTTCTTACAAACATTTCACTTAGGAAACAGCCACATTAATGCCTAGAGTTACCAGAATACAGCATGACTTTTAAAGTGTTTCGCGGCAGTATCTATAAAGTCAGATGATAAATAACTTTATTCCATGAAAATAGTTTTTTTATCTTTGTGACTTTTGTCATATTTTCTCTTTACATTTTTTGCTTTTTGTATTCCACCCACTCTGCTTTGATCTTTTTTCCCCTGTTTCATTCTTTTTGTCTTCCTCTATTTCAGTCACTTTCTATCTTTTAAATCTCTTTTAGGGACATAGATCCAGAGCTGGAAGAGATCTCAATGGACTCCTAGGGCTACTCAAGGGCTTCTTAAATCTGTGTTTAGAGAATCCCATGATTTCATGGGGTCTGTGAACTTGGATCGGAAAATACATCTCTGTATTCATTAACCTTTAACTGAAATTTAGCATTTCCCTCAATTATGAATGTAGGCAACAAATCATCATTCTGAGAATAGGTCTAGACTCTAGAGGCTTGGCCTAGGTCACACAGATAGTAAATACTAGAGGCAGAATTTGAACCACATATTATTCCAAAGTCAGTGTTTATTACATTGTATTATACTTCTCTCCCCTTCCCTTAACAACATGATATAGAACTGCAAGGTTATTATTAGCTGTAATATATCACTATTCATTGAATTTTGTTTTAAACTTTCTATTTTTGATATGCAATTCACAAAAGCTCTTTAAGCTGTGTTGGGGGTGCAAATAAGGGCAGATTGCTACTATAAAAGGTCATTCTTTTGACAAGACAGAAAGTAATTTGAACGTTTTTCTTAGTAGACTATAGGTTCTGGTGGAGTGTAGGCTCTGGGACCCCCCTTGAGCTCGCCTTGAATCTTTGAGGTACAGGCTCTGGGAAACCCCTTGACGTCTGATTAAATCTTCCCACTTGATGAGGCATTTGCAGAGGGCATAAGTTTTTCATTGTGGCTGGGCCCAAACCTCTGTTACTAGTCTGACCCTCCATTGTTCATCTACTTCCCATCCTTGAGCCTATCAAAATATCAGTCCATCCTTGCATTGATTTCATTAACTCCTCCTGAAGGCCCTCCCCAAACTCATTACTGGATCCTGACCTCATTGACTCCTCTTGAAGATCCTCCCCAAACTCCTCCTCTAGATCACCCCTAGATTCCTCTGTATATAAGACCCCATCTTCCCTCCATGTATTGTGAAAGCACCATAGAATGACCTAGCATAGACTGGCTCCCTAAGAATCTACCCCATATGGTGAACCACCCACAAACTTTACTTATCTCTGTCTGAGAAGACCCGAGTTGAACCCCCTCAGCAGGACCCGGTGTTGGTACCTTGGGGTCCGGGTTTTTCTGAAACCAATCCTGCTCATCTTATAGTACGATAGCATTTCATCACAATCATTTACCATAACTTGTTCAACCATTCTCCAATTTATAGGCATCCCCTCAATTTCCAATTCTTTGCTGTCACAAAAAGAGCTGCTATAAATATTTTTGTACAAATGGGTCCTTTTCTTTTTCTTTAATATCTTTGGGCCATAGCCCTAGTGATATTGCTGGATCAAAGGGTAGGCACAGTTTTACAGACTTTTGGGCATAGTTCCAAATTGTTCTCCAGAATGGTTGAATCAGTTCACAACTTCACTAACAGGATATTATCATCCCAGTTTTTCCACGCCCCCTCCAAGACTTGTCATTTTCCTTTTCTGTTGTATTAACCAGTCTGATTAGGTGTGAGATGGTACCTCAGAGTTGTTTTAATGTGCATTTCTCTCAATAGTGATTTAGAGGATTTTAAAAAATATTACTATAGATAGCTTTAATTTCTTCTGAAAGCTGCCTATTCATATCCTTTGACCACTTACTAATTAGAGAATGACTCAAATTCTTCTACATTTTACTCAGTTTTCTGTATATTTCCAAAATGGTTACCCCCTTTTAAAAAGTTATATAATAAAGCTAGCATGTTAGGTTTAAAGCTTCTTTGTGTCCTCTTGTGAACTTTCCTCAGTTTTCTTCTGTTTGGTTTTTAAAAAATTCTTTTTCATTATTGCTCTTGCCTTCCCACCACCCCACCCCCCAAAATCCTCCTTGAATTAAAAATGAAGCAAAGCCTTCCTTGTGTCAAGTAAATCCTATCAAACATAACTAGTCCTTACTTAGACCATGTTCAGATAGCATTGTGAGGCAGATGCTCTTGTATCTGGGCTGTGGGTCATTTGGGGTTCCTTTTGCCAGCGCCCTGGGCTTTAGTTTGCCAGGATTCTGTAGGTACATTAAATTTCAGATGATTAAAGGTCAGGTGGAATACAGGCTAGTGACTTCTGAGGAACTTCTCTAGGTGATTATAGAGGCCCCCTGGACACCCTGGTAATGCCTGATTGGTTCTCTCAAATGTACTTTTTCTGAGTTGATGTCAGGT
>CM053593.1:202524594-202542481 GCA_028646575.1 Pseudocheirus occidentalis | reverse complement strand
GGCTGGAGGGTAGGGACAAAAAGGGGAGAAAATTTGTAACTCAAAACCTTGTGGAAATGAATGATATAACCAAGAAATAAATTAAAATTTACATTAAAAAAAAAAAAAGAAATCATGTGAACTGTCTGAATTGCCTCATAAATGATGGTCTTCACCAGAGAACCTAACACAGTGCCCTCTATATGGGAGGTTAAAAGTTTGCCAAATGGACTGACACTTCAGAGGGAGCACTGTCTGTGACTTCCTGTAACACCACTTCTGATCTCCAGTCATCCTCTTGCCTGAGCCTGTCCTTGTGGGTGTACCAGCCCTCTCAAACTCAGTTTTTTCAGCTTTCCAATTCCATACTACTTCCTGACTGAGACTAAACCACTAGAGATGATAACCTTCCTGAACTTATTCCTCAATATTTAACCATCATACCCTCCTTATCCTAGCAATTCTTTGCTGTCATGGTTCAAATCCCTTTCTCCATCTCCTACTGACCACTTTCTTATTCCCATTCCCTTCAACCTAATCCCCAAAATGTCCCACCCTAAAGCTTTCCGATTTTTCCACTGAACTCTCTGGAATTCCTGCCCCATTTGGAAGAAAGTTGTTTTCATCTTAAACTTTTTCCTTTCTAGCCCCTTTCATTCTCTTGCAGTCACTGAGGACCTGGCTCCCCACTGATGACACAGGCTCCCTGGCCAACCTTTGCATGCTGATTATAATTTCAATCATTCCCCAACTCACTGGCTAAAGTGGGAGCATTAGAATATCCCTTGTTTTGTATTTCCATTTTGAGATTCCCTCTCTACCACCATCACTGAGTAACTTCTCTTCCTTTAGAGAGGTTCAATATATATTGATCATTGAAAATTCCAGTAGTTGTTATCTGCTAATCTCCAGAACACTCTCCTTCTTTCCTTGCTCAGTTCAGTGCCTGACTCAGTCTTTCTCTACTAATTCCTGCCCTCATACTAAAGAACTTTCATGGACATATTGCTACTACTGCCTCAAATCCCCAAATCTCCCAATTATTCAACTTATTCATTTTCAATGAGCTATTCCTCCACTCCACCTAGCTATATGCAGACATGGATATACTCTGGATCAGAACATTACCCTCAAGCGTTGCATTTCCAAGTTGATGAATTCTGAAATTCCCTTACCTAATCACAATCTCCACCTCTCTATCTTCCTTGCAAACCTTACCTTTACTTTTTGTCTTCACTGCAATCTCCATTCCTATCACTTCTGAATTCTTTCCAGGCCATCTCCCCTGTGCTGTATTGTGGTCAAAATAAGGTAAAGTGAGGCACCAAATTCTGATCATAATCAATTTATTAGTAAAGAATGAATTTAGCAATAAATAGGATCTCAACTTCCTCAACAAAGCTAAGACCCTGAAAAGGGGGACGGCTCTCGTTCGTAGTTCTGGGGAGTACAGAACAAAGAATAAGACTTTAAAGGTGGGGAACAAGTTCTGATTGGTTGTGAGAGCTCAACATTATGAATGGTGAAATCAATGTGATTAGTTACAGGGCTGAGGTATGGGGAACAATATGATTGGTTGGAAATTGGGAATGAGGGGATGTTCATTGTTTGACTTTGTTAAGGATTGTTAAGGCATCCCCTGAACTTGTCTTTTTGAGTTGCCATATTTTCCAGAAACACTGGACCCAACTCTACCTGCAAGGTTGGAGATAGTGAACCAGACTTCTTTGGATCACAACCCACACATCCTTGAAGGATAAATTGGTAGTGTACCAGATTCCTTGGTGTACACCCATATCCCTCAAGGGTAACAGATTTCTTTGAGGCAAGAATAGAACAGTGATTACTAGTAGAACTGGATTTCTTAACTTATTACAGGCCAGCTGAATTTCTGAACAAGTTCAGGGGCAAAAAACCATGACTTAGGCAGTCAAAATCAATTAAGTATAAATAGGATCGATTTTTTAAAAGGCCCAGAATCAGTCTGATCATTTCAACTGACTATATTCTCCTCCTTTCCCCATCTTGATTCCTTGGTGAACCAGCTCAATTCTACAGTTCTCCTTTCTCAAATCCCTTGCCTTTTTAGTCTATTGCTAAACTTGCCCTCCCAAACCTCAGCCTTGGATTATTCCCTCCTTTTTTTTGCCTTTACTCTTACTCACATGCTGCTGAACAAAGCTGGATAAAAATGGCAAAATAGTGCGGACTAGGTCCACTACAAATTTATGTTACAAAATTTCAACTGAATCCCCACTGCTGCTTGGCACTTCTTTAACACCTCCCTAACTAGTTCACTATCCCATTTACCAACATGGCTTTTCCAAATCTTACTATCTCTCACCAACCTCCCATGGCTCCCCCTCCTCCTACTTGTTCAACTGAGAGCCTTGCCCCATATTTCAGTGAAAAACTTGAGGCCATTTGCCAAGCATCCGCCTTCTCCCCTGCTCAATTCACCTCTCCCAGATGTCTTTCAGTGCCAAGTACTGGGCTACACACTAAGGATACAAAGACAAGCAAGCAAGACAGTTCCTACCCTCAAGGAGCTTACATTGTAATGGGGGAAGATAACACACAAAAGGAAGTTGGAATCAAAAGCTCTCTTATTTCCACTACCACCACCACCACCACCACCACTGTATACCTAAAATCCTACCAAAATAGCAATCTTCATAGGAACAGAACCCATGTATTAATCATCTCTATCCCCTAAATATCCTAGCAGAAGAATTTTAATTTATGTTTGTTAGATGAGTGGGGAAACACCAGCAGAGAACTGGGGCTACAGAAACTTACCGATGCTTCTCAGGACTAAAAATATTGAAGACCCAACACTGAAATTTTAAAAAGGACATCCTAAATATAAGTATAACCATTTGTAAGCCATATCCTTCCTATTCTACTAGGTCCTTTTTTCTTTTCTTCTTCAGGCTTTTGCTCTAAAGAGTGAGAGGCTTGCTAAAAGTAGTAAGATGCTGGTGACCAAATATTTCCTGTCTACTTGCTGTATGCAAAGTACTGTGCTGGTTGCTAGGGAGGAGGGACAAAGAAGTAATAAGATTGCAAATATCAGAACATCTGGATTCCAGCTTGGTCACTGTTTTCTATATAACTCAAGTTGAATGACTGTTCTTTAACAAAAGGATCTTAGATTAATGAAGTGTGATGAGGAGGGTGGACCAGAACCCAGACCTTTGTGGTTTTTCTCATACTCCACTGTACCCCAGCCCTCTCCTTTAGACTTAAAATAATCAGAAAGGAACAGGGGAAGAGGGAGGTTTATGCAAATGAATGTAGTATCTAGCTATATACTCTCTTTTCTCTGACTTAGAGTCTAGAGTCTTAGAGGGGATCCATCTACTTAAACCTTGAGACAGCCTTTGAACTGGGCCAGTGGTTCTCTAAATGTGGTCCTAGAACCCAAAAGGTTCCAAGGAGGAATATGACATCAAAACTATTTTGATAATAATACTAATATTATTAAAATACTTATTAAAGTATTGTATGTAGTAAGTTGCAGTAGAATTTGAACTTAAGGAGTACTCCTCTCTCTTCTAACTACCTATCTGTATGAAACCAGATTTTCTTTATATATGTTAACCAAATCATATCACAATAGGATGAATGTAGGAGCAGATATTAGATATCCAACTATCTTCTATTTAACCAGAAATTAAAGAGATATGCAAAAATATATAAAGCAATGCTATGCTTCTTTTTTCCAATAAAAAAGCATTTATTAAGTATTTATTTTGCGCCAAACATTATGTTAAGTGCTGGGGATGTTAATAGTATCATTTATACATGCATAATATATACATATATAACACACACATATTTATACATATATAACATGTATAGAGTACCTATTATGTGCCAAGGACTGTAATGCTACTCTTCTTACTAAATATTTTTTGTTTTGGAAAAATGTAATTCTCATAGAAACATGTTATTTAAATTAATGTGTAATAAGTTTATTATTATTTTAATGAATTAAGAACTTTTTAAAATGTATCCTTTTTAAGTTCTAATATGGCAAATAGCAATATAGTCCACATAAACAAAAGTTCTTTGATTTTTAAGAATATAAAGGAGACCAAAAGGTTTGAGGATTGCTGTTCTGGGCTTTTCTGAATCAGGTGTGGTTTTTGTACCCAACTGCCTATTCAGCAGCGGGGTGGCAGGGTTTCTGCATGAGAGACCAAGGTGAGTAAACTTGTTCTGCATGCCCTAGCCCTGTCTTTTCCTGAATGAGGTCATTGTTGACACCTGCCTGCCATTACCCTGTGAGCCCATTTCCTCTCCTAAGCATTGCTCAATGGGGACAATGCTGACAGCCCCTGACCTACACAACTCCAACATCCATGCCATGACAATAATTGATGATGAATAATGAAGATCATTCACATATCTATAGCTCTTTAAGGTTTACACAGCATATAGTTACAACTTTGAGAGGTGTGGGCAGTCCAATAATTTCCCCTGGTGCCATGGAAAGAAAACTAGATTTGGAGCCAGAGGGCTTGAGTTCAAACTCTACTCCTACCACTTGTAACTTCCCTGAACTTCTGTTTCCTCACCTGTAAAATGAGGTGGCACAGTGGATAGAATGTCAGACCTAGAAGACTCCTCTTCCTGAGTTCAAATCTGGCCTCAGACACTTACTAGCTGTGTGACCTGGGCAAGTCATTTAATCCTGTTTGACTCAGTTTCTTCATCTGTAAAATGAGCTAGAGAAGGAAAAGGGGGTCTATGACCTCTCAATAGGGTCATAGAGAGTCAGACATGACTGAAATAAATGAACAACAATTAAAAAATGAGGAGGTTGAACTGGTCTAGGGGATATGATCAGGTTCCCTCTAACTTCTGATCACTTTGTCATGTTTGGGGGGAATGGGAGCCCCAAGCTATATATTCAAGATTTGACTGCTTTCCCATCTAATGCCAGTTCCACAATGAACCACATAGCAGATGGTAAAGAAAGTCATTTATCTAACTGAGTAGCAAAACAGAAACAGAACTTTGTCTGAGGTTTCTTTTTTTGGGTCCAAACTAAATCAGATTCTGATCATCCTTGCCTGAGACCCTCCCTATTTGAAGACAATAGGGCTGATCATCTGTCATAGGAATAATTGATCAGACATGTGATCCAGAAAGGACCTCAGGAACTATCTAATCCAACCCCCTCATTTTAGAAACGTAGAAACTGAGGCACAAGAGATGTTAAGTGGAGCGGCTAGGTGGCTCAGTGAATAGAGCACCAGTCCTGAAGTCAGGAGGACTTGAGTTCAAATCCAGCCTCAGACATTTAACACTTACTAGCCATGTAACCTTGGGCCAGTCACTTAACCGCAATTGCCCTGCCTTTCCCCCTCCAAAAAAAAAAAAAAGAGATGTTAAGTGAATCTGACTCCAGAGCAAGGGCTTTTTCAATCCTCCCATACTGCCTCCCTTAGATGCCCTAAACACCTCTCTTCATTTGAACAATAGACAGTCATAGTGAGTCAAATGAATACCTGTTCTCAAGGAGCTTACAGTCTATTTGGACTTGAGGGGGAAGAACAAATACACAAATAACTCCTATAACAGTGTGTTGTTGTTATTGTTTTGTTGTTGTTGAAGGTGTATCCTACTCTTTTTGACCCCATGGACAAGTCCATGGGGTTTTCTTGGCAAAGGTACTTGGCAAAGGTGGTTTGCCATTTTCTTCTCCAGTATGTCCCCATTTTACAGATAAGGAACTGGGGCAAACAGGGTTAAGTGAATGGCCCAGAGTCACCTAGCTAGGAAATGTCTGAAGCTACACTTGAACTCAGGTCTTCCTGACTCTAGACCTCACGCTCTATTCACTGCACCACCTAGTTGCCCCAATAAGGGAATATGAGAGATGCATAAAGAAGTCCAGGAAAAGAGCTAGAAGAAATTTGATGAAGGGGAGAGAGTTTTCGGTTGGGGGCAGTGGGAGGCAGGGAGAGTTTGGGATTGTTGTCCTCGTTTCACGGAGGAGGCAGCATTAAGATTTAGTTTAGACCCAAAAAAGGAAACCTCAGACAAAGATTCATAGGTAAAGGGTAACATATTCCAGGAATATGGAATGCTTACAAGTATGGGAACATTATGATGATCCTGTCATGAAGAGGTGTGGACAGGTCAGTCAGGCTTATATAGATAAAGAAAGATCAGTAAGAGTTAAGAAAATGCTAGGCTAAGGAAAAGATAAAAGAAATGATCCATAGGCAAAAATGAACTCCCAGGGAGTGTAAGTAAATGTTTGTCTATCAAAGGAGGGTGTGTGCTGCGGGAAACACCTGGAGATAAGGCTGGGAAGATAGGGTGGGGCTAGACTATGGAAGGCCTTGGCCACCAGGCTGGAGAGCTTGGACTTTATCCTGGTGACATCAGGTTTTTAACCAGGAAGTAACCCAAGAAAGGTGATGTTTTAGAAAGATTATTTGCCATCTGGCTGCCTCTCAAAAAACTTTTAATGTGATTTTCTCAGGTAATGTGTTAAGAGCTGGGGACACAAAGAAAGGCAAAAGACCATTGTTCCTTCCAGGAATTCACAGTCTTGAAGGAGGAGATGAAGTGCAAATAACTATATACAAACAAAATTGAGACAGGATATATATCAGAGATCATTAACAACGGGAAGACACTAGCATTAAGGGGAATTAGGAAAGGCTCCTTAGAGAAGGTGGGATTTTCCCCTTGACATGAAGAATGAACTCTAAGTCCCTCCCAAATCAAAATCCTAAGTAGCACCATGATGAGATGGAAAAAATGCTACATTTAGAGTTGTGGGACAAGTTTGAATCCTGGCTTTGGATTCAAAAAGTTACTATGTGTCTGAACATATCATTTAAACTCTCTGGTCTTCAGTTTCCTTATGACCTCTTAGTTCCCATCCAGCTTTGAATCTCATGATTTTAAGTGTGGAGAAGCATGGGTAATCTCTAACAAATTAGGAGTATTAAGATTGGGCGGGAGAGGTTGCCAGTCTAGGAAAGATGGAGCCACACAGACAGTGGGTGGGGCAAGAGACAGACACAGAAATGCCATGTCTAAACAACCATGATGACACAGAACATTAAGAGTGTGAAGGAACTCTGAGATCACCTGATCCAATGCCCTCACTCAGGAGATAAACTCAGAGAGAGAAGCTAACTTGCCCAGCAGCACACAGTACTCAGGTTGCCTGATTTCCAGTCCAGTTCTTTCCCCACTATACATACCATGCTGCTTTCCTAACGTCCATATGTGTTCCTCCTATTTCTAATTAATGGATCCTTTGCCCTTGTTTAAATTTCTTCAGTCCTAAAAGACTGAGGTCCCTGATGTTGTCTTGTCCTGTGCCTTGGGTAGTGACAAAGTATCATCTACCTCAAAGCTCTTGAGAAGGGGACTGAAAAAGGCAGTCTCACCCACCTCTGACCTCAATTACCTGGAAGAAGAGGTTGTGTAGGACTTACCGAGGTATCCATGGAGGATCCACGGACAGGGATGTGCCCCCAATGCCACCCACCAGTTCCCAGGTCACACCAGGTGTGACTGCTCATAGCTATACCAATTGCAAAGGTCTCCTACATTCAGACTTCTATGAAGCAGTCTCCAGATACTTAGAATAATACTGTCAGCTTCCTTCTAGGAATAGTAATGTTTATATAGTTCTTTATAATATGTAGAATACTTTACCTGCATGACCTCATGCATTCAATACACTTCTCACTGTGAAGAGGTGGGTCTTGTAAGTTATATGTACATAACTGCAACACATACATGTAGTGTAGGAGATATGCTCTGGCTTCATAGGGATAGGCACGTGCATTGGCCTTTTGCTAATGGATGAGCACTTGCTGAGATGTTGAAGCAGCTCCTGATTGGTCCCCTTGGGGACCTATGACTGGAAATCAGCTACTAAGCAACATGGATGTCAGGCTTTTATGACAGAACCTCCACTTACATAGGTTGTAAAAGTGTCAGAAAGCCCCTACCACCTTTCTTGCACAATTTCCTGGTTTTAAGTCAGTTCCAAAGCTCTCCTTTGAGGTTCCATTGAGGAGAAAAGGATTTCTCTCTCTTCTGCCTCACCCCACCCCTAACAGCAATGTGGTTACAAGCACATGTCCCACAGAGAGGTTGGGAAGTGTCTCAGTCTAGAAAATCAAGGGGAAAAAAAAGGAAAGATGAAGGGAGGAAGGAAAGAAAGAAGAGAGGAAAGGAAAGGAATGAAAGGAAGAAAGGAAGGAAGGAAGAGAAAAGGAAGAAGGAAGGAAGGGAAGAAAGGAAAGGAAGTGTAAAAGAGAAAGAAGAAAGAGTAAACAAAGGAAGGAAGGAAGGAAGGAAGGAAGAGAGGGGGAGAGGGGAAGGAAGGAAAGAAAAAAGAAGGAAAAAGAAAGAAGAAATTCTAAAATTCCAATAAGGAAGAAAAGAGACCTAAAAAGACCTGTGTGAATAACTTCGGCAACTCACAAAGCAGTTTAGATTTTAGCAAGACCTACACAGAAGATGGAAGCAAAGATGAGCAAAAGAGAATGAATACTGAAGCATGTCATAACAAAAGTTCACAATGAGCTGAGTCTGGTGGAAGGAAGGAAGGAAGGAAGGAAGGAAGGAAGGAAGGAAGGAAGGAAGGAAGGAAGGAAGGCAAGAACAAAAGCAAACCAACCAAAGACAACAAAGACAACTCTCTTAGCTATATTTGAGGGCAAGACTTTAAGGTGGTTGGGGATGATGATAACAGACAACACAGAGAAAGCAGAACCATTCAATCCTTTATCATGGTTTTCTTTTCTCTACCAAAGAGACTGACCTCTAGAACAGGAAAGGCCTAGGAACAGCTGGTTGTCAGGGAGGTGAAATTCAAGATAAGCAAGGAAATGATGATAAGAGATCACCCGGCCACCCTAGATGAGTTTGTCACTGGACCCAGACCAGGTGGTAGTAATAATCATAACTTCTGATATTTACATAGCACTTTAATGAGAACATCTGCACCTGTGATTACTAAATCACTCCTAGCACTTATAGAGAACAGGCAAAGTGTTAGAAGACTGGAGAGAGAAAAATATCCCCATTTTCAAAAAACATAAGAAGGTAGATTAGTAAGAATATAAGCCTCTGAGTTTGACCTTGATTCCTCACAGAATTCTAGGACATTTTATCAAAAGGATGCTTTGTGAGCACTTAGGATGGGAAACAGCAGTCACTAAAAGTCAATATGAAATCATCAAGAATGGGTCATGCCCAGAATAACCTCATTTATTTTTTTCCACAGGATAACTGGAACTGGATGGGAGTAAGAGGTCATTTAGGCCTCACTTTCCACTTTGGGGAAGGGCCCAGGTCAACCAATCTTCATCTTCCTCCTGACTACACTTCTATTCTCTTGACTTCAGCAAGGTAGTTCATCTTCAGTCTTAACCTAGAACCTTCCTCAGTGACTAAAGCCTCCTCAACCTAGAAGAATAATAGCATCTAGGTGGTTCAGTGCCTAGAGCACTAGGCCTGGAGTCAGGAAGAGCTGAGGTCAAATTCTGCTGTAGATACTTAACTACTTGTGTGACCACCTCGCAAGCCAATTAACCTCTGCCTCAGTTTCCTCAAATGCAAAATGGGGACAATAAACGCACCCACCTCCCAAGGTTGTCATGTGGATCAAATGAGATAATATTTGGCTCTGATTCTGAAATCTGTCTTTACATCAAATTGAAATCTGTCTCTGTATATAGCTGCTAGCCCTTGTTCTTAATCTGTTTTCCTAGGGCCAAGCAGAATGAGCATAACTTATCTTTCTTATGTTAGCCCTTCAGCTACATGAAAGCAAAGATTCTTTCCAGCAACTTGCAGTCTAGCAGATTTAGTCCATTCATTGTCCTAGGCTGTGAGAACCTTTGAGATCCTAATTCTGGAATTTGAGATGTTAGCTATCCCTCCCAGCTCGAGTTCCTTAGCATTTCTGCCTTTGTGTAGGCCATTGATTAAAAACACAGAACAGGACCCGATCTCTGGGATCCCTCCTCTAACACAAGGCTTTTTAAACTTTTTCCAGTCGAGACTCTTTCAGTGTTCTTTAAAGTGTGGGTCACAGCCAGGGATCCATTAATCAGTACTCTTTGAATCCAGTTATTCAACCAGCTCCAAATCCCCGTAATCATGCCATCATCTGGCCCACTTCTCTTCATTTATAGACTGATGCATTTGGCTTTTGCTGATGAAAATTCTATAATGTATTATTAGAAAGTTTGTGGTCATTTAGAAAGGGAATCAGTAATCATTTACAGCCAACATGATTTTTATCAAGAAGAGGCCATTTAACTTTATTTCCCTCCTTTTTTGAGTCAGGGTTACTAGACCTGGTAAGTCACAGAATGGCACAGAAATAGAATTCTTGGTTTACAGCATTAATTCTGACACATTGTCCCAAGGCAACCTTGTGGACAAAATGGAGATGTGTTGGCTTAATGATAATAAAGGTAGGAGGCTTCAGAACTGGTTGAATGCCTGGATCCATGAAGTAATAATTAATGGATAGCTGTCACTGTAGAAGAATGCTTCCAATGGAGTGCCCCAGGGGTTAGTTCTTGGTCCTCTGCCAAGAATGTATTGAATGTACTTAGCATTTTTAGAGGTAACTTGCATATAAATTCATGGATGACATACTTATCAAATTTGCAGGTGATGAAAAGCTAACATGCTGGATGACAGGGTACAAAAATATTTTGGCAGGCTAGAACCATGAGATGAATATAATGAGATGAAATTTAAGAGAGATTAAATTCAATTTAAGAAGCATTTTTAAAAGCATCAACTATGGGCCAATTATAGTGCTAGGTGCTAGGAAGGTACCTCTCAAGAGGTAGTGGGTTCTCTGTCACTAGAACCACAAAGTCACTTTTGTGGGGAAGAGGTTAAAAAGACGATTCCTGTTCACTTATGGTTAGACTACCTACCTATCCTTTTCAGCCCTGGGATTCTATGACCCTAGGCCAGTCCTTTTGTCATTTTGTTTTAGCCAAAAGAATATATTATATGCTCAGCATTGTAAAGGATGTAGAAAAAGAGAAAAATCAGCCCATGCACTTAAGAGGTGCATAGTCTAGTTAGAGAGAGTCAAAAATAGGGGCAGCTAGGTGGCTCAGGGAATAGAGCACCAGCCCTGGAGTCAGGAGGACCTGAGTTCAAATCTGACCTCAGACACTTAACACAAAAACTAGCCGTGTGACCTTTGGCAAGTCACTTAAACCCAATTGCCCCCCAAAAAGAAAAAGAAAAGAAAGAGTCAAAAGTAATCTTGAACAATCAGAAAGTAATAGAAGGCAGGGTGTGATGAAGGGCTCAATTAGTTAATAGTGAATGAAATGGTGAAAGCTCAGAGGAGCTCGAATATAGGTGTTAAGGCCTTGGCTCTCTGGCTAATTTGTGGGTAATTCACATACAGTTATCCCTTCTACATCTTGACTTTCCTTAGATATATTAGGGGTCAGCATAAGAAATTAAATGGGAATCTAGGGGCGTAGTTTTGCAGAAGCTGCAGCCAACATGCAAAGGCCAGCAGAAGACACAGAAAAAGTTTAGAAACTCAGAAAGTAATAAAATATATGTGTTGTATTGTATTATATCAACATATTTTGTCTTTTAGTATCATAATAATTCAGACTTCTATGGCAAAAAATTTTGCATGGATTTTCCAGACTGCAGGGGCACCATGCCCCTATCACTGGCAGTGTGGAAGGGATAACTGTATATAAATGAGAGAAGAGAATGTTATCATTAGGACTGCTCTTCAAGTAGTTTCCCTTTAACTACTTGAATGAAAATATGAATGACAATCAATAAGGATTTATTAAGTACTTATTATGTGCCCATAAAGGTGCATAATGGATGCTAAGGATACAAAAACAAAAATAAAACAGTACTTGCCTTCAAGGAGCTTATGTTCAAACATAGCAAGCAAGATGTACATAGATGTAATGAGTGATTTGCCCAGGGTCATATAGTTATTTGAGTTTCTGAGACTGGGTATAGACTCTAGTCTTCTTGATTTTAGGTTTCATGTTCTATGCTCTAGGCTACCCAGGGAGGACCAGCATGTCTGGTGGGAGGGCTGCTGAGCCCTTTGCAGGACTGCTCATCCACCTTTGGGGCCCACCTTTTACCCTCACTTTTGGCTCCAAGGAGCTGTAGTATGCACAGCAGCCACAACCTGACAAAACTATCTTGGCAGATTGGGCTAAACCAGGTTGAGTTAGAGGGGTGTCTACCCCAAGTATGTGTAGATTCCTCCCTCCACCCCATCCCGTGGAATGAGTGGATGAGAACAATTTGTTCCAATGACCATGAAGGTGGCTGAAGCAGGTACTGTGGAGCACTTAGACCTTGGTTAGATATCAAAGATACTAAAATTCTCCACTGTCTTCTGGGCCATCACCAGTAGTCCTAACTTTTGTCTTGTTACAGGATTTTAATGACTCTGGAAGAGAGTGAGACCAATGACTCTGTTAAATTCTTGCCTCACCTAAGTCCAATTTTTGTGCAAATCATTTGCCCCCATGATATCATTGGTCCTCCTTGAAATGAAGGACAAACAACAACAGATGTGATGAGGATGGACTGGTCTAGAAGCTCAATTCTAGGAGCATGAGCAAAAGTTCCCTGCTGAGCTTTCTCTCAAAGGGCTTACTCAGCATCTCTTCTAGACAGGTCTTTTGTTATACTGGACCAAGTCATTGTGCTGCTATCCATAACTATTCCTCTGGTGGCTGCTGCTACTTCTGCCATTCAGATCTGGATGATGGTAGAACCTCTGATGGGACCTAGGGATCTCCCAAACTTACAAGATCTCCTGGGCATTTGCATCTCATTTGCCTAAGATCAGAAAAGAATAAACACAAAGATTAAAAAAAAAAAAAAGAAGAAGAAACACAAAGAGCCCACGATGACCATGTGCTCACAATCACCATGACTGGGTGGAAAACAGGGTTGAGACCCCTTCTCTACTGAACTCTCAGGACCAACTGAGACACACAGCTGCAAAGGAAAGAAAATTATGAAAGAGCAAGTCGCCATTTTATATACATATTTAGTTCCCAACTAGCAACTGGAATCATCAATTCTTCAGGCTCTGTGGTCAGTTAGAAGGCTTTCTGCATCACATAACATGAGCCCCCTAGTCATGCATGGCTGGAAACAGGCTTCCCAGGTTTGCCTTCTAGTCATTTGGACAGGAACCAGGCTAATGCTTCAAAGACAAACCCCATCAACCCCAGTCTACCCCATTACATAGGTGTCTACACAGAATAAATGCAAGGTAGTTTAGAGAAGGAAGGCATTAACAATTGGAGGCATCATGAAAAGCTTTGTATAGACAGCTTGAGATATCTTGAAGGAAATGAGGAATTCTTCACAGTGGTAGTGATAAGGGAGTACATTCCAGGTATGAAGGATGGCCAGTACAGAGAAGGGAGATGAAGTTCCACGTGTAATGTATAGTAAGAGGACCAATTTGGATACATGATAGGAGAATGGAAGGAAAGTAATATAGATAGGGTATAAAAGGTAAATACAGGGCAAATTGTGGAGATCTTTAAAACAATAACAAGAAAAAGTTTATGTATAAAGCATATTTATGTATGTGTGTGTGTGTTGCCCATGTAGCTTATGTGTATGTCCACATAAGTTTGTCCAAATCAGCAGTTCTCAAAGTATAGTCCTCAGAGCCAGAGGGACCCTTTCAGAGGCTCCTGAAGATCAAAACTAATTTTATAACAATACAAAGATGTTATTTGTCTATTAAAATGCTGCTCCCTTTTCCAATTACAAATTTGTATGAGGCCTGATTTTTTTCATATACTTAAACAAAAACAACATATCACAACAGATTGGAGGCAGAAGCAGATATGAGAATCCAGCTGTCTTCTATTTGGCCAGACATTAAAGACATTTGCAAAAGCATGTAAAACAATGCCACTCTTCTCATTATATCTTTTTTGTTTGGAAATACAGTTATTTTCATGAAAATATTTTATTTATATTAATATGACATATTTTTCTTTTTTTGCTTTTATTATCCTCATTTAATTTTTTAAATTAAATTATTTATTTTTTGTTTTCAACAATTGCTTTCATAAATTTTAAATTTTCTCCTCCTCCGTCTCCCCTCTTTCCCCAAGATGGCTTGCAATCTGCTATGGGTCCTACATATATATTCCTATTAAACACATTTTCACATTAGTCGTGTTGCATAGAAGTATTATAATGAATGGGAAAAAACACCAAAAAGGGGGAAAAAACAAAACAAAAAAGAAAACAGTCTGCTTCATTCTGCATTCCAACTCCATAGTTCTTTCTCTGGATGTGACTGGTATTTTCTATCATGTGTTCTTTGGAACTGTTTTAGGTCCTTGCATTACTGAGAAGGGCTGAGTCTATCAAAATCAGTTCTCACATATTATGGCTGTTACCGTGTACAATGTTCTCCTGGTTCTGCTTCCCACACTGAGCATCAGTTCATATAAGTCTTTCTAGGTTTCTCTGAAGTCTGCCTGCCCATTATTTCTTAAAGCACAATAGTATTCCATTACATTCATATACCAAAACGTGTTTAGCCATTCTCCAATTTATGTGCATTCCCTTGATTTCCACTTCTTGGCCACCATGACTTATTATTTTTCAATGAATTAAATTTAAAAATTTTTTTTTCTGTTTTAATTCTGTTTTAATTTTTACCATGACAAATATCAATAAATGTCCCCCCATAGAAACAAAAGCACTTTGGGATCCTCAGCAATTTTTGTTTTGGTTTGGTTTTGTTTAGCTTTTTTGGAGGGGGAGAAGGCTGGGCAACTGGGGTTAAGCCCAATGTCACACAGCTACTAAGTGTTAAGTGTCTGGGGTTGGATTTGAACTCAGGTCCTCCTGACTCAGGGCTGGTACTCTATCACTGCACTACCTACCCACTCCATGATCCTCAGTAATTTTTAAGAGTTTAAAGGCATCCTGAAACCAAAAAGTTTAAGAAGTGTTAGTTTAAATGCAGCTTTCAGAGAGACATGAATAGATATCTCTGGAACCTCCTCCACCTCTCTCCAAGAGACACTGATTCCTGCCTGGAAGGGAGAAGTAGACTGAGGCCACAAAACTGGCTGTCTTGTCCTTCTAAAAGAGAAGATACTGGACTAGAAGTATATCTATTTGCCTCCCTAAATGTTGCTAGACTAGAGGAAATTGTTTTATTCCCCACAGATTCAAGCTACTCTCTTGGTCACTTTCCCTTGAAGAGGAAGGATTGCCCCCAAGGTCACATTAGAAGGCTACCTTCCCACCAAATGTTAGTTATACAAATGACCATTACAAATGATGAAAAGAGAATAAACCCAAGCAGACAGCAAAGAGAAATCAGAAAAGTTATACAAATCAGAATACACCAGGCAATACACAGCATGAAACAAAGGAGAGAAGGAGAGAATTTGATCTCTCGCCCAAGGAGAAATTCCCTGAAGTCTCTAGGAAGGCAGAAAATGTTTTGGGGGTTTTTTTCCCCCTGGAAGCAAAAAGGGTTTCTATAGCTACTAGAGATTAAGGGTTAATAACTCAGCCAGGTCTGCTCTTAAGGAAAATCACCTCTGTAGCTGTATTAATGGTGGATTAGAGGGCGGCTAGGTGGTGCAGTGAGTAAAACACCAGCCCTGGAGTTAGGTGGACCTGAGTTCAAATCCAGCCTCAGACACTTAACACAAAAACTAGCCATGAGACCTTGGGCAAGTCACTTAAATCCAACTGCCCTCCAAAAAAAAAAAAAAAAGCAAATGATGGATTGGAGTGGGAAAAGACTCAAGATAGAAAGACCAAGACAGAAGACATAATACTTTAATGAAAAATGAGCTTGCCTTAATTGGTTATTAGAAATAGTGAATTCTGAATGTGTTCTAAAGATCACAGATGTAGGACAAAAAAGACAGCACATAAGAGGGAATTAGGAGACATCCCTAGGTATTAGTTATAGTTACACCACTAACACTATATGCCACATGTTAAGCTATGTATGACCTTGAGCAAATCATGTCACCTTGTTCAGGCTCTCTGGACCTCACTTTTCTCATCTGTGAAATGGAGTTGATCCCGGAAAACATTCTGAAATGATAGGAGAAAAATCACTAAACTCCTCCTGTCCTTTAATCCAGTGATACCACTACTGGGTTTATATGGAGGTCAGTAGCAGAAAAATTCCATATAAAGACAATTCTCACTTTCTGTAAGTTTGCATTATGTAAATTTACTTTACATAAAGAATTCTGAAGGAAATCCACATTCTCCAAAACACATATGTTAACTTTATTGTATAGTTCTATGCCCTTTCTCTCTGCCCTTGCCCTTTGGCTCCTTGCTCCTCCTACCCTCCACCAAAAACAAAGAAACAAACACCAAGGGGAGCAGAGCCAAGATGGCAGAGTAAAAACAGCAGTACGGCACTGTTTCAGCTTCTACCTCCTCCAATACATGTAAAAAATTGATTCTAAACATACTTTAGAGCTATAGAACCCACAAAGTGACAGTGAGAAACAAATCTCCTGCTGAAGGAATCCCAGCAGGCTGGCAGGAAGGGTCCATTGCAGCACTGAGAGCAGAGTGCAGTCCCACCTGAGCCATGGGTTTTAGCCCCAGGGCAGCCCTGACCATAGGTGGCTGGAGCAGACTTCAGGAGAGTAAATCACGAGCAGCTGTAGTGGTTTCCAGACTTCTCAATCCATAAATGCCAAAGATAAAGTATAAGGTCAGTGTGGAATGTTGTTGGTCCAGAGGGAGATAGAAGAGGGTAGTCCACCTGCTATCCCTTGAGCGAGAAGCAGCAGAGGTGTGGTGGCTGCCGCTGCTGGCAAGTGGCTGCTTCAGAGCTCCTGGCCTGCAGATTGTAGGTGTCCAAGCAACCATTCAGAGGGTAATTGCTTTTTCTTTGACCTGCTTGGATCCAGATCATGGTATTGGGTGGTGATCCTGGGGCGTGTGACCAGCGAGCCGGAACATGTGGGGACTGTAGAGAGAGCAACCATTTAATCACCCTGGCAGCTGCAAAAACTTCCGTGATTTGAGACATAGCTCTCTCCATTCTGGAAGCAGAGTTCTACCGTGACAAAGAACCAAAGTCAAATAATTGGCTGCCAATAAGAGCAGGCAGAGGAAGCACAAACAGATGATAGAATTCTTTTTGGGGGACAAAAAGGATCAAGGCATGGAGCAGGAGGAAGACATCAAAGTCAGAACTTCTGCATCAAAAGCCTCAAAGAAAAATATGAATTGGCCATGGAGGAGCTCAAGAAGGATTTTGGAAATCAAGTAGCAACAGTGGAGGAAAAGTTAGGAAGAGAAATAAGAATGATGCAAAAAAATCATGAAAAGCGAGTCAACAGCCTTCTAAAGGAGACCCAAAAATACACTGAAGAAAATAACACCTTAAAAAACACACTAGCTCTTTGGTCCCAGCGACAGGAGGAAGATGACGAAGGGGACATCTTCGTTTGGTAAGCGCCAGAATAAGACGCACACTTTGTGACGTTGTTGTGGTTCTAAGGCCTATCATCTTCAGAAGTCAACATGTGGCAAATGTGGATATCCTGCAAAACGCAAGAGAAAGTATAATTGGAGTGCCAAGGCTAAGCGACGAAATACCACTGGTACTGGACGAATGAGGCACCTAAAAATTGTCTATCGCTGATTCAGGAATGGATTCCATGAAGGAACAACACCTAAACCCAAGAGAGCAGCTGTTGCAGCATCTAGTTCATCTTGAGGATTCAACTGTTTGTTAAAATAAATGTCCTGAATGAAAACAAAACAAAAAAAAAAAACAAAACACTAACTCAAATGGCAAAAGAGGCCCAAAAAGCCAATGAGGAGAAGAATGCTTTAAAAA
>CM053593.1:202508543-202524094 GCA_028646575.1 Pseudocheirus occidentalis | reverse complement strand
AAAAAAAAATAACTAAAAAAAAAAAAAAAGAAGTCAGCCTTACGCTATTGTCTTATAGATTACAGTTGTTGTTGTTGTTGTTACTTGTCCTTCATACTCTTCTATGTGACTAAGAACATTTAAAAAATTAAAACGTATTAAAGGAAGCTATACTAATACGGTTATGCCATTGTGAAATGGTTGATAATAGAAAGTTTGAACTTTACTTTTGATAGAATTAAATTCTGACTGCTTAGAGACGGACAAATTATCCTGCTGGTAAACTCTGTGGAGTTCTCATTTTTCATTTAGCAGATACCAGTTTAGAGAACAATGGTGAAAAGGAACTGTCTGTAATAAAATAGGCTTCAATAAATGAATGAGTCATTTTCACTAAAAAAAAAAAGTTCAAGTAAAGCTTAGAAAGCTGAGGATTCTTGGCTCACTAAGAAGGGAGATGAAATTCAGTTTTACACTAATAGTAACAATCCAAAGTGTTTTTATGATGGCCCTATTTACGGGTCAAAGACCTATGGCACATCTCAACTACTCGGTGCTGATGGAGCAATATCGATTAATGGTAAGGACACAATACTGGAGAGATAGGCTGAATACTTCTATAAGTGTTCTCAACAGACAGTTATCAATCAATGCTGAAGCTATTGTCTGGATACCTCAGGTTGAAGGCAATCCCTCTCTAGATGAACTTTCAACTTAAAGGCTTTGAATGCCATTAGGTTCCTCTGCTATGACAAAGTGCCTGGTGCTGATTCTATTCCAACTGAGATTTATAAGGGGGGGGGAATGTTTGCACTGCTCATTCAAAGGTTGACTAAAATTTTCTGCACAATATGGCAAGAGATGTTTATTGTGTGACAACTCCAGGAAAGTTGTCAGGAGCAGAACAGAGGTCTGTATATACAATGTCAATCAGAGAAAGGTCTTCAATACTATCAGTCATGAGGGCTTGTGGAAGATCATGGCAAAATTTGGTTATCCAGAGAGTACTGTATACCAGTTCCATGATGGCATGCTTGCACAAATTCTGGAAAATGGACAATGCTCTCAAGATTTCCCAGTCACCAATGGAGAGAAGCAAAGCTGTGTGCTTATTCCTATGCTTTTTAGTCTGATGTTTTCAACAATGTTGTCAGATGCCTTCAAATAGGACAAAAAAGGCATCAAGGTCAGCTACTGCACTGATGGTAAATTATTTAACTTGAAAAGGCTACAAGTCAAGACCAAAGTGGAAGGAAAGTTGGTACATGATTTTTTGTTCACAGATGATTGTGAACTCAGTGCAGCCTCTGAAGCTGAGAAGCTACAAAGTATGGATTGATTCTTTGCTGCTTGTGCTCATTTTGGCCTAACAATTAAACACCAAGAAAAGACAGGTTCTTCACTAGTCAACACCACACCACCCATATGTGGAAACATAGGTTACAGCAAATGGAGAAATTCTGAATGCTATGGATAAATTTATTTACCTTGGCAGCATACATTTTTAGGGATATACACATAGATTATGAGGCTGATGCATGCAATGCCAGAGTTAGTTCAGTGTGTGGGAGGCTCTGAAGAAAAGTGAAAAGGAGTATTAGGCTGCCTACCAAACTGAAAAGTCTACAGGGCCATTGTGCTGACTTCATCTGTTGTATGCTTGTAAGCCTGGACAGTCTACCAGCACCATGCCAGGAAACTGAATTACTTCCATTTAAAATGTCTTAGAAAGATTCTGAAGATATCCTGGTAAGATGAGGTACTGGACACTGAGGTTTCTCTCTTGAGCTAAACTGCCAAGTATTCAAGCTCTAGTACAGATAGCACAACTCTGATGGGCTGGCCATGTTGCTCAAATACCAAAGGTACATTTGCCTAAAAGACTATTTTACAGAGAGCTCATACAAGGTAAGTGCTCACACAGAGTTCAGAAAAAGTGATACAAGTATACTCTCGAGGTCTCTCTGAAAAACTTTGGAACTGATTGTGTGACACTGGCAAAGCAACACCCAGCATGGTGTGCCTGCATCAAAGAAGGCACTGTCCTCTATGAGTAAAGCAGACATGCAGTGGTTCAAAAAAATGTGAGATGCACAAATTTAGAGACTTCTCTCCAAATGTTCATATGGACTATTTGTATCTGACCTGTGGTAGAGTCTTCTAAGTTTGCATTGGTCTGACCAGTCAATCAAACACACTGTACCTTGACTCCAACATAGCAATATCATTTTGGTCTTCTTCAAGAACGAAGGACAATAATCATCCAACCCACAAAACATTCTGTCTCCCACCCTTTGGCCATTGCATAGGCTACCTGCCTTCTGTTGCTGGAATGTTTTCCCTGCCTTAACCTTACAGTGTTCTATACAACTCTCTAAGAGTATGAGATGAAGAGCAACTGCATTAATAGAGGCAATCTCCTTACCTGCGACCAACCTGCACCAATGAAACCATTGTTTCAGTACCTGTCCCTATCCCTTTTTACTTAGTATATATTTTGTCATTACTTACCCATGGACATGTTGTTTCTCTTCAACGGAATGTAAGGCTTTTGAGGACAGGACCGGTTTCATTTTTATTCTTGTATCCCCTGCATCTAGGTGGCCATGTGGCACAGTCGAGAGAATACCAGGCCAGGAATCAGGAAGACCTGAGTTCAACTATGACTCCAGACACATACTAGCTGTCTTCAACTGAAAACGAGGCTAAGAATAACACCTATTTCCTAGGGTAAGGGTCATATAAGATAATATCTGTAAAGTGCTTAACACAGTGCCTGGTACATAATTGACACTTGATAAATACTTATTTCCTTCCTTAGTAAATGCCTGATGAATTGATTTGCTAAAATCTAGGTAAATTACATGTATGGCAGTCCCCTAATATTCCAGCTTAGTAACTTTCAAAAATAAGAATAAAGTAAGCTTGTTATAAACTTTGTTCAGTGAAGCCATGCTAGCAGTTTTAGACCACTGCTTTCTTTTCTGGGTATTCACTAGTCACTCTCAAATGCTAGAGAGGCAGCCCAGAGTAGTGGATGGAAGGTAGCCTCAGAGCCAAGAAGACCTGGCTCGGGGATACCCTCGGACCCATTCTGGCTTTTTTCTTTAACTTCTCAGTGCTCTAGCCAACTCTCTAATACTGTCACTTACAAAGACCTCCATTAGTCAAGGAAGGTTTCTCATCTGGGAGTTTCCTTGGTCAATGAAACTACCTTTCCTATTTCTATTGTGTCAGGGATTGAAAGTAAACTCACTGGACTATAATTTGCAGAATCCAATTTCTTTCCTTTTTGGAAAATTGGAACATTTGCCCTTCTCCAGTCCTTTATTATAACTCCTGTTTTTCATTATTTCAAAGAAATTTAATATTTTCATTTCATAGTTACGTAATTCAACCTGGTACAGGTGACTTGAACTCATCAAGAACAGGTAGAGACTTTCTTACTATCTATTTATCTTGAGTATCAACTCCTCATTAGCCTTATTTGTTATATTCTTTCCTCCAAAGAACATTCTCCTTGGCAGAGAAAAGAAAGCCAAAAAAGAATTAAGCAGTTCTGCCTTCTTTTTCTTATTACTTATTATTGTTCCATCTATCCTAATCAATGGCCCTATCTCTATTTTGAGCTTCTTGTTTTTCCCCAATATTACTTTTTGAAAACCCTTTTGTTGTTTTTAACTTTTCTCACCTGCTTCAGCTCATTCTAAGCTTTAACATTACCAACACTACTCTATCTGGCATTTGTATTCATTATTTGCCAGTGTCCCACAGATATCTTAAACTAAACATGCCCCAAACCAAACTTGTTATCATTTCCTCTCCACTCCCAAATCACCCTCTCTTCCTAATTTCTGTATCACTGTCAAGGGCATCACCATCCTCCCAAGTCACCCTGGTTTGCAACATAGGTCTCATACTTGGCTCCTCACCTTCATTCTCCCCATATTCAATTTGTTGCCAAGTCCTGTCAATTCTACCTTCACATCTCTCATATGCACCCCTTTTTCTCCTCTGACATAGCTACCACCTTGGTTCAGGTGTTGTCCCACATCAGGACTACTGCAATACCTTTCTGGTTGCTCTCCTTTTCTCCCACTCCAGTCCATCCTCCACTCAGTATCAAAGTAATTTTCTAAAACACAGGTCTGACTGTGTCATGGTATTACTGAAAAAATTCCAGGGGCTCCTTATTTCCTCCATGATCAAATATAATATCCTTTGTTTGGTTTTTAAAGTCCTTTATAACCTGGTCCTTTCTTGCCTTTCCAGAGTCCTTCCACCTTACTCCCCTCCATGTATAATCTGGCCTCCTTGCTCTTCCTCACACATGACCCTCCATCTTCTGACTCTGGGTATTTTCACTAGCTCTCCCTCATGAATCCTCTCTTCCTCCTCCCCTCTGTCTCTTGTCTTTTGTTTTTTTTTAAGTCTTATCTAAAGTTTTACCTTCTGAAAGAAATATTTCCCAGTCCTCATTAATGTTAGTTCCTTCCCCCTGAGATTATCTTGCCTATGTCTTACTTGTACATAGTTGTTTTTATGTTGTCACCCCCATTATAATGTGAGCTCCCTGAGGGCACAGACTTTTTGTCTTCTTTGTATATCCAAAACTCAGCACAATGCATGATACATAGTAAACCCTTAATAAATGTTTGTTGACTTGACTAGATATGACCTCTCTGGGACTTAGTTCTCTCATATGAAAAGTAAGGAGATTAGACTAGATGAACTCTAAAATCCTTTGCAGCTCAAAGTCTAGGATTCTTATGAGTTTATATAATACATCTGCATTCCAGAGATAAGTGTACCAACATCTTAGCCACTAGAGGGATTAGATCCAGATGCTAGCCTAAAACAATCATTAAAGAGGTTAAGGATCATTCAAGGGATAGAACCAGACTTGACAACTGGTGAGTATGTTTCAGGCCAAATGAATAAGACAGAAAAAGAATAGAACTACAAGCCTTGAAGCATTCTAAACAGGCTTACAGCACAATTAGTACAAGTCAGCTAAAGCCTAGCAGAGGAATCTTTGGGACCATACAGGAAAACGCCTTCATTGCCCAAGAGTCCACAGTTTGGGGAAAAGCTACTGAGTCAAAAGTTAGCCCAGCTAGGGGTCAGAAGAGTGATTTAGGAGACCCAAAGAGAAGACTAGAAAGCAGATTCTGGAAGAGACTGAGAGAATCACTCCAGATCTGTCAATGGTGTTAACCTGAATCTCAGGATAGATACCAAGGAGACTTGGTCTGGCATCTAACTCAAAGAGCTGAGGGCAGGAAAAGGAACAGACAGAGGCCAGGTGCCCCATAAAGTATGACAGTTAAGCTGATTTGTGGCTAGATCTGAGTTACCTAGGATAAGAAATCTGTACTTGGTAAAGCTTTTTTTTTTATTGTACTTTTGGTTTCCTCTAAAGAGTATATGTGTGTTAGTGATTCTCAGGAGAAAAAAAATTTAAAAGATGAGTTAATAAAAATGAAAAAGGCTATGAAACATTCTACTCCATTCTCACTGCATTAAAGTCTAATATTGGCAATACTACCAAAGGTTTTTTTATTCTTTTGAATTTTTATAATTTTCTCATTTTATTCAGTATGTTAAACCTCTATTTATTTCTGTGTATTTCTAGAGAATAAATTATTACTATTTTAAAAGTCCAGAGAAGGCTTTTATGGTTTATTTCAGAGACATCAAAGGGGAAAAGTTAGAAATATTTTTTTCTTTTCCACAGGATATCTGTGCAGAAAGGACTCCGGTTAGAAAAAAAAAAAGGTGGTTTAACATCAAAGGAGAAAGCAGGTAACTGGAACTTGTAGGAGAAAAAAAAAGTGGGATATGGAAAGTTGACCAGGATTGAGAAGTTTAGCAGAGATGACGCTCTAATCTATATATCCATCCCTAATCTCTCCTGAATTTTAGTTTTTTTATTATCAACAACAATGCTTGTTGACTCACTGGAGATCCAACTGACACTTTTAATTCATCATTTCCCCTGTCTTCTACAAAATTCTCTATTTTTATTGAGAGCACCACCATATTCCCAAGTATCCATGTTCATAACTTCAAAGTCTTCCTTGATTCTTCCTTTTCCCTCACTCCATCATAAGCAATCAGTGGTCATCCTTATTAATTATATATGTTCACAGAACCTTTTACATTTGTGGGTCCCCTTTACTCACATTGCCTCTAACCCCACAACCTCTTAAGTGGTTTATTGTAGCATAGTAGCCTTCTAATTGGTCTCCCTATTATTTCCCATCCCTCTCTTTCTAATCCTTTCTTGGCTACCAAAATAATCTTCCTGTTGTACTCCTCTGATTAAAAACAAACAAACCAACAACACTAAAACTTCAGTAGTTACCTACTGCCTCTTTGAATAAAAACAAAATAAAAACAAAATTCAGCTTATTTCTCATTATTTCCTTCCATGCATTGTACAGTCCAGCCACATTGGGTCCCAAACTTTTCCCGAATTCTACACTCCATTTGCCACCTCGATGCATCTGCCTAAGTTTTTTGCTGTGCCTGGAATATAATCCCTTTCTTATTTCTAACATCTCTGAATCCCTTTCTTTCTTTAAAGTTCAGTTCAAATACCATATCCTCCATGAAGACTTTTCTGATTCTCCAAAGTAGTTAATGTACTTTCCCCCAAATTATCTTACATTTATGTAATTGTGTTCATATTGCAACCTCTCAATAGAATGTAAGCCCCATAAAAGCAGGGACTGTTTCATTTTTGTCTTAGTATTCCCAGTACCCAGAACATGGTAAATGTATAATAAATGTTTGGTGAATTGAACACTGCCAGAAGTGACAAGGCAGCTTCCAGTGTTAAATCTACTCTCTTCAATTGAGCTTTCAAGCCTTTCCTTCTTTCCTTTACTTTTCTAAGACCAATGTCTCACTAATCTCATTAATTCTCCCTTCCATATACCTTTTACTTGAGTCAAACTGACCTACACTCAATTTACTTATTTTTTTTATTCTGTGTATTTATGGGTGCTGTTGTCCCTTTTGGGATTGCCTACACGTGCACATGCATGCACACTCACTCACATACACACACACACACACACACACACACAAGATTCTTCTTTAAAAAAAACAAAACTTTGCTCTTTAGGGAGATTTCCCTCATGTATTCTACCTTGGATTGATCAGTCTTTTACTTTATACCATTTCATCATTTATACCCTCAATTTGCAAGTATCTGTATCAATTTGTTATGAAATTTATACTACCTGCGAGTGCTTAGATAAAGGAAGAACACTAGATCAGGACTCAGGAGAACTGGGTCTTAGTCCTAGCCCTGACACTATCACATGGATGATAATAATTCATTTCCCTTCTGAGACTCAGTTT
This sequence comes from Pseudocheirus occidentalis, assembly GCA_028646575.1. Classification (NCBI taxonomy): domain Eukaryota; kingdom Metazoa; phylum Chordata; class Mammalia; order Diprotodontia; family Pseudocheiridae; genus Pseudocheirus; species Pseudocheirus occidentalis. The sequence goes on along the minus strand of CM053593.1, from coordinate 202,516,744 downwards.
CTTTATCTGTAAAATGAGATTAGACCAGATGGTATCCAGCTTTAAGTTTTATAATTCTATATGTTGTTTTATAAGTGACTGTAAGTTGTTTCATAGGTGAATATTTTGTTTTTTCCAGTTAGAGTGTAAGCTCTGAAGGGCAAGAACATGGCCTTCTATTTATTTTAAATCATCCTATGAAATCTTTATTACAATAGAGTAGGAACTCAGGAAAAGTTGCTTTTCTGTTAATCTACAAAAAATACCAAGGTGTGATTGTGCACACTTGTAATCCCAGAGAGCAGGGAGGAGACCTGCAGATCTCTTGAGCTTCTGTGAGCCATGCTTACTCAGGGTCTGTCCCTGACTTCAGCATTGATATAGTGAGCTCTCAGGGTGGGGTTGGATGGTCAGAGGGAAGTTATTAGGTTGACTAATAAGGGGTGAGCTGGCTAAGGTTAGAAATGGAGCAAATCAAAGTTTAAGTGCTCAGTGGTGGAAATGGCCCCATGAGTGACTCCTGTACTTCCAGCATAGACAAGATAATGTAACCCAATCATTAAAGAAATTTTTTCTCCCTAAAAAGTGACTGTAAAAGTCATTAGAGTTTTCAAGTTTTCATAATCAAAAACATGGCTTTCTAGAGAATTACAACTTTCACATAGAGAAATCTGGTTCTAAAAAAGTATCAGTGAATATAAATATTTACATGCCAGGTTGATACACCAGTTCAATTTATCAAGGTGTTACATGCTTGGTGTTTCTTTATATTTTGGTTGATCTCTGAAAAAAATGGCAACTTAATAATAGGAAATAAATGATTAGCCAAGATAATAGAAGTCTCAAATTAAGAATAAGTAACGAGTGGAACTACTCTTTATGGTAAAGCCTCTTTATGGATCACTTACCTGTCTTATTACCTGTGTAGCCTTTGTATCCACAAAATTCACCATGGTGAAATCCAGGATGATAGTGTGGATAGTTGATAAAAAAGATACATCAGAACCATGCTTGCAAGGGTCATATCTGTTCCTATGATGACCTTCACCATGTTCATTGGCTGATGGTGAAGCCATTAATATTTGAACTCCAGAACTATTTATTGTGGTATGGCTGGGAACCCAGACTTTCTCTACATCTTCATTCTTTGAATTTAGTTGTCTTAAAGCCATTTGATCTTCAGACAGACTACGGCTCATGAAGGCACTTTCAAATCGTGAACAGTTGAGCAGATCAATGGAGGATACATCACTTTCAGATCTGTTCTCGAGGTGTTCTGTGTAAGCAATCTGGGACAAGAGTAAAGAAGCAATATGTTAAAAGGCCAGAAATTGAATTCAGACAGGGCAGCTGTACCTGGAGCAAGGAAGCTGGCAGAATCTACTACTTTTCATCTGTCAGGTCACTTCATCAAACTTCCTTATTCTAAATTGTTCTCAAATCTTCCCTCCTTCAGAAAGTCTTCCTAGATTATACACTAGATATAACTATTTAAATCATGGACTCTTTAGATTTAGGGCTGGGAGAGACCTCAGAAGACATCTAGTCCAACACTTTTACTTTACAAATGAAGAAACAAAGGCCCAGAAAGATTAGGTGATTTGCCCATAAGATTTAAGTAGTAGATCTTTGATCTAACACAGTTCCTCTGACTGCAAATCCAAGGCTCTTTCCAATGTATTCTGCTAGCCACACATGTCTCATGGTTACCTCAATTTCAACATATACAAAACCCAACCTATCCAACCCTCCTTCCAACAGGCTCAGTCTTCCAACTCCTCTCTATCCCTTTAGAAAGGGTAGCATTTGGTTGTATACATGTTAGAGTTAACTAAATTCAGAAAAAAAAACAGTCATCTAATTGAGAAAGTCTTCTACAAAGCATTTCCATTAATGTGCTTATGTTTCACGGAGTATTATATTTATTTCTAAACTGGATTATCAGTTTCATTAGTTTTCTTATTCACTCAAGATTTGCAATCATGCTATTTCTTTATCTACATCTGTATGCTGGATAATGTTTTATAGGGGATTGAATAATGGACCTGGAGTCAGGAAGGCTGGTTCCAATCTTGCTTCACACACTTAATATCTGTGCCACCCTGGGCAAGTCACTTAACCTTTCTGTGCTTCAGGGTCCTCACCTATAAAGCAAAGGGGCTAGATTTGATGGTCTCTAAAGTCTCTTCCAGTTCTAAATCTACAGTCACAATGAATCACCAGCCTCTATTAATTTTCCTTCAAACAAAGGCATTCATCTTGATTCTTTTACTTCCATTGCCCAACCTCAGATCAGGTACCCACATCCTTTTATTCTTGTTATTGCATCAGTGTCCTAACAAATTTCCTTGGCACCTCCAATCACTTCTGTATAATTATATCTCTGCCAAACTGATTTTCTTTAAATACTACTTTCATTAAACATTATCATTCATTTAAATTACTGGCAATGATAAAAATTATTGAATATCTATTGTGTGTTAGGCATTGAGGACACAAAAGAATTAGGATACTGCCACTACCCTGAAGGATCTTATGTTCTAATTAAGGGAGATGGGACATATACCTAGAAATATAAATTAAAAAACAAGATAGCACATACTGGATAACAAATGAGTAGTAGGGATAACAAATGCTATAGGGCCTTGCAGTAGATAGTAACTTGTGAGGCTTGGTATGGTTAAGAATGATTTGATCGAAGGAGAAGGCCTTAAATTGAGCTTTGAAGAAAGGGAAATAAATTTAGGCAATTAAGGAGGTGAAAGGGCATTTCAAGTAGGGTAAAAGGATGCTCAGAAATCAGTAATGACTTTACAGAGGTAGTCAGATGGTATAGTGGATGCAGTAGTGTTCTTGGAGTCAGTAAGATATGAGTTGAAATCCTATTTCATACACTTAACTGGCTGTGTGATCCTGGGCAAGTCACTTACCCTCTTCAAGTCTAAGGTTCCTCATCATTAAAATAGGGATAATAATAACACTTATGTAACAGATGAGGATCAAATGGGATAATACAGATGAAGTGCATTGCAGACATTAAAGTGGTATACAAATGCTAGCTATTATCATTACTGTTACTATTATTGTCTACCACATTAAGTAGAAACTCCACCTTTTAAAAGGATTTCCACAGTGAAGCTTTCCCTAACTTTCTTTATTTTATTTCTTACGACTTGCTGAACTGAACTTTCTACTTTAGTCATGCCAAGCTCTTCCCTGTCCCACAAACATACCATACTCAGATCTGCCTCTGGGTATTTGTTCATACTTTCCTCTTCCCTGAAAAGGCTTTCTTACCCTTTCATTTACCTAGTTATTATCTTTAAGGCCTTGATCCAATCCCATCTCTTCCATGAAGTATTTTCTGACTAACTCAACTCACAACGATTTTCCCTTTTTATGAAAGCATATATTATAACAATACTATATAATTTACTGCCAATTACACACTGCCTTATGCTATTCACTCATTACTTCATGTGTTAACATGAATATGGAATTCTTAGCTCTTCAATTAGCTTTTTTTGTTGCTTTTGGGCAGCAAAACATACTTTTGGGGAGATTTTTTTGAAAGGCTTGCACATAGTGCTGAACAGTCAACAGGCAGGTGATGAATAATATGTGTTATTCATTAATAGAGATGATGTGCATGTTTTGTCCAAAATATAAATCCAAGGAGAGAAGGAAGGACAGATTCAGAATAAATATGACCTGCTGAATTAATTTTGTTTCTGTGGAGAAAACATCCATGGAGAGGAGCCCAGAGGAAATTTTGAAGAACTCTAGTAGTGCTGATGCTTTAGATGGATGTGTATGAAAGTGAGAATTAGGGTGCAATGTATGAATAAAACAGTATATGTTTATGTAAATCTGTGTCAAGAGTAGAAATAGAGCATGCTGTATGCAGTGGGGGAGACTAGATCTGTGTATGTGGATAAAGTGGCCCCTCTCAGGATGCATGTTATTTATTCCCTGGAAGAATATTTAGAACTTAAATAGTGGAAGAGGGGTAACCCTACCCAGGGGAGAAAGGAATTATTAGGTTTGGCGTGTCTTAGCAACAAAGAATAATTCGTTATTTCCATAAGCTAATACAGAAACCAGATACATTGATTAGACTCACTGTCTAGAATAGGACTTTCACTTCTACTAATTATCCTCAATTCTATGACTGAACCAGAAGCAGAAGCTATAAGGGCTGTGACAGATTCCTAAGAACTCTATTTTTTCATTGCTTTAGCCTGGAGAGAAAAAACAATCTTTTAAAACCCCTTTAATATAAGAATTTCAAAGATCCAAAGATGGGCAGAGAAAGGACTGGAGAGCAGATATATAACCATAGAAATTCTTTAATGATAATCTGAAGAAACAAATTGCTGTTGAAAATATATTTATGTTCTTTGGCTAAGTAAAACCTCTATCTGCCTTGGGGAAATTTGTTTGCTTTGGTCACATATTAAAATGTGACATAGGAGACTCACCTGTTCCAGAAAAACCTTGCCCACTTTTGGGTACCTATAAATGCAAGGAGAGCCAGCTTCAGATCTGAAATGCCTATGTCCTCACATCTATGAAAAAACCTCACCTTCTAATTTTCCAAAGCTCATCTAAGTAACTTACTCAAGATCACATCATATATCCAAATCCCAAGCAAATGAGGATTCTGGGATTTTTTGAGAAACTACTAGTGCAGTTCTTGATGAAGTGAGGAGAAAAGAAGAGAAAAGGAGAAGAGTCTCTAACCCTGGGGGGTGGCTCTGGTTCATCACAGTTGCAGGTACACATAAAAGAGCCTTCACCTATTTCAGACCTGTTGTCAGTGAACAAGTTTCTCAAGTCTTCATCAGTAAGAGGCACAGTTTTCAGATCCACCTGAAAAAGATGAGAGGAATATCAAACTGAGAGGGAAGGCCAGGTGGTGGAGAGAAAGGGGAAGATATGGAGTTGGGTAGGTAGGGAAGAGCTGTAATTACCTCTTTTAACAACATTTGCTTAATTTCCTCAACGTTTACAAAAGTGATAGCGGTGCAGAACTGGACAATTTTAACCCCTGGAATGTACACAACCTGGAAGACAAAATTTTAAACTGAGGAGCTTCCTCGGTTCTTTTATGACACAAGAACACCAGCTCTAGCCTCCTGGGGAGTCTTTATTTCTTTTTCTCCGTCATAGGTAAAAGCAAAAGTTAGAGCTGAGATTCTAAACAGAGCCTCTCTTTTGACATAAATTTTTAAAATCTAAATATAAGCCTAAATTTTGATATAAATAAAATATAAATATATTTTGATATAAACTTTATATAAAATAAATTTTGATATGAATCTTCTAGAACTAGTTGGTAAAAACAGTTTTGCATATTATTTAATAAAAATATTGGGCTACACAAATTTTCAGCACACTCCTGATTTTATTATTTCATTATGAACCACTAAAACTCCTTCCTTCCCTCCTCCTTTCTTTTTTCCTCCTTTCTTGGCCTCCTTCCATCCTTCCCTTCTTTTTTCTTTCCTCTTTTCCTTCCTTTTCATTCTCTTTCTTCCTTCTCTCTTACTCTTTCCTACTCATCTCTTTTTCTTAATTTCTCTATGAATTAGTTTTAAATGATTGCATTAACTAATGGATACTTGTCTCCTTTTTCACTTCTGTGGATTTCTGTTATTTTTTTACTTGCCACAATATTGGATAAGTTTCCAGGAAGAGCAAGTCATCAGGTCCACAAAAGTGAGGAAAGAAAAAAAAAAAGAGGGGAAGATGACAGGTGTGACTTCTTACCTCTCGGTAGTCAGTAAAGCTTCTGTAAATGTTGGTGTTAGGGATCTGTCCCAGAACAAGAATACTGGCCCTGAAATGAAATGTTACATGCCTTTAGGGAGTAGTTTCTTTGATTTGGCTGACATTTGTCACCCTAGGCAAGGTTTGAAAATTTCTCCCTCTTCCCTCTATGTGTGTAAGTATAAACACAATTTTGCCTCTTTTAGTGTTGCTAAGTTTATTTGTTTTTTCAGAGGAATTTTAGAGGAATAGCATTAGTTTCACAAAATTATGGTTATTTAAATATGGGCATAATAGCAAATTTCAAAGTAAATAATACAAATTTTCGTGTTTTAATGGCTACAAAATCAGTTTATATTGAATGGAAAGCATACTTTGAATTGAGAGGCAATCATGTTCCAGAGTAGTTTTAAATATTTTTTTGTAATTCTCATTCATTTTATTTGTTGAAGTTCCTTTCACACAGTGCAATGGTAATTACCAAACCATTTTCCAAAAATATTGACACCGTTTCTATGGTTGGATAGCAGCCCCAAAGGCTTTTATTAGCAAGAATCAAGAATGGTTGCTAATTCAATAGAGGAATTTTTGTACTCGATACTTGAAGAATTTCAAAATATTACTCCTTGTTATATAATAACTAATATTTACGTAAGTGGTTCAAGGTTTGAAAAGCCATTTCCATATATATTATCTCCTTGGATTGTCACAATGCTGGGGGATAAGAATTATTATTATCCCCATTTTGCAGAAGAGGAAATTACTGAGAAATATTAAGTATTTTGCTCAGGGTCACAGAGCTACCAAATGACTGGGTCAGAATTTAAACATATATTCTGAACTCCAAGTCCAGAACACTTCCTATTAGCTATCTTTAATGCAATCAATTTTTAAATTATGAGTGTAGACCAAGAAAGGAATTCAAAATCCAGTGAGCCTCCTTACAGAACTTGACTACTCTAGTTCACAATCCCTATAATTATAATTTATCTAGTCTCTATTTTCTGCATTCCTCATAGAATCAGAACTTCCAAGGAATCTATTCTGGGCTCCCTTCCTGGCTTGTAGCATCTGCCCCACAGATTCCCCTTTTTTACTGTGCCTCACTCCCAGAACAATGCCAATTCCTACAGATAGTAAGAAGACACTGCCCCTTAGTAGGACATATCTCCTTCGCCTTGTCATGTCCCTGATTATGCAAATGTAATGTTAAGGGGATAATAAGATCTTCTCTGTCCATTAATTGGCCTATGTGCTCAGTTATGATACATCCTGAACAACATAGAACCCACTGGGGGAGGAACTTGCTTAAAGAAAAGTTTGCTTAATGGAGGCTGGCTTGTAGGAAGGCCTTCACATCTTTTGGTGCTAACCTAATTAGGTACTAAGTCACGAGTCTTGTGATGCCTTCTGGTTCAGAGAAGTGTATATATACTCTCAGTTGGTATTTTGCTTTGGGGGTTCGTTTATGAGAAGAACTGTTTGATATCCTGGTCAAGACTCTGAGTAGCTGTATTTTCAGATTCCCCCCAGTCCCAGCTGCTCACATGTAAAGGCTCTCTTGACCCAGTGGTATATGTAAAGTGTATAGCAATATTGCAGTCAGAGCCCTGTCTGTTGGTCTTTATGCCAATTTCTCTGCTTATATTTTGTCTGACGTTCAGGGTGCTGACGTTTCCCCTGAACTAGTAAATGTAATTAAAAGTAGGATTGTTAACCCTTTTTTGAGCAGTCTTTCCTTTAAAAGCAGATCAAAGAATCTGTGGTAGCAGGCCATCCTGGGTATGCTGTTACAGCAGACCACCATTGATCTATACTCTCTCTCATGGTTACCCTTTTTCTCCACTTTCCTCAAAGTCTCCTGCACGGTCCATGGTCTCCTACTCTCCTGGGTACTAGCTGCCCCTAGAATTTCCAGCTCTGCCCAGTCTCCCAGACCATAACTTGCACAAGGTCACTGTCTTCCTTCACAGAACATCTCTTTACCCAAAGTAGCACTCATCAGTAGAGCTCTCTCTAGAAAAGCAGGGCCTCTCTTACTCCTCCTTCTTATTAATCCTTTTCTTACTCTTCCTCACCCACTACCTTGTAGGTTCTTCTCTTACTGAAACAGCAGGGTTGACCTTTCCTTCATTAGTATCCCTTGCTCCCCCATCTCTTTCAATCATTTTCCCATTTTATAATGTCCCAAGAAAAACACATATTCCCCTGTAGGCAGAGTGTTGCCATGTTCTGTCCATAGTACCCCTCTTCACTTGTAACCTCTATCTGACTCCTGACTTGATGGCTGTCTCTTTATATATATTTAGAAAGAAGTCTCAGGGGCGGCTAGGTGGCGCAGTGAATAGAGCACCGGCCCTGGAGTCAGGAGTACCTGAGTTCAAATCCGGCCTCAGACACTTAACACAAAAACTAGCCGTGTGACCTTGGGCAAGTCACTTAACCCCAAC
>CM053593.1:202484151-202508043 GCA_028646575.1 Pseudocheirus occidentalis | reverse complement strand
GCTGGGAGGTAGGGGCAAAAAGGGGAGAAAATTTGTAACTCAAAACCTTGTGGAAATGAATGATGTAACCAAGAAAATAAATTAAGATTTAAAAAAAAATAGTGTCTCCTCCCCTCCACCTTTCAGTTTCTCTGTCATCCCTCAAGTCTCAGCTAAAGTTCCACTTTATGCCAGAAGCCTGTCTCAGAGCCCTTTAATGCTAGTGGCTCCCTTTGAAGTCATCTCCAAGTTACCTTGCACATGTCCTGTTTGTATGTAGTGTTTGCTTTTAGTCTCCCCATTGAACTCTAAGTTTCTTGAGAACTGGGTTTTTTTGGCCTTTCTTTGTGTCTCCAGCACTTTGCACAGTACCTGGTACATAGTAGACACTTCCTAAATGCTTATTGACCAACTGACTGACTGCCATCGGTGCCCAGGCCTTGATTAGTTTACAACTGCTCTGAGGGACCCACACCTGGCTCAGAAAGGGGAAGATCAGAAGCTTGCACAGAGCAAGGAGGTGGCAATGCAGGGGAGTGTTGGTTGAGAAGGGGAGATGTGCGTGGATTGGAGGAAAATCTCACAGGGAAGATAAATCTTCTAATTGGTTGATTACACACCCATTGGAATCAGTCCTCCACTTTGGACGTTGCTGGGCTGGAAAAAATAATCACTGAGGTGAAGGGGGAAAAAAAGGGAGAGACAGGATATGTAGTTTAATAATGTCAAATAACATTGAGATCGAATGTTAAAACTTACATAGTGCTTTACATGTGTTCTCTGATTTGGTCCTCATGCCACCCTTGTGAGGTAAGGACTATAGGTATTATTCCCATTTTACAGTTGAGGAAACTGAGTTCCAGTTCCAAACTATACGACTTGCCCACAGTCATATAGTCTTCTGTCTACTAAAATATTTTGCTTCCCTAGTATGAAGATTTGGAGTCAAGAGACCTGGGTTCAAATCTTGGCTTTGACTCTTGCTTTCTAGTTGGTTGATCACTTAACCTTTTGGAGTCTCAGTCATAAGATGGGGATAACAATATTTCTACTACCTATCTTATTTTTAAAAAATTAAATCATATTTTGTTTTCAAGTGAAGATTCAACTTTTCTCCCTTCCACCTCCTCTTTGCCTTGCTTACACCACTGAAAAAGCAAGAAAAACCCCTTTTACAAACTTATATGTAATTGAAGATGGCAGAGTAGTAGGAAGGAATACAACAAGTATCATCTCCCTCTCCCCCTCAAGACTCCTCCAAATAGATCTAGAAAACCCACTAGACCAAATCCTAATGGAGAAATCCAAGAAAAAAATCACAGTGAGTCCCTTCTCCAGCCCAGGTTGACATAGAGAGACAGAGAGGTAGTTGGACACTGTGGAAGGGGTCTAGTCAGAAGTAATCCAGCGCAAAGGAGAAGCTATTAACCAGGGCAAGAGGAGATCTCATACCTACAGGGAGGCATCTCACAGGAAACAAGGGCTAATTGGCAGCTTTGTTGGCCACTACCTAGTTCTGGGTGACAGATTTCGGGTGGACTGAGGAGAGGAGCTGGGCCTAAAGTTCCAGGGTAAGGAGTGGTCCTAGGCCCTGCATAGGGGAGATACTGAGAGAGGAGCAAGTTGAGAAGCAAACAGTAATAGTGGGCCTCTGACTATTGTATCAGAGCTGGGTTTTAGTTCCAGCTTATAGCCCAGTCTGATACCTTCAGAGGAATAACCAGGGAAGGAATCCCAAACCAAAGTGAGGCTTGCAGTTCTGTCACTCTGAACCTGAAAAGCTTTCCAAGTTGCTGATAATAGCTGTTTCCAACAGCAGTCCATAGAAACTCTAAAAGGAATAAGCCTGCAGACCTCTTATTCAGATTTAAACACAGATCAGGAAATTATAAAGCTCAGACCAAGAGGGTAGCAATCAGACTTTGCCCTGGACCAGACTTTTAGAGTACTGAAAGCCTGCAGGTCCCCAGCCTAACCTGTCCTTGAGATCCATAATCCCCCAAGAAAGTAGTGACACAACTAGCCTGAACTTTCCCTATAGAAGTGTGCTTGTGGTAGGGAGATCCATCCTGCCCTACTGGAAAGCCAGAGGGGCTAGGGGGAGGACATAGGAGAGAGCAGATTGGGGGAGGGGTTATACAGTGGGATGGCTGTTTTGAGGTGCTGGGTAAGAGAAAGATGGGGAGAAAATTTGTAACTCAAATTCTCGTGGAAATGAATGATGTAAACAAGAAAATAAATTTATTTATAAAAATATTTTTAAAAAAAAAAGATCAATGTAAAAAAATAAAAAAGAAGAAGAAGTGTGCTAACCCTGGTCCTAATTTCTAGTCTGAAGTCAAGAAGTAGACTGGAATAATGAACAAACAAAAAAAGCATACCATCACCAAAAATAATAATAATAATAAGATTATGGTGACAGGAACACTCAAGCCACAAACTTAGAAGCATGCCCCTCCAGGTATCCTTTTTCACTGGATTAGTGACCATTTAAGTCTAATTGCATATGTCTCTTTTGTAGCAGGTAAGTGAATGAAAAAAACATTTAGCATTTACTATGTACTATGCACCATGAAAGTACTCAGGATACAAGGAAAAAAGACAGCCCCACCTCTCAAGGAGTTCCTCACATTCTAATGAGTGGTACAGTGCATATAATAATTTTCAACCGTAAATCAGATAGAAAGGTCCAGTATTCCTCAGGGTGTAAAAGAAAGCCAATAGTAATGCATCTTCCTTAATATCATTTTCATTTGTACAATCTTACATTTGCACAATTTCTGATGTTGAATCATATGATAGTTGATATTGAACCATGGACTCTGGGACAGAGAATTTTTTTTTCTTGTGTCTTCAATTAGTGTGGCTTCTGAGGAGGTGGGAGCTGGGGGCGGGGTGGTAGCACTGTAGAAACAACTATGAGGATGCATCTTCCTAAGGGACAGGCAAGAAGAAAAGAGGTCAGAAACAAGGTATAGAGGCCAGGGGGAAACACAACACTACTCTCTCTAGGGCTTTTAGGCTTCTTTGTCCTTTAATGGCAGTTGGTCTGCAGTTGATAATTAGCTGGTAGTGAGGGTATTAAGGCCTCTCTTTACTGGGGTTGCTGCCCTGGATGACAATTGTGGTGGCCAGGCTGGAAGCAGACCCAATCTTGTGGGTAGAAGTAGGAATGCTACTTTTCCTTGTGGATGAAATTAAAATGGTGTCCTTTTAGGAACTGGGTTCTCATAGGCATGGGCTAGTAAAGGAGGCAAAGTATCATGGCTGGGATTGGAGGTCTTACCTTCTGGCCTAACATGTGAGGGGGCTAGAAGAGCACAATATTTAATGCACTACATTCATTTGACTAGAAGCCCACTTTGTCCTACTCATTTTATTAGAGGAATCCTTTCATATTACTCAACTTACAAAAAAAAAGGTTAATACCACCACCCTGGTTAAAGGGTGGTGGTATTACAAAGGGCAACCATTTGTTGAGTAGCATTTGGGGACTAGTATAAGGGGAACAACTGCTTTTCTAATACTAGAGCAAGTGGCATTGACATTTCAGGGAACATGAGACCCTAGAAGCTTAATAGTGGTTTGGTCTGGTCATCCTTAGATGCTTGCCAAAGGTTCAGTTGGGTACCTATTGACTGAGACCTCTTAAAATATGGATACCAATAGGACATACTGGCCTGAGAGGCTACTCCAGAGACTGTTGTCTTCCAAGGCTGTATGTAGCCTTTTCCGGGATCCACTTGAAAGAGGAAGACTTGTAGGTTACTTAGTAAATAGAGAACATTGGGATGTCTAGGTGGGGAATGTGGGTTTTCCAAAATACAGAGTCCAATAAATCTCTGGACTTTTTTAAACTGTAGAAAATCAAGTGTTAGTAGCTTGTTCAGAACTGTGTCTGGAATCATCTATGTTCTTCCTATCAGTGTATTTGGTTTTTTTTAATTTTAAATAATTTATTATTTATTTTTAGTATTAATTTTTTAAAATAAATTTTAAAAAAGATTCTTCAATTTGCACTCCAGAGTTTATCAGTTCTTTCTCTAGAGATAGATAGAATTTTTCATCATAGGTCCTTTGGAATTTTCTTGGATCATTGCCTTGATCAGAGTAGCTAAGACTTTTAAAGTAGATTATCCTTACGATATTGCTGTTATTGTGTACAATGTTCCCCTGGTTCTGCTCACTTCACTTTGCATCAGTTCATATAAGGTTTCCCAGATTTTTCTGAAACCATACTGCTTGTCATTTCTTATAGCATAATAGTATTCCATCACAATCATGTACCGTAACTTGTATTCTAAATACATGGCTGAGTGGTCCAATCTCTAGATGTTCTTAGGCTTAATCTTTCATTCCCTCATCCCTTGTATGAGCCATCATCTGAACTATGCTTCAGCCTTGTCTGGCCTGGCCTGATGCTATTTTGTCACTGTAATGGGGGACATAAATATTTTCAGCATATGGGGTCTCTTTCAGATCTCTGCCTACCAGGGAAGGCTGGCCATATGATGGAGGAATTCAGGTTGTCCTAGAGAAGGCTGGTGGGGTGGCATAGAGGAAGACCTGAGGTTTTTTTTTCTTTTTGAAGGGGGGAGGGCAAGGCAGTTGGGGTTAAGTGACTTGCCTAAGTTCACAGAGCTAGTTTTTGTGTTAAGTGTCTGAAGCCGTATTTGAACTCAGGTCCTCCTAACACCAGAGCCTCTATTCACTGTACCACCTAGCCACCCCAAGACCTGAGTTCTAATATAGCTTCAGATATTTACTAGCTATGTAACTTTGGGCAAGTCATTTAACAATTGCTGCCTCACTTTCCTTATCTGTTAAATGGGGAAAATAATAACACCTATCTCAGAGTTCTTAGGAGGATAAAATGAGACGATATTTGTAAAACATTTTGAAAACATTAAGGCATTATATTAATGCTCTATTAACTGCTCTTCCCTAGTCTCAGGCACAAGAGTAGAGAAAAAAGCATTAGAGGTAGATGACCCTACAGTGCTCCAGGGAATCTAGGTCGGCTTGGTTCATGACTCAGAAGTCAGGAATGGTCTCAACAGGTGATAGGACCACTTTGTTCAGTTCCCTCAGGTACCCTGCAAGTCCCCAGGTGTCACCTGCCTTTTACTGACTTGTTGATGCCACAGTCTTCTTTGAGAATGAAGGACAGACAACAATAACAAATCTCATAGGCAGTGGTAGGGGAAGTCCACTAGCCTCTTCATCTCTTTCACAAGGGAGGAAACAGTTTTCACCCCTCTAAGACCCAGCATTGTTTGTTGTTAAGAGGAAAGGAATTAAACTTTTTGTATATTATCCATTTTATGCCAGAATAAAGGTGGTGGTGGTTTGTTTTTTTTTTACAGTTGTTGGTGATGGATCTGGTTGTTTTTTTTTTTTTTTACAGTTGTTGGTGATACATCTGAAAGAGATCTCATTAGGAAAGTGATGCTATGGCTTGCCAGTGAATTGGATTCAAGTGAAAGAGGGCTATACAAAGTCACCAGTTTCACTTTGTCTTCCAGAACCATCTGGGAGCAGTGGCTAAATATATATCAAGATGACTGGAGATGACCCTAGATGCAGCGGGAGATTTTGGCCATTTTAAGCTAAGTCTCAGATTGATCGAGGTAAGGCCCATTCAGTGATTAAGACTAGGTAAGAAATGAGGCAAAGAATGACCTCTTTTAATTAGTCAAAATAAGGAAAAAGAAAGCAAGCAATCTGGAAGAGGAAGACCCTCTGGGTTTCTGGCCAAAATAGAAACAGGTGCTATTTACATTTAGCCTGATCCTTCAGGGCCTAAGCAATATCTAGGTGGGGTTTGGGTTGAGACCTATTATTGGCCACTCAAAGAGAGCCTGAGTGATTTGGGTTTAAGGCATAGTCCTTAAGAAATCTAGCCAGTAAACCCCAAGATATGTTGCAAGGTTTCAGGGATGAAAATTTACATTACTTTTGGCAGAGTACCAGCAGATAATGGTATTATGCCCTTTGTGATAGAGGAAGAGAGGGGAGGGGAGGAGAGGCTTTTTACAGTTAACTCATTTGAGCCTCAGAACAACCCTGTGAGGTAGGTGCTATTATTCCTATTTTCAAATTGAGGAAACTGAGGCAAACATCAAGTGACTTGTGCAGGCTGGATTTGAGCTCAGATCTTCCTGACTCCCGGCATAGTGCTCTATCCACTAGTTCACCAAAAGCTGCTTTAAGTAGTGTTGACTGCAAAGGATGGCTCAGACAACTCCAAGGGTATCTATTTGACCTTACCTAGAACAAATGGCAGAGTTCTCCATAGGAGCTCAGGATATCCCTTCCCTGAGGGAGATGGGTTTGCCTTACAAAGCCCCTCATGAAATGAGGATGTCTTGACCCATTGGGGACCTTTGTCATAACATAATTAGCCAAATGGCTAACAATCTCCCAATATCTATGTGAGGTTTAGGCTTGAGTGGGTTGAAAGGCTCTTATTGCCTTGGTGCAAAATGTGATATAGTTTTACTAGCACTCTGTGAGACTGGTGATCAGTTTCCTCCTTATCAACTCCATGTTTCAGAAGCCACAGCTAAAGCTCCCTACAGGAGAGTGTTCTTACCTTCTATTCACCCAGAAGAACAGTGAGTATAAGTCTTTCTCTTGCTATTCCCACAACACTTATTTGCTTTAGGAGACATCTAGTTGCCTCCAACAAAGGCCGGTAATAGAGCATGGTGGGCCATGGGGGAAGGCTTATATCCAGTCAACCAAATCTCTTTTAGGAATTCACTAGTGAACTGGCTTTAATGACAGCTCATCTTTATGGGGACATATGTGTGCAACTCCACATAAAGGGAACAAAAGACAGTCCCTAACTGAGAACTCATTGATTTAACTGACTTTGCAAACATAAGTCTTCTGTAAGGTTCTACCAATACAATGGAACTCTGTTGTAGAGAGGATTTTTGAATTATCTCTATCAGACCATATTCTCCACAACCATTATCTTACCATGCTTCTCTGAATTCATATTAGTCATTATACAAGAATATTTGTTACATTTGTGTATCACACTTTGTTTAGCCATTCCCCAATCAATGTTAGCCAATCCCCCATCTTATTTCCAGTTGTCTGTTGTTTTTGCTACCACAATAAGTACTATGAATATTTGATGTATATGGGACCCTTCTTCCTATTTTTAATATCCTTGGGATATGTATATGCCCAGCAGAGGGATCTCTAAACCTTCCTTTCCTCCATACATTTCCATCTCCAAAGTCCTGCTTTAGCTAAGTCCCAGATACCAACAATCTGGTCTTGGCACTGATAGACAAGTGCAGTCCTACTTGCATCCGACTTAATTGGGCACATGAAAAGCGTGACTTAAAAAGCACCAGAAAGGCACCAGCTGTCTCTAAATATCTCCCCTACCAGCTTGCCCTCCTGTCACCCAGGATTAAAGCTTTTCACCATCAAAATCGGTTTTCTGAGTTGGTTAAGGTGAGGGCATTATCTCCAGAAAGTTTATTAAAATGTTGGGAGAGGGAGAAATATACCCCGAGGTGGAGTGGGGAATTTTCTTATCCCTCTTAAACTGGTACAGACTTCTGTATGCTATATTATCTAATTGACACATAAGAAAACAGAGCCTAATCCTAAAGATATACCACCTTTTATGGAAATAACTTTCACATCCATTTTCTTATTTTATCCTGACAATTGTGTGGTGTAGGCAGGGCAGGTACTTAATATTCCCATTTCACAGGTGAAAAAACAGGCTTAGAACAGTGGCCTGCCCGAATTCATGGAAGCACTAGCTGGCAGAGCCAGGACTCAAATACAGTTCTTTTGAGTATAAAACCAGTAGCCCATCTATTAAACCAAGCTTCTATTATATAGAATGAGGAGATCAAGAATCTAGAAGTTTCTGCAGGAGGATCATGGCAACAAAAAGGACCACGGGAACATGGGAGTACTAAGACAGAAAAGATGCATAGAAGAGGGGGGAAAACGAGGGTGAGGATTTTCTTTTTCAGGAGGAGGGTTGGGACAACTAGAGGTGAAAGGGGAAGAAAAGGTCTGCTTCACAAATTTATCTGGGCCTGGAGAGGGCCCTAAGAGAGCAAGCTGGTTGGGGAGATATTTGGAGGTTGGAGGCAGCTGTCTTTCCAGTGCTTCTTAAGTTACACTGTAACTTCTGAATTTTTTTTCTTTGCTCTCCACCCCCATCTAATTATTCACTGGTTGTTACTCTTGTTTATTGCCTGAGAAATGAAAACATGAAATAAACCAAATGAGTTTCTTCCCTGTGGTCCTGGAGCCCTGAGGAATCTGGGTCAACATTTGGCCACCAGAGGGCCCCTGGAGCCTAGATTTGGTCCTAGATATTTGTCAATAGATGCCTGCTGTTGTCAATAGTTTGAGGATTATTCAGGCAAATATGTTTGTTCCAGCCTAACCCCTAACTCCTCACACACCTTCAGAATAAGTAATATATTTTTGGACCAGGTTAAAAACAAACATTAGCAAAGAACTCCCCAGTTTGTAAGATTTAGAAGTAGACTATATCATGATTTCAGAAAACTTAATTCTACCTACTTTTAGAAAACTCACCTTCGCTTTCTCTAGTCAATCACTTTACCCACTCTCTTCCCATTTATCAATTCGTGCATATTCTCAGATACTGACCTACCTATGATTTTGGGTGGTTTTATGCCTCTATTTGTATATACATTTGCATAGTCATAGAATCTGAGAGTTAGAAGTGACCTTTCTTGATAGGAACCAGGAACTGAGACTCCTAAGTAACTCAGATCAGAGATCATAGCATTAGATGAGTAATCTGTAAATAATCACCTTCCTTCTTTTCTTCTCCTCCCATCACTGTAGCAGGGTCACAGACACTCACCTTTGGATTTCCTTCAAAGTAGTAATTCTAAGTGTGAGATCTTGGTGGGACTGTTTTCTTAAGGATCATTGTGCTCATAGCACCTGCTGGTTGGACAGACCTTTCCTTCCTGTCGTGTGTCCTATTCTTAGGAAACTAGAAACCAGTTTAGTTTAGGCATATTGTCCCTGGGAAAGTGGGATTCCTTTGTGAAGAGGTCTTTTATGTTTATGGGTCTAAGGCAATGCAAAAGCTAGTCTTCAACTACAAAAAGGACTGGAGGTTGGATAAGAATTCTTCTTAAGCTGTCTTTCATCTAACCTAAAGTGGGAGCCATGAACTTTTGAGACCCTATTCATATTCTTTTATCTACTGCTGAAAGAAGAGGGGCAATCCAGGGGGATCAATCCTTTGAAGGAATACATTCCACAAAAAAGTCTCTAGAAAAATAAAACAACCCACAGGACATTTGGGTAAACTGCTATCAAGGTAGGGTTCTCTCATCTTGTATTTGTTTACTTGATAAGCATTCCTCCATTTAGTTTGTTGATAAAAGGAGGAAAAATGAAAGTAAAATCATTAAATAATAAGTTATTTGAAATTAAATAGGAAATTAAATTTTAAAAAGGAAATCCCAAGGATAGAACCCTGTGGCATTTATGGGAAGCTTCTAGATTGATGTTGACATGTACGAATATCAGTTTGTGTATACTTATGTATTTTATAGCATTTTGTAAGCCTTCAAGTGCTATAAAATGTGAGTCATGGTTATTTACATATACCTATGTATATCTCAGAGTTGTTTTAATTTGAATTTTCCTGATTATTATTGATCTTGATAAAATTTTAAAGTAGTTAATGATAGTTTCTTTTTTCCTACCAACAAAACACAGTAGGAAGAGAGAAATTCCATTTGAAGTAACTACAGAGTTGGGAATCTTCCTGTAAAGTCACACACAGAAACTATATGAACACAATTGCAAAACATTCTTCACACAGAGGTGGATTCAAATATTTGGAGAAATATTCATTGCTCATGGAGAAGCAGAGCCATTATAATAAAAATGACAATATACCTAAATTTACTTAATTCAGTGCCATAAAAATGAAACTCTCCAAGAATTACTTTATAGGGTTAGAAAAATTAACAAAATTAATCTGGAGGATTGTTTGTATTTTCCTTTTCAAAACTATTCTTAGTCTCTGACCAGTTGTCCAGTATGGGTCCTCATCTTATACATTTATGTTGGGTCCTAATGAGTCCTAATCTTATATATTTGTGTTAATTCCATGTGGATATCAAATATCAGACTTTTGTGAGAGATGATCATTACAAATATTTTCCTGGATCAGTTTTCTTTTCCTTCTGACCCTAGATGCATGGATTTTATTCGTGCAAAAGCTTTTTAATTTCTCATAATCAAGATCTATTTTTTCTTTTATTGATCATTTCTATCTTGTCTCATTACCATTTTTTCTATTCATAATTGTGAAAGATTTCAGATATGAGCTTCCATTCTTACTTGTTTGATGATATGATTTTTTATATTTAGACTGTTTTCCTCATTTGGAATTTAATATTTTAAAAGTATAAGATGGTCCTGCACAAAGTGCCCCTACCACTTTTCTGCCTCTGATCATATAATCTTGCAGCTTAGACAGTCAACAAGCATTCATTAAATGTTTACATAATCTGCAAGGCCCCAGATATTTTTCTGGGCATTCCCCTCCTACTGCAAAACAGTGAACAGTTTCATGGTGACTTGATTTTTAATGTACTTTGATGTGGAACATAGAAAAAATATTTTGCAACACTACATATTATCCTTTAGTTTGCTCTTGTCTAGATGCATAATCATCACTCCAAGAACTTATGTTGAGTAAGTACGATGATTCAACCATTTAGCAAGTACTAATTACTACACTATTTCGGTTTGGTGTGGCATAGTTTGAAGTCCCAGTTCAATTCCCAAGCTTTCATTAGGTCCTGTCCTTACCTTGGAGTTCACAAAACAGGGTTTGTGGCTAATCATTTCTATTTTTCTGCAGGGCTTCTTCTGACAGGCAGCTGTGGAGTAGTGCAGAAGCGTCAAACACAAGGCCCACAACACTCTCGAGTGTGTTGGAACCAGATTAAAAAGTAATTGAAAAATATTTAACAAAATAAAAGTACAGCAAAACATTGTTTGGTCATTTCAGTCTTGTCTGACACTTTGTGACCCCGTTTTGGGGTTTCTTTGCAAAGATTCTAGAGTGGTTTGCCATTTCCTTCTCCAGCTTATTTTATACGGGGAACTATTGCCCAAGGTCACGTAGTACGAGTTGGTGGCCAGATTTGAACTCGTGAAGATAAGCCTCCCTGATTCCAAGCCCAGTGCTCTAGCCAATGCACCACCTAGCTGCCCTCAATAAAACATAAATAACATTTAAAAATTAAGTCAATATGTGCCTAGCAGGGATCCTTATGTATAGATAAGTGGTTCCTGTTTATATCTGAGTTTGATACCACTAGTGGAGTGGGTGGAGGACTGGCCTCAGAATCAGGAAATCCTGGGTTTGAGTGCTGCCTCTGACACATATGGTCGATCTGGCCCCCAAACTAGTTACTTAATTTCTCTGTGTTCTAGGAAACTATAATACTAGAAAATGCAGAGGAGGTGCCAAACTGCACTAGTAGGAGGTGTTTCCTTAACTGTGGTTTGAATAAATTATACCTCTAGTATAATTTCCATATAGGCAAAAGAGGCTGACCTAGACCTACTTTGCTAAACTACTTTTTGGTTTTCTCAGCAATTCTTGTTGAGTAAAGGATCCTTTTTTCCTAGGAGTTTGTTTTCTTGAGTTTATCAACACTGGAGTACCTTGAACATATATTTCTATATCTTTCTGATAAGTCTATTCCACTGATCTACTTGAAAAATTTTTTTTATCCACCATCAGATCATTTTGAATACTATTGTTTTGTAATATAGTTTTGAGGTTCAGCATAATCAAACTTCCTTTATTATATCCCTTGATATAATAAATTGTATTATTTTGTCTAATTCTATAAAGCATCTCTTTTGCAGATATTAGTGTAGTATGACATCTGAATAATAATTTAACAAGTACTTAAAAAAATTAAATTGATGGTGTGCAGGTGTGAATACTAGATTTTTATTTATGTAAATTTTTATTTGTGTAAAAATTGTTTTGTAGTGACACGTTCTGGCAGATTACCAGATGTTTAATGTATCTTCTCGTTATATTAAGTGAAGTTTCTCTTATCTCTTCCACCTGGATTTTGCTAGAATTCAAAGAAACTGAAAGTTTTTCATGGATTTTACGTCTTGATACTTTACTAAAACTATTAATATATGTGTCCAGATTTATTTATTAGTACTTTTAGGCTTATTATATGCATCTCTCTGCATATATATCTCTGCATACATACTTTTTGTGCCTACCAACATTTTCTTTGATGTAGTATTTGTATATAGCTGGATATGTGCATCTGGGTACATGTGGACATATCCATATCTTTGTGTAAGCATTTGAATGTCTTTGTATAAATATTTCAAATATGTAAGCACGTTGGTGTTTATATAGGGGGTAAGTATGTGTTTAGCTACATAAGAGAATTATGAAGAGGTATAGGCATGTGCCAATGTGTATTTTCCTATTTAAGCAGTTCTAAAGTTGACTGCTGGTTGCCTGTAGCCTTTTCTGGTTACACTTATTTTTATGTCATTTTTTTGGGGGAGGGCATCAATTGGCTTACAAAACCCTCTACTCAATGAGGCTTAAGGGGCCTGCATTCATTGGTTCAGAAACAATTTCTGAACTAATTCAATGTTCAATAACAGATTATGCTAGAGATCAATGTGCCATAAATGGGAAAGTTATAAGAACATGGGTTTTAGATCATTTCTAAACTTCATAACTTCTGGCTCTAATATTTTATGATTTTTGTGATGATTAACTTCTTTGGGTCATGCAAGTATTCTTGTTCAAGGTCAGTAATTGAGAGTTGACCATGGGTGTAACAGAGTTGAGCCCTTAGGGGTTTTGCTTGTTGCAATCACACTGGCTGAAATGCGTAAAAGCTGTCTGGTACTACCTTCAGTCTTTTCCACAAATCCCCAGACTCTGCAGTATTAATGATACTACTTAGTTCTTCCTACACAAAGATCATCGATGCTATTGTGACCCTGCCTTCGGTGAGCTGTGTGTACTTTGAGGAGTATTTCCTCCCTGCTAAAGCAGGACGGTTTGTGATGATCCATCCACACTCTCTTATCCAGTCCCTTTGTTGATCAATCAATCAACAAGCATTTATTAAACACATACTATGTGCCAGGCACTGTGCTAGGTGCTGGGGATACAAAGACAAAAGTGAGACAGTCCTTGCCCACAAGGAGCTTACATTCTGCTGTAATCAATGATACAAAGCTCTGAAGGCAGGGATGCAGTGTGTCACATTGTTTCAGATCACCCAAGGATTAAACCTACAACCTTACTCTAATCAGTATATTGCTGCAACCAATTGAATTAACTAGCCCAGACAGCACCACTTGAAAGTATTTGAAGTGGCTTAGCAATTCAGGGTTTGTTTGGTTTTTTTTAAACAACTTGTAAACAAACTTATTCCTTTGAATTATCAACTCACAGAGCCCTTATTTTAGTTTTATTGTGTCCATTCATCATTATTTTTTTAAATGGTGTCTCCTCCCCCTCCATGTCCTTTCCCCCTTTATTTGGTTACTATGGCTAGGGCTGTGGATTTTTAGTGTATTGTTGTCATGCAAGAGCAATCCAAGCAGCACAAAAATTATCAGAGGCAAGTATGTGTAAAGTGTGCACCCAGTCCATACTCTAAGTGTGCCTAAGACAACTCTTCATAGATTTGCCCCTTATTGTTTAGACAAATTCTGTACTTTAGGACCTAATGTTTCTAAATTCTAAACTCATTTATATTGGTAACAGTTCCAATTATGAAGTTTGGATTTTAGTTCTTTTCTCATGTTATTTTATTATCATGCTTGTATGGCTTATCTCCTCAACTAGATTATAAGCTGCTAGAGGGTAAGGAGCGTGTCATTTTGGGGGTAACTCCCTTAGGCACAATGCTGTTCATCACAGTAGATGAACAATAAATACTTGTTAATTAATGGATGTAGTCTCTGAGGGATCAGAGAGATCTCAGTTCTAACAAAGATTATTAAACTAAGATAGAGAGAAAAGTTGGGCTCATTTTCTAAGTGACAATGTTGACTAAGAACCCATAGTTGCATGCATCAATTCATTCTGGCTGGACTCAGCATCAGCAATTTTTTAAGAGGGGAAGTTTTTTGATTGAGTCTGGGCAGAAATTATTGTATTCAGGTTTTTTTTTTTCATTTCTTAAGAAGTCACACATTCCAACAAAGCAAGATCTGTCACAAGTCACACCTTGCAACATGTTCCTAAGAAAATTATTAGGCTTCCCAAACCTTCAGTTAATGTGATTGAAGTAGAACTGGAAAGGATTCCGTTCTGATTGCATCTCATTAGTCTGCAATGCAGGGTCTGGGGCAGGACTAGATTCCTGAGTCCCTTTCCCTGATAGCATTTAGCCTCAGACTTTTAGGACCTAATAAGTTTAAAAATTCTCTCAACTTAACTATCACATGCGAACCTTCTCTTCCACCAATCTCTACATCCTGACAAAACATCACCTACCTGCCCCCCAGTTTCCTGCTCCTTCCTATGATAATCGCTGTAAAGAAGATTTGCCTAAGTAAAACAGCTGCCAGATTTCCCTTTCCCCTGCCAGCAGTTCCTTCCCATGAATACACATTATGTCGGGATTCTCTCCTTCATATCCTCTTATAGCCTCAGAGTGCATAAGAGGAAGAAGAGGCTGGAAGAATACAAAGAACTAGAGCTGCGTATTTTATTTGAACCTCAGTGTTTATGTGTAAAGGCTGATGTTATTAGCAATAGTCAGCCAGAATCTCCAGGAACTTTGGTGGGACTTAAGGACCCATAAAGAGGGAAACATCTGTTATGGATATTGCAGCTTGACAAATGATTAGAGATTCAGTGCTATTTCTTTCATGTTAATGATGTGGTCTGGGAGTCCCTTCCCCATCCTTAGCATAGGTCCATGTCTAATGGAAGTACATGGATGAGCTACAAGGTCAGTGTTGGTTTGGTTATCAATCAACAGGTCAAGGTCCCCATGACTAAGAAATTCCTATTTGGGTGGGGGAGAACATTCCATGGGACATTATAGTAGAATGTTAGGATTTGTTCATGTATTTCCAGTCCTGGTCCCAGATATCACGGCTTTCCCTACTTTGGGTGCCCGTATTATCCCACTGGTATGGTCTTTGGTATGACATTTCATATGGCTGATCATAAGTGTTGTGCTCTGTTTCTGACTCTGTTTCTATCTCTATTTTTGTTCCTACAGCATATTGCGTCTCAATCTCAATCTCAGTCTCAGTTTCTGGATCTAGATAAAATTCAAGTTCTGGCCCCAGATCCAGTTCAGCCTCGAAGTTCGGGTCCATCACTGTCTCTAGCTCCACTCTTTCATGCAGGTCTTTAATATCCGGCTGTATATTTGGCTGATAGAGATGTTTGGGAGTTTTCTCTTTCTTCGGTGATGGTAAGCTTTCTTCACTCTGTTCAGAATGGCTCAACTTCCCCTTTAAGTTTTAAGGGTGAAATGCAAACAATTACTTGGGTTATAGTTTTCAAATACATTTAACTTTTTAGATTAAATAATATACTTTTTAAAAAATACACAGTAATTTGTTTTTCTGGATATTCCCTATGAGAGTAGAACAGTGAGTTTCTTGCAAAGGACAGTGCATCTTGCCTTAGCTAGTTCTTCACTCTTACTGCTAGTTACAGAGATCTAGCTACTAGTCTACAAATGGCCTCACTTCTCTATCCAAATTAGATGCCATAATTGACCACATGAACAATAATGCTCTTACTGGTTTTCTAGAACCCATCTAACTCTTGTCTTTACCAATCCCAAACTGTTAGTAATCCTCACTTTCTGTTTTCCCTACTCTAGCTCTCAAGTGGTCAAATATTGCTAGGGGGAAAAAAGCCATGAATCCATGCTGATTGGTTACACAATTTGGTAATTCATGCTTCCTAATGACATCCAGGCCCTCACTGCTTCTCAGAAACTCTTTATCCATTACTTGTTTACTCTCTACCAGATTCCACAGAGCTTGTTCTAAACCTTGTTCTAAACCTTTTTCATTCCTCTCAAGTTGCCAATCCCACAATGGCTTCTTTGCTTTTGGCATATAGCTTCACCTTCTATTTTACTGAGAAAATGGAAGCCATCCGACATGAGCTTTCTTCATAAAGCTTCAGCTTTCTTCTGTTTATATTTCAAAATTGTCCTGTTATTTTCATCTACCCTCTCCTATATTTTGCGTCAGAAATCTCTCTCCTTTCCAAGAGCTCTACCTGTGTTCCTGGTCCTAGTCTCTTCTTTATGTTGTTTCATTGATCATCTATCCTCTCCTGCATCTTCAGTCTCTCACTTTCCACTGACTGCTTCTCCTTAGCCTACAAACATGGTCAGATAACTCTCTATACATTCTCTTGATCTAGCTACTATACTGAGCCACCATTTTATCTCTAAACCTCCTTTCATAGCCAAACTCCTCAGTTATCTACACTTAAAATCTGTACTTCCTTCTTACTCATTTTTTAACCTCTTGTGACCTGGTTTCTGCTCTCACAATTCTACTGAAACTGTTCCCTTTGAGGTTAGCAATAACTACCTGAGAAATCCAATGACCTTTCTAACTTCTTATTCTCTTTGACCACTTTACAACATTTGACTTTGCTGACTAACCTCTCCTTGTAATTTTCCCTTGGCTTCCATGAGGCTTCACGGTTTTCTTTCTTTGACTACCTCTTTGTCTACTCATATCTCCTTCACTTCTTCCTCCTATAGGTTTATCCTAATGTTTTGTCCTTAGCTCTTACCTCTTTTGTCCCAGCTCTTTCTCAATAACCCTCAAAGTTTCAATTATTACCTCTGTGCAGATGACTCTTCAGTTTATTTCTCTAGTCTTGACCACTCTCCTAAGTTCTAGTGCATTTCTGATGGTCTGCTAGATATCCTAGCACTAGATATCCCTGCTGTTATCTAAGTACTTCAAATTAAACATTTTTAAAAACTGAATACACTATTTTTATCCACCATATCTACTTCTCCATTGCCTATAATGTCACTGCCAGAATATTTTCCCAGTCATTCAGGCTCAAAACTTCGGGAGTAATTTTTTATTCAATTAATTTCGAGGAATTGCTATTATATTATATTACCTTTTATACTCAGAACTGAAATTTGGCTTAGGTACTAGGTTAGATAGAAATTTTGGATAAAACATGGTCCCTGACATCACAGAGTCTAGTAGGGGATGTGATTGATGGCTTCTGTGACATTCACAAATAACAAGAGAACAAGATACTATGTGACAAATATACAAAATATACAAGCTATTATGTTAATTCAGTGTGGTAAGAGGTTATTACAAATTGTGAAAACAAGGAAAGGCTTCCCAGAGGAGATGTCATTCAAACTGGACTTTAAAAGGATGAGTAATAAAGAAAAAGGTGGGTAAGAATTCTTTGGACAAAAATGGTACTCTTCCCTTCTTCCTTGACCACTCTCCATCCTCCATCTAATTAATGACTAAATCCTGTTGATTCTACTTTTGCAATATCTCTTATGTCCATCTTTATTGGCAATGTTCTATTTCGGATCCTCATTATGTCTGACTAGCACTATTGCAATATCTTCTCCTAAATTGAAGTCCCTGCCTGTGATATGATCTCTTTCCAATCCAATTTATTATATGTAGTATAACCAGAAAAGTTTTCCTAAAGCACTAGCCTGATCTTCATTCTTTGCCCTAAATCTTCAGTGACTACTAAAGGTAAACTTTTTTTGTTTTACCTTAATATTTAAACCTCATGACCTAGCCTACCTAAATTTCCAACATTATCTACCACTACTCTTCTACATGAATTTTGCCCTCCAAATGATGTCTTACCATTCTTTGGATCTGTCCTATGCTTTCTTGTTTTTGTACTTTTGCCCATATCATGCACTATGCATAGTATACCCTCTCCCTATCTCTGCCTACAGAAATCACACAATACAAGAAGCTTTCTGATGAGCCAAGATTTTTAAAATGTTATGTGCTTTTAAAGTTAGAAAGAAGACAGTACAAACAATGATGAATATAAAAGTCTGACAAGAACCCTGTCAGAATGAACTGAGGTTTTTAAAAAGTGACAAGAACAACAGAAAAGGGTCTAGAACTTTTAAAGCCCTTTCAGAGAGAAAAGTCCAAGGAGTATATCAGTCTACTGCTTGGGGAAAAAAGTATAAAGTTAGTGAAGAGAAGGCACAGATCATAGATTTAGAGCTAAAAGGGACCTCATAAGGCTAGGTCACACAAACAATAAGTATCAGAAGTAGGATTCGAGCCCAAGCCTTCCAAGTCTGGTACTCTATACTATATCACACTGCCTTTTTAAAAATTTTAGTTTACATCATTCATTTCCACAAGATTTTGAGTTATAAATTTTCTCCCCATCTTTCGCCTACCCAACACCCCAAAACAACGATCCCACTGTATATCCCCTCCCCCAATCTGCTCTCTCCTATATCCTCCCCCATCTCTCCTCTGAATTTCTGGCAGGCCAAGATGGATCTCCATACCCCAGTGCCTGTATATCTTATTTCCCAGTTGCATGTAAATAACAATAACAATATCATTTTAACATTTTATTTTAAAACTTTAAATTCCAGATTCTTTCCCTTCCTATCACTCACTCTTACTAGAAGATAAGCAGTTCAATATAGGTTGTACATGTATAGTTATGCAAAACATTTCCATAGTGGATATATTGTGAAAGACTGACTATATTTCCCTCCATCCTATCCTGCCCCTCACTTGTTCTATTCTCTACTTTGTCCCTGTCCCTTTACAAAAGTGTGTTTCTAACTACCCCCCTCCCCAACTTGCCCTCCCCTCTATCATCCCATCTCTTATCCCCTTCCCCTCTACCCTCCTGTAGGGCAAGATAAGCAATGTACTGTGCATGTCATTCCCTCCCCAAGCCAAATTCAATGAGAGTAAGGTTGATCCATTCCCTTTTGCCTTTCTGATGTTCCCCTCCATTGTAACAGTTATCCTTTGCTTCATCTATATGAGATAATTTACTCCATTCTGTCTCTCCCCAACTCCTCTCACTATATTCCTCTCTCACCTCTCAATTTCACCTTTTAAATATCATCCCTTCCTATTGAATTGATCCTGTGCCCTCTGTTTATGTATACCTGTACACATATATACACACACTGACATATGTATTTATACACATCCTCCTATATAGACATATATGTATACATATATAAATTTATATTCCCTTCAAATATCCTCATACTGAGAAAAGTTTCATAAGTTACAATTATTGTTTTTCCATGTAGGCATGTAAATAGTTCAACTTTTATAAGTTCCTTATGATTTCTTTTCCCTGTTTACCTTCTCATGCTTCTCTTGTTTCTTGTATTTGAATGTCAAATTTTCAATTCAGTTCTGGTTTTTTCATCAAGAATGCTTGAAAGTTCTCCACCTCAGTAAATGACCATATTTTCCCCTGAAACAATATACTCAGTTTTCTGGGTAGGTGATTCTTAGTTTTAATCCTAGCTACTTTGATCTCTGGAATATCATATTCTAAGCCTTTCGATCCCTTAATGTAGAAGCTGCTAGATCCTGTGTTATACTGATTGTGTTTCCACGATATTCAAATTGTTTCTTCTTGGCTGCTTGTAATATTTTCTCCTTGATCTGGGAACTCCAGAACTTGGTTATAATATTCCTAGGAGTTTTCTTTTTGGGATCTTTTTCAAGAAGTGATCACTGAATTCCTTCAATTTCTATTTTGCCCTCTGGTTCTAAAATATCAGGGCAATTTTCCTTGAGAATTTCTTGAAGGATGATTTCTAGGTTCTTTTTTTGATCATGGCCTTCAGGTAGTCCAATAATTTTTAAATTGTCTCTCCTGGATCTATTTTCCAGGTCAGTGGTTTTTCCAATGAGATATTTCACATTGTCTTCTATTTTTTCATTTGTTTGTATCTGTTTTATTAAAGATAAACTATTGATACTATCAAGATACTATTGTATCTTGATTTCTTATAAAGTCATTAGCTTCCATTTGTTCCAATCTAATTCTGAAGGAATTATTCTCTTCAGTGAGTTTTTGAGATTCTTTTTCCATGTGGCAAATTCAGCTTTTTAAGGCATTATTCTCCTCATTGGCTTTTTGGGCCTCTTTTGCCATTTGAATTAGTCTATTTTTTAATGTGTTATTTTCTTTAGTCAGGTTGTTGACTTGCTTTTCATGATTTTCTTGCATCATTCTTATTTCTCCTCCCAATTTTTCCTCCACTTCTCTTACTTGATTTTCAAAATTTTCAAAATCCTTCTTGAACTCCTCCATGTCCTGTAACTGATTCATATTTTTCTTGGAAGTTTTTGGTGCAGGAGTTCTGACTGTGTTGTCTTCCTCCCAAGCACAAGGCTGTGTTTGCTTTGCTTCCTTTGTTTGCTCATGTTGCCAGTCAATTACATGACTTTTGAGCTCTTTGCCACCCTAGAACTCTGTTTCCAGAAGGGAGAGCTTTGTCCCAAATCACTGGGGTTTTCGCTGCCAGAGCTATTAGCAGGCCACCATCTCTACAGCCCCCACCAGCTTTGGTGTACTGGTCACACACCGCAGGACTACCACCCAAGACTGCAGTCCAGATCCAGGCAGATTAAGGCAAGAGTGCTTAGCTTCCGAATGGTTTCTTGGCCCCCTTACAATCTGCAGACCTGGAGCTCGGAAGCAGCCACATGGAGGTAGCTGCAGGGCCATTGCTTCTGTTGCTTCTCACTCTGGGAGCAGAGGCTGGACTGCACCTCCATTCCCCCCAGATCCAGTAGAGTTCTACTGACCTTTTACTTTGTCTTTGGTATTTATGGGTTGATAATTCTGGAAACTATTTGAGGTGGTTATGGGGGGAGCTCACAGAGTTTTCCTGCTTCTACACCACCATCTTGACTCTGCCCCCCCATACTGCCTCTTAAGAGAAAACAAAAGTACTCAACTCAGACTTTATTTCCCTCTTCTCCAAGTAAGGAAAACAATCTTAAAATCTGAAAGGGGAACTAAATACATTTCAAAGAGTGAAATGAGGTCCCAAATAATGGGAGGGTTTTGCAGACTGGCATAAAGGAACTTATAGCTATATTTCTCAGTATTTTAGAGAGATTCAGCTGATGAATCATAAGCAGGGTCTGTTTCTAACTGGGCATTTCTCTGGAATGTAAGCAGAGGGGATACGTGAAGTTCTCTTAAGGAAGTCTTATTAGATTGTGAGCTCCTTGAGGGCAGGGACTATCCTATCCCTTTCTTTGTGCCCCCATTGCTTAGCACAGTGTTGGCACAGAGTAGGCACATAGTGTTTATTGACTCTGTCTGAGATCTGGGAAACAGGTATACGAACTGGAGTCAAGGAATCAGGACATGGTTACTGTAGCAAGAATCAGAGACTGAGTGATGGTGTCTGATAAGGGATCCAGGGAACAAGGACCAGTGCCAAAGAAATCAAGACACAACAGTCAGTCACAGAAGGGATTAGAGTGTAGGCTGCAGTACTCCTGGTGGCTGAATTTGCTTCTTGTCTAGCATGTTTAAGCATGAAAACTGACTATCTTCTCTTTCTACCAGTCTTCCACACCTGAGCTGGGCCTTAGGGTTGGAACTGTGGGGAAGATGGAAGTGGAAGGCATGAATAGTTTGGGAGTATGCTCCTGGTGTATTCTTATTTAATCCTACCTTTCTCAATCAAATAAGTATTGTATTTGCCTTCTTCAATGCGAGTAGTGTTTCCTAGACCACAAACTCCATTTAGCCACTAATTATTACTGAGAGGGATTGTGAGAAGTAAAAATGAAAACCAGGGTCTTTGTGAGCTTTAAGGAGCTCTAACTGGTAGAAAACAGGGAGATCTAGCTGGAAGGTCACTTGACTCATGGCATGTTTTGTTGAGAAAAACCAGATGTCCCACTTCTCCAGTTTCTGGGAAGGTTAGCTGGTATGGAGTTTTGTGATTCAGAGTCAAATCTGGTCATCAACCTATAGGGGATCAACAGAGGATCAGTTGTGGTCTGGGGTGTGTTTATATATAATATTCTCAACAACCTCTAGGGTTTGTGAAACCACCTTGGCAGCTTCCATTCTTCTACATAGCACTATGCATGCTAAGATTGTAGTATGAGTTGCAAAGAATGGGAAAAAAGAGGGTAAAAGCTATAGTTAAAAAAGAAAGACATGAAAAACAGAGTACAAGTACAAGTGGAATTATTAAAATAGAATTTATCACCAGCAAGTAAGGTGACCCAGTTAACCTGAAGTTAATTCATGAAGCACTGGAGCTATAGCTCCAATACATGAGTATGTGACTTACTCAGTCACATTCTGGGGAATGATACATAGCAGAAAGGTCAAATAAGCAAGATCAATTAAGTAAACAAGCAAGCATTTGCTGTGTGTGTGTATGTGCCAGGAAGTATGCTAAACACAAGTGACACAAAGGCAAAAAATAAAACAGTTTTTGTCCTCAAGGAATTTACATTATATCAGAGAAAGCACAACACGAGCATCTGTTACCTACCTATCATCCTATATTTCTTCCTCCTCTTCTCACTTAAGATTAAGAAAAATGTCTCTACTAGGTATTGCCACTCCCTCTCATTTCCCTTCTAAAACCTCTGAAGTCTGACTTCTAACCTCATTTTTTCAGCTGAAACCTTCCTCTCCAAAGCTACCAGAGATCTCTTTTTGCCAAATCTAATAGCGTCTCTCATTTCTCGTCCTTTATCACTTCTCTGTAACACTTGCCGCAGATAATCACCCCCTTCTCCTGGATACTATCTTCCTCTCTCTTTTCATGATGCTGTTCTCTCCTAGTTCTTTTCCAGTTTTTCTGTCTGATCCTTCTCAGTATTCTTTGTTGGAACCTCATCCAGGTCACAAGGTTCTCTCCTGGGCCTACTTTTCTTCTTCCTACTGTACTATTTAGCTTAGTGATCTCATCAGCTCCCGTGAGCTCAATTATCTTCTTTATGCTGATGACTCATGTATATATGGATTATATGAACGTAAGAAATTCATGAATAATCAGTATAAATAATAAGTGCACACACACACACATTCACAAACACACAGCATGCACATTTATACGCTATGTAGGGCAGCTAGGTGGCTCAGTGGATAGAATGCTACACCTAGAGTTAGGAAGACCTGAGTTCAAATCCAGCATCAGGCACTGTGCTGATGTGTGATCCTTGGCCAAGTTACTAAATCTGTGTTTGCCTTAATCCACTGGAGAATGAAATGGCAAACTACAGCAATATCTTTGCCAAGAAAACCCCATGGGCAATATTGGCATGCTATGGTCCATGGGGCCACAAAGAATCAGATAACTACAACAGAACTACTTAACTACAATAGAACTATATCTTTCTTTCTTTCTTTTTTTCTTTTTTAATAAATACTTTTTTCATTTGAAATGTACACCTCTTGTATAACTTTTGGTCTTGGACAATTTTACCCAGAAGACAAATGACTGTCCCTGAGTCACATAGTAGACAGAACTTGAAAAGTCTTCCCACCTCTAAGGAAGATTTTCTTTTTTAAAAAATTAATTATTTTATTTATTTTCTTGTTTACATCATTCATTTCCACCAGATTTTGAGTTACAGACTTTTCTCCCCGTCTTTCCCCCACTTCCATCCCCCAAACAGCGATCTCTCTATAAAGCCTCTCCCCCAATCTGCTCTCTTCTGTGTCCTCCTCCCAAACCCCTCTTACTATCTGGTTGGGCAGGGAGGGTCTCCCTACCCCCATACCTGTATATCTTAATTCCAAGTTGCATGTAGTTAATGATGATGATGATGATGATGATGATAATAATAATAATA
>CM053593.1:202465724-202483651 GCA_028646575.1 Pseudocheirus occidentalis | reverse complement strand
CTGAGTCAGGATGAAGAAAAGGCCTCTCCTTGGATGCATCATGAAATTGAAGTTTACTAGACATCAAGAGGTGGAGGGTTTGTGTAATTTTCTAATGATTGTATTTAATGACTGATTGCTAGATAAGTGACTGATAGCCACTGTAGTGAAAACTATGTGGCCATTCTAATGTTAAGCTGTTGTGAACACTGTATTGTGATTTTCTGTGATAAGATGTAATGTTGTGAATATTATACTATACCTTGATTTTCTGTGAATGTTTGCCTTGATTTGTTATGGAATAAATGGAGTGTTCACTATACTGTGTAATCAGAACCTTAAAAGCTGTTCACAATAGCATTCTTTTGGGAAGCTGCTAGTGCATGTCATTACATGGGGGCAGAAGGGCATGGGAAGAGTAAGACATGAATTTATTAGGTAGAATAATAGTGAAGTATACATGTAGAGTGACAGTTGAAGAGCTTCAATATACTTTTCAGAGGGCCCTCATAAAACTCCATGTTGCTCTGGCTAGGCTACCTCCTCAGAGGGAATGATGTCTCTCCTAGACAGATGGCATCAAATAAATTTGTTCTTTGTAGGGCTCAGTACTTGGCTGAACATGGCTGTACACTAACAACCTGGGTGAAGGCTTTGTTCTCTGGGGCCAAGTTGGGAGCAGGGGGTGGTTCTGCTGTTGTACATCCAGGTCAAGCCAGAAACTCTGTTTCTGTGCTCTTTTTAGTTACACCATCTCTACTGGATGAGTTGATTTTCTATACTCCTTAAGTTCATTCCTTGATAGGCAGATAAAGTCTTTTTTTAACCTTCAACCCTTAGGTTGGCTGAATGATACTACTCTCTCTGGCTGGAGACTTAGAGGGCTCTTTTCAGCTAGAGTCCTATATTGCTCTTTCACCTAGGGCATTTACCCTTAACATAAGATCCTTAGAAGCCTTTTTCTCTTGACTAACCAGGCCTCAGTTGTCACTTCCAAGCAGGAGAAGAGAAAAATATTGTTCCATTGTGTCCAACTCTTTGTGACCTCATTTGGGGTTTTCTTAGCACAGATACTGGAGTGGTTTGTCATTTCCTTCTCTGGCTCATTTTACAGATGAGGAAACTGAGGCAAACAGGATTAAGTGACTTGTCCAGGGTCACTTAGCTAGTAAGTATCTGAGGCCAGATTTGAACTCACAAAGATGAGTCTTCCTGACTCCAGACCTGGTACTCTTAGTACTGTGCCACCTAGCTACCCTGGGACAATTCTTCCTGGTTCATAAGACCCTTCTTACAGAAAGACATTCCAACTTTCTTTAGGGTAATTAATTCCAATTCAGTAATTTCCTCTTCTCACACTCCTTCATGGATATTATAAAGCAGCTGGGGACAAAAGTTATGAATGTCCTTCATTGTCTCGTTGGACTCTCCATTTGCAGTTGGGCTACTTAGACCTCAGACTCTTTACTGGGGTAGGCAATGCCTGTTTTGCATCTGAATGCCCTCCTCTTTATCCATGTTTCTGTCTCTTATTTCCTCTAAAACTCTAGCTTTTTTTGAAAATCTAAAAAAAAAAATCTCAATGGAGAGCCTCCTTTCAGACATATGATCCTGCTATGAAAATCTTTGAACAGATAATTTTGTTTTTGTTTTTGAAATAACACTTTGGGGGCATGGGCTCAATTAGCTTCCTTTTAAATATTCTTTAGTAGTAGTAAAGCTTTATCCTTTTTTTGGTGGAACATCTTTATCCTTTGGGGATGGATTAATTTTTAGAAATAGTCAAAAGTTCATTTAGAACCTAGTTTGGCAAATAAAATAGATAATGAAACTAAGTAATACCATTTTTGTTTAGAAAACACTACAACCAAATGTTAGTTGTGTCATATGCTGGCTCCATTTTTTTGTTCCTTTCATTTATATTATTTTGGTTATTGTGTTGTTTTCCTCAGTGGGCTTATTTCATTCAGTATCAGCTCTCTGAATTTCTCATATTTATGGTTGCTTATGACACTATAATATTCTATTATATTCATAGGCCACAATTTGTTCAGTCTTTCCACAATCCATTAGGACTTTTATTTCTTTGCTATCACAAAATAGCTACTATAAATATTTTGGTCTATATGGGCCCTTTTTTTCTCTCTTTGAACTTCTTGGGGATAGGTTTATATCTAGTAGTGGGATATCTAGGGCAAAGGATCAGAAAAAAATTTAGTCATTTGTTTTGCTTAGTTTAAAATTATTTTCCAGAATAGTTGGACCAATTCATAGCTCCACCATCAAGGTATTAAGAAACAGCATAATTTTAAGGACATTGGAGGATCAATTCTCAAAAGAGTTGAAAAAAGTGAGGATGCCAAAGGCTTGGGGAAGAAAATCTCAGACCTTATTACCCAAAACAACAACAACAAAGGAAAAGAGGGGAGCTGGAGAGAGTAACAATAATTACAAACCAATATATCTACTTTCACATTTCTACAGAATCTTTATGAGAAAAACTTATATATGTTTTGAAGATATCATTGATGAATTTTTAACAAGGAAACAGGATGGCTTTTTGCAAACTATTGTATAGGAGATCACATCTTTAGAGATATTCAAAGATAGATGCTTGATACTGTCATGAAGCAATATTTAACACAAAGTTCAAATGAGAGAGCATTCCCTATGAAAGTCCCTGGGGTTCTCCAGATGTTCTTGTTTATAGATGACATTGGGATGACTGCCTCAAGCCCCAGAATATCATAGAACCTCTTAAATGGGCTCCATGGTCACATAAAAATTCAGCCTAACTAACCACAAAGAAAAAAAAGTGTAGAATGCATACTGTCAAGACCATGCTATGCAGTTGGATGGACAACCCATAGAGCTGGTCCATCAATACATATATTCTAGAAAGAAGTGCGATGAATTGAGGCCAGAACTGAATAGGAAGAGCAAAGATTGCATTTAAGAAATTGCACAATGCTTTTACTGTAACAAACATTTTCCCTTTTTAAAAAATCTTAACAATATTGTTACATGTCAGAATGCATTTTTAGGAACTCATTATGTATTAGGCATCATGCTAAACACTGAGGATACAAAGAAGGGCAAAAATACAGTCCCTGCCCTCAAGAAACTCACATTCTAATGGAAACAACAGGCAAAAATTTATACATATAAGATATACACAGTGTAAATGGCAAGTGATCTCAGAGACAAGATATTAGCAATGTAGAAGGGAGACAAAGAAGGTGAGTGACTGAGGAGAACAGAAATAACCTTTCTTGGGGCGGCTAGGTGGCACAGTGAATAGGGCACTGGCCCTGGAGTCAGAAGGACCTGAGTTCAAATCCAGCCCCAGACACTTAACTCTTACTAGCCATGTGACCTTAGACAAGTCACTTAACCCCAATTGACCTGCCTTCTTCCAAAAAGCAAAAAAAAACCAAAACAATCTACCCGTTCTCTCCAGTCCCTCACCTCCACCTGACTTTCAGACATCTCAAACTGGATATCTAGTAGACATCTTAAACTCAATGTGTTCAGAATGGAACTCATTATCTTTGCCCCCAAATCCTCCCTACAACCCCACCTTTTCTATTACTGTAGAGTGCAGTACCATCTTCCTCTTATCGTCAAGGGGTGCTTGGAACTCTGAAATTCAAGGCAGGTCCTGCCTTGAAAAAATTCTACTCATGCCTTCTTTCAGTCAGAGATAAGGTTTATTGTTTCCCCAATAGAAGCAGGCAGGCTTTTAAGAACCAGTGTATTTGTGACGCTTGTATTGACAAACAGGCCAGAATCTTAAGGAATCTGAGCAATTTAATTGGAGCTAGGTGGACCCCTATATACAGAAAGACTGTGGGAAGATCTGGATGTGATCAAGGAGTAGCCAATAACTTGGGGTGACTTGGAGGTAACAGAGGGTGGGGGTTTAGCTGGAATTAAGGAGTGGTGAAATAACCTGGAATGGGGCCAGGTACAGACTGTGAGGGCCCGGATGGGTTAGAGAATTGAAGGTCAGAGCCACAATGAAAAGACAGTTGAGAGGATTATTGACTGGGATAGGCCAGGTGCTCAGGAAAACACCAGAGACTTGGGTTCAGGTCTTTGGAGTCCAGGTACCAAAAGACATGGTCTTTTCCTTTTAGGGGTTCAGATCCCCTCCCCATCACTTCCAGTCCCTCAGGCTTATAGCCTAGGAAGCATTCTGGAGTCTTCATTGTCTCTCACCCTCCCACTCCCCTTTCTAAGTTGTTGCCAAGGCCTGCTGCTTTCACTTTTACAATATCTTTCCCATATGCCCCCTTCTCTCCTCTGATGCCATCACCACTCTGGTACAGCTCTCATTACTTTGTGCCTTCATTATTGCAATAGCCTGCTGCAGAGTCTGCCTACCTCAAGGCTCTCCCCTCTCTCTAATCTATCCTCCATTCAGTATGCCTAAAGTATAGGTTCAATTATATCACTTTCCTACTCAGTAAACTCTAATGGCTCCTTATTGCCTCCAGGATCAAATACAATAACCTAGGACCCTTCTAACTTTCCAAAGTTCTTACACCTTACACATACTCTTCAATCCAGTGATGCTGGCATTCTCAATATACCACAAACAAGACACTCCATCTCTTGGTCCCAAGCATTTTCTCTCACTGTCCCCCATGCCTAGGATGTTCTCCTTCCTGCTTCTAGAGGACTTCTGACCTCCCTGGCTTTCTTTATGTCCCCCCCAAAATTCTACCTTCTATTGAAAGCCTTCCACCAGCCCCTCTTAATTCTAGTGCCTTCCTTCTGTTAATTATTTCTTATTTATCCTGAATATAGCTTGTTTTGTGCATATTTATTTGTATGTTACCTCTCCCATTAGATTATGAGCTCCTTGAGGGAAGGGATTATCTTCTGTCTCTTCTGTATCCCCACCAATTAGCACAGTGCCTGGCATATAGTAAGCAATCAATATTGATTATGATCCCCACCCCCAACCACGAGTGTTCTCTTCCAAGATATCTTTAACTTTTTTTCAGAATTTAGAAGAAAAATTTCCCAAATAGAATATATGGTATTGAGTATTGTTCTTTAAACATTTGGTATAATTCACTTGTAAATCCATCTGGCCCTGGGGATTAAATATTCTATTTTCTGTTAATCTGAGCAATTTATATTTTTGTAAATATTCATCCATTTCACTTAGAATATCAGATTTATTAGCATATAATTGGGCAATTAGTGTTGATATTACTTCATTGTCTATGGTATCTTTTAGCAAGATATAATTTGCTTTCTTATTTCTTTTAATTAGATCTATTTTTACTTTTGCTTTGAGATCATGATTACTGCCCCTTCTTTTATTTTTTTACTTAAGGTGAAGCATAATAGGTTGTGCACCAGCCCCTTAACTTTATTCTGTGTGTTTCTGTGCTTCAAATGTGTTTCTTTTAAACAACATATTATAGGATTCTACTTTTTAATTCATTCTGCTATCCACTTCCATTCTGTGTGTTTATCCCATCCACGTTTGCAGTTATGATAAATAACTTTATATTTCTGTCTATCTATTCTCTCTCTCTCTTTCTCTCTCTCTCTGTCTCTCTCTCTGTCTCTCTCTTTCTCTGTCTCTCTCTGTCTCTCTCTCTCTGTCTCTCTCTCTCTCTCTCTCTCTCTCTGTCTCTCTCTTTCTCTCTCTCTATTTCACCTTGTCCCTCCTCACAAGTGTTTTACTTCTGATCACTACCTTCCCCAATCCACCCTCCCTTCTATCAGTCTGTACCCCACCCTTCTCTTATTTACTTCTTCTCTTTTTACTTCCCTACAGGGTAGAATCAGTTTCTATATCCAACTAAGTGTGTATGTTATTCCTTTTTTAGTCAATTCTGATCAGAATAAGGTTCAAGTGTTTCCCACCCTACTCATCTTTTCCCCCTCCACCAAAATAGCTTTTTTCATGCCTTTTTTATATGAGATAATTTACCCCATTCAATTTCTCCCTTCCTTCTTCTCCCAGTGCAATATTCTTTCTCACCACTTAATTTTGGGGGGAATTTTAGGATATCATTCTATCATAGTCAGCTCATATCCACATCCTCTGTCCATGTATACCCTTTCCAATAGCCTCAATGGTGATAAAGTTCTTAAGAGTTACAAATATCATTTTGCCATGTAGGAGTATAAACAGTTTAACCTTATTGAATCTCTTTTTTTTGTATTTGAAAATCATTTTTTAAAATTCAGCTCTGCTCTTTTAATTAGGAATACCTAAAAGTCCTCTATTTCATTAAATATCCATTTTTCCCCCTGAAGGCTTTACTGGGTAGGTGCTTTTTGGTTGTAATCATAGGCCCTTTATGTTGTGCAATATCATATTTCCACCCCTCTGATTCTTTAATGGGGAAGCTGCTAAATCCTGTGTAATTCTGATGGTAGTTCCATAATATTTGAATAGTTTCTTTCTAGCTGCTTGCAGTATTTTCTCATTGGCCTCAGTGTTCTAGAATTTGGATATTCCTGGGAATTTTCCTTTTGGGATCTTTTTCAGGTGGTAATCAGTGGATTTTTTTCTATTTCTGTTTTGCCCTCTGGTTCTACAATTTCAGAACAGTTTTCCTGGATAATTTCTTGCAATATGATATTCAGGTTCTTTTTTTTAATCATGGTTTTTAGGTAGTCTAATGATTCTTAAATTATCTCTCCTGGCTCAGTTTTCTAGATCAGTTGTTTTGCCCATAAGAAATTTCACATTTTCTATTTTTTTCATTCTTTTGATTTTGTTTTATTGTTTCTCGATGTCTCATGAAGTCACTAGCTTCTACTTGCCCAATTCTAATTTTTAAGGAATAATTTTATTCAATAATCTTTCGTATCTCCTTTTTCAATCAGCCAGTTCTACTTTTTGAGGAATTGCTTTCTTCACTAAATATTTAAAATTTCCTTTTCCATTTGACCAATTTTATTTTTAAAGAGTTATTTTTTTAAGTGAATTTTAAAAATATCTATTTCCATTTTTTTGGTGCATCCTTTCCCAAGCTATTGACTCTGTTTTCATGGTTCTCTTATATCACTCTCATTTCTTTTCACAATTTTCTTCTGCTTCTATTTGCTTTAAAAAATCCTGTTTGAACTCTTCTATGAACAATTTTTGGACCTGAGATCAACTTACATTTTTCTTTGAGGCTTCATATATGGCCATTTTGACATTCTTGTTCTTTTCTAAGTCTGTACCTTGATTCTCCATATCACCATAGTAACTTTCTATAGTCAGGGTTTTTTGTTGTGGTGGTTGTTTGGTTGGTTAGGTTTTGATCAATTTTTTTTGCCTGTTTTGAGACTTTGGACTTTTTACATAAAAGTGCGTCTCTATTCCTGGAGTAGATCAGGCCCTATTCCAAGTTTCTTGTGTTGGGGCTTGGGGCTTTGCAGTTGGTTTGCACTGGAGTGTGTGTGAGCACTCTGTTGGCTTGACTGAGTGCAGGGCTTCACTATTGACTTGTCCCAGAGTTGGAGTCTTGCTGCTGGTTTGCTGGTGGATAGGGGGGAGTACCTTACTGTTGACCTGCCCCAGGGTCAGAGTCTCACTGCTGGCCTGCTCAGAGGGCAGGGCCTTGCTGTGCTGCTCGTTTGCAGGAACTGCTGGTTTACCTAGGGACTCTGGTCTTGTTTCTGGTTTATACTAGGGATGTGACCTCACTGTTGGCTTGCCATGTGGCTCAGGGCCTCCCTGAAGCCCTCCAAGGTTGTGGCCTGCAGCTATTGCTTGCTGACCCATTCTCCTCTCACCAATTGCTCGCCATATTCCTAGCAATGAGGCTTTGCTAGCTAACTGTATCACCAAGCACCCTAGCATACCCAGGATGGCTGCTAGCACAGGTTCTTAGATCTGCTTTTCTAAAGCAACTCAAAATGGGTTAACAGTTTTATTTTAATCAATCAAACATATATCATTTACCTAGTTCAGGGGGAAAAGTCAGCACCTTGAACTTCAGAGAATGCAAACAGAATACAAACAGAAGTTACAAGCAGACAGAGAAACAAATCAGCACATGGACTTCCAGCCATCTGACCATTACATCTATACCTAGTCAGTTACCAGAGAGGGAAGCACCAATATCCAGGTTTTTTAAAGCTGGTGGGGGGAAAGGTGGGAGGGGGGAGGGGCTCTACGGCTTCCGAGAGTCTTGTCTGGCCAAATCACACAACTCCTTCCAAAGTGAGCCCCAGACCAAAACCTCACATCAGGGTGTATATATGTAGCCTAGATCAGAGACTGTCACAGCCCTCTTGACCCACTGACCAATCACAAAGTAATAAAGCATGGGCATTCCTGAAGAACAAGCTTCCCACCACAAGCTCCATGTGACCACATTCAGCCTATTAGGGGGCAGAGTATACTTTCAAATCAGGGAAGGTTCTTAGAGCCACTTAAGCCTATCAGAGGGCCAAGGGGCAGGGAAGATCTTCAGATTCCCATAACACCAAGTATCTCTGCCAAGAAAACCCCCAAAAAGGTCATGAAGAGTTGGCCATGACTGAAAAATTACTAAACAACAACCATCCAGGTATTCTTGTTAAAAGGCAAATTCTTTGTTCAGACTTTCATCCTGATTAATGAGCAAAACTGGGAAAAG
This sequence comes from Pseudocheirus occidentalis, assembly GCA_028646575.1. Classification (NCBI taxonomy): domain Eukaryota; kingdom Metazoa; phylum Chordata; class Mammalia; order Diprotodontia; family Pseudocheiridae; genus Pseudocheirus; species Pseudocheirus occidentalis. The sequence goes on along the minus strand of CM053593.1, from coordinate 202,475,066 downwards.
AGAATTAAAAATGTTTATTAAAAATTATAATTCAAGGTAGTAACATATTGACAAGGCTGATCACTAGAGATCAGCGAGGGATTCAAAATGGAGCCATTGATAATTTGATTGATAATTTTTGTAATGACATAAAGACACTTCAAATTGGTCCACATCAGCAAAAGGGGATGAGCCATTGTGCATTAGCAACTCCCCCTTGCTTGTTAAAATGTAACTGCTACATGCAGTTAGAGTTATCCCTTCCATATCATGACTTTCCCCATCATGGTTTCAATATATCACGTGTTGGCATAAGAAATTAAAAGGGAATTTTGGGAGAGTTTTGTGGAAGCTGCAGATGACACATGAAGGCCAACAGATTAATACAGAGCCTATGACCAAATATTTAACCCAAATTTTGCAATAAAAGTACTGTAAACACCCAATAAAAGAAAGAAAAATATTCAGACATCTTCTCTGGTAGGAAGGGAAGGCCAAAAAGTTTTCCAGATTGTGGGGGTGCTACATCCCTAGCTCCATGATGTGGAAGGGATAACCATAGTATAAAAGTTGTGCACTGGGTGAAGTTTCCCCCAACACTGATTGACAAGCAGGACTGGGAGCCATGTGATCACTGAGTCAACATAACTTTCAGTAATTCTCCAATCTGATTCCATAAAGCATGAGTTTGTGTTTTCTGGGAACAATTCTTAAATTTTCCAATGCTTTGTTGTTGTTGAAGTTACTGCAGTTTTCTTGTACTAATCCCTGCACTATTGTGTTGAAGAGTTTTTTTGTTTGTTTGTTTATTTATCATGTTCTTCTGGGACAGCTATTATCCCTAAGTTATCTCTGCAATCCTGTCTTCAGGGTCATTCCTGTTGGTTTGTATAGAATTCATGTGTTCTTTTAACATTGTTAACTTTTGCTTGTCTTCAGCCATATTTTATTCTACTTCAGAACCTTTTATATTCTGTTTTGGAATAGATTGTTCCAAATTTGTTTGTCTTCCTTTCACTTCTTTAGAAAAATTCTTCATCAGGAATTAAATGTTTCCTAATCAGACAACTGAATTGTAAAATTCTATATTGAGAGCTTTAAATTTTGAACTATGTATATTCCTAATTTTTCTTATATGAATTTCATTCCTTCTTTGAGCCATTGTAGAATTTCTTGATGTTATTCCATGATATCTTGGGAATCCACAGGTTTATATTTTATCAAACATTTGGTTTGCTTTCTTTTGTCTAATGTTAAGAAAACTTTGTATTGGGGGTGGAGCCAAGATGGCAGAATGAAAGTAGGGACCTACTTGAGATTTACCCCTAACCCCTCCAATTACCTGTAGAAAATGACTCTAAAGAGCAGTTGTAGGACCACGAAGTAGGAGGGAAGGAAGGGGAGGGACTGAGGGACTGGAAGAGTGGAGGTCCTGGGAGCCTGGAGGGGGAGACTCCACCAGCACCACTGCAGAGCAGCAGGGGAGCCCTGGAGGTCACACCTCGGACCCAAGTCCAGTCATCCCCTGTCTTCTCTCCACCTGCCTCAGTCCTGGGTAGCATGAGGTAGTGCTTCCAGAGGTTCCTGGAGCAGAAAAACATTGTCACTGATGTCCTGGGGAAGCTGGAGGAGGTCTCTGGTGTCAAAAAGTACTACCTGGCTTTCATTTGCCTTCCTGGTGCTCTATCTCATCTTTGGCTACAGGGCCTCCCTGCTCTGCAGTCTCATCAGATTCATCTACCTTGCATATGCCTCCATCAAGGTCATTGAAAGCCCCAACAAAGATGACTATACCATCTGGCTCATCTACAGGGTGGTATATAGCATATTTGGCCTGGCCAAGTTTTCCTCTGACATCTTCCTCTTCTAGTTCCCCTTCCACTATGCAGAAAAGTGTGCCTTCTTGCTATGGTTCATGCTTCCAGTATCCTGCAATGGCTCCCAGATCCTGTACCATTGCCTGATTCACCCCATTTGCTGAGGCACCAGGCTTCCATGGACAGTCTAGTAGCTGACCTGAGTGAATGAGCCCTAGACACAGCAGCCAATCTGACCTGGGAAGCAACCAAGGCAGGCATGATTCACCCCCAGAAGAATAAGTGAAGAGATCCTCCCAGCCCCCTCAGCACCAAGGGACCCTGGCCCCTGATCCTGGCACATGTCTAAGCTGCTGATCCCTCCCAGCTGTAAGGCTTCACCCAACCTCCACCCTCTTGGGCCTTAGGGCATTAGAGAAGTCTCCCCATTCTGGGAGGTAGGATGGGCATGGGGGGGGCCTCTGCCCATTTCAGATCTACCAACACCTGCTAAGGGGCCCTGCTGTTGCTCAGACTGTTGAAAGTATACCATTAACCATCGGTCTCTGGCCCCTACCACTGGCCTCCCACAGGACTCTTGATGTGTCCTGGCCATTCCAGCTGCCCATGTATTAAAAAAAAATGTCCTACACAGGCAAAAAAAAGACTCTAAACAAATTCTAAAGCTACAGAATCCACAAAACGATAGTGTGAGCAAATCTCCAGCCCAGGACTGCCTGGAAGGTCAACAGGAAAGGTAAATCGCACCAGGCTTGGAGTAGAGCACAGTCCAGTGTGGGCCATGCCAGCACAGATAGGACCTGAACAGGCCTTAGGGGACTGAATCAGTGACAGCTATGGAGATTTCCAGACTTCCCAACACACAAACACAAAAGACAATAAAGAAGTTCAATAAGAAAACTCTGTGGCACCTGGGTGAGAGAGGAGCGTGGTCTTGCTCCAGCTCCAGGGCAGTGGCAGCAGGAGCAGGAGTAGCAGCAGCAGGAACAGCAGCAGCTGCTATTTCCAAAGTTCTGGGACAACAGATGGTGGGGGATTGAGCAGCTGATACAAAACCCCTAAAGCTTGGGACAGTATACCCCACTCCCACCCCCCCAAACCCCCCAACTCCACCCCTGTCACTGAAAGCAGAGTCCTACCTTGACAAAGAGAAAGTAAAATATTTGACTGGGAAGATGAGCAAACAGTGCTAAAAAAAAACCCTCTCAGATTATAGAATCTTACCTTGGTGACAAAGAACATAAAAATATACAACTAGAAGAAGACAAAGCCAAAGCTCCTACATCAAAAGCCTCTAAGAAAAATATGAATTGGTCACTGGCCAGGGAAGAGTTCAAAAAGGACTCTGAAAATCAAGTAAGAGAAGGAGTGGAAAAATTTGGAAGAGAAATGAAAGTGATGCAAGAAAACTTTGTATTCGTTTTCAGAATTTAGTATTGAATACAAAGGATTTCAGTTAGTTCCTCATAAAATGTCTCTGCTTTCTCATACTCTGCAAAAGGTGTTGTTACATAAGCTGCAATTATTTTTATGATGTTCTTTTTTTTTCAACAACACTTGTAATAGCCAAACTGTAGACCAGTGAACTTAACTTTGATTCCTATCCTAGAACATACTAGAGGCTTAGTGAATATCTTGTAAAAATATGTGTGTGTGTATGTATGTATGTATGTATATATGTATGTATATGTGTAGTAGAAGAATATGAAGACGAGCAAGGTTACGCCAGCCTATTTTAAACAGGCTTACTAAACTAGTAGAACAGAGGAAATTGGTAGAGTTTATTTAGATTTTTTTCAAAATGTTAAAGTATGGTTTACTATTCTGTGAAAGATGAAGATCAGATAGTAGTAAAATTAGATGGCTTCAGAACTAGTTGATTCACTGTACTCCAATATTATATATTCCTTATCTGTTTAGAAGAAGATCTGTAACGAAGTCACCAGGGATCTGTGCTTGACCCAATGCTGCATAGCATTTTTATCAAGGACTCTAGTAAAGGCATAGAGAGCATCTTTTTATTTGTAGATGACAGTAGCTAGAAGGGGTAGCTATACTCTGCAGTCGAGATTCAAAGGATTTTGATGGACTAGAATATTAAGCAGAATTGAATAAGATGAAATTGAGTAAATGTAAAGTAAGTCTTTTGCTCAGCTTCAAAGTAATGACAGAATAAGTACAATGTGGGGCAGGTAGAGTTAGCAATTTGAAAACATCTGTGGGTTTTTATAGCTTAAAGACTCAACATGAGTCAGCAGTATGATAGGACAACCAAAACATGCTAAGGAAATATTGAACTACAAGACAGAGTTTTCTGGAATAAGGAGGTGACAGTCCCAATGTGCTCTGACCTGGACTTCTATCTGTATTACTGTGTTTTCAGTTCTGAATCCCACAGTTTTGGATGGACAGTAAAAAGCTAGAAAGTATCTGGGGGAGGACACCCAGAGTGGTGAGGGGGCCATGAGGATCAACTGAAGGAGCAGTGATATGTGTCCTGGAGAAGAGGAAACTCACAGGGAATGTAATTGCTGTTTTTATGTGTTTGAAAGGATGTCTTATGGAAGACAAACAAGGCTTAGTCCACTTAGCCCTAGAGGACAGAAAGAGAAGAAGTGGGTAGAATTTCAAATATGGAAATTTTGTCTTGATGTAAAGAAAAACTAGCTAGGAATTAGACCTATCTAAAAGTGGAATCAGCTTCTTTGAGAGATAGTAGTTTCCCCCTTACTATTGTCTTCAGGCAAATACTTGATAGCCACTTGTCAGGTATGTGATTTAGAGCTTCTTTTTCAGGTATGGATTATACTATATGGCCTCTGAGGTCCCCACCAATATTGTGTGATTCTTTTAGTCCTAAATGAAATCAATGCTTTGCACATCATATATACTTCATAATTGTTTATTGATTTAAATTGAAGTTCCATTTCATTATTTCATTTCTTTGGATAGTTCAAATCACTAGTATTAAAGAATATTTATTTCAGCTTACATTATAGTGAATTTCAAGGTTTATTGGCCCAGAATATGTGTTGAGTAAAGTATGGAAGTATAATTCAACTTTATAAGAAGACTCTGAAACTGAGCATCAGGATTCCTCACTTCCTACCCAGTCCCTACTTACTCCACTTGTGTATTAGTCAGCTCTGTCCCTCAGTTTACCCCTCTGTACTAGGGCAAGGAAAAATGCCTGACACCCTGGGAAGAAGACATATAAATTTCATAGGATGTTAACAAGATGTTATTTGGCATTCGTATGTATGTTCTAAAACTTTGATGAAGATTCTTAAGTGCATCAGTCAGAAAGCAGAGACTCATATAAACAAGCTAACTTCCTTATTGAAAGAATTCTTGGAAACTCTGTTATCATCATTTTTCTTCTATATGTTCACTAATTGTCATTTGATACTTCTCTCCACAGATTTGCAATGCATTTTACAACATTGATGTATTAGTTCTCCTAGCAGGGTGTCATCGTGAGTATCATGCCCCTGAGCTATGTTTTATATCTCTGGATCCTCTTACTTACTGTTCAGATGACTGAGTCTGCCCTGCTTTGATTTTCAGCACTGATTGTTAGGACTTTTGAGACCAGTGACTTCTTTGATGCTGGCATTACCAAGGCCCAGTTGTTCGTTACTCTTCATGATGCTGTTCTGTTTGCTCTTGGGAAGAAATACTTAGAGACTCCTGAGGATGAGCCAGAAACAATAATAAAGGTTAGCTCATCTTGTGTATCCTTAGGGGAGAGGAGGAGGGAGCAAATTACATTAATCAGGAGTCTGGGCAACTTCTTATAATGCCAGAGAATGATTCTAAGAAGAAAGGTGAGGATGGAATTCAGAGGGATAGAATTTCTGGCAATTATGGTGTCCTGTGTGATGTCCTTCAAGATAACAGACAAGAAAATGGCTGATGGCTCCCACCATCATTCCTACAGAAGTACAAGTTACTCTCTGGAGCCCTCTCTCTAGGGTCCAACTACCAAAAAAACTGAGAGTTCAACAAAAAAGAGGAAAAGAGACAATGAAGAGATAACAATGGGATTAAATATAAGTGACGCACAGATATCATGACATCTGTCAACATTGGTTTAAACCATAGCTCCATTACTTATCTTTGTTTAGGGTCTAACCAATCATAAATGCCTGTTCAAAAATTTCAATCAAAGCTTGAAAAAACTAAACAAATGCATGAGAAACTGATTTATAAATCAGAATTCTTATTTACTAATTCGTATTGAAGGAATGGACCTAAAAATAGTCCCGTGCTTTCTAAATAAAGCCTTTGCATGAATTAATATTCTCCAAAGAAGGACATGTGTGTGTTTTTACCAAGTGCCTGATACATAGTAGACCTTAATAATTGAATAAATTGGGACTAGATGATTTATGAAGTCACTTCTAGTTTTAACAGTTTATGATTCTGTTAAAAACAGCAGTTTATTTCATATGAGTTGTTTTTAAGTTAACTATCCCCCTGGCACCACAAATGGGGTCACAGAGAATTGAACGTGACTGAAACAATTCAACAACAAAACAAACCTCAAAATCCTGTACTTGCATAATTTCCTTTAAAAATCAAAATGGAAGACTTTGCAGTTATCCCTATAAAATTTCATCTTAGTAGTATCAGTTCCAGACTCTTAGATGTTTTGAATCTTGATTCTGTCATCCAACTTGGTAACTGCTCCTCCCAATTCTATGCCTTTTGTACACTTAATTAGCATGTTTATATCTTCAAGTTAAGTCATAAATGAAAGTGCTGAATGAAATAGTCTTGCCCTTAAGATTTCCCTCCAGTCTGATATTAGTCAACTAATCAATACTATTTGAATCTGGTTGTTTGATCACTTAATTGTATTGTCAAGTAGCCCATATCCTTCCATTTTGTCCATAAGGTTATCATGAAGCTATCAGATGTCTTATTGAAACCATAGTTCCCAGGGTGGCTAGGTGGCACAGTGAATAGAGTATTGCCCCTGTAGTCAGGAGGACCTGAGTTCAAATCTGGCCTCAGACACTTAACACAAAAACTAGCTGTGTGACCTTGGGCACGTTTCTTAACCCCAACTGCCTTCCCCCCCAAAAAAGTGACCTCTATCTTAAGGGGTGGCTAGGTGGCACAGTGAATAGAGCACCAGCCCTGGAATCAGGAGGACCTGAGTTCCAATCTGGCCTCAGACACTTAATATTACTAGCCATGTGACCTTGGGCAAGTCACTTAACCCCAAATGCCCTTCCAAAAAGCAAAAAACATAATTCCCTATGTTTATGGATTCCCTTGATTTACTTGTCAGATAACCTATCAGAAAAGGAGATAAAGACAGTATAATCTGTCATAGGATCATATAATAATATTGGATCATGGGACATGTTCTTAATGAAACCATGCTGGCTCTTTTGATTGCCATGTACTTTTTTTTTTTAAGAGTTCAAAAGACATCTGTTTAATAAGTAGTTTAAGAATTTCCCAAGATGAGGTTACTGGCTGTAATTTCTGAGATCTGCTTTTTTTTTTCTTTTTGGAGGGGGGAAGGGCAGGGCAATTGGGATTAAGTAACTTGGCCAGAGTCACATGGCTAGTAATGTTAAGTGTCTGAGGTCAGATTTGAACTTAAGTCCTCCTGACTCCAGGGCTGGTGCTTTATTCACTGTGACACCTAGCTGCCTTGATCTACTTTTTTCTGTTGTTGTTGTTGTTTTTAAGTTTGGATATTTGCCCAGATTTCTTATAATATTTCTCCCATTCTTCATGATTCCTCAAAGTTTATCAACTCTAGTTCTGCAGTTTAAATCTGTAAGTTGTTTTAGAGCCTTGGAAAGTAATTCATCTGAGTCTGAAACTTGGATTCACTTAAAGGAACTAGGTATTTTCTTATTTTCTTTACTTGAGTGTGGGTGTGGAGTGTTAGCAAAGATACCAACAAGTAGAGAAGATGTTTGAACATAGGCTTGGTCCTAGAAAATAAAAATAAAACACTGGATTTATAAATTGAAAAACTAGCATTACTAAAGCTTATATATTAATCTTCACTATGAATTAACTTCTCTATGTGTTTATTTCTTGATTCAGAGTCTAATTTCTGCTCTTTGTATCTTCTTTATAGGAAACACTGCATACTCCACTCTATTCTCCCTCTAGTCAAATATCAAGGTATGACTCAGAATCAAGGAAGGACCTACAGATGACACCTTCCAAGGTACCCTGCTACAGGCGCAACTGTGACTTTGTTCTAGTTGATTCATAATATTTCCCCAAAAGACTACATTCTGCATAAGTATCCCGTGGAAAAATTCACATGGCCCAATCAATAGGTCTTAGAGTCAGAAGCACCTGGATTCAAATTCTTCCTCTGATACAAAATGGTTAGTTGAATCTGGGCAAATCATTTAACTTCCTAGTACCTCCAAGCAGCTTTCTAAGACTGATCTGCAATGGTACTTATCAAGAATTTCCAGTACCATGAAATCTCAAGTTTGGTCAAAAAAAGAAAAGAAAACAAAAGGAAAGAAAACAAAACAAAAGAAAAAAGCACCAAGTATAAGTCATAGGAATTCTTACAAAGATAACATAGATAAAATAGTGTTGGAAATGCAAAATTCTTCTCTTGACTGTAGTATCTTCTAATGGAAGCCAATTGCTACAGATTAATCAGGAAGAAAGGAACTTGTTTTGGTGCCAGTGCCAGGAATATGTTTTCTAGCCTCAGACTAGCTCTTTCTGGCCATCAGAAAAGTTTTCTTTCCAACCACAAGACCTCTGTTCTGGCACAAACACAATCTACCTTGAGGAATACTTCATTGACCAAACACAAAAGTGTCCACTTATTTCCCACGCTCTGAGTGGGGAATACTAAATCCCTAGAACTCTCCCAGTATCCTTTCCAAATACCGCCCCCCCCCAACAGTTTGTAGCAAGTTCTCTCTCTTTCTTTTTTTCTCTCTCTCTCTCTCTCTCTCTCTCTCTCTCTCTCTCTCTCTGTATATATATATATTGCTTTTTGGAGGGGGAAAGGCAGGACAATTGGGGTTAAGTGACTTGCCCAAGGTCACATGGCTAGTAAGTGTTAAATGTCTGAGGCTGCATTTGAAATCAGGTCCTCCTAACTGCAGGGACAGTGCTCTTTTCACTGTGCCACCCAGCCACCCCAATAAGTAATATTTTTCAAAGAAAAAGAAGAAGAGGAAAAAAATCAGTTAAGCCAATCAATACATATATAAATCTAAGAATGTCTGTAATGTTCTGCACCTGCGGACCTCCCACCTAGGCAAAGGAATAGGGTGGAGGTAGGTGTCTTCTCATTTTTCTTCTTTGGGATCATGCTTGTTCTTTGTAATTTTGCAGCTTTCACTTTTTAAAACATAAGTTTTTATTGATGTCTTCTGTTTTTTAGTTATCATAGTTATCCCCAGTCTTCCTTCCCCCCTTCTTCCCAGGGGCTATCCTCTATAATAGTGTTTTTTAAGGAGGAAGAAAAATCAGTACTGCTGATCAATACATTGAAAAAGTCTAAAAACATATGCAATATATAGTACCTGTGGAC
>CM053593.1:202448596-202465224 GCA_028646575.1 Pseudocheirus occidentalis | reverse complement strand
AAAAAAAAAAAAAAAGATTTTTCTAGTTATTAAAAGTTGCTTGTTTCAGCAGTGATATTGTATAAAGGACACCTTGTAAAATAATTCTGTCGTCTTGCTTTGGCACATGTACAGGACAATTTATATGAAAGCTGTGTCTGCTTAATCCTTGTCTCCCCCTCCCCAGCACATTGGAAGCCAGAAGGGTTGGGTGGGGGGTCTGCAGTCTTGGCTCCCTGACAGCCATGCTGCCCCCCCCTCACCCCTCACCCCCAGCTCCTTCCTCTTGCCAAGTGTGGAGGCACCAGACTCCAACTTGGAGGACCTGGGAGGATTTCAGTGGCCCCAGATTGGAAGGGGGCGGGGATGGGGAGCCTTTTCCTCAGTGAGTCCTTAGCCCCTAGTTGTATTTAGGCAAAACTTTGTAGTCCTGATTCCCTTTTATGGCCAACTTTGATAAAAAAAATTACAGAACAGGGTTACATTTTTTTCTATCAAGTTTGAATTTGGAAACTGTAAGCCAAATAGCTCTAACGTACCTATTTAAATAAACCCACAAAAGTGATGTAACTCCTAGGATTTGAGAATAAAATCTTTACTACTAAAGTGCAAAAAAAAAAAAAAAAAAAAAAGAAAGTACTTGATAACTTTGTTGAATGACCTACTAAATAGGATTAATACAAACTCTCTAATAAATTTCTTTTAAAGGGACCACATTCTCCTTACCGGTTAGAAATAGCTTACTAGAAAATAACTTTTGAAAATAGTTTTCCTACAGGGCCCTATGTGGAGGCAAAAATGAAAAAAAAAAAAATCACACCACAAACCAAAAATATTCATTTAGTGCCTATTTGTGTTATAAAATGATAGTTAACAGAAAAACACTGTCCTTATCCTCTATTTGTTTACCATCTAAAACAGATGTAGTCCAAGACAAATGAGATTTTATAACATTAAAAATACATGAATAGAAGAATGAGAATTGTGCACCCAGTAAGACAATTAAGATATGTCAAAGATACATCAAAAAGATATGTCAAAAATGAAGTATATTTTGGGGATAGGAAGCACTGATACATAATTGTACCCTAATACTAGAAACATCAGTATTAAGTTACTTAATATTACTCTTATAATATTAATACAAGAGAGAAATTATAAAGTATAATACTTCCTGCTAACCTCTTCATCCAGGAGCTGTAAGAAAGAAATCCCGAGAGAGATGGAAGACTATTTGCACAAGCCTAGCAACAATAGCCCCAGAAACATAGAAGGCTGCTTTGTAAAACAATGTACTTTCAAGTCAAGAAGAAATCACAAGGAGGCCAGTTTTTTAAAGTAATATGTTGAATTTGTTATATACTTTAAAATAAAAGAAAGTTTCACATAACAGAGATCTACAGTTTCATGTTATAATCCTCTTTATGTTCCATTAGATATGGAAATGCTCATTTACTTCGGTGTTTAAGTTTAGAATTTTGTTTAAATTCAAAAATAAATAAAAATAAAATTAGAGGCATTCCAAATAGACTTTTAAGACCTGAAAAATGTTAACAAGACCCAACAGCAAGGTGGAAGGCCTATGACTGCCCTCAGGTTGTTTCATTAGTAGTATATAATGGTTTGGAAAACAGGTTGCCCTCAGTGTTTGGAAAAAGGCCAACACAGTAGAGACCTCTTATAAAGTAAAATCAAAAGAAGTCTTAAAAGAGATATAATTCCACTCAGCAAAGTTATCAATGAACTATAAGTCCAAGGAATGAATAAGATTACAATTTATGAAGAACAGAATTTTACTAAAAGTCTAAAAGATGATAGCACTAAGCATTGCATTTCTTCAAATCACTAATATTCAATGCAATAGTATTCCTCATCACTAGGTTAAATGCAACAATTTTACAGGCTGCTAAAAATGTTACATTGTTAAGAAGTTTTTAAAAATTCTGGCTGTAATTTGACAACTTTTCAGCATGGACAAGCAGTATGGTGGAGTGGGTATAGTACCAACCAGGAAGACCTAGGCTCAAGTTCTACCTCTCACACATGTAGGGCTGTGAGACCCTGGGCAAATTAGTGTCTTTCAGTGTCCTAGGCAATCCTCTAACTATAAATCATATATAGTAACTGATCTGTAAAGACACAGGGGGTTTCCTCAACAGGAGTTCCTTAAGTCACTGATATTACAGGTTTGGATCCCCCATCCCCACCCCCACCCCACAAAACAAAACCAAAACTGTTTAAGCTGCTACGGCATAGTGGACAAAAGGCCTATTAACCTTGAGTCAGGAAGACTTGACTTTGCCTCTGACACACTGTGTATTCACTTGTCCCAGCCAATTCTCAGACTAAAGCTTACAGGTTATGCGGCAGATCTATATTTGGTGGAAGGTATTTCCACATGGGAAATTGCCCAAACTGTCAAAATCACAGATCCTAACCAGTAATAAAACATTTTGTGGAATTCCAGGATGTTATCATTAGTTTTGGATAGTCAGTATCCACTTACATTAAAGAAAGCAATGGTACAAAATCCATAGGTTCTCCTTAAAGTGTGTTAAGTGTGTGTGTCTGTGTATATATACACAAGATATGTACAGACATATGTGTGTATATACATATACATCTCTTTGTTAGTATTTCCTAGTATGCTATAACTTTCTGCCCCTTTTAAAGAAATATGTCATTTCAAAAAATCTGCAAAGGAATAGGTAAGTGCCAAACAGGCCCTCTTTTCTTCAGACCTTATCTTCTCAGTCTCCTCAGAATTAGCCTGCTCTTCCAAACAGTAACTTTGAGCTTCTAAGTATGGTAATATGGGAATGAAGAACTTTCTCCATAAGGCCATGCTCTATCTTACATAGTCTTCTATTCCCTTAAGCTCCAAAGAGGTTAAGTTTATACTGGCTCCATAACTGTAATAATAAATTATTGTAAATCTGAAACTTCCACATTGGGTCTTTGCAGGTTAAAAAATGAGTGTTAAGTGTGGTGGCTAGATGGGGAATAATAGAGCACCAGCCCTGGAGTCAGGAGGACCTGAGTTCAAATCCGGCCTCAGATGCTTAACACAAAAAACTAGCCATGTGACCTTGGGCAAGTCACTTAACCCCAACTGCCCTTCCCCCCAAAAAAAGCAAAAAAGAAAGTGAGTGTTAAAAATATGAAATGTAATCATGTACAATTTTTTATTTAAAAATTCAAAGCTGGAGCTAAAACTTTCCCCAACACTGTGTGACCTGGGAGATTTTCTAGAAAGTACAGCATTTCTTCAATTCAGATATGCTATCTTCACTACCACCCTTCCTAGTTCAATCATAGAATGACATACAGGATTGGAGATGAAGTTTTATATCAACTTTGCACTTGACCCTAAAGTTTTTTAACTGCAAAGTGAATTCTTGGTCAAACTGCTTTCAGGACCTATTTAAAATTTAATTACTGTGAATTAAAAAAAAAATTGAAAGTGACACTCCACTTTGAAATTAGGTTGTACGGAAATAATTTGAAAGGATGAAATCCTGTTACATTATAAGATGCTTTGGTAAATGTAAACTGAAAAAAGAATTACTATTGTGTTACATGCACAAACAAGTAAATATTCAAAGACGAAGAGGAGCAAGCAAGAAGATAAGACAGTTTAATCTTAAACAATATCTATTATAATATGAAGATAAAGCTTGTTACATCTAGATTGGCTCTTTTCTAGGTCTCTATTCTGCTCATCAGTCCTAAGAAAAGGACAAGTTAAATAAATAGCCCAAGGAGTCATGTGACTGAAAATTTGGATAATGCATAAACCTGGATTTGGTCACTGCTCAATGATACTTTATAGATTTGTATTTTTATGGAGTCTTCACTGTGGGTACCACTCCACCAATACCTGTTACAACCTCTCTACATTTCCATAGATAGGTTTCATTAGATTCAGTAGCCAAAAATAGTCAGCCAAGGACTTTCAAATTCTGCTAATTTGGTTCTCAGAGAGAGAACTGCTCAGAGAATCAACTGCTATACTTACACTTAGGGCACACTACTGACATACCTTCAAGGACACAGCAGAATCACCCACTATCACTACACAACAAGGTCCTGGAGTAGGACTTTTGTTGACTCCATTTTCTCACTTCCAGTTCTCAAACACTTGAAATTTGGTTTCCAACCTCATCATTCAATGGGAAACACTCTCTCCAAAGTTATCAATGATTTTCTGTCACTTCCAATAACCATTTCTCAATCCCCATACTCTGCATACTCATTCTTTCCTTGATTTTCAGGATACTGCTCTAAAATGGTTTTCTTTCTACAATTCATACTTATATTTTCTGGCCTTTGCAGGTTTATCATCCATGACCTATCTGATGTGTTTGGGTATACCAGAGGGCTCAATCTCTCTTCTCTTGGTGATCTCATTACCTCCCTTGTATTCAACTATCATCTCTAAGCAGATGACTCCCAATTCAAAAATTTAGTTCTCTTATTTCTGAACTCCAAAACATCTTTAACAAACTGCTTAACATCTCCACTTTGATGTCTCAAAGGAGTCTCATATAGAAAACTACCCCTAAGTCTGTCTTTCCTAATGTCTATTTCTGTCCAAAGCACTATTAGTCTTTGCACTAAATAGCACCAAATTAGACCAAAGTCTATTAGTAACTCAAGTTTGCAAGCTCGGCATCAACCTTGACTTAAATCTACTTTACTCTCTGTCCCCATATCCAATGAGTTGCTAAGTCTTTGTCGATTACACCTCTTCAACATGGCTCAAACCTGTCCTCTCTATGCATACCCAAACCAATCTAGTCAAGGCATCACTTCACCTGGGCTTTCCAATAGTTTCCTAATTGGTTTCACTGAATTTAGTTTCTCTCCTCTCCAATTCATTCTCCATACAGTTGCCAAGCACAAGTCAATCAACAAGCATTTAATAATTGCCTATTGTTGTCAAGCACTGTGTTAAGTGCAAGAGATACAATATAAGAATGAAACCACCCCTGTGGTTTCTAAGCAATATTTTAATGAGACAATCACATATACAAATATAAAGTGGATAAATACATAAACAATGCAGTAAAATACAAGGTAACTGGGGGAAAACAGTATTAGGAGTTCTGCAGGAATGGGAATCAGTAGTAGTTTCAAACAGAAGATGGTGCTTGAGTCAAATCTTAAAGGAAGAAAGACTGTGCAGCAGAATGAAAGAGGGAGTACATTCCATGCATGTGAACAGGAAGTGCAAGAACAGAACCAGGAGATGGGGAATCATGTGTGAAGAACAAAGAGAATGCCAGTTCGGTTGAATCACAGAGTGTTGGAGCAAGTGGTGTCCAGTGAGGCTGCAATGAAGTAGTGAAGAGCTTTAACAGCTAAATATGAGCTTATATTTGTTTCTAGAGGCAGAGGAAGCTACCAGAATGGAAGAGCTAGATGCTATACACAAGGAAATTCATTTTAGGAGCAGTCTGTAAGATGGATTGGAGGAGAGCATTAAGGGGTTGTTGCAATAATCTAGGTCAGAAGTGATGAAAATCTCCAATGAAATCCTGTGTGAGTAGAGTGAAAAGGGAGCAAAAGATGTGGTGAAGGTAGTAACAGCAAGATACAGAAACTCACTGGATATGTAGGATGGAGTAGAGGAGTCCTGGATAACGCTATGATTATGACCCTGAGAGAATGTTAGGATGGTGGTACCTTTGACAGAAATAAGGAAGTCTGGAAGAAGTTGATTTAGAGGAAAAAATGAGTTCTGTTGTATACAGACATGCCAAGTATAAAATGGCTCTGGAACAGCCAGTTGGAATTGGTGATGTAGGAGTGAAACTAAGGAGAGAGACTACAGTTGGATATGTAGATCTAGGAGTCTGATCACACCACAACTCCTCAGTTACTGAAGTTTAAGTGCCGCTCCATAGCCTTTAAGATAAATTTCCAAGGCTTCTGTCTCACCTATCAAGTCCATCACAATCTGGCTCTAGTCTCCCTTTATAAATTATTACAGATTACTCTCCTACCCACTTCCTCCAAAGCACACTATGCTCTAGCCAAAATAGCGGGCTAGCTGTTTCTCTGTATATAACATTCTCTCTCTGAAGAAGTCACCCTGCATACCTGGAAAGCTCTCCCTCTTCACCTCTTGCTCATGGAAGCCCAAATTCCATTTGAGGGTCAACTTAAGAAGTCTCTTCCAAGACAACTTTCAGTTATTGCTGCCTCCCTGCATTACCATGTATTTAAATATATATATATATATATATATATATATATATTTCTCCTGTATGTATTTATCTGCAAACATGTTGTCTCCCCTTAGGTAGAGACTGTTGTGAAAGCATCACTATCTACAAAGGATCCATCCGTAAGGCATACCTATTGTGGAGGAATAAGGTTCAGTAACTTCTACATAAGGTAATGATAGTAGTAGTGGTAAAATATTTATATAATGCTTTAAGGTTACAAAGCTCTTATAATCACACACACAATCTCATAGTCGTCTCAACAACCCTTGGGTTGGAAGATATTATCTCCATTTAACAAACGAGGAAACAGAACTATAAAGCAGTTAAAAGCGTCTTAAGAAGATTTCAAACTCAGGTCATCTTCCAGACTCCCAAGTCTAGCCTTCTATCCACTACATTATCCAGTTAATAATGTAGTTCCATTACCCACAAGGATCCAACTATAAACCATAGCTTCTCTCCAAATATAGTTTCCACAAAACCTGTTACCAATTTTACTTCAAAGTATATGCTTTTTTCCTTTTTGAAAGGAAAAGATCTCAATTTAAGTGTATTATTTTTCAGACCAACTAGAATTTTGTTTGAAGATTCCCTATTTAATTGTATTCATTTTCAAACAAGTAAAATATGTATTTTTAAAGCCAAATACATGTGTTGTTGTTATTCAAACTTAAAAATGCTTCTAAGTTATGGTGAATCATATTTACATGTTTACATATTTACCCTCATTTTACAGACAAGGAAATTAAGGTCCCAAGAAGTGGGTTTTGCCCAAGGTCACACAAGTAGTATGGCACAGATGGAATTATGACTAGGGTCTCCTAATTCCAAATCCAGTTTTCTTTCCATTCCAGTCACTGTCTATATTATCAAGAGTTCTTAGTTTCACAAAATTAATCTCCAAAGGTTTCCTTTAAATGGTTTTTAAAAAAATTATATGGGGAGATAACGAACAACAGGCAGAAGAGTAAGGCTTTGAATTGTCAGATTTCCACGAATTCACTTATTTTCCTTTCCCCTGATCCTATCAAACCCTTTGTATACATGTAGCAGGCAGAACAGAGCTGAAAGGCAGTGTAATGTAGACCAAACATATTATCACTACTTAAAAACTGAGGAAATAAAAGTGTAAAGCTATCCTGATAGGAATATCTAGCAAATAAAGAGAAACTGCAAATAAAAATGTTTGAAATTTTCTGAAACTAGTAAGTGATGGCACTTATACATGTCTTTTTATAAAATGAAGTACCATTATTACTGGATTAACTATACTACTTTTTCCTCCACAGATTCAACTTATCTGACTATTGTATACTCTTATAAGCAGGGAACTATGCTAGGCCTGGATAAAGTACAAAGATGAATTAGGGTCTGAGAGTTAAGGGAATTTACAGTCTTGTATCAAAGGCAAATAATTGCTATCTATGTAGAAGAATCAACCCTAGAGTTTGGCTATACTGATATAGGACAATGAGATAACTATATGACAGGACAAAATCAAAATAATATATATCAGGGTGTGGAATGTATATTAAATTACATTTCTTTCAGGTTGATACTATAATTAGTTTGTAATTCAGGACCACATACCAACTGAGAGAAGTTCAAGCCAGAACTGACCTGTATGGAGTTATTTGGGCTTGAATGTATTTAAGGAGTAAGTAAAAAATAAATTGAATTCAAACAAATATTGAAGCTCTACTATACAGATATAGTCTGGGTAGAATGGAAAATAATAATACCAGAACCTTATAACTACGTGTCTTATAACTTGCAAAAAATAATAAAAGCTCCTTGATGGCAGAGGCCGGTTTTACTTTTCCTTGGTGGTATCTCCAGCAGAGTGTTGGCAAATAGTAAGCATTTAATAAATGCTTGGTGATTAATTCATAGGTATCATATTCTCTTTACTTCATAACTCAGAAGTATTTAGTATAGCTATTATCATCCCTACTTAGATTTGGGAAAACTCAAATATGGAAGGGTTAAATTAAATGACTTGCCTACTCATACTGCAGCAGCTAGTCAGCAACCTTATTCTGTTCAATTTGGTTTAAAAATTGTTTTTGATAATTTATATATAGATCAAATTTAAATGTGCAGATAAAGCACTTTACAAAGAAAAATGAAAATACTCCTTAAATTGGATATTGAAAGCAAAGAAAAACAAAGAAACTAAGATTATTATCATTATGACCCAGCTACATAAAATTAAAAATTGGAAGCTGTTACTTGTTTGAAAAAAAAAAAAATTGAAGGGTGAGAGGGGTTGTTGCTTCTGAAGGCGTCTTTCTGGTCCTGTTATTAAAGAAGGCAATTTGACAAGTTCTCTAATGGATTATCAACACATCACCTAAAAACTAAAGTCTGCCAGAAAAAAACCAAACAAAAATAAAACAAAAAATCTCAACCCCCAAAACCACTAATGCAAAGAAACAACGACAAAAACACAAATAAATGAAACAGGAAGATAAATGTAGAAAATAACAAGACTACAATTAATATTGAAGAATTTATAATAAAAAGCTAATTTTCTGAATACAAATTATTTTTTAAATGATTTTTATGGACCTTCACATTGAAACTATCAGCACAAGACAATTCATTAATAAGTCTCTTCAGTAGAAATTATATCAGACAACAGCTCTAAAATTCTAGAAGCAACAATACTGTATGTTTTCCATTACAAATTTAAACTAGGATTACCCATTGCAGTGGGGGTGAGGGTTGGGGGAGGAGAATATAATCTAAATTGGTATCACAAATTTCTCATTAATAACTTTCATATTTGATATTCTTCCATAACTGACCTACATAGAGAGATTTGGTCTTGTTTGTATTTGAGGAATTAGTTTAAAAAAATTCAAATCTTGGAGTTCTATATATTACAAGATAAGCCACAAAAAGGACGAGGGGAGGAGCCCAACTAAAGCCAAAGATGGTCCCTGCCCTCAAGAAGCTTATAAGCAGAAGTGTGCTCAAAAAAGTTCATTTCATATCCTCAACAACTTCATAAACCCTGCAAAAATAGATGAATCTGATCTTCCCGCTTACAAGAGGAGTAATCCACCCTGAAGATTCATCCTAAAAATATCTTATTGGGCCGCCTACTCTACCAAGGCACTGCGCAAAATGATGGGGAAGACTAGCTGGCCAGGGGAAGCATAATGGGAAGCAGCACGACACACACAGGTTAGCAGAGATTTCGGTGAGACTTAGAAATGAATGACTAATGATAGACCAGTTCCCGGTGGGAGGGCAAAGTTAGGGAAGAGATCTCCCCTCACTAACTGCCAACACAACACAGAGCCAGCCAGCCTGCCCTAGCCCGGGTCCCACAATCTCCCTCCTACTGCCCAAACGTGACCAAGCTGAAGATACAAATTGGGGCAGAGAAGAGAAGGGCTGAGGGATGGGGGAAATCCCTAACACACAGGCGAATGTCTTTAGAGGCTAGGCCATGTGCTGCAGCTTAACGCCCGACTACAGGCACACAGCACTTAGGTCGCAGGCGAGAGGGAGAAAGAAGAAGGTGGGGGGCGGGGAGGGGCGGAGTGTTTACAGGACTCACTTCCTTTGGGCTTTGTCCTTCTTGGCCTTGGTCCGTTTCTTTCGGGCCTGGAGAGCAAGCACTGCAAGAGAGAGGAGTTTGTGAAAGGGGAGCGCAGTGGAAGGGTGGGGACCCAGGTGACATGGAGCGCAGTCCCGGGTGGGTAAGGGCGGCCAGGTGAGGACACCGCACCGGCATTGGGGTGGGCGGAGTGGCCCGAGAGCCAGAAGCGGAGCCCACGAGGAACACGAGGGGGGCCCCCCGGTGGAGGAAAGGTCTTGGGCCGAGGCGGTGAGTGTGGGAGATGCAGGCACCGGATCTGGGAGGGCAGGGACCTAGGGCAGGGGTGAAAGGAGAAAACGGGGGAGGGGGACCGGACCCCGCGGTGTGGATTGGGAGGCTGGGAGGGATGAGAGGTGCCGCCAGCTCAAGGAACCAAGGAAAGGGGGGGGAAGAGTGTGCACGCCCCGAGACAAGGCCTTCGGGGGTCCGATGAAAGCTCGGGGTCTCCGATCTGCCCCCGCCCCACCCTGGGCCGGCGAGGTGGCCGTTGCCCTACCCCACCCCCACCCCGCTCCCCGCGTGGCCCGGGCCATCGGAGGCCGCTCCGCAGCTCACCTTTCCGCTCCATGGCTAGACCGGTAACCGCCAAGCGCCTGCGCACTCCACGGGCGACTGGCGGCTACTCCTGCTCCCGCCGTAGCCCGAAATCGATGCCGCGCACGCCCCGCCTCCGCCTCTTGCGCCTGCGCGCTGGGCGCGGGCCCTACCACCTGCTCCTTATCTGGGGGGGGCAGGGGAGAGTGGGGAAGGCATGAAAATGAAGCACTGAAGCGGAAGGGCTGTGGAAGAGGGATGTTCTTTGCTAGTATACTGGCACCTCCCAGTCCACCAACCTGGAACTGAGCAAGCCTCTTGGGTTCCTCCCGATTGTGAGGATGGGGAATGAGTGACTGGGGTGCAACATAATGCTGTCAGGCCTTGAGGCTCTTTTTCTGACAAAACTGGCCGTGCCTCAGTTTCCACGTCTGTAACCAGGAAACCTACTTACCTCGAAGGGCCGTGGTGGGGATAAAATGAGAAAACGGAGGTCAGTGCATTTTGAAAAAGTAAAGCACGCTACGTAAAGGCGAGTTCTTATTTTATTAGGAAAGAAGACCATCAAAGAAAAAGGAAAGAGAGCCTCAGAGCCTGGACTCAGCATTATGTTGTAACCCAGTTATACATTTCCGTTCCCCACTCTAGAACTAATCAGAATAATAGCAATAACTTGGTACATATATGATTAGGGTAATCAGAAGCAAAATTAAAAAAAAAAAATCTGGCCATAACTTCACCTGTCAGCTTTTGTGGCAAAATACTGGCCACACCTGGATGATTTGGTAACCTTTTATATGTAGAACTTGAAGCAGGGTGCTGACCCATACGTTTTCTATTAACTAATTAAAGTTTCAACCATGAAGCCTTTTTAAGATCAATTTTCCTTTAAGGTAAGGTGGAATTGGAGAGAGAATAGCAGGACAAACATTGTGTGTTTCACCATTTGGCCCAAGGCTGGGATGGCTGACATGTTTGGTAGACATGATGATTGAGACTAAGAAAATAGCTGAGCTGATGATGACAATAGCACTTCCCACCCTTGCAATGCTGCTCTCATGTCCATTATCTGATTTGACCTTCAATACAATTCAGGGAAGCAAATTTTCCTCTTCAGACTTTAAAGAGGAAGAAAATGAGGTTTTAAAGAAGGTTAAGCACTCTTTTTCCAGAGAAGGAGGTGTCAGACCTGTAATTTCATTGCTTAAGAAGTTTTCCTCCTGAGAAAATTCCCTCTCCTGATACAAATAGCAGTGGTTTTTCAATTTTTAATTTTGGAGAATTGACTAGGGCATTGCAGGGTTGTGATTTGCCAGGGTCAAACGGGCAGTATTGGTATGTGGCAGAGGAAGGAGCTGCATCTAAGAAATTCCCGTATCACCCCTACTAAATTAATTTAAATATACTTCATATATACAATAAGACTTTTACAGACATTTAAACCTCCTTAGTTGTTAAAGTAAGGCAAAGGTCCTCCATCTGTAAAATAAGGCTAACAATATTTGTAGGATCAAATTCATAGGACCATTTGTGAGGAAAGTGCTTTGTAAACCTTTAAATACTATATAGTAACTATTTCTGTCTTATAGACCAGATTTTGGGTAGCTAGGTGTTGCAGTAGATAGAGTGGTAGGCCTGGAGTCAGGAAGACTGGAGATCAAATCTGGGATCAGATACATACTAGCTGTGCCACCCTGTGAAAGTCACTTAACCTCTGTCTACCTCAGTTTCCTCAAAGGTAAAATGGGGATAATAATAGCACCTGTCTCCCAGGGTTGTTGTGAGGCCCAAATGAGATGATAATGGTAAGTGGTAAAGGGCTTAGCACAGTACCTAGGTAAGGTACCACACTAAGCATTATATAAATGTTAGCTATTATTATTATTATTATTTTCAATGAGACTTTAATGGAAAGAATACTAGACTTAGACTTAGGAGTAGTGAGTTCAAGGTCCAATTCTGTCATTAAATTGGGGACCATCCCTTAGCTTCTCTAGCCTTGGTTTATTTATCTGTAAAATGGGGATAAGCCTGTCTGGTTAGAGTACTGTGAGAAAAAGGCAGTACAAAAAAAATGGAGTTCACTTATCCTCCTCCAGAATGGGCTACCTAAATCCCAAAGTCAACCAGTCTGTTGAGATCAAGAAAACAACACTGCTGGGGTGCCTAGGTGGTGCAGTGAATAGAGCACCAGCCCTGGAGTCAGGAGGACCTGAGTTCAAATTCAACCTCAGATACTTAAAACTTACTAGCTGTGAGACCTTGGGCAAGTCACTTAACTCCAATTTCCCTCTTCCCCTTCCCCTCCCCGCCCCCCAACAAACAAAACAAAAAAACAACACTGCTGAGTACCAGATCACACTGCATCCCCGGTCCAATGAGTTCCTAAATTCTACAACTCTTTTGCTAGAGAATAAAATTATTTCAGCAGATGTCTCTCTTTCCTGGCTTTAAGTCCCAGTTATACTTCAATGATTCTGGAACAGAGTGAGGCAACTCTGCCTCACTCAAGCCCAGTTCACAGTCAAGTGAGGATATCACCTTGTGATGTCATGGGAAATAAAGGATGAAAGTCCCTACTGAAATTCCACCATCTACACAAAACCCTTCCTAACCCTCTCATAATTCCAGTGCTTTTCCTCTTTTAATAATTTCCTGTTATCTTACATATAATTTGCTTTGTATCTATTTGTTTGCATGTTGTCTTCCCCTTTAGATTCTAAGTCCCTGGGGTAGGGACTGACTTTTGCCTCTTTTTGTATTCCCAGCACTTATTACATCCCCAGTGCCTTACTTACACAGTAAGTGTTTAATAAATGTTTGTTTATTGATTGGTAGATATTATGCCTTTGTGCCAGTAATCCAACCAGGACACCAAGGCCCAGCAAGTCTGGGTATCTTGCCATTTTCTGTACCACTGCCTACCATTCTCCATCATGACCTATACCTCTAAGGATCCTCCCCTTCCTCACCTCAGAGTATTTAATTCAATACATTTGGGGACTGGCTCTGGGAAGAGCTACCCTAGATATATCAAGCTGACTCCAGACTGTGTTTCATTCCATTCAGCCCCTTCCCAGGACACTAGAACCTAGTTAGCACAGACACCAAGTTACCTGGCCTGCTTCTGCATTCGAGTCCAGCTCCCCTCCCCTATCCTCATCCCCACACACAAACCAACAAGCAGGAGTTTTTCACTTTTTGCTCAGGGAACAATAATCAAATCAACATCACCAATGTTGCTAGAAAGAATATGAGAATCTACTGCCATATGGTTCTCCACATGACTGCCTAGGCTTAAATTCATTTCTATGATCACTCCCTCATACAGGGATGTAAGCTCTTTGAGGGCAAGGACTGTCTCACTTTTGTACCGTGTCCCCAACGATTAGCACAATTAACACATGTTGGGTGCTTAATAAATGCTTGTTGATTGATCAAGTGTATGTGATCCTTTGAGTTGAAATGAATGATATATATTGAAGTGTATGTGAGCTGTGAATATTAAAATGCTTCATAACTTGGAACAGCATGAGCATATATGCAATGTCCCAAAAGTTTTAATGTAGCTTTAAGAAGCCTTTGGGGTTGATATCTTGTAAAATATATGTCACCTATTGATATGTGAGGTGATAGCACCTAAAAGGAATGGAGGGCGATCTCCAGAACAGAGAAATGCTGTGTAACCACGGGCAGTTCATTTAATCTTTCTGAGCCTCAGTTTCTTCATCTGTACTTGCCTCATGGAGTCCTGAGACTCAGCTAAGGTAATGTATGTAAAGAGATTTTTTTCAGACTTTAAAATTTAGCTTTATAAACATCATGGAGTCTGTGTTGTTTCTGAAATTTGCTTTAGAATCTCCCTGGCCATTCCATGGCCAAGGAGTATCTTGCCACTCAGAAGCCCAAGGATGAAATAATAGGAGATTCCTGGGGTTAACAGAAGGTGACTTGTTCTGTAATGCCTAAAGGAGATGTTGTAGCAGCTGGCAGAGAACTGCCACTTAGAAGAAAGAAGAATGGAGTTA
This sequence comes from Pseudocheirus occidentalis, assembly GCA_028646575.1. NCBI lineage: Eukaryota > Metazoa > Chordata > Mammalia > Diprotodontia > Pseudocheiridae > Pseudocheirus > Pseudocheirus occidentalis. The sequence goes on along the minus strand of CM053593.1, from coordinate 202,450,837 downwards.
AGGAGGCAGTAGCATCTTCCATGTGGAAACGTGCTGAGCTTGGGCTGCTGAACTTGAGTGAGCTCACATCTCAGTGCTACCTGTCCCTGGCATTTTTCCAAACAGAAGGATACTGAGGAGGCATTGTGGTGCAATGAGGGCTAAAGTGAAGGGCTGAACTTGACACCACCAGACCTGAGTTCACACCCTACAAGGTGACCTTACTGGGCTCCAGTTGCCTCATCTGTAAAATAAATGGGGGAAAAGGGAGCCTGGACTCAGGGACCTCTAAGGTCTGTTCAGCTCTAAGTCTCTGATCCTTTGAAGGAGGATTATGTTATAGTCCATTGTGTAGAAAGGTTAAAGGAGTAAAGATCCAGAATTATTCTTTATACTTGGCAGCAAGTCTTATGTGACCTTAATAAATTTGGTGAGGCAGTTAGGCCTCTTCCAAGAGGGAAGAGAGAAGGGAGGAGACATAGTACAGCCAAGGTAACTGATGAATAAATAGGTGTAACCACTAAGTCCCAAAGGAATTGTACCCACTCCTGAGTCATTGTCAATCAATCATCCATTAACAAATATTTTATAAGCCCTACCTAGGTACCTAGCACTGGATACAGAAAAGAGGGAGTGGTCCTGAGTCTCAAAGAGTTGTGTGAGGAGGTAGAAGATCAGGGTTGGGGGTGATGACAATGTGGACACAGATAAATAAATACAAAACATATATAAACACAAAGTAATGGGGGGAAAGGGGAAAGGATGAATTTTAGTTGGTAAAATCAGGAAAGACCTCATATAGAGATAGTTCTAATCTGGCCTTAGATACTTGCTAGCTATGTGACCCTCGGCAAGTCATTCAACTTCTATTTGCTTAATCCACCAGAGAAGAAAATGTTAAAACCACTCTTTGCCAAGATAACCCCATGGACAATATGGTCCTTAGGATCATGAGAGATGGACAGGACTGAACAACAACAATAACAAGAGTTTCTAAGGGGTGGAGTTGATTAGGGAGTGTATTTAGGAATGGAGGTCAGACTAAGCAAACAAGGATTCTGGAAATGGAATGTCATGTTTGGGTAACTGAAAGTAGGCCAGTTTGCCTGAGAGACAGTGGGTAAAGAATACTCATATATGCAAATATTTCTATTTATCCTAGCGTGATGTGTTTGTAAGGAGCCTCAGTTCTTTTTGTTTACTCCTTAGCAGAAAACAATGTATAACCCAGGGTTCAAGCCTGGACCTTTATATAAAACTCTTATTGTTGAAGAGTGGTACTATTAAGAACTCATGAGAGAAGGCTTCTTTGGGCTTCTTGCTTTGAGAAAGGACAAGCAAAGTTTGAGACTCTCATGACAGAAGGGTAGCTGAAGGGAGAGAAAGACTTTGGGAAGAAACTGACATGTTCCACAAGCACAGCCCTTTTTCCAGTTTACCTCACTAGAGTCTTCAGGGAATTTTAGCTTGTGTTGAGAGACTGGGTCTCTGTCTCTGTGTGTGTGTATCTCTGTTGAGCTGAGCTATCTTGTTCCCAGTGAAGAGCTCATTCAGTCTGTGTATTATCTTTTATTTTCTAATCTGTATTACTTTTCTGATTTCTGTTTGCTATTAGCTCGGATAAATGAGTTTTTTCACTCTTTGAGACCATTGGTAGAAAAGGAGCAAAGCTTGATTTTTTTTTTAAAGCTTGATTTTTTAATGTTTGATAAAACTCAAAGATTCTAGCTTCTGGGATAAGAATTCACTATTTAACAAAAACTGCTGGGAAAACTGGAAAATAGTATGATAGAAACTAGGCATAGACCAACATCTTATACCATATATCAAGATAAAGTCAAAATGGGTACACAATTTAGATATAGAGGCTAATTCTATAAGCAAACTAGGAGAGCAGATTACCTGTCAGATTGATGGAGTATAGAAGAATTGATGACCAAGCTAGAGATAGAAAACATTATGAAATGCAAAAATCATTTTGATTACATTAAATTGAAAAGCTTTTGCACCTACAAAACCAGTACAACCAAGATGAGAAGGGAAGCAGAAAGTGGGAAACAATTTTTATAGCCAGTGTCTCTGATAAAGGCCTCATTTCTTTTTTTTTAAGTTAATTAATTAACTTATTTTTAGTTTTCAGCATTCATTTCCACAAGATTTTGAGTTTCAAAATTTCTCCTCATCTCTCCCCTACCCCCACCCCAAGATGGTAAGCATACTGATTACCCCTTTCCCCAGTCTGCCCTCTCTTCTATCCCCCCC
>CM053593.1:202420411-202448096 GCA_028646575.1 Pseudocheirus occidentalis | reverse complement strand
ATTAATGCCTCTATGGCGGGGGGGGGGAGGGGGCAGAGTGTGACTTTACAACTTAATTGCACAGGCTTATTACAAACTGATGTTGCATCTATAATACTCAAACGAAAGTGAGATTTTACAAACAGGTTTCAAACAAAAGCATCCCAGACCCCATCATTCCCCCCCCCCCCAAACAGATAGGACCCAAATTCATTTGGGGACAAGGGACAAAGGTCTCAGACAGCTGCTTCATGCTGAGAAAGGTGATAGAACTGTCCCTGCCTCACAGGGGTCCATCAGTCAAAGGGAGGGGGCTGTGCCCAATGTCCGGAACTTGGCAGATACCAAATCCAAAGGATGTTGGGTAGTGACTTCAGGCAGTGGTTGGCATTCAGTCTGAGCCATCATCTGCAAGTGGAGGGTGCTGAGCCTAGAAGAGACAAATCTGGGACAAATCTGGCAAAGAGAATAAACAAACAAGAGCCCCAAAGAAATAGGAGAAAAATGACCAGAAGTAGAGTCCTTTATATTGCTACATGCTACATAGACTTAGATACCTTACAAGCTATTAGTCTTCACTAACATAACTGTAGACCTTAAACAAAAGAGGTTTCCGACTTGAACCTCACCATTGAATAGCAGACATACATCACAAAGCTTGTCTGTCCTCTGATTATATTCACTTTGGAAGAGAGATACTTCAGAAATTGAGTCTTTTACATATACACTCAGTTACAAATGTTAGCTTTTGCTTAGTTCATGGAATAGCTACAAATTCATATTGAAACAGCAAGACGTGTTTTGCTTTACAACTCATTATATCAGTCTAGCAATAATTTCAATTGAAAACTTTGTAGACCTTTCAAAACATCTTTTCTAACAATAAGGATGACAGTCTCTTCTGAGAGACCATACTCTTTATCCCACACACAACTTTAGTAGGATAGTTCACCTGAGAAACCACACTCCGTCCCACACAGGCTTGAACTAGAGTAATGTCTATCTGACTGGATAAGGGAATTAGTAAAAAAAAGAAAATGCAGGATTTGGCATCTGATTGAATGGATAGTGAGGAGTGTGAATTCAGTTGAGGATAATGTCAAGATTGTGACCTCAGGTGACTGAAAGGATGATGGTGCCCTTGACAGAAATGAGGAAGTTGGGAAGAAAAGTAGATATGGAGAAGAAAGAATTATGTTTTGGTTATGTTGTGTTTGAAGTGTCCTTGGGACTTTTCTCTTTTGACCAGGCTTGTGATTTCCTTGATGTAGGTGGTTTTGGACTACTCTATAGAGAGAGATGAAATGTCCCTACCTGGGTAGATCTGTACTTTTTGTGCCTAGGGACATTAATAGTTTAAGTGACTCGCCTAAAATCATCCAGCACAGCCAATAATATACTGATAAGTAGCATTTGTGTAGCACTTTAAGGTTTGCAGTGTGCTTTACAATTATCTCATTTTCTCCTTACAGCAACCTGGGAAGTAGGTGTTGTTATTCCCCCATTTTATGGATGAGAAAACTAAGGCAGATAGAGATTGTGACTTGCCTAGGTGACATAGCTAATACATATCTGGGGCAAGATATGAACTCCTCTTTTCTAGGTTCTAAATCCAGCACTTGATCCACTGTGCCACCTATTTGTGGTTAAGCACATATACTTGCCTACTATCCCATCCCATCCCATCCCGAAGCAGGAATGGGGGTGTGGGGCAGGATAAACCATGTTGGGGCTAGGGACAGACAGAAGAGGACAGGAGACATATAGGAGCTGGGGACAGACACACAGTACCAGAGCATAGAGATACAATGCAGGCTGGACATGTAGGTAGGTGGGAGGAGTGGGGCAAGGTCTCCTCTCTCAGCACTAGTGGTCTCAAGCTAAGCCCTCATGATGATCTCTCTGCACGTCCATTCTTCTAGAGGGCTTTTGTTGTTGGGTGGGAGGCCAAGGAGTGCTGAGCTGAGAGAAATACATAGTAAAGTATTTTTAGTAGTAAAGAGAAATACATAGTACAATAAAGTTAACATAGGTATTTTTGTAATGCAGATTTCTTTCAGAATTCTTTACACAAAGTAGAATTTGCATGATGCAAATTTATGTAAAGTGACAACTGTCTATACAAGGTATTATATTTATCTTATTGATGCAAAGATGATAAATAATAAAAGATGATAAAAAACGGTAGTTGATAAAGGCAGTAAAATTACATAAAAGAGAATAGGGCCTATTACAATGCTTTATGCAGCATCCATAGGTGTGTCATCTAGAAAACAAGCCAGCTAAGGAGACTGAGGAGTGACTAGACAGATTGGAGAACAAGAACTACCATCCTGAAAATCCAGAGAGGGGAGACTATCCAGGAGGTAAAAATAGCCAAATACTCTCAAATGTAAGAGAGGTAGAAAAAAAGGGTGGGCAAACTCCATCAGATTTTGGCTTTTAAGAGGTCCTTAGTAATTTTAAGAGAGTGATTTTTTTTAAACTGAAATTGTCTTTTGTAATCTCTTTGAAAGGCAGTACGGATAAACATCTGGCCTGGGAGTCAAGTCAGAAAACTGTGGCCATGGGCAAGAAGCTTTATCTCTGTGTGCTCTTAGGAGCTTCTAAGACTATAAATTACAGATGAATTGCCATTCTACATTAATAGAAGAACTTTACACACCAGGAGTCCTTGGAACTATTGAAATCACAGATATACAGTGGAATAGAATATGTACACAAAACACAGTAGTGTATTTAACCATAGTGATCTAGTGTTTGATAAACTCAAAGACCCTAGCTTCTGGGATAAGAACTATTTGACAACTGCCTGGAAAATTGGTAGAAACTAGGTATAGACCAACAATTTACGCCATATATTTTGACTAAGATAAGGTCAAAATGAGAACATGATTTAGACATGAAGAGTGATGATAGAAGCAAATTAGAAAAGCAAGGAATAGTTTACCTGTCAGATCTATGGGGAAGTGAAGAATTTATGTCCAAACAAGAGATAGAAAGCATTACTAAAATGCATAATTCTGATTATATTAAATTTAAAAGGTTTTACACAAAAAAATCAATACAATCAAGATTAGAAAGCAGAAAGCTAGGAAACAATATTTGTAGCAGATATCTCTTATAAAGGCCTCATTTCTCAAATATGAGAACTGAATCAGATTTATTAACATACAAATTATTCCCTGATTGTTAAATAGTCAAGGGGCTATCTCCAGCCATCCTGGTGTATATCTTGCCTCTGGATCCAGATGGCTCTGGAGGAGAGAGTGAGGCTGGTGACTGCACAGCAGTCTCTTATGTAAATCCAATTCACTTGTAAGTCATGACATCACCTTCTTGATGTCATGGTCCTCTTCAAGAATGAAGGACAAACATCAGTAACAACAACCACCTGTGATAAATGATCACAGAATAAGAACAGGCAGTTTTCAGAAGAAATCAAAGCTATCTATAGTCATATGAAAAAGTGCTCTAAATCACTATTGATTAGAGAAATGCAAATTAAAGTAACTCTGAGGTACTATCTTACATCTATCAGATTGACTAATATGACAGAAAACAAAAGTGATAAATGTTGAGAGGGTGTGGGAAAATTGGACATACTGATGCATTGTTAGTGAAGTTATGAACTGATCAAGCCATTCTGGAGAGCAGTTTGGAATTATACTCAAAAGGACAATCAAGCTATGTGTACCCTTTGATCCACTGATACCATTACTAAGTCTATTTCCTAAAGAGATAACAAAGGGAAATGACCTAAATGTACAAAAATATTTATAGCAGTTCTTTGTGGTGGCAAAAAATTGAAAATTGAGGGGATGCCCACTAATTTGGGAATGGCTGAACAAGTTGTGGTATACAGATATAATGTAATACTATTGTGCTATAAGCAGTGATGAGCAGGAAGATTTCAGAAAAACCTGCAAAGATTTTACCTGAACTGATTTGTACACAGTAATGGCAGCATTGTGTGATGACCATCTCTGATAGACTTAGCTCTTCTTAGCAAAACAATGATACAAGATAATTCCAAAAGACTTATGACATATCCAGAGAAAGAACTGATAGTCTGAATGCAGATCAAAGCATATTATTTCCACTTTTTTTGGTGATTTTTTTTCCTTTTGGTTTCTTGTTATACCACATAATATGGGAATGTTTTATATAATTGCACATATTTAATCTATATTAAATTACCCTCTTATGAGGGAGAAAATTTGAAACTCATTAATTTTCTTTAAAAATGTTTAAATTGTCATTACATTGGAAAAAATAAAATACTGTTTACAAAGGAGGTGGGGAAGAAATCAAAGATATAACAACAACCCTCTTACCTACCCCCCAGCAAACAAAAACTTTTCCCAGATTAATAATCTGGTTATTAGCAGAAGCAGAACAAGATCTTTTGTCTCTTGCTTTTTCCTTTATAGTATATTATCTATAGTCTATATACACCATGCTTTCTCTAAATTAATAGTTCATAAAATGGTGCTGGCCCTGGCCAAAAGGTAATTGAAAAAGCACAAGATTTTTATTATCAGATGCACTTAAATGAACTATGCATATTTGGAGGGAGTCTTTCACATTTCACAGTGAGACATGAGTTTAAAAAAAACTAGAAAAAGAATTGATCAGAAAAGCTGGTGGACTCTATAGCAGTAAGCGGTGATAAGTCAACAAATAATTCATCTATTGCAGAATATTGACTTTTTCAGAACTCATTTCTGACCATAGTTTATGCCTTGAACAGTTTTAATAATGTAATAAAACTAGTATCCCAAATGATGAGCAGGTAAGGGAAGATTCACCATTCTTACATGCACTGATACAGCAGATTCCTAGGAAATAAAACACTCAGTTGTTGGCAGTTATCACTGCCTTACAGCATTCAAAGTTGTCACAGATTTACTTATCGTTTTTATAACCTACTCCAATGTAAGAGGTAGAGTTGTATTCAGAATATGTTTTAGAAGAGTGACCATAAGAATATTTGATCCATTGTGTAAAGCATGTTGAGTCATCATAATGATATTGCATTATTAATTATACCTCATATGCGATTGACAATCTTTCATAACCCCTTTAGAAGGGTGTGTTTATATTATCATTCTTTTTTTACAAATGAGACAGCCATGATTTATTATTTGAGGTCACCTAAATTATAAAGAGTGGAAATGGACCTAATAACTCAGTTCTATCCAAGAGCCTTTTTTAAGTATCATACCTTACTGTGTCCGATTCAAGATGCAGTTTTAATATCGCATGTGCCTGAAAATCTGTTCAGAGCAGTTAAGGAAAACTGAAGAAATGGTATTTTAGTGCTGTGCTTCTTCTGGCATAATTCTTGAAAACAGAAATTTTATCTTTTTCAAAATGTTTCTCAGCAGTAGTTTTTAAAATGAATCTTGTTTACTCCATAGTACACTAACCAGTGTAACTGTTCCTGACTTTTCTCAAACTACTAGACCTTTCCCTTTAACATACCCAAAGATGAAACTCTCTTCTTCTGTATTTAAGAAAATTGAGTCCATTTAGTGTGAGCTTCCTTATCTGTCATCACAGCAAACTCAGATTTCCCTTATCTCTATACATTTGCTCCTCTCCTCTGAGATGAGGTGTTATTCCTTCTTACCTTAGTTTTACTTCTTCACCTGTTTTCAGCCCCATTTCTTCTTCTGCTTTTACTATTTTGTTCCCTCTTCAGCATCTTCAGTCTGGAGCAACCTCTTTCAGACACTGACTAGCTCTTTGTCCTAGGGCAAGTCATCCGACCTTTTCCTGACTTTCCTTACCTCTCTTTCCTTGTGTGCAAAATGAAGGGGTTGAATTTTTGATGACTTAATGTCCATTCTAAATCTACAATCCTATGATTCCCTGTCTACTGGTTCCTTTACAAACTGTCTAGAAATAGCATACTTTGTCCAAGTCTATACTTGCTCCCTCCTTGGACAAATTAGCCATTTTTCTCACTCCCAGTGTGGTCAGACTTCTTAAACATACTGCCAACTGCTTGCTCCTAAAATTGAGACTTCTGTACCTTCCAAGAAGAGTAATGTGGAACAGTACTGGAAGTTCAGATTGGAATCAGATCCTCAAGGCTCTTTGATGTTAGGCTCATGGAATTGATCACCTCCAAAAAATTGTCACCACTCACTGATTTACCAGTTTCCAGTTTCATCATTTTTCCATTCTGTAAGGTTCCAAACCCTTTACAAGGAAGCCAGAGTATAGTTTTCTACAAGTTGCTTCTTTGCAACTTAGACCTATTGCTATTAGTTTGCTCTCTTGGTCCAAAAGCAAATCTTCAACTCCACATTGCTTCCTGTATTTACCCTGTATGTCCTGATGTATATGTGTCGTTTACCCAGTTTGAACATAAGCTTCTTCAACGGCAGATTCTGTTTGAACTTTTTGTTTGTATCTCCATTGCTTAGCAATGCTTGAAACACATGTATATATTAATGTGTGTTGATTTTAGACTGTTATTGCGTGAAAATTAACATAAATTGCCGACACGAAAAAGGTGCTAAGTATTTGAAAGCACAAATTGAAACCATTTCTATTTCTTCCTCTTTTTTTTTTCCATTTTAAGTGGACAGTAAAGAGGTTAGATTTTAGTTCTCTACTAAATAACTGAAAATTCTCAGCATTGGCCAGTCATTTAACTTTTCTGAGTCTCAGTTTTATTATCTGTAAAAGGATAATTTTCTATAAGTACTTAGCCCCCAGAGCTGTTGTGGAAATCGGAAAAGTTTGTAAAGGACTTTGTAAGGCACTTTACAAAACAGCACTTCCTGCGAGTTCCTTCACCTGCCCTTTATACACAGTTCTTGTGTGAAGCACTGTATAAATGTCAACTATTGTTAACATTTTCTAAAATTTGAGTTTATATTTCTGTTACAAAAAGATTCAAGTGTTTACAGGCTCTTTATTAGGAAATGGAAGTATTAAAATGATTACATATTTTGAAATACCACTAGTAATGGAAGATTAATCAGAAGTAAAGATAGAAAATAATTTCAGAAGTGCTAGGTATAATTTTATCCTAAATACCTCACTCCCCTTGACACCTCTTAGTTCTCTCAGGTGAGGCAGAAAGGATTTTGCTTATTTTTCCCCCCAATTTGTATTGAAATTGTAGTTCTTTAGTCAGTTAGACCCTTCCAGTACCAGAGTTGTTCCCTGGGAAGAATGGGTTTAAGCTAGTAGTATTTAGAGTTATAGTTATATTCCTCTGGAGCTATTTGTAATAACCATTAACCAGGTGTAATATTCAAGCTTAGAATTAAGAGGTCTTGTAGGCCCTCAGGTTGTGCTTGAAAGCCACCAGAGTATCAATTGAAAAGCTTTGTCTAAACCCCAGATTGGAACTTGGTATCTTTTCTGTGTTAGGGCCAGATTTAGTAAATGACTGCTACAGATTTGTTATAGTCCTTGCGACGGAAACCAAATATTTGCTTAATTCACTCCTAGAGAATGATTTAGGCACTGGAAGGATCAATTTTGTTTTTGCCATTTTAAAAAATGGTTAGATTCTCTTAAGCCAGTATTTATGTAGTACTTTAAGATTGACAAAGTATTTTACAGATATTATCTCATTTTTTTCTTATTGCAACCTTGGGAAGTAGGTGCTATTAAAATCATCTCTATTTTACAGATGAGGAAACTAGGGCTAACAAGTTAAGTGACTTTGTCCCAGCTTCACACAGCTAAAAAATGTCTGAGGTTGAATTTAAATTCAAGTCTTTGGATTCCAGATCCAGCTTTCTCCACTGAGCCCACCTAGCTGCCTCTAAATGTAAACAGTCTGATATAAAGACTATTTTAAAATATAAATATATACATATACACACACATGTACACACATATAGCCTTTTCCCCAGTTACATGTAAAAGTAATTCTTAATATTCTTGGGTTTGTTTTTATTTTTGTTTCTTCAAGTTCTAAATTTAAGTTCTAAATTCTTTCCTTTACTTCCTTCCACTCTACCTGAAATGGAAAGCAGTTTGGTACAGGTTGTACTTGTGCAATCATGCAAAGCATATTTCCTTATTAGTGGTGTGAAAGAAAACACACAAAAAATAAAATGAAAAATAGTATGCTTTGATGGGTCTTCAGACTCGATAGTTCTTTCTCTGGAGATAGATAGCATTTTCTGTCTTTGGAATGTAAAGACTGTTTTCTAAAATTCAGAGCATTTGTTATATGTTAGCGCATATTTTTTAATAAACTTTTTTTTTGACAAATAGAAGAAATTATAAAAGGTCAAAGTAGGTATATTTCATAGATTCCTTATTAGAGCTAGAAAGGACTTCTGATTATAAACTGCCTCATCTAACAGATGAGAAAACAGTGTGATTGTATTTTGTACAACAATAAATAAGATGAAATGAAAAATAATCCATTAGGGTGTGATAAATATTCAAAAGCCTTCATTAAAATCCTAACCTGCCTCATTGTGGCAGGCAAGTAAAAGCTATGCCTCTTGGTAGGTGTTCTACAAATTACCAAGTTATATATATCAGTTATAAACTGGATGCTTATATGCCTATCCCAGGACATAGCCTTGCTTTAATGGAGTTTATCACCTACCATGTTGACCCAATAAAGCCCAACTAAGTCATAGAAGATAAAAAATCATTGTATAAAAGCATAAAATAGAATTTACGAGGAACTGATTCAAAATCAGAAATATAAATTAGTAAGGGCAGTTTTTAGATGGGCAATTTACAGAAAAACAAATAATGTGCAGATTGTAAATATAAATGTTTATCTCCACGCATGGAAATTATAGCTTCCTACTATCCCCCAGTACCAATGAAATTGACCTCTGAAATATGTACTGAATTTAATGAAAACCTAAAAATCCAAATAACCTTTAAAAAGTTGAATATTGAGTGCATACTAGAATTTAAATTTTAAGTTAAAAATATTTATAGTCTTGTTATAAGAAAAAAATAGGTCATATGCCTAAATGTTTTGTGGGAGAGTTTTTTATATATAGTCTGAGGTTATTTTTAAAATAGTCATTAAATTACCAGTCAGTTGGCATATATGAAATTCCCATATAAAATTGCAAATATAAGTTTTCAAGATTAATGAAAGTCCTCTGTAGATTTGCTCTAACCTGGTTTGGGGGAGCCCATGGTGTAGACCAAACCAGGTTTTGGTGAGGGATAGCCCTCGTTTTCTTTATCTTTAAATTGAAATCAGATGCAATGATGGAGTACAAGATCTCTTATTTCCCTAATTAATGACTAATTCTGTTGTTTAAAAAAAATTTTCATGGTTGGAGTTCACAAAGCAAACCTGTATTGTGCCATATTCTGACATTTGGGCATACATTTTTAAGCTTTTTTGTAATTTTAGAAGAGTTTATTAAATTTTAATTGCCCTCGTAAAAGAAGTGGGCATTTGGCATTTATGGAAATCTCAGTAGAGGGAATGAATGAATTGTGTTGACTGTTGAATTTTTTTAAAACAAAACACATAGTGTTGTTAAAGCTCCTATTTAAGAAAAAAATTAACAGAAATTTGTAGGATTTTTAAAATAGTTCCTACAAATTAGAAGGAAAAGATGAGAACTCATTCAAGCATGATAACTAAATTGACCTAGGAACTGATAAGCCCTTCAGTTGTACTGTGAGTTCCCTCACCTGCAATGCAGTGCTGTGTATCTGCAGCTAGGTGGTAGAGACATGACTTTTTTCATTCACAAGATCTGCTGTGTGCAGGAAAAAACAGCCCTCTGCGTGGGGGAGGGGGGGAGAGAGAGAGAGAGAGAGAGAGAGAGAGAGGAGAGAGAGAGTGAGAGAGTGTGTCTGTGTGTCTGTGTTGGCTGATTAAACAAGCTGGTGTTTGATTGTTAATGGCTCTTTCTAAAGCTGTTCAGCAGTCTTTTGACCTGATTCTACCAATGGGAATCCGAGCTTCCTGCAGGTATGTTAGGTTATTTTTTTTTCTTTTGTTAATTTTTTTTTTCTTTATTTGATCCTTTTTTGAAGAACAAGTATGTCATTTTTTGTGAAGGGGGTTCTTGTGCAGAGCTCACAAAAGCTGATTCTGGCTTACATACAGAAGTGTAGGTGTAGATGTTTGCCTCCCTTGCAAATGTGATTTTAGGGGCAGAAAAAGCATGCTGCAAGTGCAAGTCTTGTAATTAACAAGAGAAACTGATGTTGAAAATAAGAAATGAGTAGTTTTGTATATATGAAAGCAACGCTTTTTAGCTGTTCAAGCTCTTGGTTACCAAATTCACATATACTAAGCTTGTAGAGTAGATATGTTTTTAGGGATTTTTTTTTAACAAAGAGTTTGCATATTAAATATAAATAAGCAGCCGAGTGCTTTGTTTTCTTTTTGGTCTTCCTGCAGTAATATAATCTTCATCTGTAAAAAGAGGTAGGTGGTATTTGTTTATATGAGTATTTGTTTCCTTTTTAGGAGACCTGGTTTTTTAGCAGTGCTTGAAGCCTGATAAATGGCACTGATGTTTTACTTTACACCAGGTATTTGTACTTTCCAGTATCTACCTAGATTATGGAAAATTCAGTCTTATATCTAAGTTCAGTCTTATATCCAGGCTATCATGACATTATAATAATAATTATCCCTTAAATTCTTAGCATACTTTATAGTTTACAAAGCATTTCACATACCTTAAATCATTTTAATTCGTACTACTGCTCTGTTAAGGGAGGGTAAGTCAGGAATCAAAAATTAAAACCGAAAGAGAAAAGCAGCTTGCTAAAGGTCACATAGTAAGTGACAGAAGAGCGAAAGCTAGCACTCCTATGGTGGAGGCTAGTTCAGTGCTATTATACATTATACTTCAGTGGGTTGTTTTTGGTTTTTTTTGAGTAGTTTATATGACTGAGATGTTGTAATTGTTTGATAACCTGTCTAAAATAATTGATTTGCTGGGGTATTATTAGTTTTGGTTTGTTTGGGGGGGCGGGGAGGTTGCTTTTGTTTTTGTTGTTTTTTGACCTAGTGTACTTCCTTGGACTTCTTGATGTTGAGTGAGTAGGTATGGTCGATAACATGTAATAAATAATGCAATAAGTTTATTCCATTTACAGGAATGATTGTAGGTGTATGCAGTGTATGTGTGGCCTTGTTGAATATTTCTGGTAACTTCTTTGAAAGGCAAATGCAGGAATCTTGTGCAGGATAATAGTAGGTACTGTATGGAAAATATTGACTATATTACTTCTTTAGTACTTAGTCATAAAAGAAGCCATTTCACTCACAGTGGCCAGAAGCTTAATTTTAAGAGGGCATATCATTTGTACAATTACTATTTAAATGATCTTTAAAAAACACTTCCATTTCTACCTAGAAGAGTTACTGTATCTGTTAGCAGAAAGTCTTTTATTTAAAACAAATACTTTAATACAGTAATTAATATATTCTTGCTTGTTATATGGTAAAAGGAGAAAAGAGGAAAGTTTGAACAACCCACTACTTGGTTTTGTGATAGTTGAAGTTGAATATAAATGGGTCAAATGGCTCATGGCTGGAGCTTGAAAGATCTGAGATTCTGTGTCATAGGAGAGGATACTCATCATGTTCTGTAAGACATTGATACAACCTGTGTTTTATGATAAAGTTGTTAACAACTCCCTACTCCAAGTTGGAAATATCTCATGTTCCAGAAGGTCACTGTCTCTTTCCCTCCACTCTTCCTAACTCTGGTGAAGTAGTTTTGAGGGACAGTCATAAGGAATGTGCTGCTGTCCCATTCAATACCCTCACTTTACAGTCCATTAGAAACTGGAACTAGGTGCTGGGATGCTGAAATACAGGAACTGAATACTAGAGCAGATGAGAACAGGAGTGAGATAAAGCCAAGAAATTGTGAGTATTTATTTAATGAGGCCTTGGGGACCCGTGACAGCCTCTACCAAAATCGTCTGTTACCGTGTTATTCTACTTATTTTGTGATGTCTAATTTCTTTGCTTTAAAAAGCTGTAGTAGTAGTTGTTTTTTAATCATATTCTGTATCAAACACAAACTCCTCCTGGTATTCAAAGCTCATAATTAGTCTTAACTACTTTGTGCCTCTCCAACTTCATCTCCTATATTCCCAGTTTAACTCCATTGATCCAACCAGGGTTACTTGTTATAGCACTCTAATAAAACTTGGAAAATCTAGACTCTGTAACTGTTTTGATCCCATTCTCTCTTCATGGGAATGCCCTGTTTCCTCCTATTCCTCTCAACCTTGCTTCCACATATCCCTTGAGAGAACTGACCTCTTGAAATTTGCCTTCTCTGAGGAACCTTTCCTGATAGATTGATACTTCTGATGGCTTTTTATTGTTCTCTCCTCCCCCTCTCCACTCCAGTATTTAATTTGTATATTTACGTTTTTTACTTGATACGTTTTGTAATTCTTGTCATTTAACATAATACAAGTAGATTATTTACTTCTTGAAGACAAAGTATCTCCTCCCTTTAACATTAATTTATACAATTTTTTTTCCATTAAGTTCCTCCCATTTAGAATTGAAAGGGTCCTTAGAGACCATCATAAACATTTAATTGAACACAGACTTTTTTTTTAAATCTTTAGAATGGAGAGAGTCATTATGGTATAGTGGATAAAGAATTGACGTCAGAGTGAAGAAGACCTGTGTCCAAGACTCTTGTGGGGCTATATGACCCTGGACATATCATTTAACTTCCCATTGCCCTTAAGTAAATGTATCAACAATGCAGTATTCACAGTGCCTACAGTAACTGTAAATATGCTAATATGGTTATTAATCACAAAATGTGACAGGCTGTCTACATGGGGGATATAGCTGGAACATTTACTCAGATACCAGAAAACTGAGTCCCAAAGCCAGAAAGTCAGAGCCATCACAGTAGTTATGAAGTTGGCACATGGTAGTTAAAGTAGTGAACATCCACATTCTCAAGTCTTCAAAACAGGACAGGCTACCTCAGGCAAAGATCCTTCTCTCCTCACGGCAACTGTTCAGTGTCCACGCAGCTTGCTCCCAGCAGCTCCAGTCCCACCGCAGTTCCCGTGCCTGGCAGTCCTCAGCAGGAGACCTTAGCAGAAATTCTGGCTGGCTCAGAAAAAGGAGGTTGCATCGCAGTCACAGCCGCCACTTCCAGTCACTGCACTGACTCTAGCTTAGCTTTGGCTTCTTCTTGCCCCACCCCTTCCTGCTACGTCAGCAAATTCAAGGGGCATGGAAGATCTTTAAATCCCATAACTGTTACAGTAACTCCTACAGGGCAGTTGTTAATAGAAAGCTTTAATCAGCAGTGAAATCACAGGATCAGAAAAAAAGCCAATCATATTGAATGTTTTATTACTGCACTATCACTTTCTGCCCTTACATAAGATGGTTTCTGATGTTATAGAAATATTCTAGATTGTATGCTTTTTTATCTCTTTAGTATTATGTTTAGAATTTAGATTTATCTACTCCTGCATGGAGTCAGAAATCTCTAATAGAGTAGCTCTTTCTTACTAAGGTAATTATAATCAGTCTGAGGCAGTAATAACCCTGAAATTAATCTTAATAACCTGAGATTGAGTCAAGTGCTAAATTTGACCTTTGCGTAAAGAAGAAAAAAATTCAGTACATAGGTCTTACAGGCCTGGTCACTAAAACTATAATAATAGCATTGAAATTCTATAAATGGAGTTTGTTTTTTAACTGAAGAAAATACTATCCAAAATATCCAAATGGTAGCATCATGCATTAGGTCACCACTTACTCTTACTAGGTATAGTTCTCTTTGTATGTTTCAAAGATTACTATTATACTGGTACTATTCATGCACAAAGTAAAACGCTCTCTGGTTAAGAGTTTCACCAATATTCAGAGAATGTACCTCCTTTATTGCCTTATCATCCTGATAAAATTTACAGAAAAGGAGATAAAAATTTTCAGGATAAATATTAAGGTACTTCTGTACCTTCAAATGGAATTGAAGTGGAAATGGTTTGTTCTTTGTTAGACCAGAAACTCAGCACAGAGGCCCTGTCTCCCATTCTGAGAATGACCTCCCAGAACAAGAGGAAGAAATCCTAGGGTCAGATGATGATGAACAAGAAGATCCTAATGATTATTGTAAAGGTAAGACCTTTTATATGAGGAGGCAGGCACTGTACCTGTTTGATTGCATTTTTTAGAATGATTTCTGCTTGCTTCTGTTTCCATTTCTCAGACACAAGAAACTAAATTTGTTAATAATTTTGCTAATTCAAACTTTTGTCTCTGTGGTGTCTCTGATGTAGGTATTGCCTCCACTGATACCAGTCAAAACCTGTTATGGTACTTTTCAACCTATAACATTCTTGTCCATGTCTTTCCTCCCTACATCCTTGATAGAAAATCCATCCAACCCACTCAGGACCTTCTCTGGTTCTTGAAATGAACTTTAAATCTATTTTCTCATGTTCAGTGTATGACCAGCACATCTACTTGTCTCATCTCTCTCTCTCTCTGTCTCATTCACACTCATACACACACAGTGTTGCTGCCTGCCTATTTTCCCAGTCATCTTTCCTTCTGTCCCCTTGGTTTGATTGTAATTTTGATTTTTTCCAAAGTCATGATGTTCCATGATTTTGAACCATATAGCATCACCAGGAAAATAAAATAATTGCTTCTTTTTGGTTATAGCCAGAAGTTACATGTATGTATGTATTTGTATAATAGTTCTGTATTTAAGTGCTTGAAAGATCCATTTCATGAATGTGAGTAGTTACATCTTAGTGGGTATTATGAACTGCTGTGGCCAAAAGAAATCATTGATAGTTATTCCTGTGATGAGTCTTTCTACACTTTAGACAGGGTAGTCTTTAGACAATAGACACTGTTTACTAGGTCCTTACTTTTAGAGTCTTTCCAGCTTGGTAGAAACTGTTGAAGCATTTATCTTCCTGGGTTATAACCTTTCAACCCGTGTTCACCTCTCCCTAAGATTAGATGCCAGAATAGAACTTTAGGATAGGTTTAACTAAGTAAGGGGTTATTAATGAAAAGTATCAGTGTTTGGGATAGTCTTAAAATTTTTTTTTTAATTCAATTTTATTTTGTTTTCAGTTCTGAATTCTCTCCCTTCTCCCCACCTTCAAACACTTTCTCCCCTCCCCCATTAAGAAGACAAAAAACTTAAGTCCATTATAAATATGTACCTTCATGGGTCAGAGGGTATTCAGTTTAATACGTTTTGGGTGGTATGCCAGATAGCTTTCCAAGAACGGTTGGGCCAGTTTAGAGTTCCATTTACAGTGCATTAAGAGATCTATATTTATCCTTTGATAGATCCTAGATCTATTAAAACCAATCTTTTATGGATGACTTTAGTTTGAAGTCAACTATCCTGTTCTCCCATAAAGCATTCCTAGATCTTTAAAGTATTTCTTATTATCATATGTAGCTTACCAGTATCATCACCAGCTTGTCAAGGATTTCATCTGTTTAAGTGTATGTGTGTGTTAATAGAAATACATTGAAGATTATCATTTCATCCTAATGAAACTTCTGAAAGCATACAACTAATTGGAAGGAGGAAATGGGTCTAAATTTCTTTTTCTGAGTATTGCAAAGAATGAGTTTTATCTCTTTTTTAATTAAAATCTATAAACTGGAAGGAGGTTGACTTTTCTCCCCTCTCCATTCCCCATCCCTGTTTCTTCCAGGAGGTTATCATCTTGTGAAAATTGGAGACCTGTTCAATGGCAGATACCATGTGATCCGAAAACTGGGTTGGGGACATTTTTCAACAGTATGGTTATCATGGGACATTCAGTAAGTTTTACAAGTCAGTTTAGTTAATTGTCTTGATTTTTGTTTGTTTTTTTTGTTTTGGACAAAACACTGGGTCCTCATTCTTAACATCTGCTTTTGGTGAACTTTTAAAGCCTTTGGGCAATAACCACTGCTTCTTTCCTATAAAATGGGAATTTCAGTAACCTCAGAGACAAGAGGTAATTGAAAAAAGAGCCATGATATATTTTGACCTCCTGAAAACATGAAATGTATTATTTGGTATATAAATTAATTTTAAAAATTCTTTCCCTCTAACACTCCTAATTTGAGGCTTAATTACTTTTTTAAATGTATCAGGTATCCAAAACAAGAGAAGTAGAAAAGAAAATACTCTGTTTTAGTATTTCCTCTTCCAGTTTTGATTTTTCTCTAGGATAGAGTTCCTTGGCTCTGCAAGTTAAACTTTCTCCTGAAAAGTATTGACAGTATTAAACAGTGAGATTCTAAAATTGACATACAGATATTCAGATTATTAGTGAGTATATTTGTTCTCTTTTTAATTACTTGTAGTGTGTGTGGTTTTTTGTTTGTTTTTGGTTTGAGTATTTTAGAATTTTTGAAAATTATTAAATGATAGTCCCCTAGGTGTCACAGTTTTAACCATAGAAATAAATGTTATATGATGAGACCTTTTTTGTTGTGTAATTTGCCTTTGTCGTGATACAAAATACAGTAGTAGTAGTAGTATTCTGCTGTATGTAGCTGGCCGCTTCTTTATCATTGTGTTTACACGTAGGTAAGGAAGGTGTCAGAGCTCATAGTGTTTTGCCATTTGGTACTTACAGCCTGTTTTGGGTCTAACTTTTTTTTTTGGAGGGGAGAAAGACAGGACAGTTGGGGTTAAGTGACTTGCCCAAGGTCACACAGCTAGTTAAGTATCTGAGGTCAAATTTGAACTCTGGTTCTCCTGACTCCAGGGCCAGTGCTCTATTTACTGTGCCACCTAGCTGCCCTGATCCACCTCTTTTTATTGTAGTAGTTGTGTTCGGGGTGAAGGGAGACATAAAGAATTTGGAAGTCAGTGTATAGAGAAAATCTAAATGAAGAAACAAAGCCATCAGGACAAGATAAAAATAAAAACTGACTTATATACTCAAGGTGTGTATTAGTTACCTCAGATAGAAACTATTTGATTATAGAGGGAAAGCCAGATAGGTATTTATAGTGATCTTTTATAAAGTTCTCCTCTTAACTTCCTTCTACCAGTTCTAACATGGTTTTGTCCCATTTTAGGATTAACTGGCTCTGTCTCTTCCATAGGGGGAAGAAATTTGTGGCAATGAAAGTAGTGAAGAGTGCTGAACATTATACTGAAACAGCCCTGGATGAAATCAGACTGCTCAAATCAGTGAGTCTCAGTTGCATGTGTTTGCCTAAATGAACTGTTTTCAATGTTTAGATCTCAACCTAGCTAGAGGAGTAAAAGAAAAAATATCAGCGTGTTCAGTGTATACAGTATATGAAAAATATTATAATTTGCTTCTTGACTTCCTATTGACATATTACCTTTTTTAAAGTATAATTTTTACTGACATTTCTTGTTTTCATTTCTCCTTAACTTACCAATATATTTCTCTCTTTGTCACTACCTAAAGAACCTTTCTTGTAACGAAGAATAAAAAGAGGAAGGAGAACTGATCTGCACACCACCTCAGTCTGACAGTTCCCTACTTCTGCAAAGAAGGAAGGAATGGGGACATTTTTACCTCTTTGAAGCCTATCTTGATTACCATTTCACAGCATTGTTTCTTTTCATTTTCACTTAAATTGTTGAAATATTTAATATTTTCCTGGCTCTTAATTTACTTTCATCAGTTCATATAAGTCTTTTCATGCTCCTGAATTCTTTGTTCATATTTTCTTACAGAATGGTAATATTAGATTACTTTTCTTGTATTGCAGTCTGTTTTAACCATTTCCTAATTGATGGATATATACTTTATAGTTCTTCACTACTACAAAAAGTGGTACTATGTGTATTTTGGTATGTATAGGCCCTTTCTTTCTTGTTTTTGGTATATTATTGAGATTCTGATACTTCAGGAATACCATGAATACCATGGGTACCATGGATAAAGACATAGGTAACATTTGGTACTTCACCTGATGAATTCAATATGAAACCTTGAAAGATATTATAAAATTTTATTTCTAAATCTATAATTTGAGATCTTACACAGGAAATATTTTAATTTAACTTTTTACATAAGTCACATCTGAGTATCTCATCCTAATTTTAATTTAGAAAAACTTATTCTCATGGTCTGTGTTCACTTATCTTCCTTTACATTTCAGCCAGATTACTACCCTCTTCCTGGTCTTATTACATCGTCTTTCTAGCTTCACTGTGTTTGTACAGACAATCTCTTATGAATGGAGCATATTTTTTAAAATATCTGTATTTATTTAAAGTCTTAAAGGCCAAACTTAAGTGTTGCCTGCTCCATAAATCCTTATCTGATTCTTCTGTCAGGACTCCAGCGTCTCCTAATCATTCATCCTACTCAGATCATCTCTTGTTCATGTATCACATTCTAACCTCTGGTAATTGCTTGTATACAAGTGGTATCCTGTTCCTTTTAGTTCCTTTTATTGGTTGCTAATTAACATTGTATCTCCAGTGCCAAGCATAAGCCCTGCAAAAACTAGATATTGAACTTTTGTAAGAAAGTCAAACTTTTAATATGAATTAAAGCTCTGTTTTAGTTTCTTAGAACCAGTCCTAGGTAAAGTGTGAAGTTAGAGAAGTATGTCTAAAGAGAAACCCTAGGCATGGGTTATCCCTCCCTCTTATCTGATAAAACTGATATATTTGTGCTATTACAGCTGCCATTTTACAGAAAGTGAAAGTGAGATGGTAGTGGTTTGGGGGGACAAAGTGGCAAGAATGCTAAAGGTGGAATTTTAGGAAAATTTTACAAACCAATGGGGAAGATATATTATGGAGGGTGATCTCCACTAGCTTCTTATGCTATAATGCTACTAAGCAATACTATAATTTCCTTTAGCTCTGTAGCTATCCTCTAAGACAGCGATTCTCAACCTGTGGGTTATGTTCAATTTGTAACAATGAAAATACATCATGCATATCAGATATTTACATTACTGTTCATAACAGTAGCAAAATTACAGTTATGAAGTAGCGACAAAAATAATTTTATGGTTGGGGGTCACCACAACATGAGGAACTGTATTAAAGGGTCGCTGCATTAGGAACGTTGAGAACCATTGCTCTAAGAAAAGGAATACCTACATATATTCTGTATTTGGAACCTTTGTGGTCTGGATTTGGAATCGGAGGACCTCTTCTACCTATCTGTTTGACCTTGATTCCGTGGGCCTCAGTATTGGTTCTAAATTTATGATCTGTGAGCTTTCTGTAATTATTCTTTTTTTTAAGATGCGTTTAGTATTTTTTTTCCTCAATTACACATAAAAACAATTTTTAACGTTCATTTGTAAAACTTTTGAGTTCCAAATTCTCTCCCTTTTTCTCTCCCTACTCCCACTCATCAAGAAGATAAGCAGTTTGGTGTAGGTTAAATATGTGTAGACATGTAGAACATTTCCTTATTAATCATGTTGTAAAAGAAAACATAGATCAAAAATAAAACCTCAAGAAACATAAAGTCAAAAACTATGCTTCAGTCTCTATTCAGATACCATCAGTTCTCTCTCTGGGAATGGATAGCGTTTTTTCATCATAAGTCTTGGATCGTTGTATTGCTGAGAATAGCTAAGTCATTCATAGCTGATCATCTTACAGTATTGCTGTTAACTTTTTACACAGTAAATTTTACTTTGCAGTAGCTCATGTAAGTCTTTTTCTGAAAGCATACTGCTTATCATTTCCAGAATCTAGCACACTATTATTCCATCATAGTCACATACCACAATTTGTTCACCCATTCCCCAGTTGATGGGCATCTCCTCAATTTCTAATTCTTTGCCGCAGAAGGAAAAGAAAAAAAGCTGCTATCCATATTTTTGCACATATAGGTCCTTTTCCTTTTTTAAAAAATCTCTTTATATACAGACCTAGTAGTGGTATTGTTAGGTCAAAGGGTGTGCAGGCTTTTATGACCTTTTGGGCATATTTCCAAATGGCTCCACAGAATGGTTGAATCAGTTCACAAGTCCATTAGTATCTCATTTTTCCCCACATCCCCTTCAGCATTTGCTGTTTTCCTTTTCTGTCCTGTGAGCCAATGTAATATGTATGAAGTGGTGCTTCAGAATTGTTATAATTTGCATTTCTTCAATCTGTAGTGAGAGCACTTTACTGAAGTGGGCAACGTATATAAATGTAGCATGTCATGAAACCTTAGAAATAACAATTAACTTTTTACATTTAGGATTAATTGAATTAACAAAATTAGAATAACTTTATCTCTAGTTATGTGACTTCCTGACCTATCTCTGGGAATTATGCCTATGATCCTTGCTTACAGAATCTGAGTTGGAAAAGGATGCCTGAGACCATGTAATCCAACCATAATCCAAACAGTAAAGCCTTCTACAACATCTAAGACAAGTGGTCATTTACCCTTTGTTTAAAGTGTGGGGAACAAATACTACCTCTTTGTTCAGCCTGGTCTACTTTGTATTGCTCTAATTATTAGCAGGCTTTTTAAATTGAGCTAAAATCTACCTCTTTACACTATCAACTTGTTGCTTTTAACTATGCCATTGGGCTGTACAAAACAAGTGTAATAAACCTTTGAAGTAACAGCCTTTTCAATACTTTAATAGCTACTATAGTTCTTCCCCTTTTCCCTCAACTCATCTCTTCACGAACATCCCCAGTTCATTCGTTGTTTATATGGCAAGTCCCTGCACTTTTCCAGGTTCCTGCTCCTGGATGGCCTTCAGATTGCCAGTATCCTTCCCAAAATGTGGCACCTAGAACTAAACGTAGTATTCAAGATGTGATTTGGCCAAGATAGAGCACAGCATAACAATAACTTCCTAATTCATGCATTTCGGTGCAACATAAGATCATTTTGGCCTTTTTGGTTTCCATGTCACATTTTTGATTCATTGAACCTGTAGGCCACTAAAATTCACTGTAGGCAAGCAGATCACTAATGAAGAATCTGTTTACTTAGGGTAACACCCAAAATATTTCTGGGACAAATTAAAATTTACTCAGACCTTAGATATACTGAAAATATTTAAGTGGTCCCACTTCCCAAGATCTTTAAAAAGTTGGGAGGGCTGCTTTTAGCATGTTTATGCCTTTATTTACATACATGGGCACTTACTTGGAAAACAAAAGAACTAAGTAGCCATTATAAAAGCCTAGACCTTAAGAGGGAAAAAGTTTGTACTGGTTTGGTTGTCTTGATGTGGTTTAATACTATTTTCAGTGAAAACCTTTTGGTACCCTCAGAATTTGGCAGTCATCAAATCAAAACTTTGATTTTATGATAAAATTGAGCCCCCAGAGTCAGCTAGTGTTGGATCCAGAACTAGGAGCAGGGTCTCCAGGTTCCTTAGTTGAATCTTCTTTCCTATCATCATTCTTCACCATTAAGTCATGGATTTCATTTTCTTCCCCACTCCTTTGCATTTTGGAGGGGGGAGGGCAGGGCAGTTGTGGTTAAGTGACTTGCCCAAGGTCACATGGCTAGTAGGTGTTAAGTGCCTGAGGTCAGATTTGAACTCTGGTCCTTCTGACTCCAGGGCTGGTGCTCTTTTAACTGCACCACCTTGCTGCCCATCCCATCCTTTTCTTACCTTACAGTTCCTGTTCATATATACTTTCCTCCCGTTGACTTGTCCAAATCCTATTCATCGTTTCTGCTCATATCAAGTCCTACCTTTCCGTGAAGTAATCCCCAGTTACTCTTCTGTTGCCCTTCACTTTTGGTATCACCTTTCTCTAAAATATAAAGCCAGTAATTTAGTGGGCATTATTGGGAAAGGTATTGACAACAAATGTAAAAACATATCCTCCCCTTTAATGGATCCATGGTGTAGTTTGGATTACAGTGTTTCAAACTATACTGTATCTCATGGCTGTTCTCAGCCTTTATTCGTCTCCTTAGGCCCCCACAAATACCTCTAGCTTCCACATTTAGAGAGCATGACTCAACCTCCTATTTTACTGATAGTTGGTTAAATTGAAAGAATATTTTTTATTTATGACTGTTAGATAAAATACCAACCTAAGTTCTGGAGAAACAAGTTGACAGCACTTACATTCAAGAAGCTTATTTTCTACCAAGTAGATATAGCAAGGACATAAGTTAATAAGTACAAGACAGTTTTGAGAGAGAGTGCACTAACAAGAGGAATCAAAAGGCTACAGAGAAGGTGTGATGTGACCTCAGTATGTAAGATTGAAATTCTGAGAGGTGGAAAAGAAGTTAGTGCATTCCAGGCAGTAGGGAGTTGTATGAATGCAGGACAAGAGACACATCTTTGGTAATCTGGTATCTGGCTCAATACATATCTTTGGCAGTCATCTACAGAGATGGTGTTTGAACCCAGAGGAGCTGGTGAAGTAAACAAGAACCTAGTGAAAAGAGACAGACGTGTAGTATGCCCACAATTACTGGACATAATGCAGTTTTGTGGAGATCTGAGAAAGTATTGAAAAAACTTAAGCAGAGAGAAAGGGAATAGGTCAGAAGTGTGAAATGCTGTAAAGGTGGTAAGAAGACTGGATTCAAGAACGAGCTATTAATAGACTTGGCAATTAAGAGATCAGTGTTAACCTTAAAGCAGTTTCAGTTGAATGAAGAAGTTTGAAGCTGTATTTCAAGGGTTTAAGAGACTGAGAGGAAAGGAAATGGAAGTACTGTGGTGATGCTTTTTTTCAAGGAGATTGGCTTTGAAAAGAGGGAAGATAAGATCTCAGAAGTCTCTGTGAAGATGTAAGTTATCAAAGCTTTGGAGCACTATATATGGTATTATATCAGGAATGGTAGGATTTAGTGAGTTTTTGTTTTTAAACATATTAGTGGTGCCTTGGGTGTGTTAAGTAGCAGAAAAGGAACCTATAGTTAAAAGAATTTGAAAATTAGCTGAAATTAAATTAGAAATAAATAAATTAGGAAAATTATTATTTATTTATTATCATTTATTCCATAAATAAATTAGAAAATTAGAAAATTTATCACGGAGAGAGTGTGCTGAAGAAACCAGGAAGGATGTGGTAGACAGGTTGGCTTGGCCAATTAGTAGATCCACCTTTTCACCAGAGATAGGAATATAAAAGAGAATGATGGAGAATGCTCACAATGCTATTGTGAGATGATAGTCTTGCCCCCTTTCTTCTTTTCCTTCCTTATTCCCCCTTTTCTCCCCTTTTCTTCTCTCTTCTTTCTCCTCTCTTTGCCTCCCCTGCCCCTTTTTCCTACGGTTAATTTCTTCCCCAACTCTTATTCCTATTCTTTATCCTAGGTTTTTATGACTCTTATATTTGTTTGATAATTCTTTTCCTGAGAATAGGTTAGCTCTGTGTCTGCCCATTACTTATTTTAAATTATGTTTTATTGATCCTTTTTGTTTTTTTACATCACAACCATTTCTGGAGAAAATGTCCCCAACTCCAGCAAGTCTTTCCTTTTAACAGAGAAAGTTAGTTAGGTAAAACATACCAACACAACATGGAATTTGACAATATGCAACATTCCCTGCCCATTGTGTCCCATCTTTCCATTGAAAGGAAGGTAATAAATTTCCTCACCATTTTTCTGGGGCCAAGATTGGTCATTATAATTACAGTTGAACAGAAGAACACATTCTGATTTGTTTTCTTCTTAGGTTACTATAATAATTTTGTTGTGTTGTTTTCCTGACTCTGTTTATTTCACTTTTCATCATTCTTCCTATATTTCCATGAATTCCTTACATTTATAATTTCTTATGGTACAATAATGTTCCATTACATTTTGTTCATTTCTGTCAGTGAGAAAATTTGCTTCCAGTTTTTCATATAGGTCCATTCTTGATATCTCTCTCAAGCTCCCGACATGCATCTTAACTATTCATAAAACATTTTATGAATATAAATTCTGAGAGTCTCACCAAAACCTGCCCCAAACTGGTCTCACTCTCTCTGTCCCCAAATCTGCTTTTCCTTGTGGCAGTATTATTTTTGTCAGTGGTTCCATCATGCAGAGAGTCTTCCATTTTCAAAACCTTTGTGTTATCTTTGATTCCTCATTCTCCTTTACCCCTTGTATCTTGTTAGTTATTAGGTTCTCTTGATATTTACTTTGCCACCCTTCGTTTTGCCCTGACCATTGCTGCTGTCCTAGTCTAGGTCCTCTTGAATTTTTGTAACTACATAACAGTTCTTCCTACAGTCCATCCCTCTGACTACTGAAACAGAAATTTATCTTATGTATTCATCTGTTCATTTTACTCCATTCAAGTCTTTAATGTTTCCATATAGTACCTCCTAAATTAAGTTGAGCCTCTCATTCAGGGTCTTAAAATAAGAAGCTACTCTACTTTTTCAAGTACTCCAACTTTATGTCATAACAATATTGTTTCCTACCACCTAGTGTATGATTGATTTAAATCGTAATAATTGCTTTTCCCAAATGTGTCCTGTACTGAAGCATCTCTCTCTCTGTTTTTTCACACACTATAATTTTTACCTGGCAGGTTCTCCCTTTCCTCTTCTATAGAAATCCTACCAATCCTTTGAAGTTGAATTCAAAGTCCATTTTGTCTATATGAAGCCTTCCCTAATCCCTGTCCTTCTTCATCTTGGAACTTGCATAGCACTCTCTAATACAGTTATGTACTTTTTATTTTGTATTAAAGTAATTTGTAGATATGTAGCATTTCCCTGCTAGACTGTGTTCTACGAAATGAAATCAAGAATTTGTGTCTTATTTAAACTTCTCCTTCAGCATCTATCACAACACTTTTGCAGATAGGAAGTACTTAATGTAAAGAAAAGTTTCTGTGCTATTTGTCCTATCTTGAATCATTTAATAATTGTTTCATGGATGTTAATCTTATCTCTCACAGTAGTTTATAAGCCTTCTGTGAGCAAGAGTCATGTCATACATTTTGTGTATTCAATGAAGTGCTAGATATACAGTTGGCTCTCAACTTAATGATTGATTTTTATAAAATTGACATTTTTATAATTTAATTTTTTCCAGTTATTGAACTTTTTTTCTCCCTCCCAGTGCAAAATAAATTCCCACATTGGCCATGTCCAAAAATGTGTCTCTCATTTGGAATAGTAATCCATCATTTCTCTGTCAGGAGGTAGGCAGCATTATTTATCATTGGTCTTCTGGAATCATAAAGTCTTTCAAAAGGTTCATTTTCACAATGTTACTGTTATAGTATAGATTGCTCTCCTTATTTCACTCTGCATCAGGTCATATAGGTCTTCCAAGGTTTCTTTGAAACCGTCTTTATTATAGCACAATAGTAGTCTATTTAGTCAGCCATTTTCCAGTGGACGGGAATCCACTTAGTTTCCATTTCTTTGTCCCTGCAAAAAAAGAGTTGCTATAGATACTTTATGAAATGCTACATTGATAAATAACACAATCTCAGGAGATCCACTGTGAAATTTAAGAATTTTAATAAGGAATAAGAGGACAGGATAAAGAGAAAGAAAGAGACTAAAGGACATAGATGCTATTATCAGACAAGACCAGTGCTATATATGACCTAAGTTTTTCTCTGGCAACCTTAAATATTTAGTTATGTTTCCCTAAAAATCCTAAGTTTTACTTAGTATCTCATTATAGAATTATCTTTCATAAATCTCTAATCCTTTTTTGAAATGGGTTCATCCTTTCTCACTTATGAACTACATGGGTAATTTTACTTATCGTAAAATAACTTCTCCAGCTTTTAGGCATACCCACTAGTATTTAATATTCTAATAGTTGGTATTTGTAAAGACTTTTTGAAATTCTAAATAAATTTGATTTATATGTTATCCTCCATCCAAATGTTCATTTCTTCCCTCAAACTACTAGATTAGTCAAATATTTTTCTTTACCTCAGTCATGTTGTCTTTCCCACTAGCTGTTATATTTATATTTAACAAGCCTCTCCTTAGTTATGTGTTCCAACAGTTTTCTGGTTATGAATGTGATACTAGTCCAAAGTGTATAGCATCTAGGGTATTCTCTGGAAAGTTCTTGTGGATGGGGGTCATATTGGGTAGCTTTTTGGCTTTAGTGATTCATTTATATAAAGAAAAAATGAAGAATGCTTAGGGTATATAAAAATGATACATGCATGCTTATCCTTACAAAAGAAGTATAGAATTTCCTTTTTTTGAAAACATTTTATTTTCCAGTAACACACACACGCAAACAATTTTTAACATTTGTTTTTTAAAATTAAGTTCTAAATTCCCTCCCTTCCATCTCCCCCCCCCCATTGAGAAGGCAAACAGTTTGATATAGGTTATACCTTTGCAGTCATGCAAAATATATTTCCATATTAGTAATGTTGTGAAAGAAAACAAAAAAGTGGAAAAAAATGTAGAAGGTAAAAAAAACTATGTTGTGATCTGTGTTCAGGCTTCTCCATCAGTTCTTTCTCTGGAGGTGGATAGCATTTTTCATCAGAAGTCCTTCAGAATTGTCTTGGATCTTTGTATCAATGAGAATAGTTTAAGTCATTCATAGTTGATTATTGTGTAATACTGCTCTTACTATCTACGAAGATTTGGTTCAGTTCAGGTAACTCTTCACAGGTTTTTGTGGAAGCATCCTGCTCATCATTTCTTACAGCACAATAATATTCCATTACTATCATTTCTCAATTTTTTTGCCACCACAAAAGAACTGATGTCAGTATTTTTGCATGTATAGAGCCTTCCCCTATCCCCTTTTTAAAATCCCTTTGGGTACAGACCTAGTAGTGGTATTGCTGGGTCAAAGGGTATATGCAGTTTTACAGCTCTTCAGGCATTGTTCCAAATTGTTCTCCAGAATGATTAGTCCAGTTCACAGCTCTACCAACAGTACCTTAGTGTGAGAATTTCCTTCCCTTCTAACTATCCCCAGTCAAAGCTATATACTTACCCATAAGACAAGCCTAATTCAAGAAAATGGGTCTGGAAGACATGCATATACTGAATATCTTATCCCATGCTAAGTGTGGAGTATAAAGTTTCTTTATTTTAAGACATGGAGAGTCTACTATGGCCCTTAGACTGAACTTAGTTGATTATGTTACCATGAGACAACTTAGTATAGGTGCAACTATGAAGAGTTCTTGAAATTGATTATTGTCTTACTACTTTTGAGGACTCACTATGACCGCTTGCTCAGAGCATTACTGATACCAGGAAGGTACACTGTGCTTAGACCTTTAGATATCCGCCATCATATTATCAAGTGCTTAAAAGGAGCCAGATAAATGTAGATAAATCAAGATAATCATTGCTTGTGTTGCTTGTCTACCTTTGACTAAATACTATCTTTTCCTCCATATATATATACAGGTTCGCAATACAGATCCCACCGATCCAAATAGAGAGATGGTTGTTCAACTTTTGGATGACTTCAAAATTTCAGGAGTGAATGGGACACGTATCCTTTCAAAAAATTACTATGGGAATGAATTTTGTTATATAGTAACAGTTTCAGACCAGAGAAAAGAATGGTAATTGGTACAACATATTTATTGTGAATCCAAGCTTCAATAAAGCTGTTCCACTTCATTGACTTCTGAGTACTTGTAAAGCACCTGAATTAAGAAAGCTATTGCACATTATGTTTTCACATGATGAATATGATAGTAGAGTATAGTTTGGAGAGAAATGGTGTGGTTTTCAAGTTGTTGTCTTTGGGATTTTTGTTCCATTATCTTTTCACATCATTAACTGCATCATTTAGTTTTTGTTCTCTACCCTGTCCCTGTCCCTTTACTGAGATGAATGCTTCCCTCACC
>CM053593.1:202382586-202419911 GCA_028646575.1 Pseudocheirus occidentalis | reverse complement strand
GGAATTCACACCTTTTCACCAATGGACAGAGTTCTGGGAATTCACACCTTTTCACCAATGGACAGAGTTCTATACTTAACACTAGGTTACTAGGATCTACTTAACATCTGATCAAACAAATTAATTACCATTACATTGGTAAAGAAGGTAGAAGTTTGGGAGATCTTAAGAGGAAATTATGTAGTAAAAGGAAATGTCAACAAAATCCTGTTTTTATAGTTGGGTTGAGAACTAGGGTTGTCAGGAAGGCAAATAGATTTTTAAGGCAAAACAGAAATTAATGATTTACTCCAAATATTTTAACATATATTTTGTTTTTTAAATGGGAGAAAATAGATATGTGACATGTTTAAAAAGTGGAACAGAACAGAAGGTGATACTTTTCACAACTATGGCTAAGAGAAAAATACTTTTTTATGTTATACTTAAATTTTTATTTTCAGTTCCACATTCTCTCTCCTCCCATTCCCTCTTCCACCCATTGAGAAGGCTAGAAATACAATATCCATTATGTAGTCATGCAAAACATATTCCCACATTAGCCATGTCCTGCTTCTCTTACCCCCACTCCCCTCAAAAAAGCAAGAAAAATAAAGAAAAGAAAAAAATATGCTTTAATCTGTAGTCTTGAATTTATCAGTTCTCTATCTGGAGGTATGGGTCGCATTTTATATCATGAGTCTTTTGGAGTTGTGTTAGATCCTTCCGTTGATTGGAATTACTAAGTCTTTCATAGTTGATTTTCTTCACAATATTGCTGTTACTGTGTAGATTGTCCTCTTGATTCTACTCACTTTACTTTGTATCAGTTCATATAAGTCTTCCCAGGTTTTTCTGAAACCATCCCCCTCATCATTTCTTATAGCACAATAGTATTCCATAACAATTATATTCCACAACTAGTTCAACCATTCCCTGATTGATGGACATCCCCTCAGTTTCCAATTCTTTGCTATCACAAAAAGAACTGCTATAAATATTTTTGTACATTGGAGACCTTTTCATTTTTCTTTGATGTCCTTGGGATACAGACCTAGTAATGGTATTGCTGTGTATGTTTTATATGTATGCACAGTTTTATTGTCTTTGGGGCAGAATTCCAAATTGTTCTCCAGAATGGTTGGATCACCAACAGTGCATTAGTGTCCCAATTTTTCCACATTCCCTCTAACATTTATCATTTTCCTTTTTTGTTCTATTTGCCAATCTGATAGATGTGAGGTGGTCCCTCAGAGTTCTTTTAATTTGCATTTCTTTAATCAGTAGTGATTTAGAGCATTTTTTCAAATGTCTATAGATAGCTTTGATTTTTTTTCTTCTGAAAACTACCTATGTAGTTTTATATAAACAATACTTTAATATATAACTATTATATATATTATAACATATAGTTATATGCATATATAACTATATAAGTATATATTTATAAATTAACTATAATAACCATTTATTAATTGGGAAATGGTTCTTATTTTTTTAATAATTGAGCAGAGTTCCCGATTGTTCTGGGAGAAGAATTCTTAACCAAAGAAGAAATAGAGGTGATCATTTAAAAAAGGGAGACAATTTTAACCACATAAAATTTAAAAGTTTTTGCACAAATGAAACCAGGTAGAATAAGAAAAGAGTTGATAAAAAAAAAAACCTTTGCATCAAACATTGTTTCAAATATTATAGAAACATGGGTTTAGAACTGGAAGGGTCTTTAGATACCATGTGGTCTAGCCTTTATGTTTTATAGATAAGAAAACAGAACCATGGAGGTGAAGTGACCTGCCCAAAGTAACAATGCAAGCAGCAGATCTAGAGTTTGACCACAAAATTGACTCCAAATTCTTTGTTTTTTGACTCTACTATCCTTCCTCTCCTATAAAAGCTACTATCGTGTGTGTGTAACTGACAGAAAATACAAAGAACTATTCCACATAGTTAAATGATTAAAGTAGATGAACAAAGGATTTACTAAAGACTCAAAAATACTCAGCAACTATATATTTTAAAAATGCTACAAATCACTACCAAAGGACAAACAAGTTAAAAATAACTGAAGTCATACGTCACATCCAGGAAGTTGAAAAAGATGATGAAAAATAGAAATAATTAATGTTGGAGAGGTTGTGGGAAAACTGGCACGTTAATATATGTGACTTGGTCCAGTCATTCTATAAAAGTTTTTAATTATATGAAAAAAGTCACCGAACTATTTGTACCTATTGATCTAGTGTTACTACTAATGACAAATATTCCAAGAAGGTCAAAGGCAAAAATAAAATAAAGGTATAACATATATGTCAGATTATTATTCACTTTTTATAGTAGCAAAACAAACAAACAAATCCAGGAATAGACACACTCCCAACAACCAAAGAGTGTTTGAACAAATTGTGCCATATGAGCAAGTTTACCATAAGAAATACTCAGTAGTGAGGAATTCAGAATACTATGGGAAGATTTTTGTGAACTGATGGAAAGTGAAGAAAGCACAACCAGAAAAACAGGCTACACAAAGAATGAAAAATGAACGAATGATTGGAAAACATTTATTAAACATTTTTGATGTGACAAGCATTGAGCATACGCTAATTACCATAATGTAAATTATAGCAGCACTGAAAGGCAGCTGAATTCCATTTTACTATAATGACTAATCTTAGTCCAAGAGAATAGTTAATGAAACACACTTCCCTCCTCTCTGTAGATAGATGAGGGAGACTATGCTCGCGAAATATGGCATATGCGGTTAGATATAGTTGCTCTATCAACTGATTTGGACAAACCTTTTCTTTGCCACAATGGGGAAGGGAGGAACAGGGAAGGAAGTTTAGTGTTGGAGAAAGGAAGAGATTTGAAATATGAGAAATAACTCATAAAAACAAAAGCAGCACACAAAAAAAACCTTTTTAAAATATGGAAGATAAGAGATACCAGGCATTTTCAGTGGTGGATTAAGACCCTCTGGGACCTCCTAGGCATCAAGCCTGTTTTTTTTAAGGTCAAGGGTAGGTCACAAGAGGGTATAATTATTTTCATAGCTTGTAAATTATGTTTAAATCATGAAAACCTTTTCTATTATAACACTCTTTAAAAATGGAAAACATTGTTTTATTTTACTTATGATTTGTTTTAAAATTGAAATATTAAAATGAACTTGTTTTTGTTTTATTTTTATTTTAAGAAAAAAGAGGGGTTTGTAAAAGAAAAATTGAATGTTTAAAACCATGTTTGTAAATTGAATATAGGAATTTGAGAAAAGCAGACAGTGAATGAGATAAAACATGAGAAAATAATGTTTTTTTCCTAAATACACAAGAATAATGACTCCCTGTTAACTGTAAAACTGTAAAAGCAGAAGAGAACAAAGAACAGGTTTTTTGTTTGTTTTAAATAAAGATTATAGTATGTAAAATAATTATTTTATTAGTGTGTAATAAACTACGCATATTTAATCCAATTTATTTGCCACTAAAAGATTATTATCGACATATAAAACAATAAATCATCATTTTATGTTTATAATTAGTTTATATTTTTCACATCAATATTAACCTCAGAAAAGATTTTTGAATATTTCTTTATTGTCTTTTGGATTTCTTCTGAGTGCCTTAATTTTCTACACCTACAGTATTTACTAATTAAGTTACAAAGTACACTAAAATTAACCCAGAATCATTTGGTATTGAGGTCCCAAGAAGGGAAGCTAAAATGTAAACAAGTCTAAAAAGAAGTGCCAGAAACAAAACCTCAAATCAAGAGGCCCTAGGAAGTGAGTATACTGATGCTAGGTCAATAAATGGGTTCAAGGGTTGATACACAAGGAAATTTTTAAAAGGATTTTATGGTATGAGGATACCAGTGTCATTTCTTACTTACTGTAGCCAGGATTATCATTCCTTCCCCTCTACTGCTTAAAGACCTTTCAAAACATGCTATGCAGGCTAGCTGTCATGAGCAAACCAAAAGGCTCTGTGTCTGGAGTCAGGAAGACCAGAGTTCAAATGTGGTCTCAGACATTTATTAGCTGCGTTGACTCTGGGTAGGTCATTTAACCTCTATAACTGCTCAGTTTCTTCAACTGTAAAATGGGGATAACCTGCCCAGGGTTTTTGCAAAGATCATCAAATGAGATGATATTTGTAAAAAAGCACTTAGCACAGGGCCTGGCACAAAGGGGTGTGTGTGTGTGTGTGTGTGTGTGTGTGTGTGTGTGTGTGTGTGTGTGTGTGTAAAAATAAATGCATATTTCCTCCTCCCTTCCCATCATTTGAAACCTGTAGAATCAAATTTCCAAGAACAAAAGGCAAAGGGCTTCACTTTTATGAGTGTTTAGGCCTTTGTAGTGAACAATTCACCTCAGATTATATTCCTTTTGCCATATATTTTTTACTTAGGATGCATATAAACCCAATAAAAGTTGACTAAAAGATTTCTAAATGTCCTTTATTTTGGAATTTTCATTTTATATGACTAACATTTACCCTCAAAATTATTAGACAGAAATATCCACTTGTCCTAAAGCCTATGCTAGATTTGCATTTTTGTCATTTTGTAAATAAATGGGGAAAGATTTATTTTTAATCAATTTTAAATATAAATATAATTTAAATTATTTTAGTCAAGCTTTTTGGAGCCCTGTGTTTTTGTCATAAAACTAATATCTTTTAGAGTACACAAAATGGAAATGGCAGGAGTTAAATTTTTTTACTATCTTCATGATTATAAATATTTTTATACACAGAGGAACTTCTCCCATTTTGTTTCTTTGGGTTATACATTATATAGTTGGATTAAAGGGCATATACTGTTTAGTGATTTGTTGTGTATAATTGCAGATTGTTTACCAGAATGGTTGTACTCTTTCACAGATTCATAAATAATGTTTCAATGTGCCTTTTTCCCTCAGGCCTCAACATTTTAAATTTTCCTTTTTTGTCATCCTTGCTATTTTGATGAACTTGAAGTGGAATCTTAGAAGTTCTTAATTTGCATTTTCTGATTAGTATTAAGATGGTTTTTTCATATGGCCGTATGGCATTTGAAATACCATTTTCTATTTTTCATATGATCTAGCTTTCTTCCCTTGAGGAATGCCTGTTTATAGCCTTCAACAATTTATCAATTAGAGAATAACTCTTGTTCTTATAAATTTGAATCAGTTTCTTACATATCCTGGAAGTGAGATCTTTATTAGAGAAACTTTGTTGCAAGGATTTTCCCCAGTTAATTGTTTCCTTTTTAACCATGGATTTACTGGATTTGTGAAAATTGTTTTAAATTTTTTTTACGTAATCAGAATTATCCATTTTATTTTCTTTAATCCTCTTTATTTCTCATTTGGTTATGAACTTTTCTCCTGTCCATCAATCTGATGGGTAATTTTTCCATATTTCTCTTACTTGTTTATGTTGTGACCTTTTATACTTGTTTGGAACCATCTACCTGTTTGGAATTTATCTTTATATAAGGTGTAAGGTGTTGTATGAGTAAGTTTGAGATAATTTCTAATTACTTCCATACTGCTGACCAATTTTCCTAGCAATTTTTGTCAAATAGTGATCCCTTACCCTGTTAGTCTGATAAGTACAAAATTATTTGTAGCAGTTCTCTTTATGATGGCAAAAAACTTGAAACTAAAGGAATTCTCCTCAGTTGAAGAATGATAGGATAAATTTTGATATATAACTTTAATGGAATGCTGCTTTGCTGAAATAAGGAATTAGATGATTTTAAAGACAGAAACTATGAACTAATTCATAGTGAAGTGAGCAGAACCAGAACAATTTATAACAACACTGTAAAAAATGAACAGCTTTGAAAACTATAAGAACTATGATTACTCCAATGTCCATTCATGAATTTATAGGACTAATAACTATATATGCTATGCAGAGAGGTGATGGGTGCTAACTTTATATATATATATTTATTTATATTTTTTTCTATAGATGTTGAGAGAATGTATCTTGTTTGAATAGTCATATTTGTTGCAAGGAATTTGTTTTTCCTTTTTCTAGTAGGGTGTGGTGTGAGAGAGAAAGGAAATAGATTTTGGTTAATTTATTAAAAATGGAATTGAGTTGCTATAAATGTTGCAGGCTTTTCAAATGGGGTCACTATAATTGGTTTTTCTTTGTTAAAAGATTTCTCACTAAGGGGTATGATCTACAAGTATTTGTAATATAAAAACAACATATATCAATAAAATATGTTCTTTCCATTAAAATAAACTTTGTGATTAAAATGTAAGCTTATTCTTCTTATCACAGTTTTTCATAGTATCTTAGAGTTGGAAAAGATAATTTCTCCAGGATTCTTCTTTAGCCATTCTTGAAAGAGAGTCGTCTAATATCTTCTTAGTTTTTACAAAAAACATATGACCTAATAATAATAATATAACTCATAGTGTAATAGATAGAGACTTGGTCTCGAAACCAAGAATGCATGGGTTCAAGTCCCACAACTGACACAGCCTGTATGACCCTAGGCTAGATATTAATCTTTCAGTGGTCTAGGCCATAGGTATCAAACATATGGCCAGCAACACTCTGGAGTGCAGCCTGAACCAGATCAAAATGTGACTGGAAAATATTTAACAAAATAAATAAAATACAGAAAGTATTGATAACATTTAAAAACTAAGTGAAGATGTAGCCCACAGGAATCATTAGGTACTGTTTAGTGACCCCAGTTTCTATTTGTGTTTGACACCACTGCTCTTGACAACTCTAGGCAACAGTTGTCAAGAAGGGGCTAGCACATCTAGTCACAAGGTGCTCCCTCACCTGGGAGTCCCCTATGCCAGTGAAATCACAGATTCAGCCCCTACCCCTATTCGTTTACATTTTTACACAGTGCTTTCCTCATAACCCTCTTAGCTAACTAGTATAAATACTATTCCCATTTTTATGGATGGGAAAACAAACTCTAAGAGAGTAAACAATGTAAGTTATTTACCATAAAACTAATATGTATCAGAGTTAAGAATCTAAATACAATGTTCTACTTACTGTGCCACATTCTATGTGGCAATATCAATATCAATTCATTCTTTTGCATTTTTAAGTCCATTCCTTCTCTTTTGTCTAGTCCTAAAGAGAAAAAAAAAAAAAAAGAATAAGCCGCAGCCCAATGTATTTACATTATTCTGTGATGTAGTAGCTAAGATTACAAATCTTTTTTCCCCAGCTTTTCTTCTCTGGGCATTATAATCCCAGTTTCTAGAGCCTTAGCTCATAAGGCCAGTTTTCTAGTCCTTTAATTATTTTCTTGTTTTCTCCTAAATTTCCTCCATATCCCACTAATGTTATAGAGCTGAAAACTAAACAGTCTTTTTAACGAAGGCTTGACCAATGCTAGTTACAGAGAAGGAATTCCTTCTTCTAGCATTGTGTTCACTTTTTTAGAAAAATGTTAATGGTTTAATTTTTTTACCACCTAAAACAAACCTTTTTCTTGTTACACTTGCAAAGTCATTGTTTCCCCCATCTTGCTATGCAATCTATTTTCCTTCTCTTCAGTGAATGAATAGGAATAAACATAGGACCTGTAATTTCATATAGGGAACTCCTAGATGAAGAAACTCCTTCCACCAATTCATGAGATCATCTTTTCAGCAGCTTACAATATAAGAGCTTTTCCTAGAGCAGTGGGGGATTAAATAGTTCACATAAGTCATGTCAGGATTTAACAGGTGTTCCTGACTTCAAGGCCAGATCTCTATCCCATCCTTTGATTTGTCAAGATCATTTTGAATTCTAATTTTATTTTTCAAGGTTCTCTTCACCCACCCCACTCTCATCTTATATTTTTTCTCTCCACCTTTGAATTTTCTCCTTTTTATCAGTATAAATTAGTGTGACCATCCAAGGCATGTGTGAAATCTTTACATTATGAATCCCTTAGAACATCTCCCATTCTCACTTTTCCAGGAGGGCCTCTGGAACCATGGAAAATGCTTGAATAAGATTACTCCAGACTTTTGAACAACCACTTAATAGAAATCTCACCTAATCCTATTCTGATTTATTAGAACTGTTTCATCAGGGACTGAGAAAAGCAGAATAAATAGAGTATTAAATTTGGAATCTGGAAAAACAGAGTTCAAGTCCTGTCTCAGACATTTGCTAACTATGTAATCATGGCCAAATCATTTAATTTCTCTGTTCTTCAGACATCTGAGGAGCATGCATCTGCAAAATAAGAAAGTTTGGCTTCCTTGACATTTCATGGGACTTCTTAAAGATCCCACAAATTATGGTATTTAAATGTAATGGAATATTATTATACAATAAGAAATTATTAAATGGACAATTTCAGAGGAAACTGGGAGGACCTGTAAACTGATGCAGATTAAAGTAAGCAGAATTTGAAGAACAATTTCTACAATGACATTGTAGAGAAAAAATAACTTTGAAAGGCTTAAGAACTCTGATCAATACAATGATAAACCACAAATTCAGAATATTAAAGATGAAACATCATTTATTTCCTGCCTAAGGGGTGATAAACTAGAAAAGCAGAGAGGCATATATATTTTAGGTGTGACTAAAGTGGGAATTTATTTTGCTCTACTATCCACATTTATGATGAGGATTTTTCTTTTATCTTTTCCTTAATTTGGAAAGAGAAAAGCTTAGTGGGAGAAGCAAATTATAAATACATGTAAAAATAAATGTTTTTTAAATGATAACTGAAATTGGTGGAGACATAATAGCTCTTCTGACATTTGGAAACCCCTCAAACTAAAGAAGAACTAAACTCCTGGTTGCCTCCAGAGAGTTTCACTGAGTGAAAGTTGAAGTAAGATTTTGGTTTGATAGAGGTACAAACACCCTAACATTTAAATGCCTTTAGAACATAGCAGTTTCATTTCACCATAGGTCTTCAAGTACTGGTTAGATGACCACTTGTTGATTATTCTATAATAGGGATTGTTGTTAAGTATAAGTTGAACCAGGTGACACCTAAGGTCCTTTTCAGCTTTGAGATTCCATGTGATTGCTTGTTCCACTATCACGCACTTAGCAATAGTGGCCCCATTCTGAAAAACCTGAATGGCCTTCAGCTCTAACTGACATTACTTTCTATATGATTTCCCTTGTCTTTCAGTCTCTTATGTCCTCTGATTTGACTGGGCATCTAGAGTCCAAGAAGAGCTGATACATCCCAGTAGCCCACAAGCCATGAAGTTTATCTTGCAAACTAATCTTTTCAGCAGCATTTGAATACAGTGTACACTGCATTTCATAATGCTTTTTTTTATACAGAAATTTAGAGGAAGGCCATTGGATTTTTAAGATGAACTATAAAATCCCCTGTACTGAGTATGTCGTAATGTCAAGGTAAATGGCATAGCACTTGGTCTATACTGGATAGTGTTTTTATTCACTCATTTAGTTTAAATTTATGTAGCACTTTTCCTCAAAAAAAGAAAAGAAA
Organism: Pseudocheirus occidentalis; assembly: GCA_028646575.1. Classification (NCBI taxonomy): domain Eukaryota; kingdom Metazoa; phylum Chordata; class Mammalia; order Diprotodontia; family Pseudocheiridae; genus Pseudocheirus; species Pseudocheirus occidentalis. Next base: position 202,410,476 of record CM053593.1, on the reverse strand, counting down.
CAGCAGCTATCAGCTAGACCCTAATACCTATTACATTCCGCAGCAGAAATTAAATTTTTTTTCTTGAAACTCTAGCCATTGACTCACATTTTAAAAACAATAACAAATATAATATAAAATTTCCAGTTAAGATTGGAGAAGATAAATTTGTTGAGGTCTATTGTTAGATCAGATAGCAGCTATTTAAATATCTATATAGGCCAGCAATATAAATATTAGGGGAGAAAGGGGATTTTTAAGTACATACTATGTGACAAGCAAGCAATATTATCTCTCTGATCCCTACAACCCTGTGAGGTAAGTGCTATTATTATTCTCATTTTATAGTTGAGGAAATGGAAATAAACCTAAGTTAAGTGACTTGTCCAGGGTCACACAGCTAGTAAGTATCTGACACCAAGCTCCTACCTGAGAAGAATTTCCATTTTAGTTGATTCAAGGAAACTGGGTTCAACAGAGTAACTATGGCTTTCTCCTCTGACAGAGCTCAAAGCTTTTTTTTCTTAGCTTTAGTGAAGTTTGCAGTTTTTTTCTTCTAGCTCAAAAGTTCTTAACCTAAGATTCATGAACTTCTTTCTAACTATTTCAATATAATTGGTTTCTTTTGTAATCTTATCAACTTTATTTTATGCATTTAAGAACAATTTTCTGAGAAAAGGCCTGTGTCCATAGGTTTCACCATATTGCCAAAGGGGCCCAGGACACAAAAAATGGTTAAGAACTCAAGTAGATGTGGAGGCAATGGTGTTCATTTGTGCCTTTGGAGAATTTATACTGCCTATTCAGGACAAAGGACAGAAGTCACTCTTTTGACTAGCTTTTGACTAGTCTGATTTAGTAACAAATGCATTTACAGAGTTATCTCTATCATAAAGGATAGAAGAGAATTGGAGAGGTGTTACTTTAGCATCATATAATGCAGAATGAGCTGGGGCATAGAGACCAAAGAAGGAACAGTTTAGGATGACCTGATTCACTTACCGCCATGCCTGATGGGAGCAATTCAAATTCTAATCAGTAATGTCTGCCATGTGCCCTCTGTTGCTTTACTGTTTGCTCTGGTTATTTTTCTTTCAGAGAAGTAACAGACATTAAATGTCTTCCTCTCTCTTAAGTGCAATGGCAAGAAACCTTGTTAGGTATGAAATAGAGGCAAAAAGAAACATATTTGGCATAAATAAGGCAGTATGGCAAACCCTGGCTGAGTGGGAACATCCTATGAAAACCTAGTACTCTCAGGCCAGATAACCAGTAGTATCCAATAGCAAAGTTATTTTATAACATTCCTATTCAAGTCCCTGTGACTTGGGAATGAATGCAAAGATACTGGACATCACCACAATAATTAGACAGGGAAAAATATACACTTACCAGAATTAATGTACATCTTTAGTGGGGGGGTTTTGAGTTATAGAGCCCCTTTCACAGTCTTTCTTCCTAAAACAAGCTGTACAGTATTTGAATTCTTGCATTCCAGCTTTTGTTACTGCCACTCCTTTCCTTCCCTCCCCCAAACCTCTCATTTTAATAGGAGTACAAATTGCTGTCTGCACATCCAATTCATGTGCCAGCCACATTCAGAACAGGGTGTTCTGTGCTCTTCAAAACCAAATTGCTTTAGGCAGTGAGAGAACAATAAGTCAGTACTCCAGTTTAAGTGATGTTTTGTAGGCAAACTGAATTTATTTGATGCAGTTACTCTTGGATTATCCATACAGAATCAAATAATTTGGGTCCATTTAAATTTGTGGGGATTTGGGAACTGTTAAGACTTTTTTTTCTTTAAGACATAAGTAGTTTGGAATAGAATTTAAATGTGGGGGATATGAGGTATGGAGCTTGCTTTTTGGGGGGAAAAATGTATCTGTTATCTACTTAAGAAAAATAACTTTGTAGCTCCCTGCTCTATGTTTTTATTTTCTCTGGGTGTATCATGGATCATTGCTCCCATAAGTAAGGTCGGCCAAGTTTAACATCAGATCTTAAGTACCACAGAGCCTGAGTTCCTAATGATTCATGATAATGATAATTAAATATTTATTAAAATAAGTATTCAGACTAGAAGAAACATCAAAAATGAATAATAGTGTGTTCCCTAAAGCCAGAACTGCTGCTGTTCTTTGGGTAGTGTTTGTGAGAATGGAAATCTTGAACAAGACTAGCCAGAAATACCTCTCCCACTTTGCTGGGATCCTTTGGCAATAGGCAGTCTCTAATGGTGGTGATAAGCATTTATGCATCAGTGTTCTAAGGTCAGAAATCAGTTAATGTTGTGATATCCTTTGCTAATACAGAGAATCAGTGGGTCAGAGCCTGACCAAGCACTTTGAAGCAGGCAAGGCAAACTGTGCTACTTACTTGATACAGCTAGTCTTCTGGCTTTGACATTACAGACACTGTCAGTGCTCAGTTTTTTAAAATGGATGCATTTTTGTTTTTACGTCATAGTCATTTATATCATAGTCTATTCTTCCTTCTTCCTCCCAGATTGAAACCTCCCTTATTGAGGTTTTCAAAAGAAAATTGAACAGAAACACCTAATATAGTATTTACATAGTGAAATATATACAGCATTCTGTCCTAGTAGTCCTCCACTTCTGGGACATGAGAAGAGGAAAATTTGTTTCATTGTTGCTGTTTTTTTCAGTTACTGAGTTTGGTTTCTTTTTAGTCATCTCTCCACTTAGATTATTGTAACCATGTATAGTTCTATTTTTCTAAATTCTAAATCAATTCATATAGATCTTTTTATATTTTTTTTAATTCTCAAGATTCAGTATTTCCTACTTCACAGTAATACCACGTAATTTTGAGAGTGACATGGATAGATACTGTCATGGAAGCAATGAACATGAGCTTGGACAGACTTCAGGAGATAGTGGGGGATAGGAGGGCCCCAGGCATGCCATGGTCCAAGGGGTCTTGAAGAGTGAGACACAACTGGACAGCAACAACAATATTGTTGTACCTCAGTTTGCTTGGCTGTTCAATGATTGATGGCTACCTGGACTTTGTCTTTTACCATTTGGTTTAGTTTGTTTTTTAATTCTTTGCACTTACCACAGTACCTTGTACACAAAAGGTACTTAAATGTTTGCTACAAGCTAATGACTACTAGCTAACTAGCATTAAGAGGGTTGCATTGAGTATTTTTATTATACAGTCAGTTCTGCTCTGACACAGCATATGCATTCCCAAAAGTCACCGTATCATCCAATAAAAACCTCAGTACTTACCAGAAAAATTAGGCTAGGAGCACAATACTCAAATACTTCATCATTTTAAAAAAGACAGGAACTTTATAAAAATGGTAGCAGTTTTGTATGTGTTAAATGGCTAAGAAAACTATAGTAAATGGTGATTGTGTCTATGGCCTTACACTCTTTTTCTGTCTGACCTCAGTTTTCACAGGACCAGACTGGCAAAGGTGACTGCTAGTAAAACAAAACAAAACAAAACAAAAAAACCAACCTATTTTCAAGACAAACATTATAGCAGAATTGATTATATATTAGACTTCTGTTCATATCTTTGACTTCCTTGGAATATATGTCTAGTATAGGTATTTTTTAATTCATTGTCCTAGTTGGAAATTATAATTTAAATATTATGACCTTAAAAGAATAGTTCAGGTCCATGTCAGAAATGCCAGTGCTGCTCAGTATAGTTGATTTTAGAGACTATCTTTTTGATGTCTGTTTGTATGAGCTTTTATCAGGTTTTTACTTTGTTATTTTAGAAAGCTATGAATACTGGATTAGTTCTGACAATTAATGGAGAGAAATTAATCACAAAGGGATTTTTTTCTAAGTTTTGCCTGGAGCAGTGACTGACTTAAAAGTAGCTTTATTTTGTTTATTTCAGAGAATTTTGCTAATCGTCCATCAATAAATATTTATTATGCGTCAGACACTATGCTAAGTGCAGTATTCCAAATCCCCCACCTTAACACATAGGTGCAGCCAGAGCTGGAGAGAGTAGCCAGAGACTGTTATCAAGTGGAGGAACTAGGGCCCAGTGGGAGCCAGAAGATGAAAGTAGTGAGGGAGGAAAAGATTTAAGATGAAAGCAAATCTATTCCAGAGAACACAGTTGAAGAAGTGCAGCTTTAGCGGGGTTGGGTTGAGGCAAGTGGGAATAAGGGAGTGGGCAAGGGAGAAGGAAAAACAGGTTTTGTATAAAGACAGCAGGGTATTCAGGATCAGTCGGATGGGGAGAATATGACTGGGTGGAAGTTAGTTAATTTTTGCTGAATGTGTTCAGGAGAGTTTTTGCCAGAAGTAAGGATTTGTCTTTATTAGAGAGTTTAGAGAGTTTAGGCAAGGAGACCAAAGAAGGAGCTGAAGGAATTGTGTTTCTGTCCTGTCCTTGCAAGCAGGCCAGGGTAGGAGGCAGGTAGAGGGAGCAGGAAAAAATGGCATCTCTCAGGAAGGATCCTCTGTAGTCAGGAAAGGTCCCTTGCAGGTGGGAAGAGACCAGTTGAAGGGACCAGCACTTGATAGAATAGCATCTCTCTAATCCCCTTCTTCCAAGACAGGTCAAATCAAGAGACCTGCATGCTATGGAATGACATCTCTTTAAATCCCTTGTTGGGAGAAAGGAGCCAGGTCTCCAGACTATTTTGAGATGTGACATTTCTTTGATCCCCTTAAGGCAGGAAGGGCCCTCTGCATGCAGGAAGAGACTAGGTTGCTAGACTAGCAGTGATTATATGAAAATATTCTACCTTACTTTAAAAAACATTTTTCTTTTACCTTCAATTGGTATTTATTTGTAGCTAATATCTTTATTGAATATATGAATGTATTATAATATTTAGAGAATGTATCTGTGTATGTATGTATATGAAATATGGTCACATATTTTTATATATACACATACAATTTTTACTGTCTCCGTTTCCTCTTCTATAAAATGTAGATAACAGCATCTACTTCCTTGCATCATTGTGAGGATAAAATGAAATATTTGTAAAGTGCTTTGCAAGTCTTAAAGTCTATATAAATGCTATCTAGTATTATTAATAAAATAAGCACATTTCAAACTGGAAAAGAGACTAAGAAGCAGATATGTAGGTAAGAATCATTTTTAAAATCTCTGGATTTTCTGTTTAGAAACTTTAAAACATGATCAACTTTATAAGCTGCAATGAATGTGTATTTATAGCTACCTCCCACTCTAAATGTATTGTCTTTGTGGAGAAGGTAGTAATACTATTAGTAAGCAAGAAGAGAAAAGTATTAAGTGTTTGTAATCTTATGAAATACCTCTTAGGACATAAGACCTCATAAATTAAGTTTCCATTAGCCCAAATAACTGAAATTCATCTATCCGTAGCAAATTCTTTCTTCAAAAATAGTGTCATATTATAACCTAAAAAATGTTTGTTTAAAATGTTCAAAGTATTTAGAAAAGTAAACTTTTTTCCTGAAGCACTTGGAAAGCATCAGTTTATTAGCATTAATGAAAAAAGCATGTATTATGTGTCAGCCACCAGCATAAGCACTAGAGAGGGAGATAACAAAAGCTGCCCCCAAGAAGTTCACATTCTAGGGGAGTAGTGAGCTAGGAAGTCTTAGAGATGAGTGCAACAGTAGAACAGTCAGTTGGTAAGTCCTTTCCAGAGGCAATAGTAATGTTGACTTGATTACTTGCAGTTCTTGGTGGAAGTGAAAAAGAAGGAAAATAGCTGATTTAGAAAGATAAGGATTCATGTTTCCCATGGAGGGCAGAACTGAGTGTCACAGTGTCTCTAAAGCAGGGTCTCTAGGGATGTAATCTGGAGGATAGAACAGCAGTAGCAGTGGCAAAACAAGGATATGGTCAGGAATTGTAACAATAATTCAGATTTATAGAATTCTAAGATCTAGAACTGGAAAGGGTGATGGAGATTATCTGATAAAAACTATTGTGTTGAATAAATGAGAAAATTGAGACTGAGAGGCTAAGTGACTTGTGCGAGCACACCCAGCTAAGTGGCAGTGCTAGGATTTAAACTGAGTTTCTCTCATTCCAGATCCCCAGATCAGTTTTGGCCCCACAAATTTAATAATGCTTTGTTTTCACCAACCTTATGAGTTAGGGTGGTACAAGTACATTATATCCATTTTAGAGGTGTGAAAACTAAAATTAAATGACTGTGGTCACACAGGGAGTAGGTGACTGAGCTGGAATTTGACTCCAGGACTTCTTATAATCTAGAAATACTGATATCCCAATGTCGTTTTAATCCAGTTTGTGACAGTAAGAATCTGAAAGTAATCTAACCAATTTTCTTCCAAGATGGCTACCTGAACAGGAGGCAGATAGCCCAGCTTCTACTATAACGACTCTAGCAAAACCTTGAAGTTCATGTAAGACTGAATAGTCATCAAGAAATCCTATGAGAAATTATAGTAAGTGACTTCTATCCCAGAACTGCATAAAAGTCAGCTAGAATCCCATAGGTAATAGGAAAGAGAGCTCCTCTATCAAATTTTGTATCAACAATACTGGCAAAAAGGCAGAGCACTTAAGATTCAGGGTCCAGAGGTAGCAAGAATGATGGTTTCCCCTGAGAAAGCCTCAGGGTAGGAACCTGGGAGGTCTTAGGAGTAGCTACATTCAGGGACCAACAGTCAGTGCATTACCCACCAGCATGGTGCCACAGGGCTCAAACTAAGACACTCCTGGTCCCATGGACTCTGGGTTACCTAACAGTCTGTCCTGAGACTCCAGAGAAAGAGCCCTAAAGATAGTGTTTCCAACCTCAGAATTCATGTATGGCTAATTCCAGGAAGCAGAGGAAAGTACCAGAACTCAGGGTAAGGTAAGACCAAAAAAGGCTAACCATTACACCCAAAAGCCCAGCAGGGGATGGAGCCTGACCCTGACACAAAGTCCCAGTTCAGAAAAGATGAGGAAATCAAAACACTATCATCAAAATTTTTACAAATCTAGAGATCACTGAAAAGAAAGTCTGAATAATCCTGCAACACATGTAAACAGAAACCCAAATGAAAAAAAAAATTTTCCCCAAGGACTACATGAAAGAAGAAATGAAGGAAGAGATAAGAATTGGAAGAAAAATGTTTAGAAGAGGCAGTGGTAAACCTTACCCAAGAAATAAACTCTCTGAAAATTAGAATAAATCAGACAGAAATCACTGACTGCAGGAGAGAGCAAGAAACATTAGAGCAAAATCAAGATTGAAAAAAATAAAAGAAAATGTGAAATATTTAATTTCAAAGAAAAATAACCTGGAAAACAGGTTGAGGGATAATTTAAGAATAACTGAATTCCCTGAAAACCATTTGAAAAAAAGGTCTGGACAATATATTTCAAGAAACCATAAAGAAAAACTGCCCAGATTTATTAAAACCAGAGGACAAAATAAAGATAGAAAGAATCTACTGATTATCTCCTGAAAGGGATGCCAAAGGGGAAAATCCCAGAAATGTTGTAGCCAAAATACTTAGCTCCCAGGTTAAAGAAAAAATATTACAAACATCCAGAAAGAAGCAGTTCAGGTACCAAGGAACTCCAGTAAGGATAACACAAGACCTGGCAGCTACTACTAGAAATTAAAGGAGATTTAGGATATAATATTCCAAAAGGCAAAAGAGACAGTCTTACCACCAAGAATGACTTACCCTGCAAAGCTAGGTATAGTCTTACAGGGTTAAAAATAAACTTTTAAATGTAATAGAGGACGTTCAAGCATTCTTGATGAAAAGGCCAGAGTTGAGTAAGAACTTTGAAATATAAAGGCAAGAAAAACCTAATAAGATAAATTTATTTGAGCAATTCAAAGGAGCTGTATGATGATATAATGACAACATTCTCATGGGGGAGAACAAATAGTATCCGTTCAGAACTTTAACATATTCAAAGGTATTGCTGGAACTAAACAGGGAAAACAGTGGTCTTAAGAGTAGATTAGTTTTATTCAAGGGTTTGAAAAGGAAAAAGAAAAGGGAGAGTAGGTGGAGAAGAAAAGTACACTAGAGTGGAAGAGAAAGAAAAGGAATTAGAATTTGCTGTTTTCTCATTGGAGCACACACACGGAGGAAAAGCTGGGAGAAGTGGACCTGAGATCAACCTTAACTTTTACATGAAGTGATCAAAGCAGGATTGAACATATAGATACATGCAAAATCAGCAGAGGAACAAATGGGCATAGAAGAGAGGTGGATTAAGAAGGAAGATAAAATGAGGAGACAAATAGTCACAGAAACAAGCTAACTTCCTGATACTGAAACAGGGTTTTACAAAGAGCCAGAATCTGAGAGGGGTGCCTTATGTTGCCCCTTCAATAACTAGGGAGTAGGTAAACAGATTGTGGTATATGAATGTAATGGAATATTATCACATCCTAAGAAATGACAAAAAGGACTGATTTCAGAGAATCTTGGCCTGTATGAATTAATACAGAGTTAAGTAAGCAAAACCAGGAAAACAATCCATACAAGGACAGCAACAGCGTTAAGAAAAAATATCTTTGAATGACTTAAGAACTCTTAAAGGGTACAGTGACCATGAAGACCCACTCAACTCCTGACAGAGACAGAATGGACACAAGGTGCAGAGACATAAATTTTTGGATTTGCTCTAATCCCCCAGCATTGTATGGACAGCTATGCTTCTTTGTTAAAATGAATTCTTTTATTCTATTTTTTAATTGGAAGGGAGGAAGTCAGGAGAAGGTACATATTAGAAATAGTAATGCAAAAGAAATAATTTCATCTGGAATCCTTTTTGTGTGTTCTGTGTGTATGAAATGTTCCTTTGTTGGCATTTAAGTTTAGGAACAATTTTAAAAAAAAATAAAATAAGTTATAGGAAGATTTTCTCATTTTATCAGCCTAGGGAATTCCCTTCACCTATAATCTTGTGACTTAGTAAACAAGTACCTGAGCACATAAGGCATAAAGCATACAGGAATAAAGAGGTTGTGACTTGCCCAGGCACACACAGCTAATACAAATAAGAGATGGGATTTGAATCCCGGTTTTCCAGACTCCAAGCCCAGCATATGGATGCTGACCAAACTGTAGTCCTCTAAAATATGTATTCTCTAACTCTAACATTTTCAATATGAATTTTTTAATTATTTAGGTTTAATTTTTTTAATTGCTTATATTTTATTAAATTTACTGTTTGGACCATTTTGAAGGTGACAAATGACATCCATTTTTTTAAAGTGTTGAATGTGGTACATGACGTTTGCTTATGTGCCAATAATACACACACACACACACACACACACACACACACACACACACACACCAGTTTCCTCACCCTCTTAAAAGCCGACCCCATTACTGTTCCATTCCAGTTAAACTATATTAGTTTAGTCTCTTGAGCAGAAGAGCCCTGAGAGGTCTAGTTTAGTCCCATTTCTAGGTTGATCCTATAAGAAACTGATTGAATCATTAACCTATAAAATCAGGTTCACTCCACTTCTGTACCAGGAATGAAAAAATTGTTAGTGTGTTTAACAGGGTGAGTTCAGTGTTTCTAAGCACACATTTCTTTTTCTTTGTTTTGGGGGGGGGGAAGTTACTGTACTGGGTACACTGTTATAATTCTGACAACTTTTCTTCAGATCCTTCCCTAGAATGAAGGTTACTCAATTAACCTTAAACATTGGCTTTGAATCTGTTTCCTGATCTTTCTTGGGAATTAGATGGCTAGATCATGAAATCAAAGAAGTTTAGAGTTGGATAGAACCAAAGAGAATGTGTTATCATAAGTGGGGTATGTTAGAATTAGATTAATACATGAGGGTTTTTTGTAGTAATGAAAAATTAGAATTTGACTCAGAGAACAATAGGATAGAATTAGGTTGTTTTTCAAAGTCCAAAGAAAAAAAAATATGGCCTTGTATAGATGTAGTCTTAGAAGCCCTATAGGGAAGAGTTAATCAGGGTGTTGTATTTTGGAAGCAGATATTTTTCCTAAGACAGATATCATTTAAGGAAAAAAAATGTATACCCAGCTGAATGAATTTTAAAAATTATTAGGTACTTAGTGTATTCCAGAAGCTTACATTGTAATAGGAGAAAGGCAAAACGTAAAGGGGAGTGTTTTGGACAAAGGAAAAATTCAGAATATTGATTGGAGTAATAGAGCTAGGAATGGTAATATTAATTTAATTATTGCTTTCAAAGCTAGAGTTGAAAACAAGAAGGAAATGTTCTTAATAACATGATCTAGAGATGGCCAAGAAGTGGTGTTAAGGGCAGAGACTAGATGAAATGTGACCAGTCAGAACCCAGAGTCACAGCAGGAGTGGGATCTTTAGTTCCAGACATTTTTATAGTTGTTTCAATAAGAGAATGTTGTCAACCATCTTTTCCTAGTAAAGACTTAGAGATTGAATGAGTTTTCCACAGTCACAAAATGAGTCAATTTTTAGTCCATTTTCAATTTGCTTTTTTAGCTTTCCAATTTAACTATCAATTCATAAAACTCTTAACTTGAAACAGAAAGAACAATGGTAGTAGTCACAATTTCAGAATTGGGGAAATTGGAATTTGAAAATATATATATATATTAAATATTTGTTTTAATAAACAGAAGAGAAGCCAGTGAGTAGGCATATGCCCTTAAACCAGGGAAGCTGAGGACTGGTTAGATCTCTTGAGCTTAGTAGGTCTGAACTACTACGGTGGGCTGAGAAAGTCAGATGCTGAACTACATGGGCTATATATGTGATGAGCTCCATGTTTTGGAAATGGAGCAACTCAAAGATTCTATGCTGATCAGTAGTGAGATCAGATCCATTAGCATCCCTGCACTTCAAGCCTGGACAATGTGGGGAAAATCAATCTTTTAAGAAAGAAAAAAAAAATGTACTGAAAAGGAAAATGTGCTGCTTTTTGCTTACTTTCTTGTGGTTTTTAATGACATTTTAATGACCCCTCTCTCTTTTCTTTCAGTCCATCTGGAAGGCTCTTGTGGTAACAGGACCTTTGATTGTAGAGATGTAGTATTTGTTGTTGGAGAAGGGGAAGACCATGACATTCCCATAGGAATTGACAAGGCTCTAGAGAAAATGCAGAGAGAAGAGCATTGTGTTTTGTATCTTGGACCACGGTAAGTAACATGCCTGACCAGAATATACAGTAAGATCATCTGAAATATAAAACCATACTCATTCTCTTGATCTTGAGGTTATTCTGAACTTAAATTGATATTAATGGTTAAAACAATACATTTCAGATTACCTTGGAGCCAGATTAATAAGTTTGATATTATCTTCATTGAAGTTGCAAGTTCTGAGCTTATTTAATTAGAGCAGCAGTTCTCAACTTGGGGGTCGCAACCCCTTTGGGGGTTGAATGACCTTTTCACAAGGGTTGCCTAAGACCATCAGAAGACACATATTTCCTATGGTCTTAGGAACTGAGACACCGCTCTTCTATCCATCTCCAGGCGGGTCTGCCCACATGTGAGTATTAAAGGGTCAAGGCATTAGGAAGGTTGAAAACCACTGAATTAGAGTAACAATGTGATATGTAGTGAAAAAGAGTATTGAACTTGGATCCAAGAGAGATTTGGGTTTGAATCCTACCTCTGATATTTCCAGGTTGTGTGAATGTACAAATCACTTCATCTTTATTTGCTTCAATTTCCTCATCAGTAAAATGAGGCTGTTAACACCTGTTGTTCGTATCTGTAAAGGTTATTGTGAGGATCAAATGACAGGGCATGCATAAAACATTTTGGAAGCCTCATAGTGTTATATAAATGTAAACTTATTATTAATAATAATTTTCTGGCTTGTTTGCTTGTTTTCATAGGCAGGACCAACAGAATAGGGTATCTTTTTCCTTTCTTCCATACAGTCATTGGCAGAAGAACCTGGAATAGGCTGCTGTTGATTCTACCATCCATCATTTTCTTCCTCCTTTCTCTAAATATAGTACAGTGGTGGTGGGATAAGGGGCCCATAGTTGATTTACTACCCACTTGAATATGTGCCACCCGTGCTAATATTGGGCCTCTGTAAGAAAGAATGTACTTCCTGGATCTAAAGGCAGCAACCAGGAGATGACTCATTTTTGCCTACATTTTTCCCATCACGAGTTGATCCATTAGCACTTCTAAGCTTAAAACTATTGGAGACCTACAAAGTCTCTTAGGAAAACAGTTTTTGTATCTTATTACTCTTAGTGATCATAGATGCCTCGTCTAGCTTGAGAAATTTTTCTCAATTTATATGGTAATCTCCTCCAAGTAAGGACACTATTGATATTACAGTGACATTACTATAGAACTACATAATGAGATATGTTGTGAAGAGGTTCTTGAGTTGAGCAGCAATAACAGGATTAGGCAGTTTTATATAACTTTATAGGGAATAAGCTTTGTAGGAAGGTTTGTTTCTGTTTGTCGGGAAGTGTCTGTTGTGTTAAAATGTGTCAGCACAAATAAATAAAGAAGATAGAAATCTCCAAAGCTCGCAGCTTTAATTATTTGTATTATCTGTGATTCCCATTTAAAAAACTTGAAGAAATACAAGGACATATTTGCCTTTCTGAAATATGAGCCATGTTTTCAGTGATCTAGTTGGAAGTGATACTCTTTGAAAGCTACACTTTCTTGTAAATAATGACTTTAAGAATATCTCTGCCAAATACCAGTCCAGCTGTAGCAATGGTTCTGTTTTGCTCTAGCATCCCTTTTGATAAAACTCATAAGAGAGTTATCTCACAAGGAGGGCTATTCTTTATTAAAGAAAAGGTAAGTGCCACTGTAATTAAAAGAGTATAACAGTGTTTAGAATCATATTGAGTAAACTCTCCCAAGTAGTAAAAGTAATGCATTCCTTCTGAATGTGAAGGTGAAATAACAGTAACTCATCCAGTTTCTGAAAACTGCAACATCTGGTTTGTTTCTGATGTATGTAGCTTGCAAATTAATGATAATTCTTTACTAGGGTGATACTTTAGAAGGATGAACAAAGTACCCAAAAGTACATCCTTTAAAGTCCTAGTTTCTGTTCTCGATTTCAGATATGGCTTTGGAGAAGCTGGGAAACCTGAATTTGGCATTGAGCCTAATGCTGAACTTGTATATGAAGTTATTCTTAAGAGCTTCGAAAAGGTGAGAAGAGATAAAGACTTCAAAAGCGACAGAATTCCTTCCCTCTACTTGTCCTAAGCAGTAGTTTATGTCAGTAGGTATATGTCTGTGTTTGTGTGCCTTATGTCTGTTACTTTGGAGTTTGTAGTTTGACTTTTGCACATCAATAACAGTGCAAAATAGCTAAAATACCAACTGGGGCCCTCACTGCTCTTGTTTTGTTGGTGTGTGTCAGCCTGTTTCACTAGTTTTGGGTGAAATCCAAGACTTGTTCCTTTATTTGTTCCTAGACTTTCTCTTTTTGTACTTTTTTTGGGTTGAGGACAAAAAGGTTCATGCTCTGCCAAACACTTCCATAGGGAGGGCACTTTTTCAGTTCTGAACGGATTGTACCCTTTGCAGGAATCTTGAGATGAGGCCTACAGTAAAGAGATAGCATGCAAGGCAGTGCAGTTTACCATGTTCTGTGCCAACAGAGACTGATAAGCCTTGTCACTGTGGAGTCTTTTCATTTTACCTACTCAACTGAGGAAGAAAATAGAGAATTTTTTATAACTTACCATGGACCCCAAAAGTTTTATACTTACTTAGACCTAGTTTTCTGGCTACCTTGGGACTCCCCAAAAGCAGGATAATTAGACAAGCATAAGGCCTGTGACTACTAGAGGGAACATCAGAAGTAGTTTTGTCTCAATTATTCTCTAATGATCAGTGAAATCAGATCTTTCTTGGCTCTCTCAAGGAAAACAGTCTGGTACTCTTCTCACTCTTCACCTTTCTAGGCCTCTATGCAGCACTTTATACTATTGGCCACACTTCACCATCTGTGTTCCTCCTGTTAGTTAATCTTGGGTAAACCAATGACCATTCTAATCCCACACTCTTATACTTTCAGCCTCCTTAAACAATCTACTCAAAGATCCCAAAGAACAGAGCTGAAAGTGGAGGTAACAGATAACATCTTGCTTTACTGATTACTATCTTGAAACTCCTAAAAATGAGGGAAAATCTATAACAGTCAGAAATGGGATCTTTCTTATACAGAAAGGGAGAGCTGGGAAGCCATCTTTGGAATTGACACATAATTGCAATATTGGGGAATCACTAGACTATCACCCATATGTCACTCCCACTTCTGGCCAGTTGTAAAGAGTATCCTTTAATAAATCTCCTTCAGGCATAAGTCTTGCATCTTTCCCTTTCTAGTGTAGACACTTGGATTGTCACAAAAGCATTCATTTGGAAAGACATTTCCTATCAAATGAAGGAATTACAGTGGATGGGAGAAATTGATCAAGAATTCTCATTCTTTAAACTCTTTGAGCTCAAGGAGCTCTAATTTCAAATAAGAGGCCCTAATTTATCATGTCATCATCTGTGTCATACCATTTAACTGTGGGTGTGCTATGTACCACAGGGCTATTCTTATAGGTTTTCTTGTGTCTTACACTCACTTTGTGGCCTTATCAGTTCACATGGCAGCTGGTGGCACAGTGGATAGAGTGTTGCATATTGAGTCAGAAAGTCCTGAGTTCAAACCTAGCCTCAGACACTTTCATGCTATGTGATCCTGGACAAGCCACTTAACCTTGGTGAACATGGTATCACCTAACTCCCACGGTTTTTAAGAGGATAAAATGAGATAATATTTATAAAATTCTTAAGCTGGCACATAACAGATATTTAATAAATGCTTATTTCCTTTCCATAAATTTAATTATCATAACCATGTAGATGACTTCTAGATCTATACAGGGTGCCCTGAAAGTCTTAGTGCAATTTAAAACTTTAGCAACATCGGAAGTATAAATGTTACAACCTTATTAAAAAATCTGAAAAGTTAATTATTTAAATTTTCACATATTTACAAAATATTGACATATTTTTATTAAAATCCAGATTTTTTTGTTATTGCTATGTGTTGCTGTAGTCAATTTTCAAACTTTCATCAGCCATTGTTCAGTGACTGAAAGGATTACATTTGTAATCATAGCCTTAAGATGATTCAAAGAATAAGGTGTTTTGATACATATATGATGGTTTTGATATGACCTTATAGGAAAAAGTCTCATGGAAAGCGATCAGGTGACTGAAGTGGCCAAATAAGAAGACTTTCTCTCCTAATACATTGGTCCATGTTATGCAGAAACTGTTGCACACGTAATGACAATGTCTCATCTTATTAAAATTAAAATTTAAAAATTATTATTCAAAATTCACAACTACACAAGAGTTAAATAAATTAAAATAACAACTTTCAAATGATATTTTTTAAGTTTGTAATGTTTTCTTCTGAAATACTGAAATTACTCATGCTTACAGCTGCACCAAGACTTTTGGGACACCCAGTATATTCAGCCCCAGTCCCTCTCCTGAGCTCCAGTCCTTCAACCTACCTATAGTGGATGTTTCAAACTAGACATCACATAGACATCTCAAATTTGACCTCTCCAAAACAGAATCCATTATAGCTTCCTCAAAAACCTACTCCTCCTGCAGACTTCCCTAATTCTGTTGAGAGTACCACCTTCCTTGCAGGCTCTCAGATTCAAAATCTTGGTGTTAGCCTAGACTCTTCATGCTCCCTTGCCCTTTATATCCAGTCAGTTGCCAAATCTAGTTAAACAACATTTGTTTCATGATCCCATTCTTACTACTCATATAGCCACCAGTTTGGTTTAGACTCTCACCGCCTCTTGCTTGTACTGTTCTACTAGCCTCCTAATTGATAATCCTGCTTTAATCCTCTCCCCTCTCTAATTTATCCTCCACACAATTGCCAAACAACCATGTCATTCCACTATTCACTAAGTTTGCTTGGCTTCCTGCTATTTCCAGAATCAAATAAACTTCCCTTTTTGGGCTTTTAAGAGCTTTTACAATCTGGCCCCAAACTACCTTTCCAGGCCATTACATATCCCTTCTCACACTGCAGTCCATCACAAGAGTGTTCTATCTCTTTTCTCTTTGCTCTCCATGCATAGAATGCACTCACATCTGCTGTGTAGAATTCCTTACTTCCTCCAAGACTCAGTGCAAGGACCACTTTCTTTCTATACAAAGCCTGTCCTATTTGCCTCCAAATGCTATTGACTTCCTTCCCTAAACTTCCTTCTATTAATTTTATATTTATTTAGTATGTTGAATAAGCTCCTTGTCTTTGTATCCCTAGCACCTCGCATATAACTGGATTGTTGATTCATTCATTGATTAACCACTGAGAGTTAATCCTTCCCATAATGTTATAAACATTAGCCAGAAGTAGAATTTCAGCAGTGGCAATCAAATTTAAGCTACATTTTCAAAAATATGTATTATTCTTTAAAGGTTTCTGTTGGTTAAGGCTACAGTATAGCCTCAGGGTCCCACTATTCTCATGCTGTCTAATTACTATTACAAATGTTGCCTACAGGCCAAAGAATCCTGGGAGATGGACACCAAAGAAAAACTTGAACAGGCTGCTATTGTCAAAGAGAAGGGAACAGTGTACTTCAAGGTGTGTGAATCAAAGTGTTTTCTCTCCAAAGTATCTGTTTTGAGGTAACTCTGTATTTTTTCTCATATTCACTGGCTTTCATAATTAAATTGAAATGAAAGAACTTTCATCACTTCCCTACTCCATTATCCTCAATAAGAGGTGATAAATAAAAATGGAGAAAGATCTGAAAATACTCCAAGTTTTCTTTTCAGCCAGTTTTTAAAATAGATAAATAACAAGAATGTAAAGCAAACAGCAAACTTTGCTAGTAGAGATTTGTTCTCCCTTCTTCCCCTTTATGCCTTTTTACCGTGCTAGGCAAAGAAGAGAAAAAACTCTCTAAGTTCAAAGGAGAAAGCTGACAGGAGGTAAATGTGAATGTCTGTTAGTACGAATCATCTCTGTTCTCCCGTTCTTTGAGGATATCAAAAGTTTCTGAGAGATGTAGCATATGTTATTATGCTAAAGTCATTAGTTTGCTTCTGAAATCTCCTTTCTGTTTTCTCAGTATGTTATTTTACTAAAGGAGATAATAAATCCTGAAGCTACCAAAATATAGTGAAACAGCATTTAGCTCAAATACTTTTCCCAGAGAAATGAAATCTCCTTAGAGATTTGAATGAGGAAATTAATCTCCTTAGAGGAGTCTGGAAATGCCCCTTCCCCCCCCCCATTTAGCGATTGAGAGTTGCTGTTGAGTAGGAAGAGGGCAGGTGTGTGCAAGTGAGTCTTTCTCCTTACTGTCTGACAATGACTTGGGATAGATAGGTTCATCAAATACACTTCAAAAAATGTAATCCACATATACAGTGAGAAATTTTCTTCCATCAAAAACCAAGTAATGATATAGTAATTAATTTCAAAAAATATTTAATGAACATTACCTTGTGTCTATTATTGGTAGCTATACCTAATATAGATCTTGTGGGAAATACAAAAGGCAGACAGAATCATTTTTGCCTTCAAGGAGCCTGAAGGCAAGAAGCTTAGCAGTCATGAAACAAATATAATACAGTACTAAATGATAGATAATCATGTGGGTAAAAGGTACCCAAAAGTATGGTAAAGATATTCGTGGGGAGGCTCCACGGTGTGTAAGACTGAAAATCAGAGATTCTATATTCTGGTCTCAGCTCTACCACTGATAATGTGATTTTAGACTCTACTGTAGGGTTCTGTATTTTCCTCACCTATTAAATGAAGGGATTGGCTTAGGTGAACTGTAAAGTCCCTTCTAGCTCTGTCATTTGAAGAATCTACAAGCTTTCTTGTCAAGGGAATATTTATAATATTACATCCTATTTTCTTATCAAGACCTGATGCATGGCGCAGTGAATAGAGCACCGGCCCTGGAGTCAGGAGGACCAGAGTTCAAATCCGGCCTCAGACACTTAACACAAAAACTAGCCGTGTGATCTTGGGCAAGTCACTTAACCCCAACTGCCCTCCAGAAAGCAAAAAGAAAAAAAAAAGACTTGATTCATGCTTTCAAACCCCTTAATTGAGATTAAAAATTATCTGTCTGCTTTAATCTGATCTTTATGTAAAGTAGGAAGAACTTTTCCTGTATAATTCCTTAAGAATACTTGTCCCCAGAGTACCATGTTTGTTCTATTAATTAGGTTCCCTAGAGATACTTTAGTAATTTTTCAGTCCTGCTAATTGGTAATTATTTCAATAAATTGGTAGTTTATTGATAATTCATTTCAACAAATTAAGCCTTGCTTTGAGAAGTACACAGATAAATTAAGATATAGTTTTTGCCCTCAGAAAGTTTATAATCTAGCAGGAAAGATATAATATGTACAAAGTTAAATATATTAGAAAATAGAGAAGCACACAATACCACGAAAGATTACATGCAGATTTCTAAATGTATAGACCTATTACAGTGTACATGTTCTCTTTATAGAGAATCATTATAGTGAAATGGATCAGATGATGGATTTGAAGTCAGGTATACCTGGGTTTAAATGCTACCTCATTTACTAGCTGTGTGACCCTGGGCAAGCCAATAAACTCTTTAAGCCTCAGTTTTCTAACCTATAAGTGGGGATAATATGCTGTGAGCATCAAATGAGTTTAAATGTTTAAAACCCATCGTAAACCTTAAAGCACTATGTGAATGTCATTATTATTATTAGATTTGTTAATACCCCTGCATCCCGACAGTCCCTAACAATATGTTTAATTTGATGCATAGTTCAAGTGCCCTGTGTTGTCCTTTTGGTCTAGGTGTACAGGTCTAGAAATGATAGTAAAAGTATAGGTGAAAAAACTAGTATTTATGTCAAAGCATTTTGCAAATTTGAAAGTATTTTGTAAGTAGCAAATATTGCTATCATCATTATTATGTAATTCCAGTGTTAATCTCTAGGGAGCTAAAAGTTTGGTTTACACCTGAGTGAATAAATTTCATGAAAGAAATACAAATTATTAGTAACCATCTGAAAATTGTTCAAATTCTTATATGAAAAAAATTCATATTAAAATAATTTTGAGATACCACCCTCTATCATTAAATTGGCAAAGAGTTTAAAATTACAGTAGGTCTGTGGAGAAGTAGGTACACTATTTTACTACTAGTGGACCTGTTATTTATGCAGTCTTTTTGCACCATGTTATATAATACAAAGGACAAAATTATCAATACACTTTGATTTTATGATTGCTTTATAGAAGTATATCCTAAAAATATTATTGCTGGAGAAGTGAAAAGGAAAGAAAAAAACTGGAAACATCTGACTTTGTCCAGTGATTATGGGATGGCAGAACAAATTCACATTATTGATGAGAAATGAAGAATATAAAAAAATAAAAACATAAAGTTTTACAGAGTGACAAATTCAGAAGCAGGACAATATATACACTGAATGTAATTATATAAGAATAACAATAATAAAATCTGGAAAAATACATAGAGGAAAGAATTTAGAAGAAGTTCTGAAAACAGACATGATATTTTTGTTATTTTCTTGTTAAAAATTAATGTGTACTCTGTTTTTAACAAGCTATAAATGACAAAAGTTCATGGTTTCTTATACAATCTTTTGCATGCTTGTTAACATATTCAAATGTTTTTGTAGATGGTTTCTAAATTTATGATTTTCAAAAATATTATCTTGGGGAGAAATTGGATAGTGCTATTTGAATTTAAGAGTACTTTCCTTTAAAATATTTTTGTATTTAATTATCTTCACAACAGAAAATAAACTTAAGACATAGATATCCATAGAATCTCAGAGTCGGAAAGGATCTCCAAGGTCATCTGGGTGGCATGGTAGATAGAGTACTGGACTTGGAGTCAGGAAGATCAGAGTTTACTTACTACCTGTGCATCCCAGGGCAAGTTGTTTTAATAACTTCAGTTTTCATCTATAAAATGAGTATAATAATAGCATCTACTTCACAGAATAATTGTGAGAATCAAATGACATATTTTAAAGTGCTTTGCAAACCTTAAAGCATCAAATAAATATTAGTTAATAATATTAATTCCACTTTGAATAGGAATCTCTCCAACATATGTAACAAAGAATTTTTGTTTCCCTTGAAGACCTTTAGTCAGTCGATCACCAGACTTTTATAAAATGCCTTCTGTGTTCTAGGCATTGTGCTAAAACACCAGGAATACAGAGAAAAAGCAAAAACGGTCCTGCCATCCAGGAGTTTACTTTCTAATTCTAGAAATGTCATGTATATAAATAAATACATAAAAAAGATATATACAGAGTAGGTTGAAGGTAGCCATAGAGGTGAAGGCACCAGCACCTGGGGGAACCAGAAGAGGCTTCCTTAAGTAGATAGAATTTGAACTGAATCTTAAAGAAAGCCAGGGACTCTAAAAGGTAAAGGTTCATTGTTCTTCTATATCATCCTGCCTTCAGTGCTGATTTATATTACTCTTTAATGTGCAGTTTTCTAAATAACCAGCACTATCTCTCTTTCAGACTTATAATTGGGGTTGGGGTTATTTTTTGCATAGCTATTTCTCTTTTGCACATTGCATTGTTTTGCATAGCTGTTTACATATTTATTTGTGATGCTAAATTGTTTTCACCATCAAGGACGGAACCACTGTAATTGAACCCTACATCACAGTCTTGGATGTGCTTGTAGGGGAAATAGAAATGATACTAAAGAGACAAAAATAGGGAAAGCAGAGTGATTGGTCTAAGTATTTGTACTTAACCTCCTATCTGTGGGTATTTTTAGTATTCTGATAGCTGTATTTGAATATAATGTGTTTTCTTATAATTCTACATCCAATATTTTATGAATTTTAAAACATTATTCTGGGAAGGGGCTTCACCAGTCTGCCAGAAGGATTCATGACATAAAAATGGTAAGAACTCCTGATATAAGAGACTTATGTTAGAAGCAATAAGAGTATGAGAACTATGAATAATAAAATTTACAAAAGGCAACCAAAGGAATATAAGTAACTACCAACCTCTATGTCTACTCTCCCATCTATACAGAAATGTTTCTAAGAGTCATCTATACACTATTTGAAGGCACCCTTGATAGATGGGAAATAAGCTTTCACCACAGTGTTCTACGATGGACCATATGTATCTTTACCATCTTGCCATTGCCTGAAAGATGCAGAAAATATAAGATTCCCCTATACTTACTGTTGATTATAGAAAAAGCTTTTGACTCAGCAGAGCAAAATTTCACCTTAAAGGCTGTCTTCTAACAAGGTGTCTCCTTTCCATACATCAAAATATTTCAAGATCCCATGAAAAATATTGCAACAAAAGTAACCCTGTTCAACAACTCTCTGATCATAAACATCAAAAGAGTCATAAAACAAAGAGTTAGACATTTACCAAAGGTATTCACTACTGTAATGGAAAAGACCCAGCATATATTCCTAGTTAAAAATTAAGATTCTCAGTGGGTATCAAGGTCCTCCAAATGCAAACTGCTTGAACCAAGTCCCAGAAAATTGCAGAGCCTCCTAGTAGAGATCCATAATTACTCAAAAGAGTTTAGCCTTACTGTTCACACAGGAAAAACCAAGTGAAAGATCAGTTGATCAATAAACATTAAGTGCCTGCTATGTGCCAAGTACTATGCTAAGTGCTGGGAATACAGAAGAAGCAAGAACAGTCACTACTTTCAAGGACTTTACAATATAATGGGGGAGACAGCATGCAAACAAATATATATATATATATATATAAAGCAAATTATATACAGGATAAATAGGGAATAATTAATAGAGGGAAGACACTAGAATTAAGAGATTTTAGGGAAAGAAGAAGAAGATAGAACTTTAATTGTGACTTAAAGGAAGCCAGAGGGGTTAGTTAGCAAGCAGAGAAGGGAGAGTATTCTAGCCCTGGGAGAACAGCCAGAGAAAATATCTGGAGTCAAAAGATTGAGTATCTCACCCATGAAACAGTGAGGAGGCCAGTGTCACTAAATCAGAGAGTACATGTCAGGGAGTAAAGGAGTAAAATTGGGAAGGTAGGAAGGGGAAGGGCTTTGAATGCCTAACAGAGAATTTTATATTTCATAATGGAGGTAACAGGGAGCCATTGGAGTTTGTTGTGGGGGTGGAGGGAATGTAACATAATGGGACCTGCACTTTAGGAAAGTCACTTTAGTGGCCAAAAGGAAGACTAACTAGAGTGTGAAGAGGTGTGAGTCAGGCAGAGCCATCTTTAGGCCTTGGAATAATCAAGGTCTGAAGTAATGAGGACCTGCCCTAGGATGGTGGTAGTGTGAGAAGGAGACTTACATGAGAGGTGTGGCAAAGGTGAAATTGCCAGGCCTTGGCAACAGCTTGGAAAAGGAGAAAGGGTGTGAGAGATGGTGAGGAATCCAAGATTTCTTCTGTGTTACAAGCCTGAGGAATGGGGAGGATACTGTTGCCCTCAACAGTGATAGAGAAGGGTTTAGGTAGGGTTTAGGGAGAAAGATGATGAGTCCTATTTTGGACATACAGAGTTTAAGATGTCTATTGGATATCCAATTTAAGATGTCAGTTGGAGATCCCAGACTGGATGGAGGTCAGCAGAAAGATTGGGGCGGGAAAGATAGATTGGATAATCATCAGCATAGAGATGGCAGTTAAATCCTTGGGAGCTGAACACATCACCAAGTGACATAGAAGGAGAAGGAAAAGAAAGTGTAGGACAGAACCCTGAGGAACATTGCCCTGTAGAGGGTATGATCGAGAAGTGAATCCAAAAAAGGAGACAGAGGCAGAATGGCAAGCAAGAAAAGAGGAAAACCAGGAGAAAATGGTCAGCACTGTCAGATACAGCAGAGAGGTCAAGGAAAATGAGGACTGAAAAGAGGCCATTGAATTTGGCAGCTAAGAAATAGCGATTTTGGAGAGAGCAGTCTTGGTGAGATGTTAAGATTGGAAGCCAGATTATTAGGGGGTAAGAAGAAAGTGAGAGGAGGGAAAGCAAAGGCACCTATTGTAGGGACCTTTTTGAGGAATTTAACTACAAGGGGCAGGAGAGATAGGACAATAGTTAGAAATGGAAGGATTGTTAGGGTTTTTCAGAATGGAGGAGACATAGGCAGTTTAGTAGGAAATGAGCCCGTAGAGAGAGATTAAAAATAAGTGAAAGAATGGGAATGACATAAGAGTCAGTCTGTTGGAGGAGAATGGCATCACTTGGTAAGGAATAAGCCCACTCAATCATGTGGGACAGAGGTGAAGAAGGAGAGAGTGGCAGAAGGCACTCGAAAGATAGGAAATGAGGAAGAGAGAAGAGGGAGTTCATAGCCAGTGGCCTCAAATGTTTTTGTGAAATATGAAGCAAGGTTCTATAGAGTCTGTCCATCTGTATATCTTTGTGGGACACTCTGAGTGGATTGTGAATTGGGCTCAGAGTTAAACAGGAAAGGAGAGAGGGGCTGAATTGCCTTCAGGAAATTCAAGGCTCCTTTAATGACCCCATTCTACCAGTGTTATATGGCCAGAAGATGTGGAATATCACAGTCTATAAAGAACTGAAAAATCAATGTGACACAGAGGGCAGTTGAGAAGCATACAATGGATGTGAAGAGGCCACAATATATAATTTTTTTTTCCTTTTTTTTTTTGGAGGGCAGTTAGGGTTAAGTGACTTGCCCAAGGTCACACGGCTAGTTTTTTTGTGTGTGTGTTAAGTGTCTGAGGCCGGATTTGAACTCAGGTCCTCCTGACTCCAGGGCCGGTGCTCTATTCACAATACATAATTAATAAGTAATTCTGAAGAACAGGAATAAAAGATGTCATCAGAAAAATGTGTGATACGAAGAGAAGACAGACTGCCCGTATGGTTAGGACAAGATGACAGCTCAGATATTTCACTGATATCCTTGAGATGTAAAGAGAAATTGAGGAAAGCATTCAGCATTGGCCTCTAATGTGTCAGAGGCCCTTCCTCCCTCCCCCATGACAAACACGGATGTCTTCTTTACTCCCATCACACTCAGTCTTTATACTTAGCAGTGTGCATGTTGTATCTTCCCCCCTCCACTCCCCCCCCCCACCCAGCAGAAAGTTCTTTCAGTGCAGGGAGTGTGATATCTATATTTGTATCCCCAGCACCTAGCTCCGTCTTTGACATGGAAAGTACAGTCAGTTCTGCTATAATTTTGACATATACCTAAAAATACTGTGCTATGTAGAACCATGCAGTAAAAAGCACAGGACTTACTGAGGGAAACTTCATCAGTGACATAAAAAAGATGGGAATCTAACAAAAACAGCACAATGCCTAAAGGGGTAAATGATTAAGATATATACACACTCACACACACACACACACACATACATATATATGTGCTACAAATGAGTAGTGGGTGCTGTTTGACCTGTGCCTTGGTCCCCAAGGACACCAGGCTGGCAAAGGCACTTTGGGCAAGAGGACAGTGCTGGGGGTCACAACTCCAGGAAGGGGTCTTGGAGAATGTTGCCATAGCAGAAGGTGGAGGAGCTGCACCAGAAGATACCCTATAAATATGACGTTTGGGATGTTAAATGGATCTTTTATATAGAAAAGTTAATAAATGCAAAAAAAAAAAAAAAGGAAAACAGCCTTGTAGGATAATACATTTGAGGTACTTGGTAGATGTCCATTATGTGTACTCCTACCCAACTCAGTTCAGCTGGGTGCAGTTTTCTGTATTCTCACAGTCGTAGATGAAATTATGTATAAGCAAATGAAAAAAATATCATTGTGTTTAAATTGTTCCCTAATATATCAGTCACATCAGAACAAATTCATATTTTCAAAACAAAGACTATGGCAGAACTGAATGTACTTCATGACTTCAACATTTCCCAAAGGCCTTGGTGCAGGTTTAAGTTTTGATAGCTTAAATAGTTTAAGCTTTAATAGCCTAAAACTGCACCAAGACCTTTGGGACACACTGTATTTGTCTAAGTTAATTGCATAGCAGTAAATGGTATTCTTATACCAACAGTCTGCTTTACCATTCCCCAACTGGGGTGGGGGTTGGTGGCTTGAATTATTTGCAGAATTTTTTTTTGTTTTTGTTCGTCCATTATAAATAGAATTATAATTATCTTTGTACAAATAGGTCCTTTAAAATGTAGGATATATTCCCAATAGATCATTGGGTCAAAGGTTTCATAACATGCTTCCTAAACCACTGAGTTTTTATTTTAGCTTTTGTAAACTACTGAAAACCTGTTTGTACTCTTAAGTCTTCGTCTGGTATTTTCAGATAATATTTCTTTAAGCACTATGTGTCTATGGCATTGTACAAGCAAGTCAAACAATTTCCATTCCTTAGTTTAAAAACATAAAATTGTCTGGTTACCTAAAGGTATTTGTTTCCTTTCCTTTTCAAGAGACCAAGTGTTTGTAGACTTTGACATGCTCTCACAGGGCTTGTTCTGTGTTCTGGTGCCCCCTAGTGTTGATCTTATGAAAGAATCAGAAAGTTTTTTTTCTTGATATTTTGCTAGTCCACCAGTTCTCAATTTTTTTGGTCTCAGGACTCCTTTACACTCAAAAAAAATTGTTGAAGACCCCAAAGAGCTTTTGTTTATGTGGAATATATCTATCAATATTTACCATAGAAATTAAAATTGATTAGTTTAAAAAAGCATTCATTCATTTAAAAATAACAATAATAAACCTATTACATGTTAACATAAATCATTTTTTTTAAATAACTGTTTTGCAAAAGAAAAAAATTAGTGAGGAGAGTGGCATTGTTTTGCACATTTTTTCAGATCTCTTTTATGTCTCTCATGATAGCAGACAACTAAATTCTCATATCTCCTGCATTCAGTCTGTTCAGATATGTTGTTTTGGTTAAAGTATATGAAAAAAATCTAACATCACAAAGATGTTTAGTTGGAAAAGGGAGGACCATTTGAATTCAATAAATATAATCTCTTTTGAGAGTACAGGGACTATTTACTGCTCCTTTGCCAATCCAATCTGAAACAAAATCATTGAGACTAGGAAGTGAGTCATCTGTTGACCTAATTTGGAACAAGAAATAGAAATCACTGAAAACCATATGCAAGAAGTGAGAATCAAATTCCTCTGGAAGAAGTTTAAATCACTATATAAATATAAGATTATTCATATTTAGTAAGGCTATTATTTCTGAAGAATTCTGGGTTTTCCATTTCCCTCCACCTATTGGAATACCTGCTTCTTGTGATTGGGTCTGCTTCTCTAAGTTTTACCCTATGAGGAAAGATTGGATGATTGAAATCATTGATAAAAATGGAGTAGTATTGAAGTAATAATTTTGAAGTACTGCTGAAAACTAGCTAAAATACTCAGGATCCATTCACAGAATTCTTCCTAAAATTGGAAAGTCTAAGATTGGGACCCAGGTGACATTCACTACTGTTCTAGAACCTTGTCTATACAAAATGGACATGAAGAACTGCCACCCTCCCAAAAAATGTATTTCTCTTCTTGTCTCTAGGATGAGTAGGTGTTTTAGATATTGTAGATACTGCCCTGTTTTCCCCACACCTGCCAGTTCTCCCAATTGGGAAAGAAACAGTAACTCATTTGTTTGGCTCTTAAATTATGTTCCATCAGCTTGGGTAATAAATTACATTTTACATAGCGCTCTAAGGTTTATAAAGCTCTTTTCTCACAGCACTGTGAGGCATGTAAGACAAGTATTAGTATCCCATGCACACATGAGGAAACTCAAGGCTCAAGGAAGTTAAGTGAGTTAGCAAGTAAATGTTGGAGCTAGCACTTCATTTTAAAGTGAAGGAGGAGCTCTGTATCTCCCCTTGATACTGATAAATTGACTATTTAGGATATGAGATAACCTTTAGGTAATTCAAGGTAGACAGAACAGGGACCACATCTTCTCTTAACTTTGAATTGTACTGAGGACCTGTCATAGTACTCCACAACAGGTACTTCATTAAATAATAGTGGAATAAATAAATGATGGACACTGGGGATTCTGACATTCAAGTCATTGAGGATGCCACTGACACTCCATCATTTCCTTTGGGATTTCAAAAGAAAAGAGGGAAATCAGAATCAGAATTCTAGGAGGTGTGCCCGTGGGGAGAGGAATCATTTTACGAATAGGTCTTATTCTCTACCCCAGCAAAGAAACTTCTGTGGGCCTATTTGATAATCCAAAAACAAGATATTGTAAGTTGTCTGAAGAAGTGCAGTAGGATTTGTAGTATTTGGCCCAGGAAGATGCCTCTCTTTAAACCTCTTTTAGAGAGTTCTTCTATAATACTATAATGCCATTCCTCCTCTCTGAACTGGGCCATATGCATTCCTTCAACCCTGAAATTACATGAAAATAGAGACAATCATACTTGCACTACTTCACTTATTGAGAGAAGCTAGTTTGAAAGGGTTATCAAAAAAGCAAACAAACAAACCCAAACTTCTGGTGACAGTCTCAAATGATCAAGGAAGAAAGGAGAGAATGACCTGAAGAAACTATTGCATCTTTCTCATGAGCACAAACTTGAAAAGTATCTCTGCTGAAGTTAGAAGGACAGGTGTATAACCAAGGACAAATAAACCAAGAATGGAAGAGGCCTAAGAGAGTAATGACAGGAAAGCTAAAGCCCAAATGAATATAGGATTCTAAAAAGGTCCTGGATACAACAAGGACATTTTTTAAGGTTCATTTGGAAAGGATAAAGTACACTTATTGGAGACAGTTGGCATAATACAACGTGTTAAAATGTAAGCTTCTTGAAAAAGGAAATTTTTCACCTCTGTCTTTGTATCCTTAGTACCTAACAGGGTGCCTGACCCACAGTAGATGCTTCATAAATCCTTGTTAATTGAGGGGATGACAAAGAGAACTACTCAACAGAAACTTTTTTTCTACTCTTTCC
>CM053593.1:202359848-202382086 GCA_028646575.1 Pseudocheirus occidentalis | reverse complement strand
AAATTATGAAAAGATAAGAACCAAGTAGAAACAGGCTTCTCATATACTCTACAAAGTCATACTTTTGGTTTTGAATTTCAAGTATTACTCTCTTGCCCATTAAACTGGTCTAAATATTTGATTGAGAAGAGGATACTATTATTAGTTCTATCTTGGTATGTGTATAAAAATTAAATAACCATTACTACCTTATGTGTCCTCATAAATCAGCAAATGTTCCCATTCCTCTTTCCAATTTCCTAGTCAAATCATTGGGAGCTAAGGAGGTGGGGGGGGGGGGTATACAATTAATTGAATGATAAATTTCTTTTTTCCAGCAGGATTCTTCCCTAAATGTACCAAAAAAAAAAACTGGTCATGCTAAATTGGAAGTTGTCTGTTTGCAGGCACTTGGACTGGATAGTACCAATGAGAAGGGCCTGTACAGGAGAGGTGAAGCCCAGCTGCTCATGAATGAGTTTGAGTCAGCCAAAGGGGACTTTGAGAGAGTACTAGAAGTAAACCCCCAGAACAAGGCTGCAAAGCTGCAGATCTCCATGTGCCAGAAGAAAGCCAAGGAGCACAATGAGCGGGATCGCAGGATATATGCCAACATGTTCGAGAAGTTTGCAGAGAGAGATGCAAAGGTGTGCATGGAATGAATCCTCAGGCCAATTCAGGTGTTTTTAGGCAGGCAGTTTTAAGTACAGAGCAAAAGAATGGATAAGCAGCCCTAAAGCCCAGGTTCTGGTACTCACAAAATAGGAAGAATACAAATTGATCATGGCAAAGGTCCAGTTCCTTCAAACCTTCCTCATTACTAGTTTTGATGGTTGCAGTACATTTTGCTAATCCACATCCGTGGTAGAAGAATAAAGCCAGGTGACAAATTCCCTTGAACATTTTTCACTTAGCAAGCTCCTTGTTGAGACAAAATCCTTGCCGATTTTCCACAGGAATGAAGGTTATGGTGGTGGTTGTACCATCTGGCCGTTCCTTTTTCTTGAAGTTCTAAATCCATCCTATGAGCTGGTTTTTCATGCCTTGCAGCATAGCTATATCTTGTCCTGGATCTTCCTGGACGTTTAAGGAGCCTCCTTTATGAATTATAGGTAATTATCAAACAATACTCATATTTATATATGGTGCATATAATACGTTAGCTAAATGACCTGCAGTCAGGAAGACTTGAGTTCAGATATGACCTCAGACACGCTTACTAGCTGTGTGGCCTTGGGCAAGTCACTTAACCTCTGCCCGCTGAAGTTTCCTGAACTATAGAATAGGGATAATGGTACCTACCTTACCGAGTTGTTGTGAGGCTCAAATGAGATAGTGTTTTAAAGCCCTTAGCACAGTGCCCACCCGGCACGTAGCAGGTACTGTGTAAAGACTAGCTCTTGTGATGTAGCATCTTACAGCATATAAACCTTATGAGGTATAGAGTGTATTTGTCATGATTCTGTTTTATAGATGAGGAGACTGAGGCTGGGAAAGCCCACAAGATTTGTCCAAAGTGTTATGCCAGTAAATGGCAGAACCAAGATTACACCCCATGTAACTGCACTACTCAGCTCTGATCATATTTTAACAATGAAAACTGAAGGTGTCCTTCAGGTTTTAGGGGATTCTGATTTAGACGCAAGTTGAACTAAATGAGCCACAACACACCTTCTAGTGCTGAGATTTGGCAGACCATTTCATTATGGCACAGGCCAAATGGTCTTAAAGGGACAGCAAAAAACAAGTGTCTTGTATGCTGACATCAGAGTTAATAAAACAGCTTGGAAGAAGCAGGGATTGAAACATTCCTTCCATTTTATTGTCACTGATTCCTTTGTGTATTTTTTTTCCCTTGCACAGGAAGAGGCTGGTAAGACAGTAGGTGATAAGATGCCAGAAGGGGTCCCTTCTAAGAAGATCCAGCCTGTAGAAGAGCCAATAATGGAAGACAAGGAGTTGGAAGACCATGTATGACAGAGTACAAAAGAGGGAGAAGGAATCCTAATGAATTCGGCCCCCTCCTCAATGACTTCTACAGAACTCAGGACTAAATGATGTTTCTTGTCAAGTTTGTTATAGTCTTTGTGATTCTGGACACAAGCAGGCAAACTCGTAGCTTCCCAGAAAATAGCCCCCTGCTGCTGCTCATTACCTTCACTGAAAGGGTCATGTGGAACCACTCCAGGTGGTACAAAAAAGTAAACGCAGCTATTGGGGTGAGGAAGTTGGACCAGCAGCTTGAGTCCAGCTCATTTCAGTCATGTCCCAACTTTTTATATCCAAGTTAGAATACTCCAAGACCCTAGCAATTTGGAGCTATTTGTTTGGATCATACATCTGGTGATCAGACTTTAGTTACACTGTAGAGGGGCTTAGAATAATTTAGAGAATCTCTCCTTTTATTGGGCTATGATCTGCATCTTTGGAGGGAGCTCCCAAAGCAATGAGACTACACCTTGCAAATCTCTAACTAATGTCATTAATAGTGTGAATACCATTAAATGAATTATTTAGAACAGTTCAACATTTATTAAGCATCTACTGTGTGCATAGAACATTGGGGTGGATGTGGGGGGAAAAAGTAAAAATAAAATTGCCCCCTACTTTCATGAAAGCAAGTCTAGTAAGATGGGGAGAGGGGTGTGAGGATGGTGAAATATATCCACACCAGTCACTCCAGTGCAGAACAGAGACATGTGCATAGGAGAGGTACAAAGAGCGGTAATACGAGAATTCCCGGGACAGAAAATTGATCCCACCTGGGATCACTAGGGAAGTTTCACAGTACAGGCTTCATTCAACCTTCAACCTTATTCATGTCATTTTTTTTTAATCTTAAGGCCACATGGTCAGTTATCTTTTAAAACACTTCTTTATTTTTGTCATTCTTTTAAAAATACCAAACCAAGCTACTTCTTTGTTATTGGTTTCTAAACCTGAAAATCAAACTTTTTCCTATAGAATTTATCTTCCATTTGAGCAAATGTGGTAAATCCTTGCCTGAGGTGTTCTGCATTGATGATAACCAAAGCCATACTGATCATTTCTTACTTGCTTTTTTGTATCTTCACCAAATATTTTAGAAACCCCAAACTCAAGTGAGAAAAATGAAAAGCAAGTATTCACTTTGCTCATTGGTATGGTTGGTTTGTACTGGTAAGCTCAAGAGATTAGAGCATGGTGCTAAGAAGGCCAGAGCTAGCGATTTGTTTCCAAACAATCTAGTTAGCTCCTCACAAAGAGACATTTTTTCTGGAGCAGGACCAACTCCAGCTACCTGTTTCCCACGCTGTGCTTGTAGTTACAAAGAGGACTGGGTAAGTTTGCAAAAAGCTTAAAACCAGCATTACTGTAGATCCATTCACATACCTGACAGAATCAATAATGTTGTCTTTGCATGCCAAGGACAGCATATTTTATTTATTAATAAAGTAGAAGTTATCAAAGCATCTTTCTATGGATGGAGTACAGAGTGGTGAATGTACTTCACATAAACAGGAAATTATTTTATAGACTTGGGTATCCCTTTTTTCAGTGAAATTCAATAGATTAAATATTGTTCTTTTGGGATGGAGCAGAATTGTAACGTGAATTTGGGTAAACTTCACAAGAAAAGGTGTTGCCTCAAATTTTGTTCTTATGCCCAAAAAAAAAGTTGGTGAAGGGGAAGGAAGGAGGGAAGATAATGAAATAATATCAGTAGAATTATTTGTGTTTAAAAAATAAATTGGAATACATTCTATCTTCTGATTTTATAATAGCTCCATTGGGGGAAAACCAAGTTTCAGAAAATAACCACTTAAATGAATTTATTGTTATTGACGTAACTATGGCACATCCTGATACATGCTATGGTGAAGTAGGAAAATGGCAAGATTTGAAATCAGAGGTCCTGGATTCAAATCCCAGCTGTGCCTCAGTTTCCTCATTTGTAAAATGGTGTTGGACTAAATAGCCTCTAAGGCCCCTCCTAATTTGAAATCTATGAACTTATATCAGCCTATGTTTACCAAAGTTTATATGCATCCTTTCTAACTCAGCCCAATATGTGGGAAATATAATTCACTGTGCATAAGAAA
Organism: Pseudocheirus occidentalis; assembly: GCA_028646575.1. Lineage (NCBI taxonomy): Eukaryota > Metazoa > Chordata > Mammalia > Diprotodontia > Pseudocheiridae > Pseudocheirus > Pseudocheirus occidentalis. The sequence continues at coordinate 202,378,025 of CM053593.1, read as the reverse complement.
GATTGAGCCTTGCTGGAGAGCAAAGCTCCATAATCTTCCTTCTTTTACAGTGAGCTTTAGAGCACAATTGCATTGGCTTAGGGTCTCTGGATTCCTTGGTTTCTCTGGATTTTAAATCCTAACCCTTCTAATTGTGAAGTGATTTTTACAGTACTTCCTTCGATTTGCATATTTTTATTGAATAAATATAGTTTGTACCCAGGGAGTCCTGCTGGGCTTTTCAGTGTTGCTGATACTTTTAAAAGAATGAAAATCCTATCTACCATTTTCTGATATCAGGTACTTGATAACAGATCAACTCACCACCCTTCAAACAGCAATAGAAGCCATAGAGATACTAAGCTTTCTCTGTACTTGTCTGACCCGTCTGACCCCTGCCAACACAATGAGAGCTTCTTGAGGCTTGTTTCTTTATTGATGTTTCTACACCATGTCCCTGCTAAGATAAGGAGTGGTGATAGACACAATTCACTTTTTTTCACACAATTCTCTAAGAATTCTCTGAGGAGCAGTATGAATCAATGGATTGAGAACTGTCTCAAAAGCTAAGAAGATCCAAATTCAACCATTCTCTCTGAGCCATACTGGCCACATACTTAACCTCTTAGTGTCTCAAAGCAATTCTCAAAAAAAAAAACCACAGAAGACTTACCAACCTATTGGCAGAGAGAATTTTCTCACCAAGAATTTCCTCTACAATGACACAATTCCAACTTTAAAAAAGTTCTTGTGTCATGACCATATTTGTGAAAAAATGGACCAAATCTGAACCTGTCAAAACCTTCAGACATCCCCCACTGGCTGTTATTTTTCGTTAAAAATAGCTTCTCTTGCATTTAAATGACACATAAGACCAAAAGAAAAAGGTACACAGATAAAATGGGAAATGTTTTCCACTCATCTGACAAAAGTTTCTGCAGACAACCTCCCAACTGCTTTTCAATATCCTTATTTTTTTTTAATATTTTTCATATGAGGAGTTTAGATTAAAGGGATATAAGAGGGTAGGAATTATTGAGTTGTGTTGAGAAGGAACAATAAATTTTAAAATTATATAAGATTAGATAGCCAGCCTGACTTTAAAACTACATTGTAACAATCCTCTTAAGAGAATGAGAAGCGAAGAATCTTAGCATTGGAAGGGACCTCAAGTCATCTACTAAGCCATTTCTAACAGCAAGAACTTAATAAGGGCCTATTGTGTGCCAGGCATTTTTCTGGGTACTAGACATACAAGACAAAAATAAATCAGTCCCTGTTCTTGAGGAGCCTACAGTCAAGCCAGAAATTGGGACTTGGAGACAGGAAGACAGACATGTATGGCCCAGTCTCACTCCATTCAAGAATTCCCTCTGTGGTATCCTTGGCAGGCTATCTTACTCTCTTGTTTGAACCTTAAAGTGATGGAAAGCTCACTCTTTTCCCACTTAGTAGAATTTTGTATTTTCCGATTACATGTAAAGCTTTTTTGATATTCACTTTTATAGGATTTTGAGTTCCAAATTATTTTCTCCCTCCTTCCCTCCTCTCCCCTCTCCCCAAGACTGCAAGCAATCTAATACAGGCTATCTGCATACAATCATATTAAACATATTTCTCCATTAGTTATATTATGAAAGAAGAATGAGAACAAAAGGGGGAAACCACAGGAAAGAAAGAAAGATAAGTTTGCTTCTATCTGCATTCAGACTCCATCAGTACTTTCTCAGGATGTGAATAGCATTTTCCATCCTGAGTCTTGTGGAATTGTCTTGGATCATGGTATTGCTGAGAAGAGCAAAGTCTTATCAAAGTTGATCATCACATGATGTGGCTTTTACTGTGTGCAATGTTCTCCTGGTCCTACTCACTTTAAGCCTTTCTCATGTAAGCCTTTCCAGGTTTTTCTGAAGTCCACTTGCTCATCATTTCTTATAGCACAATAGTATTCCATTACATTCATATACCACAACTTGTTCAGCCATTCCTCAGTTGATGGGCACCCCCTCAATTTCCAATTCTTTGCTATATGAGCTGCTATAAATGTTTTTGTACATGTAGGTCCTTTCCCCCTTGTTATGATGTCTTTGGGATACAGATCTAGAAGTGGTATTGCTGGGTCAGAGGGTATGCACATTTTTATAGCCCTTTGGGCATAGTTCCAAATTGCTCTCCAGAATGATTGGATCAGTTCACAACTCCATCAAACAATGTATTAGTGTTCCAATTTTCCCACATCTCCAACATTTTTTTGTCATATTAGCCAGTGAGATAAGTGTGAGGTGGTCCCTCAGAGTTGTTTTAATTTGCATTTCTCTAATCAGTAGTGACTTAGAGCATTTTTCCATATGACTATAGATAGCTTTAATTTCTTTCTCTGAAAACATGCTTTGACCATTTATCAATTGGGGAATGAGTTGTATTCTTATAAACTTGACTCAGTTCTCAATCTGTTTTAGAAATAACTGGCAGTAAAAATTGTTCCCAAGCTTTCTGAGAGCTCACTCTTTTGCCAACCATTAATACTTGTTAGGAAATGTTTTCTTAAAACCCAAATCTGTATATACCCATGACTCCTAATTCTCTGTAGAATCAAACAGAGCAGATTTAAACCACCTTCAGCAAGCATTAAGCACCCACTGTGTACAAAGCAACGTGCCAGGCATTGGGGATACAAAAACTACGAAGTCTTTGCCTTCAAGGAACTTTTAAGTTCTTCCATGTGACGGCTCTTCAGTTGTGTCCCCCCAAGGATCCTTTTCTCCACTCTGAGCATTCCTAGCTCCTTTAATTGTCCTTTATAATGTCATTTCATGTCACCAGATGCAGCTAGATTATACAGAGGAAACAGTGCAACAATTGGACTCAGACCCAGTTTGAAATTCTGCCCTCAGGCATTAACTATCTATGTGAACCAGAGAAAGTCATTAACATCTCCATTTCAGTTCCCTCATCTGTAAAATGGGAATCAGAGGTATCATGCCTCATGGTTATCATGAGGATCAAATGAAATAATGGTTGTGAAACACTTTGCAAAACCTTAAAATGCTTCCTGAGCACCAGGTCTCATTTTCCTGGTTACCCTCTTCTAGGCACTCTGCAGCTGGGACTTTTCCTAAAATGGACCCAGAACTGAACACAGTACTCCAGAAGTGGTCTGATAAGAAGCATGCAATGTCAGATCTCACGATCTGCTCGTATACATATTCTGCAATAATCAAATAAGCAAGCATTTAAGATCCTCAAGTGCTCTGGTAGGTCCTGGAATACAAAGACAAAAAAAACCCCTTAAAACTCAAGGACCTTCCATTCATTCTATCTAAGGGATCAAAAACCACATATACATTAGGGTGAGACACTGCAATGAAAGTCTGTGTTCTATAATAGCTAAAAATTTTTTTTTACTTTTCCTAAGGATGGCCAGATCACTTCATGCAAAAACAAAAACCCTTTTCTGGAGTCAACCCAGCATTTAAATTGTTTTGTTAATGGAAAGACCATTATCCCTCTCAAAAGTCTGATGGAGCAATCCCATTTAGGAGTGAACAGCTCACCCCAATCATGGAAAGGCACTTCCCAGGTTCTTAAGATCCCCAGTATACTGGAGGAGATGGGGTATCATCCAGTCACCACACATTCAAATTAAGATCATCTTGTGTCACCAATCCTGACATCAGCAAGGGAGCATCTGTCTGGTTTGTGCCCAACACCATTCTCTCACCTATCTCCCGGCATGGAAACCCATTGGAGATGAAGTAGCCAGGATATTGACTATCTTGAAAGGCTAACTCTTTGGGGAAGAGTTGGTTCCTTGCATGGGTGGCAAGGAAAATGGAGGGTTGGGGGAAAGGTGGTGCATAGTCAAGTCCACCTCTGAAGCTTAGATTTCCAAAGGAGACATGTCACTAGGCCTTAGTATCCTCATCTTTGAAATAAGGGAATTAGCCCAGATCTGTCAACTCTCAGTCAGCTCTCAATGCCACAAAAGGTATAAAAGATGAGAGTTTCTACATTCAGAAAGGTCATAAATCCAAACTATCTCATGAAGAAAAGAGGTAAAATAATTGGTTCCCATTCACATAACTAGAGAATATTGCAGAATTTGTGCCTGGATCTACCTTCTCCACTGCTCCAAGCTACCTCTTAAAAATATGGGCATTCAGACTCAAATCTGAGCCAGAGAAAGTTGAGGCAATGAAAGGCAGTGTTCATAGTGTGGCACCTAGGAGACAGAAGTAGATAGCCTGCTGAGGAGAAGCAGAAGAGGAGGGCCTGCCCTGTCCTGACCTACTACCCATCATCCAAGTGACTTGATCTTGCCCAGACATTCTAACCCAGTTCTATATATAATCCCCAGTTAAGTCCAGCAGACCCCATCCCCTCCTTAGTCTCTCTACTTTTATAGGCTAAAGGTGAGAAGGAATCATAGGGAGATGAAAAAGAAAATGCCAGCTGCAAGCATTGTTCTCTCTCTTATAGGGGCACTGAGGACATAGCTTGTAGATTTAAAAAGTTAGGAACAGACCCAAACATTCACCAAATAATTCCCTGGCCATGTAGAGGTTGACTTCAGGTCCCTGAACTTTTTTTTAATGTTTTGATAACTTTCTATGAAAATTTTTTTGTAGTCCTATGTAATTTGTGCATTTAAAAACATTGTTCAAGTCTTTACCAAAGGAAAGTTATGACTAAAAAGTTTAAGAACATCTGGACTAGACCGTTTTTGATATTTTCATTCAATTTTATGTGGGGTTGTGGAAGCAGAGGAGAGAGTACCTGATGATACTGCCCCTCCCAAAGAAGAAAGAAAAGAGTATCAAAGGGGGCAGCTAGGTGGCGCAGTGAATAGAGCACTGGCCCTGGAGTCAGGAGTACCTGAGTTCAAATTCGGCCTCAGACACTTAACACAAAAAACTAGCCGTGTGACCTTGGGCAAGTTACTTAACCCCAACTGCCCTCCAAAAAGCAAAAAAAAAAAAAAAAAAAAAAAAAAGGATCAAAGAAGCCTTTCTAAAATACACAGAAGGAGAAGGAAGTTTGGAAAGAGATAGGGAAATGTTTAGACTACCGTGTTAAATTTATTACGTACTTTTAAAATATTAGATGTTATAGAAACATTTCTAGATGTTTATCAAGTTCATAAGAAAAAGAAAACATCAACAAATGTTTTATTAATTTATATGTTTACTTACTATTGCAGCGGGTGTATCTATGCATACCTTAGCATCTCATCTCCTTGACAGAGAGTGTCCCTAGAAAAGGTGTACATTTCCCTTATTCTTTGTCTTCTTTCTCCCTATCTGTCTCCCATGAGGCCTTACAATTGCATGCATCAGTTTAAAAAATAGAAAAAAATGTTGTACAAAATAGCACCAGAAACAGTTGAAAAATATACAGACCAAATCTTTCTTTCAAAAAAAGAAAGATCTCCTAATTTGATAGTGCTTAGCTATAAGTTGGGTGCCAGCTGGACACCAAAGTTGAATGGATGAGCAGCCCTGAAAAGGACTCTGCAAGCCCTCAGAGCAGACATGCTAGTTCTCCCTAAACATTCCATCCCCTCTTCAAAAATGAAGGACAAACACAAACAAGTATTTGTCTGCTCTAGCTGTTGAAGAAGGGAGAATGCCAGGCTCCTACAGTTAAGTGACAGAACAAATATCTGGTCCAACTCATGACCATAAAGAAGTCCTCACCAAAACATAGGCCGCAAGGGTTCATCCAAGCTCTGCTTGAAGATCTCTGAGACGGCCTGTGTGCAGAGGCAGCCTCTTCCATTCTGTAAGAGTTCTCATTGTTAGGAAGCTTTTCCTGACATCAAGCTTAAATTGGCCTCTTTACAACTTCCACCATTACTCTTGGTTATGCCCTGTGGGGCCAAACAAGTTGAACACCTTTCCCATAGGGCAGTCATTCCCAAACTTGAAGACAACCTCCCCTTTTCGAGTCTTGTCTTCTCAAGGCTAAATATCCCCAGTTCATTCTGCAGTCTCTCCTTCTCAACTGGCTGCTTCTCTACTACCTACAAAAGGTGCCTGTGCCTCCATCAAAAAGTCCTCACCTGATCTATCTGTCTTTGCTAGTTATCATCCCATATTTCTCTTGTCTTTTGTGGCTACACTCCTCGAGAAGGCTACCTACAATAAGCACTTCCCTTCTTTTCTCCTCTCATTTTAAGTCTCTACAGACTGACTTGTGACCTCATCATTCAACTGACATTGCTCTCTCCAAAGTTATTAATGATTTCTTAATGGCCAGATCCAGTGGTCTTTTCTAATCCTCATCCTTCTTGACCTCTCTGCAGCCTTTGACCCTGTCAGTCATCCTTTTCTCCTTGATACATCACTCTTCTGTCCAGATTTTTGGGACAGAGCTCCTGGTTTCTCTCCTACCTATTTGCTCCTTCTGTCACTTTTTTTTCTTCTTTTCTTTTTCTTTTTCCTTTTTGGAGGTGGGGGGCAGACAGGGCAATTGGCATTAAGTGACTTGTCCAAGGTCACAAGATCACATGGCTAATGTGTCAAGTGTCTGAAGCTGAATTTGAACTCAGGTCCTCCTTACTCCAGGGCTGGTGCTCTATTCACTAAGCCACCTAGCCACCCCTCCTTCTATCACTTCTGATAGATCTTTATCCAGGTTCATGCCCACTAAAGGCTTCTATCCATGACTCTCTTCTGTTCTCCCTCTGTGCTCTTTTATCTGGTGATTTCATCACTTTAGTTACCTCTGTGCTGATGATTCTCAAATGGATTTATCCAACCATAACCTCTCTGCTGACATTTCCAACAAGAAAAAATGTTGGTCTGTGTATTTTGGTGCTATGTTGGGGAACATTTTTCTATTGGACATCTAAACTAGAGGTCCCTTAATTTCAACGTGTCTAAAAATGAACACTAAGCTTTCCCCTTTTCCTAACTTCTCTATTACTGTTGGGGGTGCCATCATCTGCCCAGGCTTGCTCCTAGACGTCATCCTAGACCCCACACTCTCACTTCTTATAACCCATATGTTACCAAGACCCATCAGTTTTCCCTTTGTAACTAATGTCTCCTGAATAGGCCAGGCCCCCTTCTCTCCCTTGACACTGCTGCCCCCTGAGGCGGGCTCTTAGCACCTCATGCCTGGGCTGCTGCAGCAGCCTGCTGGCTTACCTGCCTGCCACAAGTCTCTCCCCATTCCAGGCTGTCTCCCACTCAGTCACCAAAGTCATCTTCCCAAAGCACAGGTCTAAACACGCCATCCTGACACTCAGTAAGCTCCAGTGGCTCTCTACCCCCTGCAGGTTCAAATATAAAGCTCTCTATCTGGCATTCAAGCTCTTCATGATCCTTGGTTGATTTTGTTGATTTTCTCCAGTTTCTTTTGTCTGAATCTTGTTTGTCCATAGCTGTTTGCATGTTGTTTCCTCCATCAGAGTGAGATCCTTTGGAGAAGGGTCTGTCTTTGCCTTTCTTTATAACCTAGTGCTTAGCACAGTGCCTGGCACAGAGTTAAAACGTAATAACTGTTTAATGACTGACTGACACTGGTCCTGAGATGTCAGGAACTCAAGGACTCTGACCATCCTGGTCACCCTTGTCTGGACACTCCCCAGCTCATCAGTGTCCTTTCTAAACTTTGGTGTCCAAACACGATTCTTCAAATGTGGTCTGCCCAGGGCAGGGCATGAAGGAGTTGTTGGCCACTTCTTTGTTTGTGGGAGCTGTACCCCCCTAGGACCCTCCCACCTCTGACTCTTGGAACCTGCAATCTCAGTGCAGCCCAGGGTGCATTAGCTTTTTGTGGTTACTACATCACACTTCTGCCTCACATTAAGCTTTAACTCAGCTAAAGCCCTTAAGGGGTTTTTTTTTCAGACAAATTTCTGTCCAACCTTGCCTCCCACATCTTGTCCTTTGAAAACTGGTGGGGGTTTTTAACCCAAACATAAAATTTTATGTTTATCTCTACCGAATTACTGTTAAATTCAATATAATGATAATACTTGTCAATATCTAAGTAGGAAACCATCCCAGAGACCAAAGTTGAAGCTCATTTCTGGTGTTTCCTCTGAGGGGGCCACTTGGGGACAGACCAGACAAAGCCAAGGGGCTTATCTCATCCAGGATTTAGGAAGCTCAGAAAACCGCAGTATGAAACACCAAAAAGATTACTGTTGAGTGTCATGGTTGGGCCTGGCCCTCACCAAACAAAGCAAAGTGGACAAAGTTTGTCTCTGATACTTTCCCAGATCTCCTCGGGGTGGCCCTGCCCTTTTTCTCTGTGCACCTCCACATCTTGTTGGCTATCAGCCAATTCCAGTGTTAGCTGCCTGTGAGATGGGGACATCAGTGTGCAATGTTGTAGCCTTGTTCTTTGCATATTTTGTGTAGGTTTGTTTCTCTCAAGTGCCTTTAATTATTTCTCAGGGACGAGGTATTGCTCTCATGTTTTAAGAGTCTCTTCTTTTGTAGTAGAGTCCTAGATTTAAATCAGAGGACCTGGTTTCAAATCCTGATTCTGCTACTGTGTGATCCTTACCAAGTTCCTTAACTTCCTTCTGCCTCACTTTCCTTATCTGTAAAAATACGAGGTTGGATTAAATTACCTCAAAGGACCTTTCCAGCTTAAAATCTAGGATCTATGGCCCTAAGTCAAAAGATGCTTGGGTTCAAATCCCAATTCCGACAATGCCTCTTTGAATTTAAAGCAAATGACTTTACATCTCTGGGCCTCAGTTTCCTCACCTGTAAGATGGAAGTAATCACACTTGGACTACCTACCTCACGGGGTTGTAAGGATCAAATAAAATTATGGCAGCATAAACACTTAATAAACTATAATAATACATCATACATTACATATATAGTTCCTATGTTTCAGTTACTCTACTTGGGGAAGCCAAAATGCATTTGACAAAGGTAAGTGACAATGAGTGACAAGAATGAATGATAAGCCCTCCCAGAGGTGCTGTGGGCAATGAGAGAGGTAAACTACCACGAGTCAGAGTGAGTCTAAAAGTGCCTTTCTCGAGGAGGCAGGAAACTGGACCCAAATGCTGAAGGAAGGGCTATCAGGACTGAGTGGGGGCAGCAAGGTGTTATGGAAAGCCCATCGAATCTACACTCAGGAGAAACCTGAGTTCAAATCTTGTTTCTGCCATTTACTATCTCAGCAACCATGAGCAAACCTCTGAGCCTCCATGTCCTCATCTGTAAAGTGGGGATAATAATGTGGATGGTCCTACCTCCCAGGATTGTTATAAGGCTCAAATGAAATAATGCGCGTGGAAGCTTTGGAAACGTTGAAGTCATCTATTATGAGGACAGAAACTTGTGTTTTATATAAACTTTGTAACTCCCACAGGCCTAACACAGTGCCCTGAACAAGGCAGATGATTAATTAAATGTTTGTTGGTTTTAATTGAGTTTAATTACAGCAATAAAGTTTCATCAAGTTTGAAAGCCGGTTCCTCTTGCCTGTTCATTGATGCCCAGCCCAACACCCTGCCCCAATGTTATCTGGTAATTGTCTCCTGATTACACTTAAGGTGGGACCCTCTCCCATGAAGCATTGCATCTTAAATAAATAAGACATTGCAAAGCAATAAATACTTGGGCAGGCCAGCTCCCAAAGTGTTGCCAGTCCCTGTGCTATACCCAAAATGTGATGTGCTAGAAGAAGCTTTGACTTGGAATCAGAGAAACTACTTGATCTCCATAGCCCTCAGTTTCCTTATCTGTAAAAGGAGAGGTTTGGAATCAACAAATCTTTATTAGATGTTTACTTTGTGCACAGCACTTTGCTAGGCACTGGGAAAAATACAAAGTTTGGATATGCCCTCACAGAGCTCATTTTAGAAGGAGAATAAGACAAATGCAGATCACTAGGATGTGAAGTGCATTAGTGGGGCACAAAACAAGCTTATTGGGAAAAGTCAGTCAAATATTTATTAAATGCCTGCTGCGTGCCAGTGCCACTATGGAGATATAAATACAAAAAAGACAGTTCTGCCCTCAAGAAGCTTACAGTTTAGTGGAGGAAAGGAAACTAAGGGGGAGGAGGGAAAGGGGGGAGGCAGGAATGGAGATAATGGAGAAGCCCTAAGGAGTGTAACCAGGTGAGAAATGGCTATAGATGTGTAGCCTGGGCACCCTTCTTACATGGAGGTTTGGGGAAGAGCTCTGCTCTCTGCTCTCCAGTCAGAGGGGCAGAGGCTGCTGATGAAGTCTGCATGCCAAGGCTGTCAGTCTTAAAGGATGATGAGGTTCCTGAGGGCTGAATGGAAAAGTCCCAAGTAGTGCAGCCAAGTGGGAAAGAAAGTTGTTAATATTTGGAGTCAGAGAGGAATCAGGTTTCATGGACAGGCAGCGTGTGAGTTCTGCTTTGTGGTATGGTCAGACATTCAATGAGTGTGAGGGTATACCAGAAAGCCATACCAGATACAGAGAACAGTGTGAGAAGAGGTGTGGAGGTCCAAGATGTAGAGTGTACTGGGCCAAAGGAAGGAGTGAATTCATTTGAACTAGAGCTTGGAGTTCAAAGGAGAAAGTTATATGAGCTAATGAACCATCAGTGCTTAATAAGCATCTTTGCCAAGAGAACTCCACATGGGGTCACCAAGAGTTGGGCATGACTGAAACAGCTCAACAACAACAACAACACAACAACACAACAGTGCTTATTACACATACTAGAGTCTGAGATAAGAAGAAAAAGATGAAACATGTCCTGTTCTTGAGGACCAAACATTCTACTAAAGAATACATTATGGGGGGGAGGGTGGCTAGGTGGCACAGTGAATAGAGCACCGACCTTGGAATCAGGAGGTCCTAAGTTCAAATCCAGCCTCAGATGCTTAACACACACACACACACACACACACACACACACACACATACACACAACTAGCTATGTAATCTTGGGCAAGTCCCTTGACCCCAATTGCCTTATTTTCCCCTTCCAAAAAAGAGAGAAAAAAAGAATACATCATAGGGAAGCAGCTTTGTGTGATGGAAAGCAATCTGTCTTGGGAGTCAAAGCATTTGGATTCAAATCCTGCCTCTCCTACATCTAACAATTTAAAACTTCTGCTAGCCCAAGAAGCCCAGAGGTGCGATGCTCTCTCTCTTTCTTCACCAAGGGGTTCCCTCTTCTTTGGACCCATGCATGCAGTGGCCTAGTTCAGTCCTGAGGGAACCTGGGGAAGGAAAGGGAGTGAGGGAGGAAGGAAGGAAGGAAGGGAGGAAGGAAGGAAGGAAGGAAGGAAGGAAGGAAGGAAGGAAGGAAGGAAGGAAGGAATAGAAGGAGACAAATAGAGAAGAAAGTCTCTGCCCTCAAAGAGCTCACATTCTAACAATGGAGACAACATGTGAGGAAGGTTTCAGCTGCAAGTCAAATGGAAATGTCCCATGGTCCGTAGGATACAGCAGCAAAGCCAGTGGTAATACCTCTTCTTTAATGTCATTTTTCCCTGGCAAAATCCTTTCTGTTTCTGATGTTGACCAATTTGTCAGGTCTAAGGACTTTGGTGATGAGAAATTTCTTTTACAAGTCTTCCACAGATATGGCTGTGGTACCTGCAGGAGCAGTGGCCAGGCTGTATCTCCACAGAAGTTGCTTCCCAGGATGATGATGAAGGGCAATGAGGCTGGAAGCATTGCACTTCCCAAGGCTGCCGGGTTCAAGGGTCCTGGGCTGTCTCCATCAGATGTCTGATGATGATCTCAGGGTAGTGACAGTTTGACTTGCCTGGCACATGCTGCCTCCTGTCTTCCCCTCAGAGTGCCTTGCTACTTCAGCTAGTCCAGTTGCCTGTTCTGGGATTGGCAGTTGGTTGGCACTTGGTGGGGAAGGCTGTTCCCCTTTCTATAGGAGTTGCTTCCCTGGATGGTGATGATGAGGACTGGACGATGAATAAATGCTGTCACTCCCAGGACTCCTGTGCTCTGCCTCTTGGTGGCTGCTGGTGGTAATAAGAAAGGAAGGACTCTTCTCCATAATGATTTCTTCCCCTCAGTGATGGCTTCAGGGGATAGGCGAGAAGTGGATCTAATGGTCTGGGAAACAATGCTATTCCCAAGGCTCTTGGGCCATCTCCATCAGGTTTCAAGAACCTAAATTTAAGTTAATCACAATAAAGAGGATCAGACTTCCATTTTCATAAGCCTTGCCTGGTTACCTTTACCCTCAAACCCCATGGTAACACTACTTTGACTTAGGTTTGCTCCATGTCTAGTGTATCCCCTAAGGGGAAAGTAGAAAAGTTTCTCAATGTGCAATATAAATAAGGTAAGGATAGCTATTTATTTCTTCTATCAAAAAAAAGGAATATTGAACATAAAAGGCTTTCATAAGAATGAGTTAATGAATAAGTGTATCAGCAAGCACCCTAGCATACCCAGGGCAGCTGCTAGCACAGGTTCTTAGATCTGCTTTTCTAAAGGAAAGCAAATCAAAATGGGTTAACAATCTTTCTTTAATCAAACAAACATATCATTTATCTAGTTCAGAGGGAAAAGTCAGCACCCAGAACTCCAGAGAATACAAGCACAAGTTACAAGCACAAGTTACAAACAGACCAAGAAACAGATCAGCAGATGGGCTTCCAACCATCTGACCATCACATCCATTACCTATTCAAGTTACCAGAAAGAGAAGCACCAACATCTGGGTTTTTCAAAGCCAGGGGGCGCAATGGCTTCCCAGAGTCTCATCTGGCCAAATCACACAACTCTTCTCAAAGTGAGCCCCAAATCAAAGCCTCACTTGACCCGCTGTCCAATTACAAAGTAACAAGGTGTGGCCATTCCCAAAAACCAAGCCTCTCACCACTGGTTCCACATGACCACCAAATCAGGGAACATTCTCAGAGCCACTTAAGCAAAGGGGCTGGGGGCAGGAAAGAGCTTCAGATTCCCATTACAATAAGCAACAGAAATAACTACTGTTATACTCCACAAGGAGGCTGAGAATTAAAACAACCAAAACACAAAGCATTTGTACTGCTTGATGAATCATCTGTCCAAACAATTCTGTGTTTTCTGGCAATCTAGAATAGAGCTTAGGCTCATCTTTGAAATCATGGTCATTTCATGGGAGGCAGAAATTTCCTTTTTCTGCCTGCTCTAACAGAGGAACCCAAGATTTCCAATTTCTTGAACTCAAAGTTACCAATAAGACTGGATACAATCCATTTCAAGATCACTGATCACCTGCAATTAGGCAAAGAAATGTAAAACCTAAGAGGGAGCCAGAGACCCTGACTCAAGATCACCTGCTTGAGACCTCTGCCCTAGCTGCCTAGTGGAAGCAATGACCACGTCTCCAAGGTAAGGAGAAACTAGCAGCCTTATCCTGGGCTCCTCTCGGGCTCAGCTAATGCTGATCAAATCTGCAGAAAGGAAAGGAGAGAGCAGGGGGAGTCACTCCCTTTTAAAGATCTCTGGAATCTCCAGCTTTTCCTGCTTGGTAGCCAATGAAGGAATTGTTTCATCATTTCAAAGTACAGTCCCTACATCACTGAGTCACACACGGCCCTGTAGTTCCCAGCATTTTCCAGGGAACCTCTTGGAATGACCCCTATTGACCCTGTTCTACATATATTCTCTGGGGTTCAACTTCCAATTTCATTCCAACTATACACGTGATATCTGTGTGACTTTAGGCAAGTCACAATCTCTCTGGGTCTCAACTTCCTCATCTGTATAATCAAAGAGGGGAACTAGGTGACCTATAAGGTTCCTTCAAACTCTGAAGCTAAGATGCACACTAATAGATATAGTATAATAGTGCAAGGAACACTGAGGAAGGAAGGGAAGGAAAGACAGACAGACGGACAGACAGATAAATAGGCAGGTAGACAATGTAGCCACTTTTCTGGCAAGGCTAGGTTAACTGCCTTCCAGGAGGACTAAGTCACTAACAACCTCGGTTGTTGTATTTCTTCCAAGGTGGGGACAGAAGGTTCGTATCAAGGAATCAGAACTAGAAGACGGGAGTTTGAAAAACTCTCTGGAAAAGAACATGAGGAGAGTTAAAGTTAGTACAGCTCATTGGTAGATGGATGCCTCTTCCTAGGAGCCTTAGAAGCCTTTTAGTCACTGGAGGTTTTTCCTTTTCTTTACTCACAATTCTTCTTAAGAGAATCCAACAGAAAGTGACCAAATTCTGGCTTCTAGGAGAAAGCTCACTGAAACATTTGGTGAATCTGTTCTATTTCTCCCTTTTGTGTCATTGCTGAATTAACGGGTGACAAAATGAATCACTAAGGGTTGCTATGATATTTAAATATTTGGCCTCTATTTAAATGTTTTTAAACAATGGCTCAATAAAGATAAAATTATTTTTGTGACTACCTGAATCTGTGTTTTGTAATAGAAAATGTGGGAGGAAAACCTGTGGACATTTGATTGTTAAATTCAACTGGTTGAAAGAACACTATCCTGGTATAACAAGCAACAGATCTGGGGATCAAGAAGCAACTTAGGAATGCTACTTGTAATTTGCAAGGTTTTTTTGTTTTGTTTTGTTTTTTAGCTTTGCAGAGAAAGGAACCCACTTGGAACTAGGACCTTTGCCCTAAACTAAAACCCTCATGAGTTAACTTCATTGTTGTCAAGCAGACTGGTTCCTTTGTGCTAAAGGCTCCTTTTTTTTCTCCACCCACTAGAGAGAAGAGAGGGGAGAGGAGAGCGGAATTCTCAAGAGAAGGCCATGCCTTGAGTCCGCCACATTCTGCCCTCTGATGGGCTCTCAGAAGCTACATAGAAGGTTTATAGCCTTTGCTATGTGCGAGGCACTGTGCTGAGCACTGTGTTGAGCACCAGGGATACCAACAAGCACATGCTAGACAATCCCTCCCATTGAGAATCAGTGATGATTCAAGTCAGATCAAGAACTGGGCAACTGGGCTCTACGGGAGTCCCTTGATCCTTCTAAATGCTCAGTATGTCAGCAAGTCAGATATCAACAAGCATTATTAAGTGCCTACTGTGTGCCAGGGACACCCTGAGGATACAGAGAACAGCAAAAGGGAAGTGGGGCCAAGATGGCTGAGGAGAAGGGAAAAGCACAGTCAAGCTCCCACCAACAATCCAAACAGATCTAGAAAAAAAAGCACATCAAGTCCTGAGCTGGGAA
Source organism: Pseudocheirus occidentalis (assembly GCA_028646575.1). Taxonomy (NCBI): domain Eukaryota; kingdom Metazoa; phylum Chordata; class Mammalia; order Diprotodontia; family Pseudocheiridae; genus Pseudocheirus; species Pseudocheirus occidentalis. The sequence continues at coordinate 202,362,926 of CM053593.1, read as the reverse complement.
ATCCAAGAAAAAGAATCACAGCGAGTAATTTTTTCTAGGCCTGGTCAGCATAGAAAGACAGAAAGGTCTGAGGACACGGGGAAGGGAGTCTGGCCACAAACAGCACACAGTCTATTCTAGCACAGGGAAAGGTTGTACCAGAACAAGAGAAGGTCTCAAATCTTCGAATCCTCAGAGGGGCTACAGGAATGGGTGTAATCTGGTTTCCCCTCAATTTCAGAACACAAAACATAGAGTGAGGAGGGCACTTGCCTCTATGGTTGTGTTCCTGGTTGATGAGGGATTAGGGTTCTAATGTACTGAGCAAAGAACAAGCAAGCATCAGTGTCTGTATGGCTCAGACCCCAGGAATGAAGCAGATTCTCAAGTCTAGGTTCCTGCCTCATTTGAAGCCTGCCACAGAAGAACCAGAGGAAAAAAACATGGACCAAAGTGGGAGCCTACAATTCTAACAATCTGAATTAGCAGAACTTTCCAGTTGTCTAATAGTGGTTGAACCCAGAAACAGTCATTTGGTACTCCAAATGAGATAAGATCGCAGACAAGTTGTACAGACCCAAGTCCAGATCAGGAACTTTCAGAGTTTAGACTGGCAAGATAGAATTTAGAATTCATCCTTGATCAGCCCTCTGTGGAAACACTGAAAGCTTGCAGGTCCCCAGACTGAGCTTTCCCCAAGGTCCTGGAATAGCACAATAATCAATACCCCAATAAAGCAGGCACAGGACTAGCTCTGACATTCCTTCTAGAAGTGCATAAAGTCCAGCCCTAACAGTGCCCAAAGTCAGGGAGTAGGCTGGAAGAATTACCAAACACAAAAATAATCCCACCATTAAAAGCTATTATGGTGACAAGGACACAAACCTTCCCAAAAGAAGATCCCTCCAAAACATCTACAAACAAAGCCTCAAAGAAAAACATAGCTTAGGCACAAATTCAACTAGAATTTCTGGAAAAAATCAAACAAGAGGTTCTAACAAACAGAGTTTATATGTTTTTCTATGTGAAGTGAGAATGCCAGATAAACAATGGGAAAAGAAATGCAAGCTATGGAAGAAAGAATTTGGGACCCACTTCTGGGTCTTCAAGCTGAATATTCTTGGAAAATCATGTGACTCAGTTTCTATTCCCCTCATCATTCTCTTCACCTTCTCACTTTCCTCTGGATGCTTTTCTAGGTTTATGTCTTTAATAAAACATCATGTACATAACGGAACACAATATTCTAGAAGTGGTTAGAGGATCATAAAGCTAGAGCTGGAAAAGACTCTAGAGGTCACTGAGTCCTTTCTCATTTTGTAGTTGAAGAAACTGAAACCCAGGGAAGTTAAGTGACTTGCCTAAGATCACACAGGTAAGCAAATGTCAGATGGGGGATTTGAACCCAGATCCTCTGTCTAGGGAGCCACTACCCTTTTGTTTGTATCATGCTTACCAGGACAGAAAACAATGGGATTCTTCCTCTCTCCTTCTGATACGGTGCCCCAAAATGCAGACTAAAATCCCACTTAAGTCAATACGCTATGCTAGTTAACAAAGGTAGAGGTATTGACTCCAGAGGGCCCCATTAAAGTGCATCCACTTGGCAGGATTTTTAGGGATATAAATATATACAAACACACACAAATATATACATATATATATATATGTGTGTGTGTGTGTGTGTATGCATATATATGTCAAGTATATTTTGTTTAAAAACAAAAGACACAATAAAACTAAAAATGAAAGAATATATGAAATAAAAATACGCCAGCTGAGGAAGAGAGGGAGGAGCTTTGATGGTCCTGGTTGTGGAGGGAAGGGGGGATAACCTTTTGCTTTAACCCTTGCCTGTTACCACTCTACTCCTAATTAGATCCCTGGTGCTGGAGGAGACCCAGAGCTTGAGAGTGGTAAGTAATTACTATGTTCCAGGCGTTAAACTGAGCACATAGAGATACAAAAAAAAAAAAAAAAGTTAGAAATCAACCTCTGAGTTCAAGGAGCTCGTATTCTAATAGAAGACAGCGTACAAACACCTGTGTACATACAGGATGCATCCATAGGCATGTACACACACACACACACACACACACACACACACACACACACACACACACACTGAATGGAAAGTACTTTCGAGCTGCTCATATGTCATTGAAGGTGGAGGTGCGCTAAAGACAGGGAGAGGGGGGACAGCTCCAGGGGACATGTTTGTTCAGTCATCTGTAATTTTTGTTTTAGGGATAAGTTGCCTTTGACACTGAGGACTCCTCTATCTTCCTGCCCTTCCCTGTCTTCCCCAGCCAAATGGCTTTAGCGCCCCAGGATGGGTCTTATGTGGGTGCATGGTGCCATCTGCTGGTGAATCTGAGTCTGCGCACTTAGACAAGGAAGTCCAAGAAGGTTCTATTCTCCTGCATACCAAGCTTCTCTAAGCTGTCCAGGACAGAACATCATGGACACCGTGATGCAGACTAAAATTCCATTAAAGTCAATACACTATGCTAGCTAACAAAGGCAAAGGCGCAGTCTCTAGTCTAATCCTCTCTAGGATTAATGAGGGTGGAAATAGACAAGGGACAGAGGTCAAGGTTGCCCTCCCCCCCACCCCCACCCCCCACCAACTGGGATCATCGGGCTCCTCCCTCTTCTCCCCAACTAACATGTATATTTTATTTCATATATTCATTCATTTTTAGCTTGATTCTCTTTTGCTTTTTAACAACATATACATACATATGTGCATGTATATATTTATACGTATGGGTGTGTGCACACATGCTAGAATTGCTAGAGACCTCAGAGGTCTAGTCCAACCTTATACTCCATATGGTTTTATCTTCTCCAACATCTAACATCTAATAGTCTCCAAATGAGCACCATGCTAAAAGTGTGATATAGTAGGAAAGAGCCTTGGTGCCACATTCAGAGGACCTGGGTCCAAATTTCTTTTTTTTTTTCATTCTCATTTCTCTTTCCAATTTTTCCTCCACTTCTCTCATTTGGTTTTCAAAGTCCTTTTTCAGTTGATGTATAGCTTCTAGGCATTCTTCAATTGTCTTGGAAGCATTTGATGTGGGAGTTCTGGTTTCT
>CM053593.1:202322095-202349678 GCA_028646575.1 Pseudocheirus occidentalis | reverse complement strand
GTAGTAGTAGTAGTAGCAACAACAAAAAGGCAGAAGGCTGTGAGAAATATGATTAAATTTGACCCAGTGCCCTTCCTAGGGCATGCTGAATTGTGGCTGGGAGGTAGCTATCATACATAGTTCATGTTCACTATCAGCATTGCTGGGATTCCATTTCAGAGCCCATGGATGTCATTGGAAGTTGCTGCACTACATGTAGTTCAGATTCTGACACTCAAGTCCTTTGGTTTATTAAACCAGAGTCAGGGAACTTGTGCCCTCAAAGCCACGTGTGGCCTTCTAGGTCCCCAAGTGTGGTCCTTTGACACTGAATCTAACCTTCACAGAATAAAAGGATTTGTTCTGTAAAACTTGCACTCAGTCAAAAGGCAAGGACCTAGAAGGCCACTCCTGGTAGACCATCTACTTCCCCATTTCAGGGAAGGAATTGAAGGAGAGAACATTTATGAGGACTTGAGGAGGAGGTGATCTAGACCAGGGGTGGGGAACCTGGATTTAGATTCAGTCAAAGGGCTACACTTGAGGACCTGGAGGGCCATATGTGGCCTCAAGGCCGCAGGTTTCCCACCCCTGGTCTTCAAAATATACCAAAAGCGTTTATTGCCATTCACAGCTAAAAGATCTGTTTGTTTTATGGTACCACAAGTTGCTACTATGCCTACCTGGCAAGAAATCCATTGAGTGGCACTGGATGGGCTTCTGTAAATAGTCCCTGGATTAAAACATCTTATTACTGTTTCCTGACAGATAACCATACTATCTCGACTCTCTTTCCAAGGCAGATCAAATTACCATGCACATGAACATTCCACTTAGACATCAGAGTGGAGATTTGCTTCTTTCCAATTCATTTTTTTTTAATCACTGTCAACTTTCTAATGATTTCTCTACCATCTTCAGATAGAAGCCTGCCTTGTAACAGTCAGGTGGAATAAATCACACTGGCCATGATTGACAGTTGAGTTCTATTCTTATAAATACTCCACAATTTCTTTGACAAGTGAAGGTTATTAATATGTTTTAAAATCAGCCCTCTGAGGTCACAATTAGGCATCATTTCAGTGACAGTTCTCTTGAGTTCCTTTATGTTGCATTTCTTCCCTAATTCTTTTCTCCTTGTTCTGCTTACTTTCTTACAGTGTAGTAAGCTTCCATCACAATTAGGCATCATTTCAGTGACAGTTCTCTTGAGTTCCTTTATGTTGCATTTCTTCCCTAATTCTTTTCTCCTTGTTCTGCTTACTTTCTTACAGTGTAGTAAGCTTCCATCTCATTCAGTGAACAACTGCTTTGCTTTCCACAAAAGAGCTTTTTTGCACAAAAAATGCTGCTATGTAAATATTTTGGTGTATATTGGGACCTTTCTGTTTGTTTATGATCTTTTTGGAGATGGGGGCAGGGGTGTGTGTATGCCTAGTAATGATTTTACTGAGCCAAAGAATATGCATAGTTCAGTGATTTTTTTGGGGTATGATTCAAAATTATTTCTGAAATGACTGGATCAATTCACACCTCTACCCACAGTATATTAGGAGTCTTGCCACAGCCAACAACATTTGCCATTGAATCTTTGAGTCATTTTATTTTGCATTTTACTTTTCAGTGATTTGGAGCAGTGTTTCATATGATTATTTATTGCATTACTACTTTTTAAAACTGCTTCATGTCTTTTTCTCTACTTATTGAGAATGGCTCTTCTTATATATTTATATTAACTACTTATATCTTGGTTATCAAACCTTTATCAGAAAGATTACCTCTGTACCTTATTTGTTTAAGAATTTTCCCACTAAAGATGGTTACCTAAGGTATTTTCTACCTTCTAATTTTTTTATGATGTGTCTTTTTATATTTAGATCTCATTATTGTTTAGAGCTTTTTGTAGTATATGGTGTGACGTGTCATTCTAGACCTGTCAAGAGAATAGTTCCAGTTTTCTTAGTAGTTTTTGTTGAATAAGGAGTCTTTGGTCTAGAAGCTTGTATTCTTGGATTTCTGAAAAACTAGGCTGCTGTTTAGGTTTCTAGTGTATCTTATCTGCCTAGCCTGTGAACTTTTCTATTTTGTTTGTTTTTTTAAATAGTATCAGATAGTTTCAATAATTGAGAGTTGCCTTGATCCCTAAGAAGTTAAGGGACTTGTGCAAGATGTTTCCAAGGCAGGATTTGAACTCAGATTTTTGTGATCCAAGACCAGATCTGTATTTACCCCGTCACACTGCCTTTCAGGTTTAATGATTCTTATTTTGTAATAAACTTTGAGACCTGGTACATCCTTTATCCTTCACTTCCCATTGTATCACTTTGTATTCTTGACCTGTTTTCCTTTGTAATAACTAGCTAGTATTTTTATAATGCTTTAAGATTTGCAATGCACTTTTCAGATATCTCTCATTCAGGTAAATTTTGTCATTTTTCTAGATCTGTGAAGTAACTTCTTAGCAGTTTTATGCAACCTAAAGCTGTAAATCAATTTAGGCAGTATTGCTATTTGTTGTTGTCATCATTATGTCAGCCTCAGCCCTTGTAATATTCTAGTTATATCACTAAAATGGGACAATAGAGAAAGGAGATAGGCTAGCCATTTGAGAGTCATGTCTCAATTATCTTCTAGCTATAAGATCCTAAAACATTGGCTGTCTGAAGCCATGTTGATTTGCTGTGACCACCACACACTTTCAACAAATTAAGGCTATAGGCAAATAATGTCTTTGGAAATGGACCAGAATCATGGTCTAATTATGGTTGACCTTTTCTTGGTTGGAATACAAGCTTATGTTCTTAAAATGGTGTCAGAGTTTAGGGATGAAGTCTCAAGACTATCCCTGATATATGCACAAAATGATGTTAGATTTCAGGGATGAAGTCACAAGCTTTATAACTCTCCTCTGCTTAAATTTTATGTGAGATGTTGTTTTTGAGAATTTAGACAGATTTGTCCCTTTTCTCCAAATACCTCAATATCTTAGATATCAGTGATGTTACCACTATTCTCTTGAGGGGCACTGAATCAATTTTTTTCCTTTTCAGATAGCTTCTAGAGTACTGTTCAAAAGTAAAATATTCTTTACAGTCGCCTGGTTTCTTTTACCTGTCAGAACACGAAAACAGCCTTGTTTTCTGTTTCTGGAGCACGACTACTTTCTCTTGATAACATAGTAGTTGGATACCTCAAGCAAACTATTTTAGTTCTTGTACCATTTGTTAGGCCTTAGAACCAAGGCAGAAGAGAAAATTACCTTTATATGGCCATGCATGTAAAAAGACTTATTACTAACCCAGATTTTTGAATGCTTAATTTATGAGTAACGTTGTGACTTTTTGCACCTAAATCCAGCTATCATTTTGCTGCTGGTAAGTATGAGAGTTTTAAATTTGATACAGTTGATTATAAAAGTAAAATCTTGACTAGGAGAACATTGTACCCAGTAACAGCAACATTGTACAATGACCAGCTTTGATAGACTTAGCTCCTCTTAGCAATACAGTGATTTAAGACAATTCCAAGGGACTCATGATGGAAAATGCTGTCCCCTTCTGGAGAAAGAACTGTGGAGTCTGAATGCAGATTGAAGCATGCTATTTTCTTCTTTTTTTCCCTCATGGTTCTTTTCTTTCTCATGGTTTTTCCCTTTAGTTCTGATCCTTTTTTCACAACATGACTTGTGAAACATGTTTAATATGATTGTACATGCATAGCCTGTATCAGATTGCATGCCATCTTTGGGAGGGGAGAAGGGAGGGAGAAAAAAATTTGGAATTCGAAATCTTATAAAAGTGAGTGTTGAAAACTAAAAAAAAAAAATTAAAAGTAACCATCTAGCCTAAGATTACAAATAAAAAAAGTAAAATCTAGTTCATCTCTAATAAGAAAAATGTCCCTATTATCACTCATGTCTTCTTACATCCATGCTATAATATTAGGGAATCATTCTAAGTGCTTATTATAAAATGCATGTAGTTGATTCAGGAAGTCTTTTTCCAAAAAAGCTACAGTAAATTCTTATTCATTTGTTTTGACACTAATCTGTGCTGCTTGGCTGACTGCCTAGCAGAGCCACCACAGGTCTCACCTAAGCTTGCTGTGTTATCTGCTTCAATCTTACTTGTACATCTTAGGACACTGGGAGGAGTGTGCTTTAAGAGAACAACCTAAATTAATTAACTGAGGGTACAGTTATCAGGGCCAACTGACAGACTCCTATAGCCAGGGCTATCCACCATCCACCCCTGCACCCCCCCCCCCCAAAATCCTCTTTTAACAAGAAGCAGAAGGAAAGGAGAGTTGGAAAGCCATCAGATGTAATTTAAGGGTTGAATCTGGGCGGGGGGGAAAGTAGGGCTCTGAACATCTGAAAAAATAATAGAAAAGAACATTGGGAGCCCACATAAATCATACTAAAACATTGGGGTCAGCACATGTAGGAATAGAAGAAACAGGTTTTACTTGCAAGTAAACCTGAGAACTTTTAAGGTGGAGCATTACTTATATTCCTAGATTGTCTCCTGATGCAGTTTTCTGTTAGGCAGGTCTTCTCATCTTACCGCTCCATTCTCCTTCCCCTTTAATATGTCTGCAGCCTCAATTGTTGACTCTTGTGTCAGTCTTTATCAGTAGAACTGCACTACTCAGTAACTAGAGGAGATTGAAGAAAGCACTTTGCTTAACAAGTTCTTCAGCTGGTCATGAATGATATCATGTCTAGGGAAGAAAGTATAAAGATATAGTATATAGATAAAGTATTTTATATATATACACACATATAAAGTATAAAGTATCTTTTGCTGGAGTTTCCTTGTATCATATATTTGGCTCTACAGTGAAATCCCTTCTGATCGTTTTTTTTTTTACAGAGACCTGTCAAACTCAAAAGCTGTTTTTTCCCCAGTAATATTTATTTCTCCCACTGTTAGTATCCTAGTAAATCTCTTTAGGAAGAGGGGGAGGGGGCGGCACTGATGTGTATCTTCTATAGAATATCTCCCATAGAAAGGACTCTGAAACACTTGAAACTCCTATTAAATACATTATATATTGCATTTAGCTCCAATCTCTACCATCCTGCTGTAGTTGCTGAAGTTCTCCCAAAGAATGTTTCTCCTAAGTACATTTCTGTGATTGCTCTCTGGAGTCATACAAAAATGGCATTCATTGAATATTACCCTTAGCAATATTAATCAAATGATAGGATACCATTTTACCAAGTACCAGTTGGAGGTACAGTTTTCTGTGTTTCTCTGGAGGTAGCCCACCACATTCCAGGTAAGTTCATAAATTTCTTTTTTTAGCTAGTTTGTCTTTTTGATGAAGATTCAGTTCCCAGGCCTTTGGTGAGGATGGTTAAGTAGTACAATTGGTTCTCTTTGAGAATAGCCGAGTAATAGAATACCTGAAGAGTAATAAATAGCTTAGCACACTTCTCTGTAGAGAGACGGAAGAAGCTGTCCCATGCTGTGGGTTAAGGGTAGGCAGGTATGAAAGAATGATACCAGTCCTGGGTCCTGAGTCCAGGAGTGATTGCGGGGATGTACAGAAGAATGACTTGATATGGATGCAGGCTTGAAGTAAAGCATCCAGCTGGAAAAAATAGCTTGGAGTCCAAAAAAAAAAAACAACCATCTGGGTTCTGGCCTCTTAGCACCTTTTGGAAATGGTTGTCTTAAAAAGATCTCAAGTCAGTCGCATGTAGCTCTTCAAGTAATTTAGACACATACAGAAAGAGTTTGCTTCATAATCTCAACAGCCTTCCCTCACCTCATAAGACAGGGATTGAATAAATTGAAACGTCAAATACTCAACCCTCCCCTCCTCACATTACTCCTTATTTCCCCTCTTTGGCTTTCTGTTCCCTTTCCATTTACAGCTATTCTCAAAAACTCTCTAGTCATTATGGGATTTTCCTCCCTATTCCCTCAGTTGTAATAATTATGCCAATGAACATTGGTAGCTTGAAGTAAGTCGCTAGAACTAAGGAATATTTGACTCATAGTGGGGAAAGGAGTACTGCTAGCATTGTCTGAGTTTAGACAGTCCTTCATTGAGTTGAACCATTGTATCAATCTAAAGGATAGGGTAAGGACTACAAAACAAGAGGATTATGTGTAGGAGGGAAAGAGCAGCTCCTTGCCTTCTTAGCTTTCCATTATTCCCTTTCATTTCATTGAACCTAGAAAGATGTACTGCTTTTCCATCTTCTTCCTGCTGCCCCTTTGCAATATCCAGAAACTTGTCTCCCTGATCTCTCAGCAGAGTTTCAAATTGTTAGGAGATTCCAAACAACCACCCTTACCTTCCAGGAGGCTATGGTTTGCAGGTCATTTACACCAGACATTTTACTTATTTCAACATGCATATGATATATTTTAAAATAAACAATACATGGTGTGTCTTTTCTATATTCTATAGTGATAGGTTTTTATTAAACAAAATTTGAATAAAACCTAGTGATTATAGTGTGGTTAAAGGTAGATTCTGTGTTTACTTTTTTATAGCTTCTGGAGTGGAGCTAAATGTATTATTAATGTAAACAGGACAAGACCTTTTTGTTAGCTTTACCCAGTAGTAATAACTATTCTCCCCAGATGCCTCTTGAAAAGAGTGCTCTGAATTTGTAGTGGAAAACTAAACTTCGTTTTTTCCTTCTTTTAAACAGACTTTATCCTTCCAGCCTCCAGCCTTACTCTGGAATTTTACTTCCCTCTGGTAGGGATTGTTGAAGAAAGGAAAATTTGACTCATCTGTTAATTCCTTTTTCCAAGCATAACATGTCCAGCACTCCAGCCCTTCCTAAATATTGTCAGATCTAAGACCAAAATCAGGGCCCTCAAGTTTTGTATGTTGAGCACATCTACAGCTTGGGAAGCCCTCTCCAGGGATAAAGCATCAGGGTGGAACCTTAAAGACTCTACCCCGTGATTCACAGATCTGAGACTACTTCCTGCCTACCAGGTGAGACAGTCAACCCACTAATAAAGATTGTTGGACATGTTATCTTAGAGAAAAGGAGTTAGTGGGAGAGTCATTATTTTCTTTTGGGGAAGCACTGCATGGCACTTTCTGACCACATATTCATGTTACCTGCAACATGCTCTATTTTTGCCTCCTAAGCAGTATCAGACTTCCCTTCTTCTACATGTATACTGTCCCATGTGGCTTCTGCATGTTAGTTTCTGGTCCTGGATGTTTTGTTTAATTTGGTTTTAAATTTTCAAATAAAATTTTTTACGTTGCCATCTGGATCAGGTTTTCCTTAAGAAAATATTGACTGAGGAAGGATATAGTGACTATATTGCTAGATTTGAGGGAGTCATGTGTCTTGAATTTTATTCTTGGCCTCTGCCGCTGTAGGTTTGTCTGATGAATAAGCCTGTTAATCATCTTTTTGCACCAAGTATCCCATTTGTAAAAATCTGTTAACCTCCCTGACATGTTGTAAGAATGGGCAAAATATTCTAACAGCTAATGTATATGAATTTTAAAAGTGATAACCCTTAGTAAAGACAGTTCTGTATTTTTGCTGAACTAAAAGTAAGGCAGACTTTGAACCCAGCAGTACTAATGTGGTCCCCAGTCATTTGGCTTATTATCTTACAGTATTTTAAAACTTGTCCTTTATTTCAGAAAAATCAGTCTTCTGTTGTACTTTTTGTTTATGTAGTGATTAGTAAAAGCAAACAGTAATAGAAAATGTCTTTAAAGTGGAACACATTAACATAGAAAATTGCAGAGTTTCTTACACTAAAGAGTTTAACAAAGAGTCATTAGTTCTCTGTCTGACCAGGTTCAGTGTAGGCCCTCTTGGAGGTTACAGGGGCAAGAATGGCATCTTGAAGCTCTTTCCAACACTAAAATTCTTTGTCTACAAGATATTTCTAATAAGTACTTTGCTTTTTCTGGTAAGTCTCAAAAAAGTTATTGGCTTGGTATTGAACCGGTGGCCTAGACCCCAGAACCATAGATACAAAAAACACATAAGGGGTGTAATTTTCTTTTGAACTAGGAAATGGAGAATTTTACTGCCTGGAGGTTATACGCTAAAATATGAAACTGTTTCAGAAACTAAAACCTGTGATGTGCTAATTACTGAATATCTAAAGGGAATATAGTTGGTAACAATTGCTGGATTAAAAAAGAAAATACTCTGGGAAACAGCGACTGGCCTCACAAAAATTAGAATGGCTTTAGCATCCAAGATGAGCAGCAGCTCTTTCCAAAGATTCTGATCCAAAAGGGAGAAGTTCAAAAGACTTTTTGCTATTGTTTACTCCTTGTATTTGCATGGAATAACAACATGTTAGCACTAACAGAATTCTTGCTCTTACTTCATCTATTTTACCAAGATACAGGTTTGTGAAAGGAGATCTTTTTGGGAATTGGCTTTTTTTTTTTTAATATATTTGCAGGATTTTCAACTGCTTAGAACTGCTTCAAATAGAATTAAGCACCACACTTTCCTACTCCTGAGCACTCTCTTTTCTTTGATGCTTTAATATGCTGCTATCCTTTTTTTCTTAGGCCTTTGAATTAGCCACGGGAGACTATCTGTTTGAACCTCATTCAGGAGAAGAGTACACTCGAGATGAAGGTGAGTCTGGTTTTGGATACATACCCAACAGCCCAGTAGTTTGTGATTTGGGGTTATTTTTTAGAATTTGTGAACATCATTGATGATGAAAAGATCAGATCTTTTCAGAATCAAAAAGGTGCCAGGTTATAAGCCCCCTACAGTTGGAATGAGCAATGATTACAACCAGGCTTAGGTATGTTTGACATAGATCCCAGAATAGGTGAGGACACAGAAAAGGATGATACATTTTAAAAAACAAAGACCTTTAGGTCTTATTAGAGGTTATGGGGGAATGAGGAGAACTGGGTTAGGCTGAGGCTTATAAATAACCAGGCTGCTTCTATTTGGATCCCCAATGATCTTCCCTCTCTCTTTGTAGAAAGGTTTTGCCCAAATTGAATTTCAGTTTAGGAACAGCACAGTGTCAATCTTGTGCTCTGTCAGGTCTTTGCTATTATTTAGTATGTTTACATATTGACATGTATTATTGTTTCACTGGCATCTTATGTAATTCTGAGGTAGCATAGGTTCTATGTGCATGAGATTTTTTTTTTTTTTAATGTTGACTGTCGTGCAATTTTTATCCTTAGTTAGCATCCTAATGACTTCAGGTCTTGCTAATGCGGCCAGTGCTCTGGCAGATCCTACCAAATTGAACAATACAATACTGACCTGTCCCAAGTCACAGCCTTGTTTCATTTAGAGAGGTTCCATGTGAAATTCAAAACTTTAAGTTCATTAGTTCAGCACTCATCTGCATGAATGAAATCATAGATCCTTGCAGTATTAGTATATGATTTGTGTAGTATTGATTCTACCAAAAAGTCTGAGTGAACACCACCTATTTGTCACTTGCATTTGGAAATGTACATACATCACTTTTTTTTCTGGTTTAATCATTATGTCCCTAATATTTTATAATCTGCTTTATTTCATTTACTCCCTAATGTAATAGCATAGTCTGAGGTTTTCCTTTTTAACAGCTACATAGTAAGGTCCTTCCTAGCTCAAATATTCCATTATTCTTTCCCATTATATGTTATTCTTTAGTCTATGTAGTATCAAGCATTATCAGTTTGTCGTGAAAAGAGGGTATTAACAATCCCCCAAATGTAAAAGAGGGTCACCCTTCCTCCCCTACCCTCACAATCTCTTGCTTTGCATCTGGGGCCCAAAAAATATTCTAGTTGATGCCTTCGCCAAGTTCTCAGTTCCAGTAAGATGGGAGAGATGCCTATTGGACATACTTTTTGTAGAAGTATACTTCAAAAGCTCTCCTGGGGAATCTCTATAAAAACATACTCTGGATTGGTCCTATCCTTCATCTGATATACCTGAATATTTCCTCAGAAACTGCACACTTACATAGTGCTATTAAAATGCTTCTGTCCCAGTGTTTGTGGCAGGAAGGAGATTTTTCTTCCCTTAATTTCAGTCATTCCTATAAACAAGTATTGATAATTCTGGTACATTTGAATCTCTTCAGCTTACCTGGTGGTTAAATCTTGGGTTGAGTAAAATCTTTATAGTGCCCCATAATTAAATTTTTTTAAAAAATTTATCCAAAGCCCTAGATAAAGAAAGGAAAAAATAATTAGACCTGTTCTCGATAAAACTAGAAAGAATCTAAAGCTTATCGTATTTCCCTCCAACAAACTTAAACCAATATACTATTTCATGAATGATACAAAGTAAAAAAAAATTTTTTTTTTAATGCAATTCATTTAGCAGTATCAGTAAAGCCCTTGTTAGACGGGACATTACTCAGTCCTCTAGACTACGTATTTAACTATTTGTTGCCACCTCCTAACCTTGACTTTTTGAGGTTGTTTTCATGATCTTGTCTTTGAAAATGAGGTTATTTTGCTGAGAGATCCTATATTCAAAAGTAGATTTTCCCCTCCCCCCAAGGAGATCACATCAGATGGCAACAATAGCCTCTTTCACAACCAGATAGAAAGAGATTTTGGGTACATTACATCTTGGAGATGGAGAGAAAAACAGGACTTTGGGAGATAGTTTTGTTTCCAAATTTACAAGACCCTATATATTTTGGAAGATAGGTAGATAGATATAGATTTACCTGAAGGAAAAGTTAATCCTGTAGAAACAAGAGTGTTAGAATTAAACGTAAAAGAATAGCCAAAGGGTGAAATAGTATGTTGTGTCCCAGTAGGACCTTACCCACAACTTTGGGGCAGAAACAGTGTTTCTGACATTGACCCAAAAGCTCTTACCATTCTGTGGTACTTTTTGTTCTTACATAAAATCATTTTGTTTCATGACATCTCTTTCTAAAAAAAATCTTTATTTACCTGGAAAGAGACAGAAATTCCTTGCTGGAATTGATTTTTCATTTTTGAATTTTCTGTACTTGCACTGCACATTATCCTATACAGTATTGTAAATTGTCCTAGGGTGGGGGAAAGTTAATTTTTTTCCTACCTTGCCTAAGAATGGGACATTCCTGGGTATATTTATTTGCCTTCATGATATGTTGAGCCAGCTGTGCCAGTAAGAGAAATTTAAGCTAGAAATGCATAAGCACTATGAAAGTGGTCCTGGCAGGCCAGGTGCTGTGTGTTTGGTCCCAGCTCCCTAGCGTGCGTTCTGTAGCTACCTTTCAATAGCCCTGGAAAAGGTGATTCTAGACTAGAGTGAAGCTTATTCTCAGCTCACCCTTGATGCTGTTCTTCTTGCCCTTCTGTTTTAGACCACATTGCGCATATTATAGAGCTGATAGGCAGAATTCCAAGACGCTTTGCCCTCAGTGGGAAATATTCACAGGACTTCTTCAATCGCAGAGGTAGTATTGAATTGTGCAGTTTCCATGCAGGTGTCAGGGACGTACAGCTGTGGGAAGCTGAGCATTCACACCCAGGTGTCATGCTAGTCGCTAGCCAGGGAGCCCTGCTGGGGTACCTGGTAGTGTGGCTCTCGGGACTCTCCATCAGCTGGATCGAGTCCTCCCCTTACACTGAGAGATGCAAATGGGCATTAGAAGCTCTGCCAAGTATAGAGGTGTGCATGCTGCTCTATCCACCATTCTCCAGAGCTGCATCTCCTGCTTGACAGCAAGCGGGTCAGCCTTAGCCCTGTTATGGATGTCTTTTTCTTTCCTCTTTAAAATGTTTGGAACACACAGATCACATTGCATTGATCATAGAACTGCTGGGAAAGGTGCCTCGCAAGCTCATTGTGGCGGGAAAATATTCCAAGGAGTTTTTCACCAAAAAAGGTAAAAGACACACGAATTGTTTAATCCCCTGACATTAGGGGAAAATGTTTTAACAAAGTCTAAGAGGTAAGTATAGCTCCACCAGGAAACCACGGGGTCAGAGGAGCAACTCTGTCAAGTTCCTCTCTGTTCTCTATCTTTTGGGAGAAAATAACCAGTAAAGAGGACTGTGCTTGTGCCCTGGCATCTTCTCACACCTATCAAACCCTGAGCTGGCATTCAGAGAGCCTTCATTGTGACTTATGCCTTGTGACTTACAAGCCTCTTCCTATATCATGTGACCTGTGGCAGGTCAATTAAAAATTAATCTCTACGGATTTCAGATTCCTTCTCTGAAAATTGTACACATTGAGCCACATGATTTCCAAGTTCCTTCTGAGCTCCATATCATCAAACTTAAACTTCAGGTTTGGTGAATATAGAAAATTATTTAGAAAATAAAGGCAATAATGAATACTTTTCTCCTCTCCCCTCAGTGGAGACATAGTTTGTGTATAAGTTACTGGTAACTTGGAGATAATGCATATTGGCATGATCACCTCTCAATTATACTAAATGGTATGGTGCTATATATGTGTGTGAGAGTTTAGAAATTTAAGCAAAAGAAGAAAAAGTCAGATCTGTCTATGGAAGAGTATATAAATTATCTATACTGTCCTCTGATCTCTTCCTACAGTTGCTGCCATTGCTGCAAATAAATATCTCTCAGATAGCATGGCAGAGTAGGAACAACAGAGGCCTAGGAGATCTGAACCTCATTCATGTCTCCACCATTGATGAGCTGTAGGACCTGAAGTGGTTACCTCCTCTCCCTGGGCTTTAGTTTTCTCCTCTGTAAAATGTTCAGGGTGAAGTAGGACAATCTATAAGCCTTGTTCCATCTCTGAAATGTAGATCTCTTTTGATCTAATGGGCTGCCAAAGGGTTTCCTTGATTTCATGCGAAGAATAATAGTAAAGAGAAACTCTGCAATGACAAGCAAATAGTTAAGTAAATATCACTTACCAGGGAAGGAGAGATGTCATCAAATCAAATTAGTAAATACTATTATTGTAGGACAATAAAAATGGAAACAAGATTGGAGGAAGAAGCCCCCCAAAAATATAAAATTAACTATTGCACAGGAAATGTCTTGCCTTAAAGACAGGATTAATTAGACATTTTTCTTAACTTGCAGAATTGGATGGCATGTTACCTTGTCATATAAAAGTTTAGCAGTTTTTATACACTTTTTTTAAAGGAAGCTTTGTATTAATGTAACATATCCTGTATTTTTTTTAAATAAGTTTTGTTTTTACATTACCTAAATTTCCCCTACCATTTTCTTTCCCTTGGACCGCTCCTCTCCATTCCCACCTCTGCAGAGGAGTTGGGGAAAGGAACAATATATTAATATTAGTACAGAATTTCAGAGTTGGGATGGACCTGAATACTAATCTGGAGTCAAGAAGACCCAAGTTCAAGTGTAACCCCAGACACTTAAGTATCAGTGTGGCCCTGAGCATGTCACTTCAACTCTGTCCATCTTCGCTTACCCAGCTATGAAGCAGGCACAATAAGCACCTCTCTCCCAGGGTTGTTGTGAAGATCAGTTGAGATATTCATAAAGCACTTAGTGCCTAAGTTGGGCACTGGGCTATGTTATTACAGAATGACAATGATTTGTTTCCTTCCTCCCTCTCCTTTCAGAACTTGCTTGCTGAGTGTTCATCTAGTCCAAGAACCCATTATCTTCCTAAACAGTCCATTTTACTTAGAAAAGCTCAAATTATTGGGGAGATTTTTCTTACTTCAAGCCTAAATTTTTACAACTTTTGCTTATTGTTTCTGGTTCTGCCAGAAACAGATCAGACACATAGTATAGCTACCATGTTTTTCCCTTCTTTCTCTCCCTCTTCTCCTAGTCTTCTCTGCTTCTTGCAAAGCACCATTTCCTCTGGCTCTCATAAGGCATGAACTTTGAGGTATTTTACCATCTTGGGTGCTTTCCACTTATTTACATCCTTATTAAAATGTGTCTAGGACTGAACGGGGACCTTGTGGTGTTTTCTGAGCAGGGTAGAATATAGTAGAACTAGTACTTCCTCATGTCTTAATACAAGCCAAAGAGCACATTAACTTTTTTTAGCTGTCATTGACTTACTAAGCCTGCAGTTTGTGGAAACCTATGGCTCTTTTGAAGGCAAAACTCTTTAGATTTTCTTAACTCTACCTCCCAAGGCTGTTATGCAGTCTTTGTGGTTAACAAAAGGAAAACAAAGATACTTACTTAATACTTGTACCAAAATGCAGATTGTTGAGTAGCTCTTACCAATTTAATGGACCAGTTAGGTATATTGTAAAATTGGAATTAATGCTCATCACAAACTAATATGATTCCTCTGACTAGTTGAAAATGTTTAAAAGAGATTTCAGAAAAAGAGTACAAGACTTACTGAGTTCTGGATGCTCATGAAAAGCATGATTTCCTCCCAGAAGAGCATTGAAAGTTATATGTATGTTTTGCAAAATGATAAATGCTTGCTATTCTTTAAAAGTACTAATGCCAGTAGCATTCTTGATAGCTTCTGCCTGGATTTAAAAGTGGATTTATATGAAAGTAAGGCATTATCTATCCATATTTATTGGTTATTTTTATTCTCTTTTCCCCACAGGTGACCTGAAACACATCACTAAACTGAAGCCTTGGGGTCTTTTTGAAGTTCTAGTGGAGAAGTATGAGTGGTCTCAAGAAGAAGCAGCAGGTTTCACAGATTTCTTATTGCCAATGTTGGAGCTGATTCCTGAGAAACGAGCTACAGCAGCAGAGTGTCTCAGGCACCCCTGGCTTAACTCCTAAAGTTACTGGCCCAAGGCATCATAATCCTCTGGACTCTGGTTTGCAGCAGAGATTACACACTGACCCAGCTGTTCCAGATTCTCTCCTTCCTTCCCCTTCCTTCCCTTTCCTTGCCATCCTTAATCCTCTTCCTGTCCCTTTCGAGCATTTTCCTTTCCTTTTTCAGGGTGAAGCTCTTCCTTCAAGGCTTCCTAGATTATTGTTATTTTTTAATCTAATATGTTCATTTGGGTTTGCTTACGTGACCCTGTGGGAATCCCCACAGCCATTGGGCATCCTGAGTGAGTTTTGCCTTGGTTGGGCTCTGCCAAAGACTAATGGACTGGAATGTGAAACTGCCCATCATCTTCTCACTTCCATTAGAACATCCTTCTCTAAATTATAAGCATCCTTTTTTTTTTTTTAAGAGCACGGAATGAAGATGTGTGAGCCCATCCTTAACTCACTGACTCTAAGAGTCAAATTTTCTAATGCATATTCTATTGCCAGCAGAAGGATGAGGAAAAAAAAAATGTTAATTTAATGTGCAGCAAAGACACTGAACATGCTGTATTAAGAGTGCATCCTATTCCTGGATGGTTTGTGTTATTTACTGTCACATTTTTTCCTGCAACCTTTTTGGCTTCTATCTTTGAAATGGGCTATCAGTCAAGACTGAGTTTTAGTACTGTTTTGCCACTGTTCATTTTCCATATTTACTGGTGTAACTTAACTCTCCTATGCCCAGATCTTCAGTATGACTGTAATAGATACAGTGGAAATGGAAGCCGAAACTGGAACCATTGACTAGAAATCCTTTCCAAAGGCAGGTGTGCCCTTTGGCTCTGCTTTCCTGAGAGCAGAGGGTTTTGGTTTGGGGGTGTTTTTTTTAGGGGGGGTGGTAGGGGTATTGGTTTGATTGCTTTTTAAAACCCTGGCTGGCACTTTACTCATTCTGCTTGAGTTGAACCCCCCCTTCCCCCTCCCCACAATACCCCCATCATTAAAAAATACAGGATGACTATGAAAGAGCTCTGGGTTTTAGGTCCTTTGTTTCTGAGAAGAGAAAAAGATGTTGCCAGAGCTTCTGATTCTTTTGTGAACAATTCCTCAGAGATACTTTCAGTCTTTCATCAATATTAATTTACCCGAGGTTGTGACCTTGAAATCCATTTCCCCATTTAGCTTTGCTTTTTTTCTTTTTCTTAAGAGGTTTGGCATTATGCCTAGGCATAACCCAAATACACAAGAACAAGAAGCAGGGAGTTGTCACTTTATTTTGCCACACACACCCCTTCTTCCCCCTCATACCCCCCCCCCAAAAAAGATAACCATTCTCTGCTGCTATTTTATAGTGTCAGCATACAGGTGGTTGCTCATTAGAATATAATGCTTTTAACTTCAGTAACTTCAGGAAGGTCGTACTTAAGGATTGTGGGGGGTGGGGTGGGGTTTTTTGGTTTTGTTTTTTTTTTTTTACAAGGAAAAGTTAAAACCTTCGTAGAATTTGCTAGTTTAAAGATGGGTCTCCCAGATTTTCCCCCTTCATGTTACGAGTCATAACCAAAAGCCAAATTTCTGCAGGATTGGGATCACAGCAGCTCTTCCTCATTATGGACCAGAGGGCTTTGGCAATCAGTGCTTTCATACAGGATGGATTCTGCTTCAGAACTATGGAATTTAGAGAAAGCCAAACGAGTGTACTTGAGAAAATGTTTTTAGATCTGTTAGACTGTTACATAGGCAGTTTTCCTTGAGTTTGGAATCTAATGGCAAGGAAGCCAGTGATGCCACTATGTGATCTGTGTAAGATGTAAGCATTGTTCCCTGCGTGTCCTTGTCTGGCTAGCCTATTCGTAAGATTCTTGATTTGGTGATACTAATGAAATCAGATGGTGTTATTTATCTAGGGGATTTCTGGTCCAGGCTACCCATGTATATCTGTGAAGGATAACGAGAATAATAAAGCTCACCAAGCATTCATAATGGCAGGGAAATCCTTCAGCAACTTAATTGTTCATGGGTTGCCAGATTTATCTGTATTTTTAGTGATGATAAACTAGAACTCTTATGTTTCTTTAAATGCCATTAAGCCATAATAGTAGGGTTAAAGGCATCTCTGGTGGTGGCATTGAGGAAGAAAAACTAGTCATTCCTTTTCAACAGATAATCTGAAATGAAAGGAATAACTACTCATTATCATGGTGGTAAGATAAGTCCTGTAACTTAATTTCTGAAATGTTTCCCTACCAAATAAGGGCTTTTTCCCTGACTCACTTAGGGAACCAGATGGATTAGACAAAGACAAGAGGCAACTGTAGAATCCAGTCTTCCATGTGCCCCTGTGCTTGCTCTCTTGAGCTTTCATCCTACATTGAAATTGCCATAAAATGCTCACTAAAGGATTTGTACTTGCTTGTCAGTAAAAAGCAACAATACAACAACCCTGAAGGAAAATACATTTTTATTCTTTCTACTTGGGTGCACTGTCTGTTTTCTTTGTAAATGCAATACAATAAACAAATTATTTAATAATCTATATGTTTCTAGGAAGCTTTTGTTTATTTGTTACAAGAGCTGCTCCTACTGAATTATGGAATGGGGAGGAAAAGTAGGAGGAATTAGTTTTGAAGTGAAAGAACCTAAAGGAAACTTCAGGACTTGGATGGTAATGTATTTTGTATTCCCTGCCTCTGGCCTGTGAATGTGAGTCTAAACAGTGTTACCAGCCCCAAAGAAGTTATGCCTAAATGGAGAAATTAATTTCATAGATACGAGCTCCATTCAGTACCACTGGGCCAAGATTTACCATTCCTCTGACCTGTCTTCAAAACACTGAAATAGAAACATAAACTGTAACTTAAGTTTTGAGTGCTGAGATCTCAGGCTGGTCATGAGGATCTTGACTCTTCTTCAGTCTGAGGACCCTATTTTCCAGTGGTTCTTAACCTAAGGTCCACAGACTGATTTTTTAAAAATATTTTGGTAGCTATTTCAATTTGTTTCCTTTGTAATCATGTGTATCTAAGACTGCAAATGTGTCCACGGGTTTTACCAGATGTCCATGACAAAATCAAAAAGAATCCCAGCACTAATCTTCCCTCAATCTAACTTCCCAAGGAAGGGCAATGCCATTATATAGCAGCAACAGAAATTCCTAGATCAAAATCTTTCATAACTGTTGGCTAGAAGAATCTGGCTGAGTACAGACTAATTTTTCCTCCTGAGATTGGTGCTAGGCTTTTAAATATAAGTCTTCCAGCTGATACATAGAACTTAACTTCCTTTTAAAAGAACTTGAAGTTAAAATTCTCAGAATTGTTCTCCAGATACTGGCCTGTGACTTGGAAAACGTGGTATCTTTGTTAGTGTTGGGGAACCCACTAAATCTTATTTGGTGTCTTGGGGAGTGATAACCAGCATTCCTAACCTTGTTGACAAAACACTAGTTTGTAAACCCATAAGACCTTCAGACAACATTTGGGTCCTAGGAAAGGAAAGTGGGTGCTCTAGGTGTGTAGACAGATGTGTTACTTTTCAGAAAATGCCACAACTAAGTTAATTTATCACATCATTAAAACTTACATCCTTAGGAGAACAAGGAAAGAACCCATATTATAAATGAGGGAACAGAGGCCAAGAAGGAATTTGCAGCCATATTAAACTACAGGGTAAAGCTATTGACAGTGACAATGAGTTCTTAATTCCAGCTTCTGCCTTTAGCTTGCATCACCTTGAGGGATTTGGCGTTGGAGCAAGAGTTGAGAAAGTATTGCAGACATTGTCGTTCAGTCATGTCTGACTCTTTGTAATTCCATTTGGGGTTTTCTTGGCAACAATACTGGAGTGATTTGCCATTTCCTTCTCCAGCATCCTGAGTTAGACAGCATTAAGTGACTTGCCCAGGGTTACCCAGCTAGTAAATATGTGAGGCCGAATTTGAACTCAGGAAGATGAGTCTTACTGGCTTCAGGCCTGGCACTGGGCACTGCACCACCTAGCTGTGGCTATTTACCACTTGATAAACAACTTGATTTTTTGTTTTTTGACTGTGTCATTACATCAAAGCTATAATGAGAGGATTTCTAATTCAACTTTTTCCACCCTTTTTATAATTTAATAAACTTTCAATGAGACGAATTTTTTTATCAAAGTGCAATTTTTAAAAAGCATAATCATTTAAATTGAAAGGACTTGATTTGGCTACATTGACGATTATATTTGGTTTTAGGTTAGGAAGTGGGTTATAGTTGTCTGCTAACAATGGGCAATACTGTATTGAATAGCTTTCACATGCTCCTTGATATATTAATTCTACAGCAGAGATTCTCAAACTGGTGCTACACATACCTCACCCAGGCAGTACGGAAAGATTGTCTAGGAGGTATGGGAAATATTTGGTAATGTTTTTATCCTGTTGAAATATAATTGTTTTCTCATGTGAAAATGCACAGTAAACACTACAATTTTTTAAATTTTGTGTTAAATAAGGGGTGTGGTTGGCTTACCAAGAAGCAAAGAGCATAAGGAACTTATGGAGGAAATGTTGCGCAAATTATGTGGACCTCCAGATTTTAGTCCATTTTTTCTCAGCAGCCTTCATTTGTGTCCCCAGTTCTAATCTATGAAGTAATGTTGCCATATGGCTCCCAGAGAGAGTTGCAAGGTAGTTAGTGGCTAAATGAATTGGAATCTTGATTTTACTTTATGCCAGACATGTTTTTTAAAAGCCCGTTTAAATAAGGACATGGTCTGGGAAGTATGACAAGGTATGTTAATGGTTTGCAGAGGACAGGAGAGGGATAAAATTTTGCATTGTTGTGAAAAATGTCATTTTGGGTAAGTTTTCCTTTCAAGTTCAGGTTTGGGACTTTTAGTACCTTTTAGTGTGAAGGAGCTAGACCAGGCATCTAATAGAGGCCCAATTCGGTGCCTCTAACATCTGTGTCTCTGTAAGGTCGGGTTTGGATTCCAAATGCTGTTGTCTCTTAATCAAATGACACCTGTAGTCCTTATAGAGAAGCCCCATAGAGAAGAGGTCCAAATGAGGTGGCAGTCCGTGGAAAGTTTAGCTGATACCATTGATTTAGCCTTTTTTTTCTAGCTAAAATTCTGGGACATCTGAGCTAAAAGACCTTAAAGTGGTCTGGGGGAGGGTGGGTTGTGAATTTTTAGTATTTTGGTAATTATATTTTAATATATTTGGTTACTTTTGTGATTCTGTATATTTTAGGCATTTAAAAATATTCTAAGAAGGGGACTGTGTACAAAAAAGGTAAATTCCCTGATGCAGCCCTGTCCATTTATTTTGTAACTGAGACCCGTAGAGGGGAAAGTGACCCAAATTATGTAACTGCTTAATAATCTTCTGGTTGTTAAACAGGGTCATAATTAAGATTACTAACAATTTCCTGAATTCTTAATATGAGAAAAAGGAAATAAATATGGGGCTGCTCTAGGAAACATGGTAAGATTATTTGTTGAATTCTGGAAATAACATCTTAAAATTTTTGTTTTTGTTCAAGTAGGGGATGGGGGAGAGATAAGTGGAATGCCACAAGCACAAATTAATTAGTAGGAAAATATAATAGTAATAGAAATGGATAGTCTTTATGTTAAAGGATATCTCCATCCCCTTTAACATCCTCAGATTTTTTTTTAAGACCAACTTCATGTTCAGTCTTCTACATGAAATCTTTACTAATCCCCCCAGCTGTTAGTGCCCTGCCCCCAACGGAAGTTCTTTGGGAAAGAAACTGTTTTCTTTGTGTATTCGCGTCTGGCATATAATAGGTGTCTGACAAATACTTATTGATTAGCGAAATTTCTGATATGTAAAATATTGGAAATTACATTCACAGTTTACTTGACCAGGAGATGAGGCCTTTCTGTAGCAAGAGGGAAGTTAAGACTTCATTAGGCCAGAGGGGTGCGGAGGGGCGCTGTCCTTTCTCCTTTCCTAGTAGTTCCTAGGGGCATATGAATTTTATGTGTGTGAGCCCAAATGTTTTGAAGGGTTGGTACAAAGTGTGTGAACAAAGGAGTTGGGGAGAGTTTAGTCAGTGCCTGCTACCTGGACAACAGCTAGAGAAAATGAAATCGGGATTGTTGATCTCGAAGACTTCTTTGTAACCACATCATTCCAGCACTATTAACTCTGAGCCATTTCTCCAGACCCAGAAATAACTGCCAAACAGAGCATGTCTTTGTACTGCTACAAAGCAATGAGTTTTTACCTACATTCTGACCTTCTGGAGACTTGTGTGAGGCATTACATTCTGAATGCATTTTATTTTGTACATGAAAATGAATTTGTCCAGACTTAAGAGGTGGCTGATTTCCAGAACTGGTAGCCAATTACAGCTCCTGGTTGCAATAATATGGTATCAGTGCCATGTAATTATCTGTTACAAGAACAATATAAATTCTACCAGTTTAGCAAGAAAAGCCAACTCAAATGTCCCTGCTAATGGGGGACAAAAAATTTTAAGTGAAGAAAAGTAAAAAATTAACCTTTTGTAACACTCTACAAGATTTTTACAATAATTTCTACAAATATTAGGTTAATTTGAGTTTTTGCAGCTTACTAATATATATCCCTTTATCACTTTTGCATTCTAGAGCAGAGATAAATGAGCCAGAGATAAAGAAGGAAAAGCAAAGACTGTTTTGGGTGTCAAAGGGCCCCCAAATCCCACAAAATGGATAATCAGCCCGTGAATAATCCAGAAATAGTCACCTCTAAAAAAACTCCACTGGAGTAAGCCTAGTTAAAATTTCTCCTCATGTTATTTTTAAATCGTCCTAAATCAAAAACTTTGGTCCTTTAGGCTTTCAAGAGCCATAAGAACTGAAAAGGGACCTTCTTTTACAGGTGAGAAAACACCATCCTTACAAGTGAAGTGACTTCTTCAGGGCACTCAGCTGGGTAGTCGTGGAGGTTGTGGAGGTGATGGGCCAAGATAGAACCAAGTCTTCCCAGCTCCCAGCCCAGTACTCTTTACATTAACTGGTGGCCACACTTCCTTAGTTCTTCTGTAGCACCTGAAAAGCAGCACCATCATTGGGCTGTCTTCTCCAACCATGCTGAAATCCCAAGTTCTAATTTCATGTTACAACAAGACTTAAGGACTGAAGTAGAGGAACATGGGGAAGTTGGGAAATTCTGTCTGAGGAATCAGATTCTGTAACTTTATATTGAAGTTGTGTGTGGGTTCTTTACAAGAAGCCAATGTCCTGTAATAGGAGAGAAAGGAGCTGAAGCTGCAGTATAGATTTCCTCTTCCTGCCCCAGCCCCACACATGCCAACCACCTCCTTCCCCTGGGCCACAAGGCAGAAACAAATCTTTCATTCTCCATGCCCTCCTGTGCAAATAGGATATTTATGTACCTGTTTTTTTGTTTTGGGGTATCATTTTCTCCAGATTTGGCTATTTGGGACACAAGCTTAACTAAAGGCTAGTTCATCACTTCCTCAAATTGGGATTATCAGTGGTTATATTTGAACCATTTCCATGGTCTGCAGTGGAAACTCTCGGGAGTAGAATGAAATGTGAGGTTCTGTGAATTGGTAAGAAACATGTATCCTTTAAAAATGTATAGATTGGCCAACGGTTTAATTATTTACCTTGATGTTGGACTGTTTCAAACTTCCTCTGTAAGGGAAAAGAAGGAAAAAAATCTCATTACCATAAAGCCTTAAAATCAGGCTTAAAACATACCCTAATTGGTCATTTAGTCTAACCCCCTTAGTTAACAGAAACTGAAAGCTAGTGGGTAAATTGCTTGGCCAAGGTCACACGAGTGTCAAATAGTAATAAAGTCTGGATTTCCCTTCTAGGCCATTGCTTTTTTTTTTTTTAATATTCTTTACTCATCTTATAAAGTCATTTCCTTATAGAATTGAGGGAAGAGCCTGGGGGGAAACATTAAAGAGGTTAGAAAAAGAAGAGCAGCTGATTTCCAGCTACACTTAAGAAAGAACATGAGGTTTACTTGGCAAAATACATGGATATAATGGAAATTGTTAAACCCACTAGAGTTGTGGGGCTTACAGAAAGGGTAGAACAAAGCAAGCCACTCTAATTTTTGTATGATAGAGACACAAACTCTGGATAGTGGAAAAAATGAAAACTCATAAAGTGCTTTGGTGAGACAGGAGTACCAAAAAATGCTTGGAGATGAGCATCTGAGATGAAGTGATTTGCCCAAAGTCCAGAGAGTCAGGATCAGAGAATTTAAAGGTGGAAGGCTCCTTATATACCAGTCTCATCAGATGAGTAAACTGGTCTCAAAAGACAAAGAAGTTTAAGGGATTGGAACCCAGGGCTCTGGGGTTCCAGTCCTACAATTCCTAAATACCAGTACTTTGCATTCCACCAGGCTGGCTCTCTGCAGGCCTTTAAAAAATTCTAATTATTCTCATCTGGAATAGTTTGAGGTATTCCTCAAAGAAAGGCAAGAGGGCTGGACAAAATATCCTCTCCATGTCCTCCTTAGTCTATTCTATTACAGAGGGAAAATCAAAACCTGATAGCGAGGGAACAGTACCTAAAGTATTCAAATCTGGCCTCAGACACTTAAAAGCTGTGTGACCCTGGGCCAGTCACTTTACCCTGTTTGCCTCAGTTTCTTCATCTGTAGAATGAGCTGGAGAAGGAAATGGCAAAGCATTCCAGTATCTTCTCCAAGAAAGCCCCAAATGCAGTCATGGAAGTTGGACACAACTGAGCAATGCTAGTTTACTCAAGTTGTTTTATGTTTCTAATTACATCACTTCTCAAACACCCAGGGACCCAGCTTTTAATAACAGCTCTTTAAGATTGGCACTGACATACATATGTTCTCATTTGATCCTGACAACCACCTTGTGAGAAAGATGGTATTCTTTTTCCTATTTGGCAGATGGGGAAGCTGAGGCAGACAAAGGTTGTAACTTGCCCCGGGTCACGTGGATGGGAAGTGTCTCAGGTGGAATTTGAATTTTACTCTTCCTGACTCGTAAGTCCAGCACCAACCACTTCACCACCTAGCTGACTTTGGAAGGGGTTTCCTAAATCAAATGTTAACTAGCTTTAAAAAAAAAAAAAGCTAAAAATTAGCTAGTTTTCTCCATCCTCACCACCTATTTCTCAAACACTACTAAACTACCAGCAATTTCAATCAGTGTTCATTATCTCAAGTAGAAGGTTCTCCTTTGCCCCTAGAAGGGATCACCACCGTGGAGTGTAGGCCTACTCTCTCTACATCTCCTACACTTTGGGAGACTAAGACATTGGAGGGAGTCACAAAAAGCCCAGCTGCTGAGTAGTACACAGGAGAATCAAGCTTGGGAAATGGAGCTACAGCTGGGGAGGAAAGTGTAACAGAAGAACCCTGATGTTCCCCCAGATTTTATATCATGTAACCCGAAGTGCGAAAGGGTCTTGGCTAGTGTGGCTTAACTTCTTGTTGAAGTTAATGCTCTGCTCAAAACAAGGCCATGTGATGTTGCCAAAAGGCAGAAAAAAAATGGTTCTAGGCCTGCCATTTCCTGTGTGATGTTGCTCAAGTGACTTCTCTTTGGACCTCAGTTTCCTCAGCAAAAGAAAGATATTGAACTATATTGTCTTTTTTAAGGTTTTGCAAAGGGTCATAGATTTGGAGCTGAAGGGACTCTTGGAAGTCATCTAGTCCAACACTCATTGTATATATAAAGAGGGATTCCTTAACAGGGCGGCTAGGGGGATCAGCAATAGAGCACAGGGCCTGAAGTCAGGAAAACTAATCTTCCTATAGTCAAAGCTGGCCTCAGGCACCAGCTGTGTGACCCTGGGCACGTCACCTAACCCTATTTGCCTCAGTTCCTGATCTGTAAAATGAGCTGGAGAAGGAAATGGCAAACCACCTCTGCCAAGAAAACCCCAGATGGAGTCACAGTCAGACACAACTGAACAACAAAAGTCAATGGGGGCTCAGTCTAGGGAGCAGAAGCCTTGTATGAGCCTGCTTCTGGAAGGGTGTGGTACTATGGAATGTAAGAGCACAGGTCCCCTCTTTGGAGCATGCACAAGTATTTTGGGACTGTCTCCTGCCTGTTTACTGTTTGGTAGAAAATAGGCCTTTTGGTTTGCTGCTGAGCTCGTACTTCAATGGAGAAATGTGCATTTGTTTTCCTTTTTGCTTGGCCACAAGACATAAGAATGACTCTGAGGCCTCTTCCTTCCAGGAAGCAATCACAATACCCCCTTGTACTCTGGAGAGTTGTAGCCCTCATCATATCCTTCCAGAAGCAGGCTCAAGCAAAGTGCAGGCTCCCACTGGCCAGTCCCCCCTTCTACATAGATGAAAAAACTGAAGCCCAGAGGAATAAAATGACTTGCCCATGGTCCAACTGGTACTAGGTACCAGAAAGAATGCTTGGATTCTTTGATTCAATGAATCAATTCAATGAATCAATTGCTCTTTTTGGTGTACTATAGTCTCCCCTTCTACCTCTGACCTTATAGAATTCTGAGAGTTGTTAGGAGGTGAATTGGTAAAAATACTTCTCATCTGGCCTCCGTCTTAATGAGATAAAGGGAAAGGAATGGGCTCTGGCTAGTAGATGAGTTTTGGTAGGATCAGCACCCCATGGCAGCCAGGAGTAAGAATGAGTAATGAAATGGGTCACAGCTACCATTTCCATCAGCTTTGTAGTCGGAGGGGAGAAGTTTGTCTTGCCGGTAACCGAGGACGAATGCCAGAAGGGAGAGAATGAGGGCATCCATGATGCTGATCATGGCGAGCAGGAAAGCCCAGCGGATGGTACAGGCACCCAACGTGTATTTGTCTGTCTGGTCCCCACACATGCGCTTTACCTCACTGGAGTCCCAGCCATCTGGGTAGACCAGACAACCAATCATTAAGCCTGTAGCTGCAGGAAAGGGAAAGAGATAAAGGGATAATTAGACATAAAGGCTTCTCATATATGTTATTTCATTTGATATGCAAATAACATAGGCCTTCTTGTACCAACTTTACAGATGAGAAAACAGAGGCCTATAGAGGTCGTCACCTCATCACTACATCAGGTTTGAGTCTCCAATCACATATTGGATTTTTCAAACTGGATATCCTGTAGACATCTTAAACTCAAGTCCAAAACCAAACTCATTATCTTCCCCCACCCTCACTTTTCCCCTTCCAAACTTCTCCCTTTTTTTTTTTGAGGAGAAAAGGTAGGGCAATTGGGGTTAAGTGACTTGCTGTGTGAGGTCACACAGCTAGTTTTGTGTTGTGTCTGAGACCAGATATGAATTCAGGTCCTGACTTCAGGGCTGGTGCTCTATTCGCTGCGCCACCTAGCCGCCCCCCCCACCCCAAACTTCTCTTACTGTTAAGGACACCATCCTCCCAGTCTCTCAGGCTTACAATGTAGGTCTCATCAATTCCTCACTCACTCTGCCTTCCCATATCCAATCTGTTGCCAAAATCTGTAAAGTTTACAGCATCTCTCATATACACCCCCTTCTCTGATGCTTCCACTTCCCTGAGGCAGGCCCTTGTTACCTCATATCTGCGCTATCAAAAAACATTTAAGTCAAGAAATGAATTTCAGACATGATGGGGAAACTATCTGGGTGTGTGTTGGGGCGGGGGCAGCTTAAAATGACAGTCTGAGGCTCATTTTCCTCATCCATAAAATAGAATATTTATACTTCCTACCTAGGAAGGTTGTTTTGAGGGCCAGAGGAAAAGTCCTTGCCACCACCTTTATTCACCTTAAGTAGGTAATAACCTTCTCTACCTACTTCAAAAAGAAGACCCAGAGGTTAAATTACAGGCCAGATAGGAAGGTAGTGCTTTTTGTAAAGCAAGCATTCTGCCTTCCTACCAGGGTGGATGGATGGACAAAAGACCACTCACTCTCATACTATTCCTGCAAAACCATAAAGTGACTCCTTCCACCTCACAATTGCACAAAAGCGAGGAAAATTTATCATCAAGATTGGATAGTTTGTGGGTGTGACCAAAGATACCCCTATTGATAGGAAGGATGGACAAAGGCTCTTCTAAGAAAACCCTTGAATGGTGGGAAACCCACAAGGGGACCATGGAAGCTACCAGTTGTGGCACCAATCAGTCCAGGTGCATACAGATAACTCAGGTCTAGTGGTCCCTGGGATCTGAGATACCACAAATGATCCTAAAGTTCCAGTATTCTGAACTTCAAAGATCCAGGACAACCTAACCCTAGGAGGAGAAAGAGCAGGAACCCAGATGACCCAGGGAAAAACTAAGCAGAGCAGACCACACCACCTAAAAATGCAGGAAGAGGGAAGTCTGGCCCTAGCACAAAGCCCCAATTCAGGAATTAAGGCTGGAAAGGTGAATAAATGCAAGATATTGACCACTATAAAAAATAATACAAAGATACTAAAAAAAACAACCAAAAATAAGAAGGAACTCTGTAGTATTTATAAGGAGAAACTCAGAATAATGAATTTTGCACCAGGACTATGACTATCTAGAAAAAATGAAATAAAAGCTCCTGAGGGAATAATAGGAAGTATGAGTAGGTTAGAACAGAAAGACACAAACCTGACCCAAGTAATAGTTAGATTAAAAAAGAGATTAATGACTCTATGAAACAAAACAAAATTTTAAAAACAAAAAAAAGTGAAAGATTTTATCAGAACCAACTGACCTGGAAAACAGGATAGGAAAAGGCAATTTGAGAATCATCACACTCCTTAAAAACCATTATTTTTTCAATATTGATTTGAGAAATGTAAATCAAAGCAACTTTGAGGTACCACTTCTCTCCAGCCAGATTGGCTAAGATGACAAAACAGGAAAATAAATGCTAGAGAGGATGTGGAAAAATTGGAACACTAATGCATTGTTGGTGGAGCTGTGAGCTGATTCAACCATTCTGGAGAGCAATCTGGAACTATGCCCAAAGGGCTATAAATAATTGCATACCCTTTGACTCAGTAA
>CM053593.1:202293630-202321595 GCA_028646575.1 Pseudocheirus occidentalis | reverse complement strand
GTCTCGGGATGGAAGGAGATATCTACCTTCAGAGAAAGATCTAGAAAGAACAGAGTTTAAATGGAGACTGAAGCAATACATGCTATCATTCTTTTTCGTGTTTGGTTTTCTTTCTTTTTTCCCGTTGTTCACTCCATTGGTTACAACCCTTCTATACAACCAGACTAATGTCCAATGTGAAAGTATTTGCAGATGCTATACTTAATTGCATGCCTCCGTGTTGGGGGAGGGGGATTGGGGAGGGAGAAAAGAGGGAGGGGAAAAAATTTGAAACTCAAGGGATTGTGGAACTGAATCTTGTAAACTAAAAGTAAATAAATCAATTAAAAAGAAAAAAAACCATGATTTTTTTTAAATCCTGGACATTATATTTCAAGAAATTATATTTCAAGAAATGAAGTGTCCAGACCTATTATAACCAGAATGCAAAGTAAAAATATAGTCTACTTCCTGAGAGAAACACCCCCCAAAAATTCCTAGGAATATCATAGATAAAATACAGAACTTCAGTATCAAAAAATATTGTAAGCATCCAGAAAGAGAGTTCAAATACCAAGGTTGGTTGTGTCTTTGGTTCTCAAAGAGGACCAAAATGATATCACTATGTCACAGTACAACATGTCTGACTGACTGATCAGACCAATAAGAGCTCAGAAAACTCCCACAAGTAGGGTACAAATAATCTACCTGAACATTTGGAGTGGTAGTGGCTCTAAATTTGCACATCTCACATTTCTTTTGAGCTACTAAAACTCTGCTTTATTCATATAGCACAGTGCCTTCTTTGATGTGGGCCTGCCATTATGGGTGTTCCTGTGCCAGTGTCTCCTATTTCACACAACTGATTCCAAAGTTCTTCAGAATAATCTTGAGAATGTCTTTGTATCACTTCTTCTGACCTCCCTATGAGTGCTTACCTTGTGTGAGTTCTCCAAAAATAGTCTTTTAGCCAAGTATATGTTTGGCATTCAAACTGACCAGTTACATAGATGACGAGGTTGGTGACAAATTACTAGAGTTAGAGAGGCTCCAAAAGAAAATATGGAAGAAGAGAGATATTAGATGACCTATCAAACTGACAGCCTACAGAGTCATTGTAGAGTTGTGTAATTCTACAAGGGAGAAAATGGATCTTTAAAGGAATAGAGGATTCTGAGGCATTCCTGTTAGAGGAAAAAAACATCTAACGAATTTTGACAGGAGTCAAGAGAAAACTCAAAAAATGACTTTATTAAAGCAATTAGACAAGGAGGGACTGGTGGATAGATTGATTCTTTGCAGAGCTTTTAAAAAGAGAGGAAAAAGGAGGATAAAAAGAATACCTTAGTATAAAAAGACAGTAGATGGAATTTATTATTTCTCCTTTTTAGAGTGCATGAGAAGAGAATTTAAGTATGGAGGAAGGTATAGGTAGGTAGTAAATATCAATGATATTTGCAATGATGATTAATGAACTTCACTCTTAACTAAACTAACGATTCTGATCAAAGCAATAAACAACGTCTCCAGAAGACTTACTGATACAAGTGATTTGTTTATATAAATGTTGATAAAAATAAAATAAGAGGCGATTGAAATATTGTTAATAGTGCACAGAGAGTAGAGAAGAAAGTTCAGAAAGAAGCACAGACAAGCAGGTCAGTTTTGGAAGGAATAGGCTGAATTTATTATTTTTTTAAAAAGTAAGCGGTATAGAAGAGAGTTTCAATTTCATATACAGTCTTCTCTTTTTGTCCCAAGCTTGTGTATGCATCATGTATTGTGTTCATCTAACAATCAGCTTAACTTGTACTTTTCTGTTGTGATGAAGAGTTCTTTGGAGGAAGGGCTGGAGACAGAGGGGAAAACTATTGGGAAGTGAAAGCAATGTTTAAAAAAATATATCAATAATCACCCTGGAGCATCTAGGTGGTGCAGTGGATAGAACAACTGCCCTGGAGTCAGGAAGACCCAAGTTTAAATTTGTCCTCAGACACGTACTAGGTATGTGACCCTGGACAAGTTGCTTAACCCCTATTGCCTCAAAAACACAAAAACCACCACACGCACACACACACACACACACTCTTCCCCAGCCCTCCCCGCAAAAAAGGAAAGAAAAAGAAAGGAAGGAAGGAAAAGAACCATGGTTGTGAGAGTGTGAACTCGTATGTGATTTGAGGCTGAGGGTATCTCTTAAAATATAGCCTTGGGAAAAATATAGGATTCTAAGAATCTGAAGGACCTGAACATAAGCAAAACTCCTAAACTAAATTCTTTTTGAAAGGAAAAATACATGTCAGTATATACTGAAAAATAACACCAAATTACAGACCACATTTGGGTTTTATACAGGGCAAAGTTGGGGGAAAGTACAGTTATTTTAAATCACAGAATGTTAGAATTGGAAGAGATCTCTTAAAATCCCCCTTCTTGACATTTCAGTTTCTCCTCTTACTCCTTTCCCTCCCCACCCTGCCATGTCTGCCATCCTTTGCCTAGGCCCAATATCAGCTGTCCACAGGCAGTAGTGGATGGAATGCCAGGCCTGGAGTCAGGAAGACCTGAGGTCAAATCCTGTCTCAGACACTTACTAGCTGTGTGAGCCTTAGCATCTACCTCCCAGGCTTGTGAGAATCAAATGAGGTCATTGCTAAGGATTTAGCACAGTGCCTGACATAGAGTAAGCACCATATAACTATTGGTTACTGTTATTGTTGTTGTTTAGCACAGTGTCTCACACATAGCAGGCATTTAGTAAAAGTTTATTTTCTCCCTTCTCCCCACCATGGCCACTTTACTTCTCAGAGACATTACAGAAAGGAGTCATGTTTTAGGTCAGGATTGGACAAAATGACCACTGAGGGCCTGATAGCTCTGTAGGTCACTTTTGGCTTTTATTAATCTAGTGGTATGTTGCTTAACTTGTACTTTTCTGTTGTGATGAAGAGTTCTTTGGAGGAAGGGCAACTAATGTGAGCCAGCCCTGGGAGCATAAGAAATACCAAAGAAAATTCATGGGTATTCTAGTTTTTCTTCTAGAAAAACTATTTGGAGAGAAGAAACCTAAACCCTAAATGATGGTGTATTTTATGTAAATGTGGTATATGTGTAAATATGGTAGTGTAAAGCACCCTGGCCTAGGATTCAGGAAACCTGTGTTACAGTCCTGGTTCTACTTACTGTATGTTTTGGACAAGTCATTTCCCACTCTCTGAGTCTCAGGCCATGGGAGTGCAAGGATCATTATCTTTTAGATTTCTGATGAAGAAACAGAGGTTCAGAGTGGAGAGGTGTCTTACCAAATACACACAGCTAATGAGTGGCAGCGCTGATGAATGGTACAGACCGGAAAAGGCACGAGAGTTTGGAGAAGGTATGGAGCCCTGTGGGTTGGGGTCATCAGGGAAGGCTTCATAGAAATGATGGGGCTTTAAGAAAGATGGAAGGATTTTGAAAGTTTCTTTTTAGTAATTAGAGAAACTTCATTGTGCTAATCGAGTTTAGTCCAAATAGTCCAACAACCTTGCCGCTAGAGCACACTTCCTCCACTGTCTCTCCCTTTATCTGTGCCTGGTACTTTATCCTTTCTCCCTTTCCCCACTTGAGTGGAATCTGATGCCACCTTCTCCTGCATCAATATTTCACAGAGCACAGCCTGGCTAGCTCTGGTTTCAGTGTTTTCTCCTTCCAACCCAAATGAAATTTATCTCCTTTCCCATGTTTCCCAAGCCTGTCAGCTGAACAGAGTTAGGATAGAGGTCCTGCTCTGTCCCTCCCCCATGGCCACCACTGTCCAGCTTCCTCCTTTCCTTCTACAGTGACATGGAGGGTGCAACATACCTAATACATTCTTTTCATCCCAATACGTACTACCTGGCCATAGGGGGTACATTGGATTTGGAGTCAGAGAACCCGAGTTTATATCCTGGTTCTGTTGCTTACTAAGATGTGTGGGCTTGGACAAGTCCCTTCCTTTCTCTAGATCTCAGTTCATTCATCTATAATGAGGGAGTTGGACTGGTCGACCTATAATCATTCCCATTTCTAAGATCATGACCCTCAAAGTCCTCAGAAATCCTCTGACTACAGCTGAATCCTCCATCCCACGTCTTCTCACACACTGAGAAGCCGATTTTCATAGTTCATGACAAATTAGGCAGAAATTTCACTCCACCCCCATCTCATCCTTCCTCAGTGCCCAAGTATCACATTCTCACTTCATAACTATGTTCACTTCCATTAAAGCAGGCTTAGCTGCAGGCACAACAATGAAGTCATTGATGGAGTTTAACTTTGGTGCCCAGACCCTCCCCCTTTCAGGGCTCTCATGACCGCCAGTCTCCTCCAAACAGAGATAAAGCCAATCCAATATAGTCACTTATAGTATAGTCTTAGGTATCTAATAACCCCTCAACCTCATTTTCCTTATCTATGAAAGAGAAGGATGGTTCATTTTATCTCTAAGGGGCTCTCCATTTCTAACTTTCTGTGACTCACTATACAGGGAGCTAGTCTCGATAATCTCTAGTAGGGACAATGGTGTCTGCTATCCTGTTCCTTTTGAGGGAATCACCATCCTTTCAGATACTCATGTTCACAACCTAAGAAACATCCTCCACTCTTCACTTTCCCTCTCTCATCTAGTCAGGCACCAAGATTTGCTTCTACCTCCACAACATCTCTTTCTTCCTTCCCTCACTCTCTATTCACAGAGCTGCCATCTCACTTCAGGCCCTTGTTACCTTTCAATTGGACCACTTCTCAGTCTTCCACCTTCCATTCTCTCCTCACTCCAATTGATCCTCCACCTGCTGCCAAAATAATCTTTCTAAAGCACAGGTCTGATTATTTCCCTCCCTTGTCCATGAATCATCAGTGGATCCCTATTGCTTATAGGGTTAAAATAGGTTAAAAATCTCTTCACCTTGATATTTAAAGCCCTTCACACACTGGCTCCAGCATACTTTTCCAAACTGATTTCCATTATTCCCCTTTGTGAACTTGCTATTCAAGCCAAATTGACCTACTCTCTTCCTCAAATTTGACAATTCATTTTTCACTTCCATGCCTTACTATAGGCTGTCCCAGTGCCCAAGATGGACTCCTTCTTCATCACTGACTTTTAGAATCCTTAGCTTTCTTTGAGGCTCAGTTAAGGTGTTTCCTCTTACTGGAAACTTTTCCTCATTCCCCCCTCTCCTCCCAGCTAATCTTAATTCTAATGCCTTCCTTCTGTCAATTGTTTCCTATTTATCCTGAATATATCTTGCTTTGTACATATTTGTTTGCATGGTGTCTCCTCCATTTGATTGTAAGCTCTCTGAAGGCAGGGACTGTCTTTTGACCCTTTTTGTATCCCTAGCTCTTACCACAGTGTCTGGCACATAATGGAGGCTTACTGGTTGATTGAAATAATAGCTCACATTTATAAGTTAAGATTTGCAAAATGCTTTAAGTATATTCTCATTGAATCCTCACAGCAGTATTGTAAAGCAGATACTATTATCTTTATTTTGTAGATGAGGAAACTGATGTTAATTGACTTACGCATGATCAAAAGGCTATGTCTCTGAGCTAAAATTCACATCCAGCTCTTCTTGACTCCAAATCCAGCCCTTTATCCACTATGTGACTTTGCCTCTCTCAATGCCCTCTCTCTCCTCAAACTATGTCCTACTTATTTATCTGGGTACATGTTGTATTCTCCTAGTAGAATATAAACTCCTCAAAGGCAAGGATTGTCTTTTGTTTTGTAAGCCCAATGCATAGCCCAAGGATTTGCACATCGAAGCCTGTGATCTAGATGCTCAAACTACCTCTACTGAAACAGGCAAGCAACCTTAATTAAGAGTTACAGACATGCCATTAAACTCATGTGCCACTAGAACTGAAGTCTCAAGTCCAAGGTCAGTATAGTCTACTACCCTATCCTGCCCCTCACCTTTCATATAACAGTTACTTAATAAATGTTTGTTTAATTGAACTTAATTTCCTTCCAACAACCCTGCAAAACAACAATCTTTAAATTCCTTTCCAACCCTAAATCTCTTTATCTTAATGGATAAGGCACTGAGGGTGAGATGTTTTGAGAAGAGGGGTTTCCCAGTGTCCTTCAAATTATATCTCATAGTAACCCTGTCTATTTGATATATGCAGAGTAGATAAAATGCTTGGACCTGGAGTTAGTAAAAAGTGAATTCAAATATGGCCTCAGATACTTTCTAGCTGTGTGACCAGTCACTTAACCTCTATTTTCCTCAGTTTCCTCAAATGTAAAAAGGGAATAATAATAGCACCTACTCCCAGGATTGTTGCAAGTATCAAATGATACAATATTTGTAAAGCACTTAGCACAATGTCTGGCACTTAGTAGGCACTTAATAAAAAATTATTAGCTTCCTTCCTTCTTTATGGTAGGCTAAGTCGTCCCAGGTATTTCAATCAGAGATCTCCTTCCTCTGTCACTGAAGGCCTGGCTCTAGCACAGCATGCTCCTTCTTCCCTTCTTTTGGAGGGGGGTCAAACTTGCTAAGGCCTCAAACTCGTCCACCACAAAAATGACCACCAACCTCCAAAGCTTTCACAAGCCATGATCACCCTTTCTCTGTCTCCCTAATCATGTCTTTGCTTCCTTTCCTAGACATTTCCCCTTTCCCATAACAAGCCTGCCCATAGCAATGTGAGCCCCCTTCATGAAAGTCCTTCACTGTCATACAGAAAGAAGAGGTTGGAGATAGACTGATTCATTTTCTTTTGGACCTGCTGGCTACTTTCTATTTTGTCTAGTATCACCAACTAATTTTCTTGATTAAGATATGCAAGATTACTCCACTATTTTCTAAATTCTTTCCATTTTAGATAAGGTGTCTTGAGTTTTAACCAGCATTTGGTTAAAATAATAGCTAACATGTAAGGAGTCCTCTTCATACCCCAAAATAAGAAGCAACGGTGCAGGAGTCTTCCAGGTCCCTTTATAGTATAGTTTAAGAAGGAGGAGCCTGTGCCCTTGAGGGAGCAGGAAGAAGAGGGGATAAGAGATTTGCTATAGGGAAGGGAAGATAGGCCAGGGAAGAAGAGAAGGCCCCTTAACCAGGATAGCAAATGACTGTCCATCATTTCTATAGTATCAGTAGTTGGTCAGACCCTCCTACCCAGTTTTAGCTCTCCTCTAACTTCTCACTGAAGTCCAAAATACCTTGACCAAAGTCCAGAGCCTTCCATCCCAGTTAGAGCAGAGGCTTCAACAACAAACCCCTCAGATGGGAGACACTCCAAAATTTACATTCCCAGTACTCAAGGACCACTATGTCAGATCTTTTTCCAGAGCAGATTTTTTTTTGTAGAGAAGAAAAAGACTTGGAAGGCAAAGCATGCCTGAGATTAAGGAGGGGGAAGAAGTAAAAAGCACTGAAAAGTGAAGCTGGCGGTGCCTCAAACAAAATTTTCTTTTTACTTTATCCTTTTGCTAAGGGCCAACTTTGAGCAGAAAGAGAGAAACAACCTTTCTTCTGTAGCTTCACAAAAGACCTTGTCTTCCTTTTGGGATGAAAGTGTGTATGTGTGTATTGTGTGGTGTGTATGTGTGTGTGAGGGGTGTGTGTGTGTGTGTGTGTGTGTGTGCGTGCGTCTGGAGAAGGCACTAGAAGGCACAGCCAATCAGAAAACTTGGTTCTAGTCCCAATTCTACCATTAATTAATTAATTAATTGACTACAGGCAGGTTGTTTGCTTTCTCTGGACTTTAGTTGTCTCATTTCAATAGAATATAAGTTAACTGAGCATACAACCGTTAACTTTTCTCTCTGTATTTGCAGGGCCTGGTACATGGGAGGCCTTTAATAAATTTTTGGGTGACAAAATGAGGACGCTGGACCAATTGTTTTCTAAGGTCCCCACCAGCTCTAACTTCTTCAGTCAGTAATTCCAAATGGTGTAATAATAGAACAGTTTAAAGTTTAAGGAATACTTTCCTCACAAAAACACTGTGCAG
Source organism: Pseudocheirus occidentalis (assembly GCA_028646575.1). Classification (NCBI taxonomy): domain Eukaryota; kingdom Metazoa; phylum Chordata; class Mammalia; order Diprotodontia; family Pseudocheiridae; genus Pseudocheirus; species Pseudocheirus occidentalis. The sequence continues at coordinate 202,313,624 of CM053593.1, read as the reverse complement.
CCATTAGTTCAAGTATAATTCCCATCTTACAGATAAGTAAACTAAGCCTCAGAGAGGGAAATGACTTGCCTGTTGGCACTCAGTAATTGGAGGAATTAGTGTGTAGCACAATACTTGGCATTTAGTAAGCACTTATTAAATACTTGTTGATTGATAGACCTAAGGTTTGAATTGAGATCCTAATCCTAAATTTAAAATTATCCCTCCTACTGTAGGATTATTGCTCCCACATCTCAGGAATGGGAAGCACTAAAGTGCCCTTGGATGCTATGACACAGATCCCCCCAGGGAAAAAGGCACCCACACCTGCCCCCTCCCATTCCCCCTCACCAGCTGCCAGCTGCATCCAGGCACAGATCTTGTAGACAGTAGCAGTGTTGCAGACAAAGAAGAGGCTGAAGCAGATGGTAGAACCGATGATGAGAAACATGGCAACAGCCACGAAGAACATGGCAGTCTTAAAGGCACCAGAGGGTATGGTCTTGAAGTCCAGGGGGCTACCCTTGCAGATAAGCTCTGAAGTCAAGGCATTGCCCACACAGTAGGAGAAAAGGCCGAAGTAGCCAGCCTGGGGTGTGTTGATACTGTCTCCAATCCAGTAAGGCTGAATAAACAGAGCCATGACCAGAACAGAGAAGCAGATAGTGAGAGTACCCCACATCACCCCCACTGCGCGGGCATTCCGTACATAGTTAGTGTGGTAGATCTTGGCTGCCTCTTGGGCAGGCAGCAGCTTCGTCATGGCGGTTAGATAGGAGAAGGGAACCTAGAGGTAGAGAGACTGGAGGGGTAGCTTCAGAGACCCAGAGCCCAGGACTGGGCCCACAGCCCTGGCCGGGGTTAGGCAAAGCTCAAGGGTGCAGTTGTGGATTAGTGCAGGAGATGGCCATGGGAGATTCCACTCCAGGGACAGTGTCGGCGTAGGAGAGGCAGAAAATCATAGGGTTTCAGCGGGAGGGATTATCCCGGTTTCCGTGCCCGATCCTCCTGGCATACGTCTCCTTCTAGACCCTGCTGATTCTGCCTCCCCCGGCGGCGCGTATCTCCCCACCTCTGCCCTGGCCCTCTTCTCCGCCCTCTTGCCTGCTCCTCCTCCGCCCCCGCCCCCGCCCCAACCCTCAACTCGGTTCCGCCTTCAGACTTGACTTCGGTTTCAGCACCACGGCCAGTGCCTAGCAGCTTTGAGGTCTGTAGACACTCTAACAGGAGTGGCTGGAGTGGAGAGTTATGGGTAGGTAGGAGGACCTGACAGAGGGTGGGAGGAACTGGCCAATAGGAGAAAAAGGAAGGGGGCTTACTGAACTGGTTCTGAACGTGGAAAGGGGGTCCTCATACTTACTCCGCGTCTCAAGAGGTTTATTCTGGGGAACGTTGACACTTCCCACACACACCTATCTGCCCTTTGCGCACCCAATCCTGAGTAAGCTGATTTAGCAAGAATTGGGGAGAACGAGGCTGGAGTCTGTTCCCTACCCTCGTCCCTCCTTCCCTTAAGTTTAAGAAATACGTAAAGCTTCCCTAGACCATGCGGAGTGTAGTACCGTCCCGAAAGTGTCTGCCCCATTTTCTTCTCGAAGCAACTAACTTTTTGTACTATTCTCTAATCTCTCCTTCTGGGTCCCTGGTGTTCAAGCCTCTGTCTCCATTTGAAGATGACCTCCTTTCTGCTTCCAGTTCTTGACCTCCTTTCTGCTTCCAGTTCTTTTCCCTCACTTTAAAGGAGATTAAAGCCGGCATGCTACCCGAGTGCTTGGATGCTAACTTCATCTGATCTCAGAGCTTTCTATAATCCTCTTAAGACTTTGTTATTTTCTAATATGAATTGCTTTTATTTCTGTGTGTCTTCATCTCTCTGAGCAGACCATAAGCTCCCTGAGAGCAATCTTATTTTTTAATCTCCCTCACACCTAGCACTCTTCTGTGTACAGGGTACATTTTGTTGTTGTTGTTGTTAAATGAAGGCACTCGGTTTCTTTACCTGTAATATGAAGGGTTGGACTAGGTGAAATTTGACTAGATAATCTCAAAGCCCCCTTCAAAATCTAATATCTTATATGATTTTGTTCTGTATTCCCACAGTACCCTACCACAATTCTGGGAACATATTGAGCACTCTGTATGTTTGTTGATTGACCCATCCATTTTCATTCCCCTGAGTAGGGCTCTAGGGAACCCGATCTAGTATCAGATGGGTTGGAATGGTGGTGTTCTCTTCAGGGAAGGAAATTCTACAGGAACCCACATTTAAGTGCCTCTGACACCTGATGTCTAACTTCATACTGATGGAGTCAATGATATCCATATGAAATGCATTTTGGAAGTGGGCTGAAAATCAGGGCATTCATTTATTCAGTCATTCAACATTTACCGGGCATTTAATAGGTATGGGAAATGTGAAGAAAAAAATGAAACAGTTTCTGCCCTAAAAGAGTTCATTTTCCTGAGGAGAAACAACATGGGCCGATAGGTGGCTCAGTGAATAAAGAAAGCACTCAGCCACAAGTCAGGAAGTTCGAATTTGACCCCAGACCCTAGGTGTGTGACTTTGGGCAAGCCACTTAACCTCTGTTTCCTCAACTGTAAAATGGGGCAATAGCACCTACCTTCCAGAGTTGCTGCAGGGGTAAACTGACATAATTAACTGTAAAGTACTTAGCATAGTCATCCCCACTGTCGGGCTTCTTTGCTCCTACTCCTGATCTTTGCTATACAAATACTAGTTATCATCATTATTATTAATGTTGTTATTGTTGTTGTCTATACAAGTAAAGAAATACAAAATAAAGGCAAATCTAGGCGACATCCTGGGAATGGAGTCTATCTTTGGCAACTCACTAATTGTCTCATTTTCCTGCAATCACAGAAAGCACCCAGAGATCATGGAACACTAGAAACCCAGATTATCATGGAACACTAAAAATAAAAAAGGCATCTGATATTTATTTAGGACCCTATGAGACCCTTCAATTCTCCCCAATTTCTTCATCCAGTCAGTATCAAAGCCAAGACTTCCCTGAGCTGACCAGATGGGATCTGACCCAGAGTTTAGAATTCACTCTTACCCATATTTGTGATCAGGAAGTTTGAAATTCTCCTTTCTAATCACTATCTCCTATACTTCCACCTCTCTCTGCCTCACTCTTCCTAAATATATTCTTCATTATTACTGTGAGTGAATTAATTAATGAAGAAGCATTTTATTAAATGCTTATGATATGACATTCTAGCTAGACAGTGGGAGTACAAATACAAAAATTAATCAGGCCCTGCCCTCAAGGAGCTTATGTTCTGATAAGTGGTACAACATATATAGAGGACTGGGGGCCAAGGAAGGAAGTTTTGGTTTGCAGAATCACAAGGATTGTGAGTGGAGGCATGGAGCAGTTTGTCATACTTTGTCTAGTAGCAATGAATCTATCGTTGCTACCAAAGCACCGGTAAGAAATCAAAGGGGAGTGAAGATACATATGAGGTGGGAAAACACACTGGGTACTGATTTCCTGTTGGATGGTAGAATAGAATGTGAGATGCTGTGTGGAGCCAGATAGACATAGTGGGTAGGTGAGTTTTAACTTACCTACCAATCAAAATACTTCATCTCCTGGACAGAGGGCCAAAATTGAGTCATTTAAATCCCACAGGACAAGGGGATTTGATATGGAGGTTCAGTTCCTTTGTCTCTCCCCTTTCTCCCAGTCTAACAGTCTGACTTTACTTCCCTTCCCTTGGAGAAGGAGAGCATAAAATAGTTAACAAGTTAATAAGCTTTGGTTAACAAGCTAATGTTTTCCATCCTCAACTGTGTTTCTCCTTTATTCTTCCACCATTCATGCCCTGCCAGTCTCAGCCCTGAGTTATCACCACCATTAGGCTTCTCTGCTCCTACTCTTGATCTGCTGAATGTTTCTGGAGGATCATGCATCTGTCCTGAGTACCACATAAATCCATGGTATTTTATCTCAGCTGAACCCTCAAGAATGCATAATAATTATTTTATCCTAGCCGCCCCCAGAGCTGACTCTTCTATTTATGACTTTGGTCCCACATACTCTAAGAACTTGCCTCTTCATTCATTCATGTTTTCTCTCTTGTCTTTCATCTCTTGCTTTCTACTAGCTACCTTCTCAATGACTACAAGTACACTCAGATTTCCCAATTGCCCCCAATATAAAAAACCTTTTTGCCCTACCATTCCCTTAAGCTATAGCTCACCTTCATTTTCCAGATTTCTAGAGAGATTTATCTATGTGTAGTATCTCTATTTCCTCAGTGTTCACTAACTTCTTAACCCCTTTCTGCTAACTGATTGTTGACCCCATCACTTTACTGAAACTGACAACCCCAAAGTTGTCAATGATCTCTCAAGTGCTGAATAAAATAGCCTCTCTTCTAAGTCCTCATCTTCCTTGACTTTTCTACAGCTTTTGACAATCCATTACAGACATAATAAGGCACATATGTAGGGATGGTGTGTGGCAAAGGACAAACTCACAGTTCCTGGTTCCTGTCAATTTCCTTCTTCCTTTGTAGGGTCCTCATGAAATTACCCTTAGATATAGCTCTCTGCTGAGTCACAAATGCCGGTCCCTTTCTCCACAACTGACCCTTCTCTCCATCATTAGTGGCCACAATCCCCGAAATTTCCTTTCTTCAGGGTACTGCAGGAATTTCCTCTTTCGTAGATCACTACAAGTTCTGATGGCCCTACTACTGGCTTGAGTGAACTCTGCCACCAACTCATCACTGATGGAAACTCTGATAGCTCTGATGGATCTCCCAAACTCACTCTCCTTCCCACAAATGAATCATTCTTAGGAGCTTGGGTAGAGCTCTTCTGCCTTTAGACTGACTTACTGGCTACTCAATCCACAGTTCAGAACTGGCTTGCTATATTATGCATAAGCCCAGAGATGTGTCTGACTCAGCCAATCACATGATATTTCTTCTGTGGTGTTGTCTGTCTTTATCCAATGATCAAAATGCTTTATTCCTTTCAAACTGATTAAAGGTTTGCTCTCAATTGGTTTACACTTCCAGTTGATTTCATCCAACTGCTGTCTGGGCTTTATTTTACATTACATTATATTACATCAATTACTTTACATTATTTGGGTTGGGATAGACCACACACACACACACACACACACCCTTACATTTAGAATATATTCTTTCCTTATCTCAGTCTTTCAAAATCTTTATTCTTCCTTCTAGCTCCAGTGCTAACTTCCTCTGAAATGCCTTTCCTGACTTCTCCCACCACTTGAGGCCTTTATTACAATAACCTGACTGCCAGGAAGGTACACCATTCCCCTTCTCTCCAGCCTCCCCCTCCAAGACAGCAGAGGGCTAAAGCAGTAACATGTAAATAATTGCAATTTTTTCATTTGATAACAGTTTCCTATTAAAGTACTTTCTGTCAGTTATGAAACTCTCCCTTCACTACTTGCTATCTTAATCCTAGCAGATTTCTACCCAGATAAATTAGCATAGCATAAGAAGGAAATATGGGGTTCATTTTTAAAATTTTATTTTCTTATCTTTAATTCAGTCTAAACAGTCTAAACTAAAGCTAGTTTTTAAATTTTGGTAATTAGTATGGGGGTAATGTTTCTTTTAAATAAATTTTTTAAAACCCTGAAGTTGGAGCTGAGACATCATGAGACAGATTTGTCATAGAGTAGATTAAAGGACGCAACAAGTATAGATTGTTTTTCCTATGAATTTGGTTATGAAAGTTTGGAAACAGGGAGTAAGGAATACTCTGACTCTTCCTCCAGGGCCAGTGAGGCAGAGGTATGAGAGAAAAAGTAGTCAGTGCTGCAGAAGGTGGCCAGAGATGCAGTACTGTCTAGAGAAAGCCTTCCTTGATTCAATTCCTCAATCGCTTCAACTCCCATTATTTACACCTGTATTCTACCTCAGCTGCAGTATACGTAGTAGGCATGAGGTCTCAACATCACCCACAAATGATCACCATCCTTCCCCATTCACTACTTCTCATTGCTAATGTTTTCAATGTCCCACATCTATTTCCACTTCTACTGTGACCTCTGGAATTCTCATTCCTTAATTAATAAAGTTCCCTTCATTTTCTACCTCTTTCCCTCATGTCTTCTATCTTTTGGTATGCACAGAAAGTAAACTTCCCCTAGATGACATCCCCTGCATCACTTCTGACTTTGTACTTTCTCTCATATGACCTGAATTTTCCTGGAGGGAGTCCCACTACCACTTCCAGACTCTCCCTCTGCTGGAATTACTGAGCAAACCTTCCTCCACTGAGGTTCATTCCATCCAATAGAGATCCTAGTAGTTATCTACTCACTCTGAGGTCATTTTCCTTCCTTTTTGCTAGGAATTTAGGACCTGAGTCACAATCTTCTCTTCACTTAAACTCTTAGGGGACTTGAGCATTCATAGGAATGTTCCCTTTAAGAGTCTATTTTCCCAATACCTTAATCTCCTCAACTTCTATGATGAATTCCTCTGCTCCACCTCAACTGCAAGAAATATTCACATTCAACCTTGCCATCAGCCACAGGTATTCTGCTTTTAAAACTCTGGAATTCTTTTATCAGATTAAATTTTTTTATTATTCTATTTCTCCTTATGCTTTACCTTTCTTAAACCTATTCTTCATTCTCACTGTGACATCCACGTCTTCCATTCCTCATCATTTTCCCAGGCCATCACCCCATTTTTCCTTTCGTAGTCTCAAAGCTATAGTTAACCAGTTCAGCTTGAGTCTGTCTACTCCTCTCAATCTCTTGCCCCTCATTCTATGGACACTCAGGCCTTACCAAGCCCCAAATTTGGATTACTTCTACCACCCATATCCTTTACTCCTACTCATATAGTGTTGAGTAGAGCTGTAGGAAATCATCTGACCAAATTTAACTGGATCCACCACAAATTTATGTTATCTAATTTCATCTAAGCTTCATTCCAAATTTCTTATGTTTTTCCAAGTTGTTTTTAATTCATGATGCTGTTTCACTTTACATCAGTTCATGTAAGTCTTTCCAAATTTCTCTGAAAATATCCACTTCATCATTTGTTTCAGCATAATAATATTCCATCACTATAACTTGTTTAGTCCTTTCCCAAATGATGGCTGTCCCCTCAGTTTCCAGTTCTTTGCTACATCAAAAAAGAACTGCTATCAATATTTTTGTAGACATAGCTGCTTTTCATATTTTTCATCTCTTTGGGGTGTAGACCTAGTTACAGTATTGCTGGGTCAAAAGTTTAATATCTTTTCAGTCATACTTCCAAATGTAAAGTGACTTTCCTAAACTATAAGTCTAACCATGTCACTTCCCTACTCAGTAAACTTGGATGGTTCCCTATTACTTACATTTGGCTTTTAAATCCACATGCTGGTCCCAAACTACCATTGGCACCAGTGATCTGTGTGTCTGTGGGCAAATTCCTTAACTTCTCTGAGCCTCAGTTTCCTCATCTGTAATCCAGGGATAATAATACCCATGGAACTCAAGCTTTTATGAGGACAAATAAAATTATGTAAAGTATTAATGAGAGGATTGACATTGTTACTCTTTTATGTTACAGCTGATACAGAGGTACAGAAAGTTTTTGAGTAGGGAAGAGGCATAAGTCTTATGCCTTATCAGGGTTGTTTAGATGGTTGTGTGAAGGATAGATTGGAATAGTGGAATACTAGAGAGGGCTTGAAAAGTCAGAAAACTATTGCAATATAAAGGATTGGACTAAATGGCCTTTAAGATACCTTCGAGTTCTAAATCTATGGGGGGAGGGAGACTATCACAAGAAAGCGTTATTGAGGGACTAAAAAGAATGAACTGGTACAAGAAATATTGTGGGATTAAGTTTTATGGGACTAGGCAACTGAGCAGATGTAGGGAATGTGAGAATGTGAGAGAAGGAAGAGTCATCTTGGACTCTGAGGTTTTCAGCCTTATGTATGTGGGGGGGGGTTCTGGAAGGAAAGTGGTGCCATTAATGGAAATATGGAAGTTAGAAGAATAACGTTGGAAGAAAATGTAAGAGATGTTGAATTCACTTTTAGAGATGATGAGTTTTCGGTGATGGAGATATCCAGCAGCCGTGTGGATAACAGGCAAAGGAGTTTCAGAGAGAGATGGGGGTTTTAGATTTGGGATTCGTGGGGCAGCTAGGTGGTACAATGGATAGAATACCAACCCTAGAGTCAAGAGGACCTGAGTTCAAATCGTGCCTTAGACACTTATTAGCTGTGTGATCCTGAGCAAGTCACTTAACCTGACCACCTGAAAAAAAATATTTGGAATTCATAGGCATAGAAGTGGTCATTGAAATTTAAGATATATGCAGATCACTGAGAGTGTACAGAAAAAGAAAAGAGTAATGGGCAGTCTTAGGGGTCAACCAAATTTAGGGAATAGGAGAAGGATGAACCAGGAAGGAAACCAAAAGATAGTAGCTGGGCAGATAGAAGAACTAGGAGAGAACTGTGTCAGGGAAGCAACATAATGGTTTTGGAGACAGAGGGGCTGGACTAGAGCCCTGGATTTGCAACTCACCACCTCATTTAACTCCTCTGTGTCTCAATTTCCTCGTCGACAAAATGACAGTGTTGGACCGGAGGGCCTTGAAGGTCCTTTCCAACCCTAAATCTGTGATCCTATAATGCCATTAAGCCAAGCAAGGAGAAAGATTCCAGGAAAAGGGAAAGATCAACAATGCCAATGCTGCAGGGAGAGGTCAAGAGGAATGAAGACTGAGAAAAGGCATTTGAATTGGAGCCAGGGGTGGGGAACCTATGAACCCTGAGGCCACATGTGACTCTCTAGGTCCTCAAGTGTGGCATTTTGACTGAGTCCAAGTTTTACAGAATAAATCCTTTTATTAAGGGGATTTGTTCTGTGAAGTTTGGATTCAGTCAAAGGGCTGCACTTAAGGACCTAGAGGGCCACGTGTGGCCTTGAAACCACAAATTCCCCACCCCTGGATTAAACAATGAAGAGATTCCAGATGACCTTGGAGAGAACAGTTTCAGTTGAGGGGAGGGGACAGAAGCCACAATGCCTTTTCATAACTACAGGCATGAATGGAGAGAGGAATCAGTTCTTGGTAATTTTGATGCAAACAGAATTCAGAAGAGTCAGTTGGATTCAGCCTGCAGGTCAGAGATTCCCAACTCTCTAAAAACCCGTGGCTTGTGACATTTCAGAGAAGTTCTAGTTCTGTTATAATTTTTCTATTACCAATTAACATTTATTTATTGAGTAGTTTCTTTGTACTGAGCCTGTATGAAATACCAAGGGACATATTTCCATCAGTGCAGCTAGATCCCAGGGAGAGATGCAGATTAGTAGCAACCTCTCTTCCATCTTTGAAGAAGTGGGAGACTATGGGTAACCATGTTGTACATATCCTCAGATGTAGTTGTCATTGTGGTTTATTTTGTTTAATTCTTTTTGTTCTTTATTTTTTTTTTTTTAGTAAGAGAAGGGCTTGGGGTGGCTAGGTGGATCAATGAATAGAGCGCCAGCCCTGGAGTCAGGAGGACCTGAGTTCAAATCCTATCTCAGACACAACACATAAAAAAGCTAGCCATGTAACCTTGAGCAAGTCACTTAACCCCAATTGCCCTACCTTCCCCCCTCCAAAAAAAGCAAAAAAATAAAATAAAATAAAATAAAATAAGAGACAGGCTCACTGGTGGTGTAAGAAAGATGGAAATATCAGGAGAGGTATATCTGATGGGTAAAACTGGTAGGTGTATATGGAAATATCTTTGATATAATAACAAAAGACATTAATAAAAATTTTTAATGAGAATTAGTTAATGCTCTCAAGGAGAGCCTTAACAAAGTAGAAAATTATAAAATTTATAAAGGTATATATTTATAATCCAGAGTGTATATTTTAATATATTTGCTATAACATATAAACATGAAATAATTATAATGTAAAGTAAAATGTCACTCTGGGAGATACCAGTTGGGAAGTGGGAAGAAGAAAAGATGGATTCAATTTAGGAGAATCAGAAAAAGGTTTCATGATTGATCCAAGCATTCTATAGAGAAATTTGGAACCATGCCCAAAGGACGATAAAACTGTACATACCCTTTGATCCAGCAATACCACTACTCGGTCTGTTTCCCAAGAAATCAGGAAAAAAGGGAAAAGACTTATACATACAAAAATATTTATAGCAGCTCTTTTTGTGGTGACAGAACTGGAAATCAAGGAGATGTCCATCAATTGGGGAATGATTAAACAAGCTGAGGTATATGATTGTGATGGAATACTATTGTGCTATAAGAAATAATGAGCAGGATACTTTCAGAAAAACTTGGAAAGACTCACATGAACTGATGCAAAGTGAAATGACTAGAATTGGGAGAACATTGTACGTAGTAACAGCAATATTTTATGATGATCGACTATGAATAACTTAGGTCTCCTACTATGATCTAAGACAATCCCAAAGGACTCATCATGGAAAATGCTATCTGCCTCCAGAGAAAGAATTGATAAGAGTCTGAATACAGACTGAAGTATACTTTTTAAAAATTCTCTTTAGTTTAATAAAAGGATTTATTCTGTGAAATTTGAATTTAGTCAAAGGGCCATACTTGAGGATGTAGAGGGCCACTTGTGGTCTCAAGGCTACAGGTTACCTACCCCTGACGTATTACATTGCTTGCCTTCTCAATGACAGGAGAGGGGAAGAAGGAGAGAATTTGGAACTCAAATTTTTTTAAATGAATGTTTAAAAATGTTTTCACATGTAATTTGGAAAAAAATTTTTTTAAAAGAAAAGACTTCATGAAACAGGTGGTCTTTGAGCTGAGCCTTGAAGCATAAGTACAATGATCATTCTAAAGTAGAGAATGATACAAGCAAGGTCATGGAACAAGGAAATTGTACACAGATTAAAGGGATTCATGAGAGATAAGATTAGCAAGGTAAATTGGGACCACAGTAAAAGTATCATGGGTCAAATGTTGAATTATTTTACTATCTCCTCTCCCCTTACCTTAATTTCTCTCTCTGTGATTGGGCAGGGAAACATGACCTGAAGAGCAGTCTGTGAGCCACAAGCAGCGTATAACACTCCCAAGTGGACCCAAACCAGATTAAAATATAACTGGTAAATATTTAACAAAATAAATAAAAATACAAAAAAATAGATAACATTACATTTTAAAGCTAAATCAATCAAAGATCATTATGTTCAGATTAGTAATCTATTCTAGTCAAGTTTGATACCACTGGCCTAGAAAATGGTTTATTTTAACTGAAAAAATACTGTCCTTTCTAATGTCCTAGGGACTTGTGGCATTCGCTAGAGAAGCATTAGCTTTATCTTCATATATGTGCGTGTGTATGTATATTATGCATACAAATGCACATATTCATGTATTTGAATGTGTATGTATACACACGTGCATGCATTATGTATACAAATATATAAACACATACACATGTATTTGTGTGTGTATATATACACATGTATGTATATATACATACACATACAAAATACATATATACACTGCTAGGTGGCACAGTGGATAGAGTGCCAGGCCTAAAGTCAGGAAAACTCATCTCCCTGAGTATTTGTATTTCATATTTTAAATCCTTGGTTCTTCACCAACAAGGTGACAATATCTGTAATACTACCAAAAGAAAAATCCATTATTTTCTCAGTGCTTAATGACCCTGAGCAAGTCATATACCTTTTCAGAGCTCTAGGCAACTCAACACTGGTTCCTAATGTGGAGTCTGTAAATTGTTTTTTCAAATATTTAGGTCAGCTTGGCTAGATTGTAGAGCATGAGGTGCAATGATGTTCTGGCACATGTGCAGAGCCCATTAGTTTACTAAGTTGGTGTCATCCAAGTAAAGGACCCTGGGAAGCTGCTTCCAGGAGAACTGTAAAGATTAGAGAATGCATGAACTTCATATAACTGACTGTGGTTAGTCTACCAAGTTTTTGGAAGGAGTCTCTTTTTATTGGCTGAATGGCATGATTTCTGGGTGTCTTCAAAAGGAAGTTGGTACTAGCTCTCACTTTGCTGCATCCTCAACTGGGGAAGGAGGCGACTCCTTCACTCACCACATCTGGTGAAATTGTGTGGTAAGATAGCGAGCCTGTGGCCTCTTTCTCCATTCTGAGATCACATGACTCCCTAATAAATTGGGCCTCTTTGCATTTTTTATTTGTTCTTTTCCATTCCAGGTGCAGGACATGTAGTTTCAGACTTGGAGAATTTCAAATACTGGGAACATGAAGCACAAGAATCTGGGGTACAGAAATCCAGGTCAGGTGTTGTAACAGCCCAGCAGTGATGCCCAGAGGAGCTCTGAGTGATCCTCTGGAGGGATCTTTGGGAGTCCAGCCCAAAAGAATCCATAAATTCAAAAATGCTACTTTGGACATGGACTGAGTGGGACCAATGCTATTAAAGAATTGAACTAAATTGTGAGCTTAATCCTTTGAGACTGATGTTGTAGAGAGAGTGATTTTATCCTGAGATATTATGGGAAATTTAAAAAATGTCATTTTTCTGTATATTTGAAGTAAATATTCCTTTGTAAAAACTACCAAATTTTAAGTGGTTACATAGAATTAGGGAGCTAGTCACCGGGCCCCTCACAAATGGGGGAAACATGGATGATGGACACTTGGCAAAGAAAAAAAGCCACCTGAAACCTTCCTGGCTACCTGAGAAACCTGAACATTTCTGAGGCCTGGCCCCAAGAAAGAGGTGACAGAACATACCTGTTACAGAGATGATAGATATTTTTGATCCACTTGGTCATTCCTTTGTGAATGGTTGATGTGAATGGATCTCACTGTAATGGTAAGGGAATTTGAAAATCTTCCCTATTCCTTAACAGGCCAAGGGAATTTGAAGATCTTCACTGTCCTTTAATAGACCTCACTTGGAGCCCAACAAAAAGAAGCTTGCTTAGGGCAGGCTTGCTTTTCCAGGAAGGTCCACACTTTTTGTTACTTTGTAATTAGGCAGTGGATCACAAAGATTATGTTGTCCTCTGACCCTGAAGAAGGCTATATAAACTCTGGGGTGAGATTTTGCTTTGGGGCTCACTTATGAGAAGAATTGTGTGATTTGGCCAGATGAGACTCTGGGCAGCCTTTGAAAATTCACATTAGTGCTTCTCTCTCTGGTAACATATGCCTGTATGTAATGGTCAGACAGCTAGAAGCCCTGTTTGTTGATCTGTTGAACTGTGTTATTTTCTCTATATATTTTGTCAGCTTGTAATTTCTGTTTGTATTTTCTGAAGTTCAGGGTGCTGACTTTTCCCCCTGAACTAAGTGAAATATGTGTGTGTGTGTGTATTTGATTAAAGTAAGATTATTAACCTTTTTTTGAGTTGCTTTCCTTTAGAAAATCTATGCTAGCAGCCATCCTGGGTATGCTAAGGTGCTTGCTGTTACATTCATCCAGGAAGTTTTTCAATATTATGACACTAATTCATATGCACATAGTGTATATATATATATCTGGAGAATCTCTTTATTCCAGTTGTTTGGATGTTTTCAGTCACGTCCAACTCTTAATGACCCCATTTGAAGTTTTCTTGGCAGTTCCTGGAATAGTTTTCCATTTCCTTCTCCAGATCATTTTACAGATGAGGAAACTGAGGCAAATAAGGTTAAGTGACTTGTCAGAGTCACACTACTAGTATGCATTTGAGACCAGATTTGAACTCAGGAAAATGAGTCTTCCTTACTTCAGACCCAGCATTCTATCCATTACACCATGTAACTGTCCTACCTTTCTCCATCCCATCTATAAGGAATCCCTTTTCAACTTGGTAGAATTCCTCTGTGACAGAGGAACACCTTTAAAAAGTACATATCTCCCTGTTTTTACTGATATTATATAATATATATGTTATGTCAGTATATATATATTATATAATATCAGTGCCTAATATTAACAATAAAAAAGTTAATGAACAATACTGCCTCTGTCATTAAATTGTTGTGCAGAGAATAAGAGCGAACTGAGACTTGGGTTCAAGATAAATTTAGGTATGGATTTATTGATCAAGCATGCGACTACCTGGAGTGTAAACTCAAATCAGACAGTAATCTTTTGGGGGTACAGATTTTTTTTTAATTTATTGACTTGTTTATTTACTTTTAATTTACAAGATTCAGTTCCAGAATCACTTGAGTTTCAGATTTTCTCCCCTCACTTCTCTCCCCCCACTCCTGCCATGGTGGCATACAATCATGTATAGGATCTGCAAACACTTTCACATTGTACAATGCTCTGGTTGTATAGAAGCGTTGTAACCAATAGAGTGAACAATGGAAAAGAAAAGAAACAAAACAAAACATGGAAAAGAACAATAGCATGTGTTGCTTCAGTCTCCATTTAAACTCTGGTCTTTCTAGATCTTTCTCTGAGTGTAGATATCTCCTTCCATTCTGAGACTTGTAGAGTTGTCTTTTAACTGTGCGTTGCTGAGAAGAGTCCAGTTTATCAAAGTTGGTCATCACACATATGATATATCTGTGACTGAGTACAAATTTTTCCTGGTTCTGCTCTTCTCACTTATAACATCAATTTGTATAAGCCTCTCCAGGTAATTATGAAGTCCATCTCCTTCCCACTTCTTATAGCACAATAGTATTCCATTACATCCATATACCATAACTTGTTCAGCCATTCCCCAATTGTTGGACATCCCCTAAGTTTCCAGTTTTTTTGCCACCACAAAGAGAGCTGCAATAAATATTTTTGTACATATGGGTCCTTTTCCTGCTTCTATGATCTCTTTGGGATACAACCTTGGGGGTACAGATTTGATTATATAGGCTGAAACCACAAAAGCCACAATCAGGCAGGGGAGCTAGCAAAAGCCATGATGTACAGAAGCAAAAAACAGCCACTGGTCGGATCTATAGCTCAGGGCTAATTTGGGAATATGGCACAAGGGTACAAGGGTGCAACCTTCCTGTGTCATGGGGGTCCTTCCTAGAACAGGGTGGAGGGCACAGGGTAGAAGGCCATAGTCAGAGCTTTCCAGAGCAGGGTGGAAGGTAAAGGGGGCTGGAATTCCCCAGAACAGGCTAGGGTCACGTTCTGGGCAAAGAGGGTGGGGGCTTTGCTTTGTCAGCGGGACAGGACAGGATGGTCCCTAGATAAGATCCTTGTACCATAATGAACCTTATACACTATAATAATTCAAGGAGAATATATAAAATGCTGATTAGGGAAGGAGGGATCAGGGAACTATGCCTTGAGCAATATGCCCACACATGCCTTAAGCAGTTTTCAAGCTATAACAAAATGTAGAATAGAAATATAAAAGGGGCCTAATGGTGGGCCACAAATCAAGTAGTGTGTTTGAGTTTGTGTACAACAATATCCATTGAGGAATCTTGTATAATTGTGATAAATGCACTGGAGTTACCTTGTTGAAAGTGAATTTCTAAGATGATATTTTGCTTTAACAAATCAAAACATTTTTAGTGAACAAATAATACCTTCTCTCCGTCATTAGTCAATTGCATCTAAAGCTAAATATTGCTGGTGGAAACCTTCGCATTCCCTCTTAATGCTCTCATCAAGGGTACCCTCAATGCATGTGGAGATTATTCTCATAACAATTTTATACAGATGGGAAAGCAGTCATATAAGTTAGTGGCTATTCATGTCTTCTTGGTAGCCTTTTGTTGGTATGAATAAATCCAGAGATTTTTTCCCCATGTCCTTGATATCTCCCCCTCCTTCATATACCTTGTTCCCAGAGTCCTCAAAGCTCTAACCATTGTGTCACATTTAGTCTGTATCTCTTCCTTATGTACTTGACCTAGTTCCTTCTATACACATTTGGAACTGTGATGTTAGAGTCTAAGTGTAGTATTTCTCTTTTCCTTGATAGTGAAAAGAGTTCATTTAAAATCTTCCTGATGAGAGAGATAATTTAAAAATTATTGGACTACCTGAAAGTCATAATCAAAAGAAGAGCCTAGATACCATCTTACAAGAAATTATCAAACAAAATTGCCCTGATATTCAGAACCAGAAGGCAAAACAGAAATATAATTCACCAAACACCTCTTGAAAAAGATCCCCAAAAGACAACTCCTAGGAATATTAAGCCAAATTCCAGAGTTCCCAGGTCAAGGAGAAAATACTGCAAGCAGTCAAGAAGAAACAATTTGAGTATTGTGGAAACACAATCAGGATAACACAAGACCTAGCAGCTTTTACATTAAGGGATCAAGGGGCTTGGAATATGATATTCTGGAGATCAAAGGAGTTAGGACTAAAACCAAGAATCACCTACTCAGCAAAACTGAGTATAATGCTACAGGGGAAAATATGGTCATTCAATGAAATAGAGGACTTTCAAGCATTTCTGATGAAAAAACCTGAGCTGAACAGAAAATTTGACTCTCAAATAAAATAAGCAAGAGAAGCATGAGACAGTAAACAGGAAAATTAAATCATAAGGAACTTATTAAAGTTGAACTATTCACATTCCTACATGGAAAAATGGTAATTGTAACTCATAAGACTTTTCTCAGCATGAGGATAGCTGAAGGGAATATATGTATGTATAGGAGGATGTATGTGTACCTAAATAAATAAACAAACAAACAAACAAATAAATAAATAGATAAATGAATGAATGAATAAGTAAATAAATAAATAAATAGATAAATAAATAAATAAATGTTAGTGTGGGCATTTGTATGTTCATGTATACATAGACAGAGGGCACAGAATGAGTTGAATATGAAGGGTTGATATCTAAAAAATAAAACTAAGAGGTGAGAGAGGAATATATTGGGAGAAGGAGAAAGGGAGAGATAGAGTAGGGTAAATTATCTCATATAAAAGAGGCAAGAGAAAACTATTACAATGGAGGGGAAGTGCAAGAAGGTAAAAGGGAATGGGACAACTTGATTTTCATTGAATTTGGCCTAAGGAGAGAATAACATTAACTCAATTGGTATCTTACCCTACAGGAAAATAGGGGGGTAGGAGATAAGAGGGGGAGGATAGAAGGGAGGGCAGATTGGGGGAGAAGGTAGTTAGAAGCAAACACTTTTGAAAAGGGACAAGGTCAAAGGAGAAAATAGAATAAGTGGGGTGCAGAATAGGATGGAGTTAGTTAGTCTTTCACAATATAACCACTATGGAAACAATTTGGGTAACTACACATGTACAATATATATTGAATTGCTTATCTTCCCAGTAGGGGTGGGTGAGAAGGGAAGAAGGGAAAAAATCTGGAAACCAAAGTTTTAAAAACAAATGTTTAAAAATTTGCTTTTTACATGCAGCTGGGAAATAAGATATACAGGTACTGGGGTATAGAAACCTATCTTGTCCTCTTAGAAAATTAGAGGGATGAAGGGGAAGGATACTAGAGAGAACAGATTGGGGGAAAGGGTATTCAGTAGGCTTGTTATTTTGGAATTGGGGGGTAGGGGAAAGATGGGAAAAAATTGTGACTCAAAATCTTATGTGAATGAATATTGAAAACTAAAAATGAAAAAAAAAAATTAAAAATCTTCCTGATCTTTTCCATCTTTCTTCTATCTGTTGTCCTCATTTCATTCGTACTCATTCATCCTCTTTAAGTTCTCTTATTCATTCATCCTCTGGATGACTTCATCTTGTCAGGTAGTCTCATGGAGGGTTTTTTAAAGATTGTTTTTATCCCACACACTGCTTCTCTATTTGATGGGGCAATACTACTTAACCTAGTACTTAGTATATTCCATGACACATCTTAAGTGAGTTTGTATTCTAAACCTGTGTTGGTCTTGGCTGCAATTATCTCTCCACTTGACAAGTAAGTCAAATGTTCGCTGACTAAGAAAAAAATTTTAAGCCCTTTTAAAATAGATGAGCAAAAAAGATATATAAAGACACATCTTATGAACTATAAGATAATATTTCCCTCACAGTGAAGACAGAAAAGTAAACAAAGTTAGGAGAAGAACAATTTTTGAGCAGCCAAGGGGAACAGGAGGTGGGGTCAGGGGGCAGACAATGAGTTCATTTCTCTCTCCTCCACAGATCTCCCAGAGAAAATCCCTCATTTGTGACAATACAGAGAGGGAACAATGGAACCTGGCCTTCCAAGGTTTCTTCCATGCAATGATCCTTCTTTCTACCCATCTACCTTCAAGGAATGGAAGTGAACATGCAGGCTGAAAGAAAATAACACTATCTGTTGAAGCTGGTAACTTGTGGAGACTGAAGAAAGAAGGAGAATTGAGTGGAAAAGACTGAGTGGGAGAAGATGACATCTAAAGGCTTTTCTCATCTAATCTGACAAGCTGCATGGAAGGAGTTACCCCTAGAAACAGAGAGACAGACAGACAACAAGAGTCATATACACCTTGGGTATACAGAGAAACTCAAAGAAAGATGACTAAATAGGAGGAGAGAGGTAGAGAAAAAGAGAAAAATTCCAGAATTATACTTCTTATATAACCTTGGATAAATTATTTTATCTTCCTGGGTCTCAGTTCCCTTGTCTGTAAAATGAAGGAATTCCACCATATGGTCTTTGAGTCCCTTTCCAGGTTTAAATTTGCGATCCTGTGGTCTCTACACATGCACACACATACACACATACACATACATACATCTCCTTTTTATTTTGTTGGGTGGGTGGCCATAGGGAAGGTAGCCAGATCTAGGACATTCACACCTGCAAAGATGGGGTACACATAAGAGAGGTGACCCTATTAATCAGTTACTGCACTTGGACCTTGAGGAAAAGCTGGGCAGTTCCCAGGACTGGACAAACAGAAAGAATGGCATCTGCTATGTTCCCAGTGCCCAGAGGCCTCAGCAAATGCTCAGTAGAATTTGCCTGCTTTAGCCTATGCCAAAGGCTCAGCCTGTACCGGGCTCTGAGTCTCTTTAGGAGGACACTCAGAGGAAAGTGTTGGGAGTGGGAATGGAATAACACTGTAAGGTAGTAGAAAGAATGCCAGACTGAGAGTCATAACATTATAGATTTAGAGCTAGAAGGAGTCAGAGGTCACTTCATCCACCACCATCCCCAACATCCCCAGTTTACAGATAAGGAAACCGAGGCCCTGCAGGGTTAAGTCTTTCACCTAAGGTCACACAGATAACAAAGTGAGTATTTTAACGGCAGTCCTCTGAATCAAAATACAGCATTCTTTCCACCAGACCACAACACTTCCTCCCAGCTTGTGAAATTTTCACTGGTTGTCTCTGATGCCTCAAATGCTCTCCCTCCTCATCTCTGCCTCTCAGCTTCTCTGGTGTCCATCACATTTCAGCTAAAATCCCACCTTCCACAAGAAACCTTCATGGTCCTCCTGACTGCTCGTGTCTTTTGCCTGTTGATTATCTCTAATTTATCCTGTCTCTAGCTTGTTTGTACAGTTATTTGCACATCGTCTCATTAGACTATGATTTCCTTGAGAGCAGGAACTGTCTTTTCCCTTCCTTTGTATCCCCAGTGCTTAGCACAGGGCCTGACACACAGTCGGTGCTTAATTAATGTTTAGTGGCTGATATTGTGAGATGAGTCTGAGGCCTTGCTCTAACACTTAGTAGCTGTGCAATCTCAGGCAAATCAATGAACCTTGCTGAGTCTTCTTCCTTATCCATGAAATAGGTCACAGGTTAATAGATTTAGAACAGGAAGGAATCTCCAAGACCACTTTCATTTTACAAATAAGAAAAACATAGCCAAGTATAGACCTGCCCAAGGTCAGACATGTTGTGACGTCTGAGGTAGAGCTTGAAGACAGGGCTTCTTATCTCCAAGGCTGGCTCTGTCCCATACCCCATGGCCATTTTTTAAAAATACACATTTGTTTTTAAATGTTGAGTTCCAGATTTTTTCCCTTCTTCCCTCCTCACCCACCCCCACTGGAAAGATAAGCAATTCAACATAGGCTGTACATGTGTAGTTATGCAAAACGTTTCCATGGTAGCTATATTGTGAAAGACTATATTTCCCTCCATGCT
>CM053593.1:202257550-202293530 GCA_028646575.1 Pseudocheirus occidentalis | reverse complement strand
TGACCCTCTCCCTTTTCAAAAGTGTTTGCTTCTAACTAATCTCTCCCCCAATCTGCCCTTTCTTCTATCATCCCCCCTCTTATCCCCTTTCCCCCTATTTTCCGGTAGAGTAAGATACCCAATTTAGTGTGTATGTTATGCCCTCCTTAGGCCAAATTCAATGAGAGTAAGGTTGTCCCATTCCCTTTCATCTTCCTGCTCTTCCCCTCCATTGTAATGGTTTTCTCTTGCCTCTTTTATATGAGATAATTTACCCTAATCTATCTCTCCCTTTCTCCTTCTCCCAATATATTCCTCTCATCTCTTAATTTTTCATGGCCATTTTTTGGATAATAACACATGTACCCCCTATATTGAAGGTGTTTTGCTAGCTGTTAGACTCATCAGGGACTCAGACACCTGGACCCATCCTGACGACTCTTCCCTGCCAGTCTAAGTGGAACCAAAAAACATTAGTTCCCTGGAGAAACAGACACAGGGACTGGAATTCCTTCCAGTAAAATCCTACTTCTGGGTTAAGGTTTGTTCTCCTGGAGGCCCAAATGAAACTGTGACTGTTTCTTGAGAGTGGGTTACCTAATGAGCCATTAACACCTTGGCAAGATTTGGTTGATGAGATTAACTAGCTATCTGCCCACGAGACTGAAGGGCCCTGAGTGCCCAGGAAGGAGGATTGGAAAATTCTGATGGTGGAGTGGGGAAGGGAAGAACCGCCATTTAGGCACTTGAGGCCTAAGTCATGCCCAAAGAACTGAGGGACCCTGGAACCAGGGATTGAGGAGGAGTATAGACTCATGGGATCAGAGCCCAGGACCCAGAAGGGATCTCAGCTGCCATCTTGGCTAAGACCCTTGTACGCATAGGAAGAAACTTCCAATTCCAAAAGACTTTGTCAGCCAGTAAACATTGATTTATTACCTTTTACCATTTATTTATCATTACTATGTGCCAGTACTATGCAGATGCAGAGTAAGACAAACACAGTCTCTGTCCTCCAGGTGGGGGAGACAACACGAAAGCAGTTCTTTATAAAATGTACAGTCATGTTCTCTACAGGGTAGAGTGTGATCTCAGAGGGAAGGCACCAGCATTGTGCGTTTAGTGGGAGGGAGAGCTGGGGAAAAGAAAGAAGAAGGTCTCTTATGGAAGATAATAAGGAAAATAATAATAACTAGCTTTTAGATAGTCTTTAAGATTTATAAATTTCCTTACTTATGTTATTTCATCTGAACATCCCTGTGAAAGGATGGCCCCTAAGGAGAAAGCAGCTCTTCAGTTGGTTCTGAACAGTATGTGAATTCCCTCATGGCCTTAGGAGTCATATAAATTCAACTCCTACATTTTATAGAGGCATCTGTTTGCTATCTCTATTGTCACTTCTGTTTTACAGATGAGGAAACTAAGGCTAGCAAAGGGTAAGAGACTTGCCCATAGTAACTGTTTGAGGTAGGACTTGAACTCAGGTCTTCTCAACTCCAAATCTATCCACTGTGGAGTCTAACTTTGTTCCTGGAATGGGAGATATCTATGGTTCTAAAACTCTTGGTCTACTTCAGAGCTTAAGCTGGGGGGCATACTTTGGGCTAGGAGGTTGGGCATCATCTCAAGGACGTTTGGGAGATGAGGTGGGGGAGTGGAAGTCAGTATCAGAGGATCCACAGGCTAACTGGGAAGCTGACATATGGTTCCACTGGCAATGGGAATTCCTGGCATGGCCTATTGTGCACCTGCATGTCAAAAGATAAGAGGCACCAAGGGATTGGGAGAAGCTGATCACGAGGGAAGGAGGAAGGGGATTTATCAGAACCACCGGGTCCCTGTAGGCCCAATCTCCTGACTCTCTGATTCCACCAGTCCTGCTGTGTGCCCTAGCACCGCCACTTACCATGGAGAAGGTTCTTATCCTGTTGCTGATTTCCCTGGCTATAGCCTACGCTGCCCCTGACCCTCGTGGCCTGATCATCAACCTGGTAAGAGAAACTTTCTTAGGTATATTTCCTCTCTAAGCCTGGGTTACTAAGCTCCCTCACCAAATGCCTCTCATCTCTATGCAGAGCTGGCTGGCCCTCAGCAGAACTATGACTAATAGCAGTGGTAATACCTCTAGAACCAAAGTGCTAGGAAAAATGTCTCTTGGAGAGAACGTCATCCAAGACCCTCATTGAGGAAAGTGAGGACCAGAGAAGAGGAGATAATGTGTTCAAGATCACACAATCCATCAGGGCTAGAACTCAGGGCCTCTTCCTGCCAGGTACCTTCTCCCACAACGCCACAATACCTTATCAGGCTTCTACACTGTAGCTTGTGGCTTTACCAAGTTGGCTACATTATATCTCATGGACATAGCAAGCATTGACCTAGCACCATGATGCCGTACCAAACATGTATCCTGCTGCGCATGGCCTTAACAAGAATCAGCATTGTGCTAATTTGCCTTGGTGAGTGCTTACACAAACACCATTGATTTACCATAGATCTAATTTGTCCCACAGCACTTTATCCAGCTCACTCACCAGGTGTGATTCTCCTCCAGACAAACTTCAGTTCCCAGCACTCCACTCTTCCCTCAGCTGCCCAGGGAGTATCCACGACCCCAAACTGAGCTACCCTGAGGCAGGGCCCCCTGCTTCAGATTCTTCTCCCTTCTTTCTCACCAACAAAACTTAACCTGCTTTATACCCCTGCTCTTCTCTTTCCAAAGTACAAGTTAGCTGATAAATTGATAAACCCATCCTGCTTTAGGTCAGTGTATAAACGGATACTAGTGGGTTAATGAGTTATCCCATCCTTAAACCAGTCAAAAGGCATAGTTATTGGGGAAGCTAGGTGGTGTTGTGATAGAGCACCAGCCCTGGACTCAGGAGGACCTGAGTTCAAATCTGGCCTCAGACACTTGACACTTAACTAGCTGTGTCACCTTGGGCAAGTCACTTAACCCCAACTGCCTTGCCTTCCCCCTCTCCAAAAAAAACAAAACCAAAAATTCATAGCTTTTCAGAAGGTCATTATAGATCTAAGGCATTTGTTTGGGGGTTGGGGAATGGGTTCATTTTATACCTCCCAGGCAGCCACAAATCTTGCCTATGGGTAGAGCCAACTGTAACCTTCAGATTCCACCTAAGGGAGCCTAAGGTACTAAAGAGTACAGAATAATTGACCCACATAGAACAGAAATGGACCAGGGTGCCTGCAGAGGTAGGCAGAATATTGAACCAAGACTTGACCTCTGGAGTTTCTAATCTTGATGACCTACATGGCATAGAAATGATCCAGACCTAGAGGGGAAAGAGAAGTGAAGCAAGGGAAGGAATTGGGTCTCCGTCATTGCAAGTTGGGCACATTTTCTGAGGACTAGCAATCCAAAGGAGAAGAGAATTATTGAGTCATAGACTATACCTGGAAGAAGCTTTAAAGAACATGGAAGCAGGAGTGTGTCAGAGGCAGCTCTAACCAGTTTATGAGAGCCAATTGTTAAATTTTTAGCAGGGGCATTTAGACCCTGGAAATCAGCAAATACAACAAATCAAAACTGGAATCATTGTTTTGATGGTTGTCTAGAGTTAAGAAAAAATATTTTTAAAAAACAAGTTTTATTTATTTTTAATATTAATGTTTGAAAATTTTTGATTTCCAGATTCTTCTTTCCCTCCAATCCTTTCCCCTCCCATTGAGAAGGCAAGCAATAATGATACCTGTTATACATGTGCAGTGATGCAGAACATCAGACTGTACTCAGAATTCATCAGTTCTCTAGCCAGAGGTGGATTGCATTTTTCATCATGGGTCTTTTACAATTGTCTTGGATCATTGATCAAAGTAGCTAGGCCTTGAGAAAATATCAATAATTCAAAGAGGATTCAAAAGTGTGTGTGTGTGTCTGTCTGTGTATCTCTCTGTGTGTGCATAATTATTTTTTTTTCTGAGATCCTGATTACTAATTTATCAACACACTCCTGCCTACATCTAGTCCAGGGGTGGGGAAACTACAGCCTCAAGGCCACATGTAGCCTTCTAGGTCCTCAAGTGCAGCCCTTTGGCTGATTCCAAACTTCACAGAATAAATTCCCTTAATAAAAGAATTTGTTCTGTAAAACTTGGACTCAGTCAAAAGGCTGTATCCCGAGGACTTAGGCCACATGTGTCCTTGAGGCTGCAGTTCCTCACCTCTGATCTAGTCCCTTGGGGACTTTCACCAGATTAACTGGAGCTGGGGGTTCTGTGCTTTCTCACAGGAAAATGGTGAGCTGTGCATCAACAGTATCCAGTGTAAGAGCAGTTGCTGCCACCGGGATAGTGGCCTAAGCTTGGCCCGCTGTGCTTTGAAAGCCCCTGAGAACAGTGAATGTTCTGCCAGCGTGAGTAGCTAAGTAGGGCTTGGGGCAAGGGTTGAAAAAGGGAAGAAAATAGTAAAGGGGTATGGGGGTGAGGAGTGGGGCTGGAACTGGGGCCACCAAATGGGAGGGTTCTTCCCCAAGAAGGAGAATCATCTGGTCCTATCTTATGGCTTAAAAGAGGAAGATGCAAAAATAGAGAAATGGATAGATAAATAGATAGATAGATAGACAGACAGACAAAGAGAAAAAAACAGAGTTAAAAGAGGAAAAATTACTTGCCTAGGGTCACATAGTTCATTGACAGAATCAGGACTGGAACTCATGTCTCCTAACTTCCTAACTACTTTTGCTGCTATTGGAGTTTTTACTGTACCTGTTCTGAACACCCTCATTAAGTTCATCTTCTTCCCTTTAGGGAAGACTCCCTTCCCCACCCCCTCTCCTTCTCCCATTCAGAAACAACGAGAATCACAGGATCATAGATTCAAAGTGGGGAGGCTTAAGCATCATCCAATTTAATCTCTGCCTTTTGGACATAGGGAAAATAAAGCCCAGAGAAGTTAAGTGATGAGGAAAATGAACTACAAGGAAGATACTGACTTGCTTGGGGTCACACAAGAGATGGGGGTGGGGTTTGGACAGAGCACTAGACTTTGAATTGGGAAGACCCAAGTTTGGATCCTGCTTCAGACACACTTACTACCTCTGTGACCCTAGATAAAAGTAATCTGATCTCCCTGAGCCTCAGCATCCTCACCTGTAAAATGGGGAATTTGGACTCAATGACCTCCAACATCCCTTCCAGATCTAAATCCATGACCCTATGACTATCACAGACATATTGGAATCAGGTTTAGAGCTACAAAGGCCCTTGGAGATTATTTAGTTCAACAATAAAGCCTTGAGGGGGGAAATAACTTATCTCCGTCAAGGTCATATAGGTACCAGGAAATGGCAAATCTAGAATTAGAACCCAGGTCTTTGAACTCTAAATTTAGTATTTCTTCTATTATTTCACACTGACCCTGTTGGACACGACCCCTAGTGACAGAGATAGAAACAGGTCTAAAATTCCTTGACTCCTAATCTGGTGACCTTCCCACCGCACTTCTGGTAATTGTCATTCATTTGATTTTTAGTCATGTCAGACTCTTCATGACCCCATTTGGGGTTTTCTTGGCAAAGATCTAGTACTGGAGTGGTTTGCTATTTCCTTCTCCAGCTCATTTTGCAGATGAGGAACCTAAGGTAAACAGGGTTAAGTGACTTGCCCAGGGTCAGACAACTAGTAAGTGTCTGAGGCTAGATTTGAACTCAGGAAGATGACTCTTTCTGACTCCAGGCCCTGCTCTTGAAGACTAGAGATTATCACTCAGGGCATCCAAGATACTGTCTCCTGTTACCTAAGTGGAAAGACAATGTTGTATGGGGGAGAAATAATTGGTTTTGGGGTCAGAAGGCATGAGATCAAATTCTTCTTCTGTCATTTCCTTTCTGGGTGATCTTGGGCAAATTCCTTACCTTCTCTGGGCCTCTGTTTCCTCATCTGTAAAAACGAAGGGATCTCTAAAGCCTTCTAACTCTTAATCTATGATCTTGTGTTTTACTGGTTGTAAATGGGATGAAATGATCGGGTGGGGGGGAAGGGAAGGGGGTCAGGAACCCTATCTGGAGACAGCTAGAGATACTTTGAGATATTTCCCCACCCCACTTCTTTCATTAGGGACCAGCGGCTCACAGGATTAAGGCTATGAGGGACTAAGAATTATTTAATCCAACCCAATTGTTTTATAGATAAGGAAACCGGAGCCAAGATCAGGGACATGGTATATCCAAGGTCTCACAGTCAAAAACAGGATCTCTAACTCCAAATATGTTGTTATCTTCCTTATATCACATGCCATCAAAGTTGAGATAGAGCAGAGGGGTTTTTTGGGGGGGAAGGAGAGCTTCCCACGGATTCTACCTCCCCTCTGCAGCCCCCATGTCAGAGGAGCAGGGAGCAGCAGCCTCAGTCGAGGGGAAGTTGTTAGGACAGTGACTGAACCAGATGGGTTCAGTGATGTAACAGTTCTTGTGTCACCCCCAGTCTCTCTATGGAGTTTACTACAAGTGTCCCTGTGAGAGGGGACTGAGCTGTGAAGGGGACAACAGCATCGTGGGCTCCATCACTAACACCAACTTTGGTGTCTGCCTCGACGTTGGACGTTCAAAGGAGTGAAATCTTTCTCCACCTTACCCTACCTTTCCCCACCAGACCACCAGATTCTCTGTCAATTAAAGCTCATCCAACAAACCCTTCCCGAGTTGTTTGTGTCATTCTTGAAATTAATTCATCCACCTCTATGCAGAGTAGTGATAAGGGTGGGATAGATAGGACAAAAGGGGACAAGGTTCTGAGCTGTCAAGTGGCAGAGGAAGAAGGTGGGAATGGGTGGGGGTTCTAGGGGAAGGGGAAAAAAACAAGACAATAAATATTAACAGAGCTGGAAGGGAATTCAGATGTTATCTAATCCAAGGGTCCTTAATATGCACATGGGAGAGACCTCTATGACCTCAGATAGGAAAAAAAAATCTTACATCTTTATTTTTACTTACTTCTAACTAAAAATTGGCATTTACTTTTTTTAAAAAAAAATTTTAATTTAGACGCAAACACCAGAACTCAAATACAGAATCAAGAAAAAAAAAAACAAAAACATGTCATAAACTTAAATATTGTAACTTAAAGTTAGAAAAAAAAAAGGCATGTCATGTGTGTCACAAAATGTGAAGGAGAATTCAGGGGCAGCTCTGTAGTGCAATGAGTAGAACAGTGGCCCTGGAGTCAGGAGGACCTGACTTCAAATCCAGCCTCTGTCACTTAACACTTACTGTGTGATCTTGGGCAAGTCACCTAATCCCAATTGCCCTGTCTTCCCCCCTCCAAAAAAAGGGCAAAAAATAATGAGAGGATTCAAAATATATAATAACGCATTTCCTTTTTGTTATGAATGTAGGCAGAAAAATATTCTAAGAAGAGTATTTGGAGCCTTCACCACAAAGGCAGCCTGAAAAGGTTAAGAACTCCTAATCTAATCCAACTGTGCCACTCTCTGGCTCACAGTGTTTTACGAAAAGAAAAGATACGATGTCTAGGGACTCCAATCTTCAAGGTTATGAGAATATCAGCACACTTTCTTCCATAACCTCCAGCTGGCCTGAGGGAAAAGTAGTCTACTTTGCCTTTCTCTGCCCTTCCTTCCCCAGTGAATGGAGTTCTCTCAATCCCTCTGGATAATTCAGCAACGGGTGCAAATAGCTCAGGTTTGTTGTTAACAAGTTATTTTTAGGGCGGCTAGGTGGCGCAGTGAATAGAGCACCGGCCCTGGAGTCAGGAGTACCTGAGTTCAAATCCGGCCTCAGACACTTAACACAAAAACTAGCCGTGTGACCTTGGGCAAGTCACTTAACCCCAACTGCCCTCCAAAAAAAGCAAAAAAAAAAAAGTGTATATATTTGGGGTGGCTAGGTGGCGCAGTGAATAGAGCACCGGCCCTGAGAGTCAGGAGTACCTGAGTTCAAATCTGGCCTCAGATGCTTAACACAAAAACTAGCCATGTGACCTTGGGCAAGTCACTTAACCCCAACTGCCCTCCAAAAAGAAAAAAAATAAAAAAACAAGTTATTTTTAATAATAATAATAACAATTAATAGCTAGCCTTTATACCATGCTTCAAGATTTATAAAGTGCTCTAAAAAAAACTATTTCATTTGGGGAAAATAAAAGTTAAATGATTTGCCCAGCATGATTCAACTAGAAAGTGTCTAATGCAAGTTTTGAACTCAGATCTGCCTGGCTTGAACTCAGCTCTAATCACACCATGCCACCTAGCTGCCTAGCTTAACAACTCATTAATAATAAAGAGTATAAAGCTAAATGGAAAATAAAAACTCTCAATGCTAGTTGAAAGCAGAGGAGCAAAGGAAACCTGGGAAGTGAAGAACTGACTGGCTAATGGAATCTCAACTTCTACCCACCTAGAGGAAGAAGAAGGAGAAGAGGGTCATTGTCTCCACTCCTTTCCATCTGCCTGGTAAGCAGAGCATGCTCAAGTCTTTCCTAAAGCTTGGACTCTGATCACCTACACAGTATACCCAGACCTGCCCATTGTTATGTGACACCCTTTAATGATGTAGACTGACCCTCCACTAACTAATCAGAACCCCACCCTCCACTAGCCCAGATAGTACCCTACTGATGGACTCTATCTTTCCTCTGATGGCAAAGAGGTTGGAGGTGGGGGAGGGAGAGGTAGGTAATAGCATCCCCTTAGTCCAGTGTTAGAAGCAACAGGAAATTAAGAGTCTGACTGAAAAGTCTCAGAATGTGAGCTTGTTAGATTGTAAGCTTCTTGAGGTCAGGGACTGTGTTTTGTTGCCTTTTAATTGTTTCCCCAGTGCTTTATATAGTACCTGATATATCATAAATGCTTAATTAGAACAAAATTCACCATGGCCAATGTAAATATCCAGGAAAAAAACATAAAGCATTATTAGAGTCTGTTGCATAACAAATAAAAAATGCTTGCTTTCACTCTTATAAGATTACAATGAAAATGAAACTTTAAATTGCTTACATTATGAAACTGTGGAATTTTGCTTAAAACAAAACAAAACACCTGCTGAGTATCTTTGACATACTGGAAGTTTGTTGACTTAACTAACCAGCAGATAGAACCCTGGTTCCCTTCAATGATTCCAATACTACATACCTCTATGGACATGGCAAGAAATAGATTATAAATATAAATAATATGACAGTCCCTGGACTCAAGGAGCTGACTATCTTATTAGGAGATAGAGAATGTAGATGAGTAGCAATACAAAGCAGAATGTGAGAGGAGAAAAGGAGAGCTTCAAACATTATGCTCTGGGGAGATTTATGGAAGGAGATGTCACTTTCAGCTTGACAAGTCAGAGAAGACTTAATGGAAGAGTTGACACCTTGGTACAGCTTTAAAGGAGAAGTTTTCAAATTGGGCAGCTTGGACTTGGAGTCAGGAAGACTCATCTTTATGAGTTCAAATCTGGGCTCAGACACTTATTAGTTGTGTGACCCTGGGGAAGTCACTTCACCCCATCTGCCTCAGTTTTCTGATCTGGAAAATTACCTGGAGAAGGAAATGGCAAACCACTCCAGTGTCTTTGCCAAGAAAACCCCAAAATGAGGTTATAAAGAGTCAGGCATGATTGAAATGATTGAATGATGGAGTTTAAATATTATTTGAAATGTAATCTTCATTTGACAAATGAGGAAATTGTGATCTAGAGAGAGCTTGTCCAAGGATATTCTGTGGGATTTTAATAGGCAGAGGTGAGAGAGGCATTGGGGTGACCTCTGCCAATTCCAGGAGGAAGAAAACAGCAGCATTAGTTCAGAGTTTACACAAATCAATTAACAAAAAAATCACACCTGGAGAGATTTCCAAAACCTGCCTTGTCACTAACCATAGCAGGCAGAGGGACTGAGCAGGGTAGCCAAACCCCTTATGTGACAGTGGCTCCAAAGATTTTAATAATAGACATTCAAAAGTTTACTTTTGCCTCTCTCAAAGTACTACTCCCCAGTTCCTGTTTTCAATCTACCTTCTAATGAGCCCACCATATATGTATCATACCATATGTATGTCAGCAGTGCAGTCCACCATATATTTATCATTACATATGTACATATATATATGTATATATATACACATATATACACATGTCAGCATTGTGGTATCAGAGGTCTCTCAGTCAACCAAGAGTCATTCCAACTAACGTGTGCCACCTCAAACCTGGGGTGGGTGTTATACCCGATTTGTGGTGATCTTGCTTCTACTAAAAGACTTTCATTGAGGGAGAAGCTTGCTGCCTTCTGTAAAGCCAAGAATGACGAGCTTTCCATAGGACTGCTGCTGTGAATAGCTTTAAGGTTCTTCTCATATAGCATAATGAACTCTCTATTTATTCAGCAGGAAACTAAAGCAAACCAAAGTACAGCATTCACAATGTTACAACATAACAACCTATCACTAAAGATATCATTCAATAAATCCTTAACTCAATCATCCTTAAGGAACAAACCTCTTAAAGGGACACAAAGTACAAAGGTCAAAATTCTCCACCCCTAGGTCACATTGTCTTAATCTCTCAGTCAAAAAGTCTTCTTTCTTCTTGATTGGAGATTAGTTTCCAATCATCCTCAACTCAATCATCCTTAAGAGGTACAAGGTACAGAGTACAAAATTCTCCCATCCCTACACCACAGTAAATCATGATCTTCTCAGTCAGCACTAAGTACCCAAAAGGAGGTCTTTTCATCTTGACTTGAGGCTGGCTCTCAGATTCCATGGTTCCTCTTCCATGGTCCCAGCTTTTGCCTGAATTTACCCAACTGTCACCTGGATTCAAAAGTAGGCAGCTCTCAGCTTCTTGTCCAGTTCCATATTGAAGCTCACAGTGTCCAGTCCACCTCAAGTCCTGTTTCTGGGAAGACAAAGCTTAACAGAGCCACAATAACATTCATACACATTGCCGGCACCATCATCAATTCACTATCTGCCTGTGAAATCAACACAGGCCTATGTTCTGAGAACTCAACATACCATCTGAGACAGTCCTGTCTGCTTCTGAGCAGCTTAAATTATTAGGAAGCTTTTCCTTACATTTTTGTTAGATCCATCTTTCTGTAATTTCTGCCAGTAGCTTCTGGTTTTGACCTAAAAGAATAAACAGAACAAGACTAACCTTCGTGAATCCGACAGTCCTTCAAATACTTGAAGATTGACATCAAATTTTCTTCCTAAAGCTTCTCTTGTCCATGATTAAATAAAACTTCTCATTCCTGTTGCTATCCTCATATTCCATGGTCTCTAGTTCCCACTCTGCCAATGGCTCCTATGTGATTTTTGGCAACTGGTCACCTTCCTCTGCTCCTTTTCAGTACTTCATAAAATGTGGTATTGAGATATGAATCTGGGGTCTCTCCATGACAGAGTATAGCAGACCTATATATCCCCTCTCTCATTCAGAACATTATGTCTCCATGTCATAATGTTAACTCATCTCAAGCTTGAAGTCCACTAAAACCCTCATCTCTTTTCAGACAAGTTGTTGTCTGGTTGTGCCTTCAATGTACAGCATTTGTAAAGCTAATTTTTTACAACGACATCAGACTTCACATTGTTCCCTATTAAATTCCATCTTATTGGGTTCAGCTTATCCTATTGATAAGTTATCAATAATTATCCTATTGAAAACTATCAGGATATTGATTCCATCTGTCTACATCTCTCTACCTTGTATACAAGTAAAAGGAAGTCCCTCCACAAGATACTTTTGTCAAATGCTTCACCAAAATCTAGGTATCCCATATCTATTGAATTATTCTGATCTACCAGTCTAGCAATCATACCTACTTGGTGTGTGTGTGTGTGTGTATGTGTGTGTGTACCCATGATAGCTCTCTGTATTCAATTACTTTCCCCTTTTAAGTGTTCAGAAATCATCTCTTTAAAAATACATAATCATCAGTCCAAGGCCTCCAACTCCTGAATTCACAGAAAGTAGGTCCAATTTTGGAGGCTGTTCTAAAAGATTTTTTTTCTTTTTTGGCTCATTATGCCCCCCCCACACACCCAAAGTGTACTCTAAGAAATCTCAGGAGCTCTAGAGCTCTATAAATGGAGGCATATTTGCCCTCAAATTGGCATTTTGTCAGGAACAGTCCCCCAGTGAGGGACTGGACCTGTGATTTCATTCATATAGAGAATTCATGGATAAGGAAATTCTCTGCACTATATAGTCTTAGAGAGGTGCCAAGAGCATTGAGAGATTTAAAGGAACATCAGTGGCCATGCCCAAAAAGACCCTCTTCTCTAGACGGAGATAAGCTACCTCCTACCTACTCTTTAGGCTTTACAACCAGACAATTAGGGTAGGATCAGAACACTGTCAAACTTTAAAAACTTCTGGAAAAACTGGAAAACAGTGTGGCAGAAATCAGGTATAGATCAACATCTTATACCATATACCAAGTTAAGGTCAAAATGGGTATAAATCCAGCCTCAGACACTTAACACTTACTAGCTGTGTGACCTTGGGCAAGTCACTTAACCCCAATTGCCCTGCCTTCGCCCCTCCAAAAAACAAAAAAAAAAGAAAAAAGAAGACATCTTCCTGCATTCAAATCTATCCTCAAGACACTTACTAGCTGACCCTGGCCAAGTCACTTAATTCTGTTTGCCTCATTAAAAAAAAATGAGCTGGAGAAAGAAAAAGCAAACCACTTCTACAGTATCTTTGCCAAGAAAGCCCCAAATAGGGTCACGAAGAATCAGACACAAATGAAATAAGTGAACAACAAAATTTTGTGTATTGCTTTAGGGTTTATAGAGCATTTTCATGACAATACCTCGATGAGGTAGGGAGCCTGACCATTTTTATCCATTTTACAGAGAAGGCAAATATGACTCAGAAGAGTTAAGTGACTTGCCCAGTCACATAGCCAGTAAGTTTATGAAGCAGGGCTCAAACTCACTATCCTTATTCCACCTCTAGAGCTTTTCTCACCGTAGCCTGGGAAGTCTTTGACTTTGGACCTGGAAACTTAAGGCTAAAGACAAGAGTTGGGAAGGTGGCCACTGAATTACAGCAGTCATCTATCTGGATCACTTATCTGGGACAGGCTAGATTCCTCACTTTTCCTTCTCTGCTTTGGTTTCAATGTCCTTTGAAAAACTTGTCCTGAATTTAAACACATAGAATCATGAAAATCCAGCCCAGAGGGACATCGTCCTCTCCCCAGCCCTGGTTCCAGATTTCTCCCCCTGAACAGCACGCTGTAGCAGGAAGAGTAGCAGGGATCTGTTCTGGTCGCACCACTGCCCAACTGCACAGATCCTTCCTCAATAAAATGTAGACCTTAGACTAGGGCAGGAGTTCTGGATCTGAGGTCCATGAACTTGGGGGGAAATGGCACCTCTATTTTCACTAACTTCTAATTGAAATCTGTCATTTCCTTTGATTATGACTTTTTTTTTCCTTGAAAGGACTCCACAGGCCTCTCCAACCTACCAAAGGAACCCATGTTAAAGTTAAAGACCCCTGGATTCCAAGGTCTGTAAGGCCTCTTTAGTGCTCCCCCATTCATTTGTGAGCTCCTTGAGGGCAGGAATTGGCATTGACCATAGAGCCTGGCGCTTAATAAATGTTTATCAACCAACAGACTGCTTCTGAACCAGTCTTTTTAATAGAGCAAATCCTAAATATTTTATTCATGGCTGACTTAGCACAGCACCCGCACATCACTACCCAGTCAGTAGCTGATTGCTCTCAGTCCCACCCTCAACTCAGGCCCCCAGAAGCTTTTTATATGAGACACAAAAACAAACTCACCTTCAGTTTCACATTTTTTTCCTGACCCGAGATGAGGGCAAACCCCAGCAAGACAAGGACTTTCTCCGTGGGAATCAGAGTGGCACTGGCCTTGGACAAGGCTAGCTGCTGGCACTTGAAACTTCCCCTTCCTCCTCCTTCACTGTGGGATGGAAATCTTTGTCCCTCCTTCAAGGCCTTCTAGGTGGCCTCAGGGATCACAGAGATCTTTCCTTCCTCTTACCTCTGTGAGCACTTTCTGTCTGTACCATTCACTGATATTTGTGTACACTCCGGCTTGAGTGCTTAATCTTCTCTTCATGAACCCATATCTCCTCTCCCCAGCTAGACTGGGTAAAGAGGGCTGAGCAAAAAGCATTCAAGAAATCCTGGCTAATTGTTTGTGTAGGGAGATTGAGGTTTTCATTTACTAAAACACAGCACCTCAGCCTCAGGCAGATATGTGGTAGAAGTCAGAATTAGACCTGATTAGAAGTCAGAAAGACCTGAATACAAATACGACCTCAGACCAGCGGAATGACTGCAGACAATTCTCTTAGTTTTCTCAGCTGTTAAATGGGTATAATAATAACACTTTCCACTCTGACATGGCAAATGCTATCCACAACCAGAAAAGGAGCTAGAGAGTCTGAATGCAGATGGAAGCATATTTTCATCTTTTTTGTTTTCATGGTTTTCCCCTTTGTTCTGTTTCTACCTTCACAACATGACTAAGGGTGTGGGAATGTGTTTAACATGATTATACATGTATGGCCTATACCAGATTACTTGCTGTCTTGGGAAAGGGGAGGGGAGGGAGGAAGAGAGAAAAATTTGGAGTTCAAAATCTTATGAAAAATCAATGTTGAAAACTATCTTTACATGTAATTGGAAGAAATCAAATATTATTTGCAATAACAATAGCACCTTCCTCCCAAGTCTGTTATGAGGATGAGATATTTGAATAATATTAAAGGAGATAATAGTTGAAAAGTCCCTTAGCACAGTATCTGGCACACAGTAAACACTTAAATGTTTGTTCCCTTCCCTAATAATAAATATAATATAATAATAAAGCTTCCATTGGGAAAAACTCCCTTGTCCCTTACTGTGGCAGGCACCCTTCAAAGGGTAGTCCCATCCCTAACCTACTTTTCACTTTTTTTTTGGAGGGGGCAGGGCAATTGGGGTTAAGTGACTTGCTCAAGGTCATAAGCTAGTTAAGTGTCAAGTGTCTGAGTTCAGATTTGAACTCAGGGCCTCCTGCCTCCAGGGCTGGTATTCTATTCACTGCACTGGGAGCACCACAGCTACATCCTTTCTTTCAAAGTGACCCCCATCCTTCCAGTCATGCAAGCACCCAACCTATGTCATTCTCAACTCTTCATCTTCACTCATCCTAATATCCAGAGAGGTGCCAAATCATCATTTCTGTCTTCACGCCGTGTCTCCCACAGTCCCCTTCTCTTCATCACTCTACTTCAGGTCCTCATGCCTCTTGCCTGGAATAGCCAGCCTCCTCACTGGTCTCTCCTCTACTCTGGTCCATCCTCTACACAGCTGTCAAACTGATTTTCCTAAATCACATTTCTTACCCATGTCACCCACTACTTGATACACTCCAGTGGCTCCCTAACAACTCTGGGATCAAATATAAAGGCCTTTGATCAGCATTTAAAACCCTTCAGTCTGGTCCATACCTGCCTTTCTAGCCTTGCTATACATTACCCCTCCTGCTGCACTTTACAATTCAGCCAAACTGGCTTTCTTGCTGTTCCTCACATTCATACAAAAATACAATAAAATTAATCAAACATGAATGGGAAATAAAGGTATGATGCCATCCATTAAGTAGTATTACATAAAGAAAGAGGAATGGAAGCATAATTTGCTCTCTTTTTGTTTCTTCTTTTTCAAGGTTCTTCCCATTCTAATTTTTCTTTACATAATGATGTGAAAATATGTTTAATATGAATGCATAAGTAAAGCCTGTATCAAAACAAGTTAACCCTGTTTGCCTCAGTTTCCTCATCTGTAAAATAAGCTGGGGAAGGAAATGGCAAAGCACTTTAGCATCGTTGCCAAGAAAACCCCAAATGGAATAGCTGAACATAATTGTGGTATATGAATGTAATGAAATGCTATTGTGCTAATAAGAAATGATGAACAGAATAACTTCAGAAAAACCTGAAAAGACTTACATGAACTGATGCAAAATGAAATGAACAGAAGCAAGAGAACACTGTACACAGTAACAGCAACATTGTGCAGTGTTCAGCTGTGAGTGACAACTATTCCCAGTCATACAGTGATCCAAGACAATTCCAAAGGACTCATGATGAAATTGCTATAAATATCCAGAGAAAGAACTGATGGAATCTGAATGCAGATTGAAGCATGCTATTTTACACTTTCTTTTTGCGTGTTTTTACTTTTGTTCTGTGTCTTCTTTCACAACATGACTATATGGAAATACATTTTACATGATTATACATATTTAACCTATGTCAAATTGCTTACTGTCTTAGAGAGGAGGGAAGGGAAAGAGGGAGAAAATTTAGAAATCAAAATTTAATTTTAAAAATGTTTAAAATTGTCTTTACATGTAATTGGAAGAAATAAAATACTATTTAAAAGAAAAAAAGAAAACCCCAAATGGTATCACAAAGAGTTGGACATGACTGAAACAACTGAACAACAAAATTTTATGTATATTTTGATTTTAAAACTCTTTGGGGCAGCTAGGTGGTACAGTGAATAGAGCACTGGCCCTGGAGTCAGGATGACCTGAGTTCAAATCTGACCTCAGACATTTAACACTTACTAGCTATGTGACCTTGGGCAAGTTGCTTAACACCAATTGCCCTAAAAAAAAAACTATCTAAAAAAGTTCATCTCCTTGGCTAGCTATATTCAATCAATCAATTATTAAATTTTTATTAAGTCCCTACTATGTTCTAGGCCAGCAGTTCTTAACCTGTGGGTTATGTTCAATTTAAATACATCCTGCATATCAGATATTTACAATGTGATTCATAACAGTAGCAAAATTACTGTTATAAAGTTGCAAGGAAAATAATTTTATGGTTGGGGATCCTCACGATATGAGGAACTATATTAAAGGGTTGCGGTATTAGGAAGGTTGAGAACCACTGTTCTAGGCACTGTGCTAGATGCTGGGGTTATAAGTACAAAGAATGAAACAACCCTTACTCACAACAACCTTCTGTTTTAGTGGGGGGGAGAGAACAAGTATAAATAGAAACGTAACTATGGACTGTGCCCAGTCATTATGAGAAAGTACAGTGTATTTGGCTGATGCAATCTCAAGTCAACTTCAGAGCACATACAGGTCCTGTTTCTGGTCTCCTTATCTCCAGGTAAAGGAGAAATGAACCTTTTGGGTTAGCTGCTAAACCTGAACTTCAAGACAGACAAAAGATTCCTATGGGGGTAACTCTCTTTCTTGCCTGGGTTCAATCAAAGGAAGACATTCAAATGGCAAGACCTGTCTGAACTGATGCAAAGTGAAGTGAGAAGAACCAAGCAATTATTGAGCTCAGTAACAACAATGTTGTAATGAAGATCAACTGTGAAAGACTAGGCTACTCTGGTTAATACAGTGATCCAAGACAATTTCAAAGGATTCATGATGAAAAAATGCTATCCACCTCCAAAGAGATAACTGATGAACTCTGAGTACAAATTTGAAGTACAGTTTTCTGTACTTAAAAATATGGCTAATTTAGAAATATGTTTTGCATTATTTCACATGTCACATGAATATATGATATCATATTGCTTAGCCTCTTAGTAGGTGGAGGAGAGGGTGGGACAGAAATTGGAACTCAAAATTTAAAAAGAAAAGAATGTTAAAAATAAATCATAAATTTTTAAAAATTAAAAAGGGAAGACACACTGTAAGTAACTTCACTGCATTACTATAGCATCTGCTCACACTTGACAGTAAAAGTGTTCTAAGCAAGACTGAGCCCAGACCTAAAACTTCTGATTACCTCTTCTACTTTATGTTTCTTTCTCTGAGCACAGTGAATGAACAATTGATCCTGAGATGGGTATTCCCAGCCTTGAGAGATCCTTTGTAAGTTCAAGAGGTCAAGAGCTCCTAAATCTAGGTGATGGCTGCCCAGTGGGAGGGACTTCTTATATCTAATACAATATTTCAATACAAGTCAATACAATATGGAGATGAAGACGAAAATTACCAGGAGGATGAAGATTTACCAGACATAGCCATGGCTGACTCAAAGATTTGGACCTTAATGCTAAGTCCCTGCAGACATGAATTAAGAGTGAAATGTCAGCTCAACAGCCACACAAAGTTTTTCATGTTTTAAATATCAGTGTCCTGGGAGAGTATAAATGTTTTAATTATGTGTCAATACATGTCTATGAACCTTTTGTGTTTTAAGCATTTCCTTTTTCTGTTGGAAGCATAAATAGCTGTCCCATACCAGATCTATTTGGACATTGAATACTTTTCTGAAAAGGACCCTATTAATAACTTTTGTGAAACCCTAGCCCTACAACATATCTAAGCTTTAAGAGATTTCCCCCAGATCTGGAGGCATAACAAGTCAGAAAATATGAGAAGAGCCTTAATTCCCTCTTTGGGACCAGATGCCCCAGAACTGAACCTAGTCCATGTGAATCCAGAACCAAAGCTGCTGCGTAAAAGAGAGCGCCCTGTACCCGCTAAGCCATGAGACATGAAGGAATACACCATCTCCTTAGCTCTCACTCTTAGATTCCCCAGTTTCTTTCAAGGCTTAGCTCAAAAATTGCCTTCTACATAGGGTTGATCCTAATCTACCTGTTGCTAGTGCCCTCCTTACCATACTAAATTATTTTGTACTTATTTTGTATGTTTTGCAATTAATTATCTGTGTTCATATCATTTTGCCTAAAGAGATTCCTTCATCTTTGTTTTTCTATTCCCCATACTTAGCTCAATGCCACAAACTCAGTAAGCACTTAATAAATGCCTATTAAATTTGTGCTCATCAATTTCTCTTCCTAAGACAGCCTTCTTATATTGTGGTGGTATGCTTTGTACACCTTCCTTGTTCTGTTGTGTAGATATCACCAGGAGTCTAGTTACTTTCTGTTTGTTCTCTGGCCATTCTCCTCTATTAAAAAAAAATAGCTTCTTCATTCACATTGAGGTATAAATGACTAATAACAGACAAAAGTGTCACTCCCCTTTATCTATCCAGGGCTAACATTCTATTTTAACAGAAACCAAAACTTTAAGTTAAAAGCATAAAGCTCTAAGAGTGAGTTTTATAAATCAGAGAAAGGGAAAATATTTTCAGGAGATAGTGATGTAGTGAGGTGTTAAAATTTTAAGGTCTACTATGGTGTCTATTCACCCATATTTTCCCCTCACTCTACTACCAATTCATAGCTCAGCAGCAAGAACAGTCATTTAGGTCCATTCAGGTGGACCATTGTATATACTGTCAGATTTTTTTCCAATACATTGATTGATTTGGCTGATTTTATTTCTCTTCTTTTTTTTATAACTGTCATTAGGGATGACTATATGGGAGGGAGAGGGAATCGGATATAGAAGGAAATTTAGGTGATAAAAGAAAATATATGAATAGCAAATAATTTTAAAATATATATATTCAAAACAGTAATTAAACATTTGGCCTTTGTTTCTTGCAGTATACAAAAATAAAAATAAGCAAACAAGTCATCATCAAGTTAACCTCAGTTTGCCAGCTTTTCTTTTTTTTTTTTTTTAATTAAAGACTGGGTCTTACCCAGGCTAGACATGTAGGGGC
This sequence comes from Pseudocheirus occidentalis, assembly GCA_028646575.1. Lineage (NCBI taxonomy): Eukaryota > Metazoa > Chordata > Mammalia > Diprotodontia > Pseudocheiridae > Pseudocheirus > Pseudocheirus occidentalis. The sequence goes on along the minus strand of CM053593.1, from coordinate 202,273,984 downwards.
TACTCACGGGCCTGATTCCACTATTAATCAGTGTGGGAGTTTTAACTTGCTCCATCTCTGCTCTGGGCTGGTTTGACCCTCCTTATACAGTCTATCGGCTTACCACTCCCAAGGGCTCACCATATTGATGCTGAATTTAGTGCAGTCATCTAATTGGCTTAGCCCACTGCAGTTCACAGCTCTTGAGCTCAAGAGATCTGCAAACCTCAGCCTCCTTGATATCTGAGATAGTGGCATTTGCCACCAAACCTGGCATCAGAATCTTTTGCAAAGGAAGGAGAAAAATTCTGCAAAGAACTTGACACAGAAGGAATCTTGTACAGCAGAAATTATACAGTTTTGGGAGTCAGAGGACCTATGTCTAAATATTGGCTCTGTTACCTATCACCTGTGTGACTGGGAACAAATAACAACCTCCCTAGAATATTGCTTCCTCATCTGTAAAAAGAGGAAGGTTATTTCTACTTTAAAGCCGTGATTATATGAAGATATTCTGAACTAAATCAGCATACAGCTTCATGTTCATTGAGATCAAAGACACTACCAGATGTGATCCAGTCATGAAGAATAGAAGCTCCCAAGGCTGGAGACAGTTTCATTTTTGCCTTTGTGTCTTCCAATGTCTAGCACTGTGCCTGGCATATAATAGTTACCAATAAGTGTATATTAAATTAAATTGGCACTCAGTCAATGTCAAATAAAGAAAGACTAGAGAAATGACTTCTGGATAAGAGAGGCGTCACATACTAGACATGTCAGCCTCCTAGCACTAGACCTTGTTGTTGTTCTGTTTGCTTCTTCTTGTGTTTGTCCTTCATTTTCAAAGAGGACCGTGGCATCAGGGAAATGATGACATGACTTGCAGTTGACTTTGATTTGAGTAAGGGACTCTAGGGTGAAAATTCGGAGCTGAAAAACATAGGCAGGTAAAGGATAGGTGGAGAAGGAAGGTATTGAGTGAGCATAATGAGTCTGGGCTACTGCCCACCTAGGAATGAGACTTGAGCTGGTCCTTAAAAGCTGGGATAGAAATTCTTCCCTGCCCCCACCACCAGTCTTGGATAGCTCCATGGTAGAGTGTGGCCAGATAGGAAACAAAGAGATGGTAGCCCTAGGTGCCCTTTGTAAATGGAGAATCTAAAGAGGAACTCTACACTGTCCATCCTTCACTCTCTAAAGATACTGACAAGACTCAATCAAGGAGACAGGCTCAGTTGTCTATAAAATGGACCAGATGGCCTCCAGGACTTTCAGCTGTAAATCTATTTCCCTGTGATGCTATCATCTTAAGAAGATGTTAATGAATATGTCCATACCTTCCAATGTTGTTATTGTTCAGTCCTTTCAGTCATGTCTGGCTCTTGGTGACTCTATTTGGGGGTTTCTTGGCAAAATACTGGAAAAGTTAGCATTTCCTTGTCCAGCTTATTTTACAGATAAGGAAACTGAGGAAAACAGAGTGTAGTGATTTGTTCAGGGTCACCCAGTTAGAAAGTATCTGAGGCCGAATTTGAACTTAGGTCTTCCTGGCACGTGACCCGGCACTCTATCCCACTGTGCCACCTACCAGATGCAACCAGAGTTCCAAACAAAGCTCAATTCTTTTGCCTCTTCAAGTTGACCAGACTCTCCTGGCCACATTTTCTACCTAAGAGAGCACCTAGCTCCCTTTACTTAGTTCCAATTGTCATACTTAGATGAATCATGTCCAAGGACACCAAAATAAACTGGCAAGTGTAATTCCTATGGAACTATCAGTGATCTTTTTAAAAATAATGCAGAAGAGAAGGTGTGGTAAATCTAAAGAGGGGCAAGTGTTCTAATTTTTTAAAAGGAGAAAAGGATGAAATTTTCCAACCAGAATTTGATTTGCCTTCCGTTTCTGGCAAAATTCTAGAATATATTATAAAAGGAAGAGTTTGTGACCATTAAGAAAGGGAATTGTTTATCATAAAGGTCATCACTCATACAATCTAAGTATCTAGAATGGCATGAATCCATTAAAATAGAACAGGTAAGGGCTATTTTTGTTTTCTTTTGTAGGGAGGGCAGCCATTTCATTTTGGCAGTAAAATACGTTATGAGTTGCCAACTAAACCCAGACCCTTCCGGTGCTGCTTCCAAAGTGAGTTTGCAGGGATCAAAACTACCATGACAGGAGGGAGAAAACATTGAAAGGAAATTTTCTAAACCACAAATGATTCTGTGGATTAGCGTCAGAGGTTAATAAAAAAAAAAAGAAACAAAGTCATTTTAAAAGACAAACTTAAATGCCTAAAGATTTTGTCACTAAAGAGCTGAAAAAGCCCCTGGAGCTATCATTTAAAGAGCCATCAGACAACCCACCACACATACACATGTGCAGGGGGTGGAGAAGAATTTAAACAGGTGAAAAACCAGCAGATGACAGTAAAGAGCCGCATTAGTTTAGTGGAGACACCCAGCAGAGAGCACTGGAGAGAAAGTTAGTGGAGATGCCCCCAGAGCTGTGTGACACAGAACAGGGCAGCAGAGAACCTCGGCTCAGAACCTGATGACTTCATAGGAGGACATCATGACTTTACAGGTGGAAGTGTGAGTCAACCCAGCCACACATGGTGTGGTAAATACCACACCTAATGGTGGTGTGGTATTCTGTGAGTGAGAAGAGGACTTTAATGTCACAATTTACTATGCCAATTAATGTGTTTTTTTTGTTTTTTTTTTTACTTTTGTAACCCAAGTACCAAAGCTCATCATTGAATTCAATTCCCTGTAACTATGTAGGGATCTGGGTGGATGGGTGAAGTCTGAGGGAGAAAGGGGAGGAGGGAGGAAACTTAGGAAACTTAGGAAAGGGACTTAGAGGACGAGACAGAGAGAAACAGAGACAGAGGAAGAGCGAGAATAAAAAGGAAAGAGACAGGAGAGAGAGGGGAGAGGAGAGGAGGGGGGAGACAGATGAGAGAGGATGTGAAAGAGGCAGAGAGACAGAGACAGAGCATGGGGGGGCCTCCTCTTTCTCTTTTGGGGCTTTGTGAAGTTTTGGTTTCTAGCTCTGAGAAAAAAGATGTAAAATGCCACCTCCACTTCAGGAAGCTGAAGTAAAGGACTCTGTGATGTATCTCACATGAGAGGAGCTGGGAGTATCCATCACATCTCTCCCCCTAGCCTGCTTTCAGAGCCTTCAGGGAATTTCCCCTTGGATGATATCAGAGACACTCTCTTGAACAGTGTTACTTCATGATGGGAGAGCTCCTTCATTCAGTATTGTCTGGTATGTGTTCTCCTATGAATACATTCTCTGATTTCCATTTTGCTATCAATTTTTATAAATAGGTTTCTTTGCTAATGGCAATTTGTTCATTTTGGAACTGTTATCTGATGGGGAGTCAAACCTTGCATTTAAAGCTTGGGTCCTCCTTTCCCCTTTAATGATTAAAAATCAGAAGTTTAACTTGAACCTGAACATCACATTTCCCAGACTAAGAATACTAAAGGAAGCAGACAGACATTTTAGCCCAGTACCTCTGTCTGACTCAGCACCCACAAGGAGAAAACATTCTGATGCTACCAACCATAGTACACTGGACATCAGGAGACCTGGACTGTAGCTGTGCCACTAACTCAACTGTATGACCTCAACTGTATGAGAAGTCACCTCACTTGGGCCTCTGTTCCCTGCTCTATAAAATGAGATTGAACTAGGTGGTCTTTATTCTAACCCTCTACATAAAATTTGGTGAATTTGGATTGGTCTTCAAAGCCTTCAGTTTGGTCCCCAAGTCCTGGGCGTGTCCATGGATGTAAAATGCCCCCTGGATGTAAAATGTCCATGGATGTGCGGGGCACAAACCCTCACTCCATATTTGGAAATTTGGAAAGATATCTAAATCTCTTTAAAAAAAAGAAAATGAAAATGAAAAGAAAAATAGATTCTGAGAGATATAACTTGTCTAAAAAGGTGTATCTGGGTGATGGGGGAGGGGATGGAGGAGATGAATTCTTGTCTTTGAATTTCTGAGTTACTTTGGGACCACTGCAGCTTCTAGTTTTTGACGGATAAAATATCAGTATTATAGACTTATTTAGAGACCACCTGCAAGGCCATTTTGACCAAGAGATGAGATGATGTGACTTGCCCATGGCCACACATATAGTGATAGATCTGGGACTGCAACCCACATTCTCTGTACCACCCTCAGGCCTACAATCGCTCAAATATCAGGGGCAGGGCCGGCATTTGAACCAAGGTCCTTTGACTCCAAATCCAGTGCTCTTTGTATTTCGTGCTAACGAGGAAAATGTTTAGGGGGGTGACACATATGTTGTTCTTCTCTGGGGACTAGGGTTGGCCAAGATGACTTCTGGGAGGCTCTTTGGAGCTCTGATTTGGAATAAATGCTGCCTCTTCTCAAGTATCTCCACTCCCACCCCACTTTTGTTGGTTTTGGTCTCTTTCTCTCCCATATGGCATTTATTGGTTTCTCCTTAACTGGCATCCCCTTCATTAAAGTAGGAACTGGTTGCATGGCAGGAAGATGGCCGACTGCCAAAATCTTGAGGGCACTGCAGGCTGACAATGACCTTGCAGGCCTGAATCTGCACCTCTTCCTCTGGATGAATGACCAGAGCCAGCAGCCGGTCAGCCAGGCGGGACTCATCCCCAAAGAGAGCTTCATGCAAAGATTGTTCATTATACTGCCAGTTCACCGCTCGGTAATGGGGAGAACTCCGACCCTCACTCAGTCGCTCTGCAAACACTAGCACCTCAAACAGCAGGCTCCCAGGTTGTGTGGACTGGAATAGGTTCAAGAAATTACTATGTACCTAATGGGATGGGGTGGGTAGGTGGGAAGCAAAGGTTAGAGAGAAGGACAAAGAATCAGTCATATTTCTATAGCCTTTGAGTATTTACATAGGACTTTGCTCATAATAAGGCCCCACGAGGTAAGTAGTGTAGGTATTATAATCCCCATTTTACAGATGAAAAAAATGAGGCTTAGAGGGGACTAGTGGCTTGCCCAGAGTCAAAAAACTCAGTAAATGTCAGGGTCAGCATCATAACTCAATTCTCCTTACTCCAAGCTGGGCAGTCTTTATATTAGGCCATCTCACTACCAACTCCCTTATTCTTATTCAGGTGGCAGGCTCCTCTAAGTCTGACCCATCTCAAGGCAGCTATGTGGTGAAATGGATTGATGCTAGGCCTGAGGCCAGGAAGACCTGCGTTCAAATCCAGCCTCAGACATTTAACCTCTACCTGCCTCAGTTTCCTCATCATGGCTAAAATGGAAATGCTTTGCATGACTGCACATGTATAATCTACATCGAATTGTTTGCACAAAATTATAAAATATTATATATAAAATATAACTTGAAATGACTTCTTAAAGAATGTTAAAGTTTTTGTTTACATATAATTGGGAAAAATAAAAATAAAATAAATCTACTCCCTTTTCCTTTACTCCACAGAGTTTTAGTTATGGGAGGGATAGCATTGGGGCTACCTCTTTTCCACTTCAAACCTCCAAAATTTTAGGTTTTCAGTAGCAACTCCTTCTCACTAAGACTACTTCTTCCCTCTTCCTCCTCAAGACGGTTTTAATGCTATGTATTATGGGGGGCAAGGAACGGACAAGATGATCTGTTCAACACCCTGAGAAGCCACAGTTTGCACCCCCCCCTTCCTGTCGTCCCCTTTCCCTCTAATCCCCTGAATGCCAAAGTATAGTTGTACACTTAGAAATTTGTTGTGACATTTTAGAAGCAGACCTAGAGAGGAAAAATGCAGAAGAGATCAGATTGGCTTTAATGTCTTGGCATTAGAAATGTACTTAGAACTCAGTCACATGGGGGCAAGAGAAAATCACTATTGAAACTGGATATCCAGTACATTTAAGTAAAAGGCAGTAGGTCAGTTATTCTATTGCTGGCCACACAGGTAGCATGAGGCCATCTCTAGTTGTCCTGATCTCTATCTGGCTACTGGACCCAGATGGCTCTGGAGGAGAAAGTGAGGCTGGTGACTTTGCACAGCCTTGACTCACTCACATCAAAGTCAATCCCAAGTCACGTGATCACCTCCCTGCTGTCACTGGTCCCTGATTCCTTCAACCTCACGCCTTGCCCCATCCCATATGGGGAGTAGACTTACCTGACAATTAAGGATGTCATATAATAGGTCGTTTTTCTGGGCCAAATGACTCAGGAGTCGAACTGCTTGGACCTGAAGGAGGAGGAGAGAATATCACCTAGGGCAGCTGGGTGGAGCAGTGGATAGAGCGCTGAACCTGGAGTCAGGAAGCCCTGAGTTCAAATCCTGCCTCAGATACTTACTGGCTGTGTGACTCTGGGCAAGCCACTTAATCTCTTCATGCCTCAGTTTCCTCATCTGTAAAATGGGAATAATAATAGCACCTACCTTACAGGGTTGTTGTGAGACTAAAATGAGATATCTGTAAAGTGCTTTGCAAACATTAAAGCACTATGTGAATGCTAGCCATTATTATCATAACAGAATCATTGCTTTAGACCTGGAAAGGACCTCAGAGTCCATCTAATCCACTTCTCTCATTTTACAGATGAGGAAAATGAGGCTCAGAGAGTTTTAAGTGATTTGCCCAAGTTTACAGAGCTAGTGGCAAGACACAAATTGGACCCAGGTCATCTTAACTTCAAAGCCAGTGCTCTGAGAAGGGGAGCTACATTTGAGTGTGAGATTTGGGGGGGGGTGGAGGGAGAGGGAACTGGGACAAGTGAAATGAGAAGTGACTCAATTTACCACTGAGGGAAAGGCCAAAGGGTAGGTATGGACTGATGTGTGTTGGGGGGAGCGGCTGACTGATAGAGGATGATGCCATTGACTGTGGTTCTCAGGTACCTGGGCCAGGATGCTGTCGGTCTGCAAGATCTCCATGAGGGAAGGCATCACCCGACGGAGCTGTGGGTGTGCAAAATCTGGCAGAGGCAATCCATTAAGCAGCCTCAAGCCTGCAATGTGCAGCTCAGAATCCCACACAGTGGAAATCAGCTCCAACACTTTGATAGAATGCTCCTGGGGGAGAGAAAGAAAGAGGAGCCTTGACTCTAAGATCAGATCTTCCAACCCTTGATGCCCTCCATGCTTTCCCTCACCATTTTCCACTCCTCTACCCCAGCCAAGTTGCACCAATCTCCTCTAAGCTGAGTCTGGTGGGACCAAAATGCCTAGTCTAGGAGGTATTGCTGAGAAAGGTAAGACTAAGGCAAAACAACAGAAGCTAGATGAGAGGGGAGCTAAGGCCCAAATGGGCAAGCAACGTCCACTGGGGTCATCATTCTCAATCTCCCAAGGAGGTGGTGAACTTAACATTTAAAACATTAAAACAATTTCTAAATGGATGTTAAAAAATTACATGTAATTGGAAAATATATATTTTTAAAAATCAGTCTGAAATGGAGTAGAATAATGCAGACCATTTAAATCAACAAAAGGATACTTATTCAGTGATCACATGCTCACTGTGGGGGAATACTAAGGGGCATAAGACAGTCCAAGTCTAACTGGGGAAGCAAGAGGCCCATACATAAAGTAGATCACAGCTCAAGGCAAAGTATTCTAAGTGGCAAATGTGAATACAGACACTGAGTCCCTCAGAGGGATCAATGAGGGCTGGAGTGGGCAGAGGAGAAAAGAGATTGAGACTGGTATTTGAAAGAATAAGAGGATCATAGATCTAAGACCAACAAGTCCAACCCCTCATTCTATAGCTAAGAAGCTGGGGCCCAGGGTGGCTCAGTGATTTGCCCATTGTCACACAGGTGGTAAGAGGCAAGAGTTGAAATCCCGACTTCTGTCTCCTTAATTTTTCCATTGTATCACATTGCCCCTCTAGTTAGATAAACAGAGAGTAAGAGTTCACCCCTGTAGGCCACAACCAAATTTTGGATTCAGACTTGTGTGAGATCTAGAAAAATCCCTCTACCAATGCAGAAGGGAAGATATTCAGCAATTTGGTCTCAGTGAATTGCCTGGGGGCACTTAGGAGGTTAAATGACTTGCCCAGGGATACACATAGGCTGTATGTATCAGAGGTGGGATTAGAACCCAGGCCTTCCAGAAAACGAAGTCAGCTCTCTAGCCATTAGTTCACACTACCACTCCCTGCCAAATTAATCTTGCTGAAATGCTTTTTTCATCCTGTTACCGGACTGCTCAAAAACTCAGCAAAATGCCCCAGTTCTATCTGATAAAGTTTAAACTCATCACTACAGCATTCAAAGCCCAGAAAATTTTGTACCCTCCTTCTCCATAAAACGCTGTTCAGTCATTTCACTCTCTTTGTGGTCCTGTTTAGTGTTTTCTTGGCAAAGATACTGGAGTGGTTTGCCATTTCCTTCTCCAGCTCCTTTTACAGATGAGGAAAGTGAGGCAAAATGGGATAAGTGACTTGACCAGGGTCACTCAAGCTAATAAGTGTTGAAGCCAGATTTGAACTCAAGATTAGGCTTATTAATGGAATTTGGAGATGCATATTAAAAGTCATTAGTCTGTGTGAAAGCGTGTACTAGATGTAAATTAAACTCACGTTCACTGCTTTTTAAAGAAATTGTACCTTTTGTCTTTAAATGGGACTGCCTCCCCCATTTCCTACTCTTCCTTATTAACCCATATTGGGGAGGAAGAGGGGAGACTCTTAGAAACTCTGACTTCTACAATTTGGAAGAATTTTGCCATATATACATACACACACACAGACACATATATGGAAGGATGGATGGATGGATACATATAAATACACTTTTTAAGCATGGGAGGACAAAAGGAACTACAGTATGAAGTACCAAATATATAAAATAAATTCACAATTCAATAAGGATGTAGTTAAATTCAACATTTTCTTTGCCTTTTGTAGAATTGTAGGCTCTTATTTCATAGTGTGCCTTTGTTCCCTAATTGTGTGAAAATTCAGAGATATACTCAATACTACTGAAAATATTTTCATTATACCGAACTATTAAATTATTTTACTCTCTTGCCAATTATTATTAGTAAACTATTATAATGGCTTAGGATGGTGGTCATGAGGTCAGTGCAAATTTTATTTCAGTTATATTCTTCTATTATGTAAGTTTACTGAAACCTTAAAAAAATATTGGCTTCATTAAAAAAAAAAAGATTAGGCTTCGTGCCCCCAGGCCTGGCACTAGACCGTTGCCCCACCTATAAAACATTATGTCTCACTAGTTCCCAGTGGATACTTTTTGATGCGGGCAGATGCTGCTGTTTGGAGCTCTCATTCAGCCCTCCATCTCCACCAGTAAAGTCACCAACCCCTATCATGGTTATCCTTATTCACCCTCCCTGAACACATACCTCTCTTATACCGTTCTAGGAATCGAAAGGGCTGGGTTCCAATCCTGTCTTTGACACTAATTCACTGAATATCCTTAGCCAAATCAATGGTAACCTTTGCTTCAGTTTCCTTACATGTAGAATGAAGGGACTGGAAGAGATAGTCCTGAAAGTCCTTTCCAGCTTGGACATTCTGCGACTCTGTTCACTCCCCTACTCCTGGAATGTTTCCTTTCTGCCTTCTCTGCATTCCAGGTCTTCACCACCCCTTCAAGTTCTCACCCACAGCCTTGAAGCCTCCCTTGAGTGAATTTTTATCTTACTCTTCTCCTTGGAACTCCCCTACCACATACATCAGTACCAATCCATCAACCGGCATTTCAGTAAGAACATTCTGGTTCCCAACCTATCAGCAGAGGCCTTGGAATTATTACAAAGGGTCATGTAATTCATGTTTTGGTATTTTGGCCTTATTTTAATGTCCAAGCTGTGGCTTGGAATAATATATATGCAAACATACCTTTTGTAAACTGAGTAAATGATATTCAAACATCTGTATGTATGGCAGCTAGGTGGCACAGTGGATAGAGTGCCTACGCCTGGAGGCAGGAACTTATCCTTCTGAGTTCAAATCTGGCCTCAGACACTAGCAGTGTGACTCTGGGCAAGTCACTTAACCCTGTTTGCTTCAGTTCTTCATCTATAAAATGAGCTGAAGGAGGAAATGGCAAACCACTCCAGTATCTCTGCCAAGAAAACCCCAAATGAAGAGACTCATGGAGAGTCAGACGTGACTAAACAACAAAAATGTGTGGACATTTTCCCAACGTATGTAAATACTGCTGTGATAAATAAAATTCAAATTTGAGAGGCAGGGGTGGTACAATGGAAAGGCTTTGTAAATCAAGAGAAAACAGATTTTAATCCTGGCTCTGCCACTTACTGGCTGTGCAACCTTGGGCAAGTTACTTAAACTCCTGAGGTTGGATACATCAGCTTCGGCTTCCTCATCTGTACTAAGGTTCCTACCTCATCTGTAAAATAAGGGAGTTGGATTTGGTGGTCTCAATACTGAATCTATAGTATCTTTTTTGCCATTAGGCATTTCCTCAATTGATGAATACCACTATCATGGGTAGGGCAGCTGAGTGGCTCAGTGGATAGAGTGCTAGGCTTGGAGTCGGGAATTCTTATCTTCCTGAGTTCAAATCTGACCTCAAGACACTTACTAGCTATGTGACCCTGGGTAAGCCACTTAACCCTGTTTGCCTCAGTTTCCTCATCTGTGAAATGGGTTAGAGAAGGAAATGGCAAACACTCTAGTATTTGCCAAGAAAACCCCAGCAGTCACCAAGAGCTGGACAAGACTGAGAGGAGTAAACTGAACTATCATGAGTATGAACTATCAAGATTTCTATAATACTGCAAAAGGTTGAAGGCCACTTATCCAGGGTTTCATATTTACTGTTCTTTTTTTTCATTAGCTTATATCCCATCTCCCTTAAGTGCTCTTAGCAAAAAACAATGCCTTAGGTTTCATCCATTTTTCTCATAGTCCCTCACACAAAGCTGAGCATACATGCAGGTTGGAAAAACACTTGCTGAGTTGAATTTAATATCCTGGAGACGGGTTAAACATGCTTAACTGAAGCATGACTCACATGCCTGGTAGCACACCCAGGTCCTCAGTCCTGTTGCCAGTCTATCCTCACCATCCATGCTCCCTTCGGAGCCCTCCTCACCCAGCCCTCCATTCTCTGTCAGCAAAGTTGCCATTCCCATCATGGTGGTCCTTATTCACGCTCCCTGAATGTTGCAAGGGGAGACTCTGACCAGCCTTAAGACCAGGTTCCAGGTTCCGTTAGCCTAGGGAGCTCAGAGTTTTTATTAGGTGGACTGCCTGTATATATCTATAGTGTTTATTTAAACAGGCCAGGCATCCAAGCATTCAGGGGATTTAAAGGTTCCTTTGCCTTCCTTATTCTCCCCAAGACTGCCCCTTTATCACTTGCCCCTGGGTTCACCTGGATCTTAAGTCTGAACTTCCTTATACCAGAGAAAGCCTTCAGAGCATTGAGAGCTTGGATTTTGACACTGTTGTCCTTGTCATCGAGCAGAGAGCCCAACAACCTGATGTCCTCAAAGGTGCAGGTAGAGGCCTGTATGGGATCAAAGGTGGGAGGGACATGGAAGGAGGAGGGGAGAAAAGCGCACCCTGGGGCCAATTCCTCCCACCATAGCCACTCCCTTCAAAGACTAGGGAAAAAATGGACCCCTGCTCCTGGTCTCCTGCCATTCAAAGGGAAGGGAGGGAGGGAGGGAGGGAGAGAGGAATTGTTCTTAACCACAGCCCCCATCACCTTGGTTTCCTGGGATGTGGTCCCAGTTGGCATGAGTCCAATGACCAGAAAGAACTTCAGGAGCCACTCAGGATCCCAGCCCCACCCACTCCCTGACAGCCGAGGGGTGAGAGCTTTCTCCCTCCCTCCTTCTGTCTCCCTCTGCCCATCATCCTCTCCCCGGGCTGCTCCTCACTTCAGCTTCCAACAAGTAGACACACCGGGTGATGCTGTGGAGGATCATGCCCTTGGAGTACTCATCCTGCTTGTTTTCCAGTGAGTTCAGTAGCCTTCGAAGCTCTCCAGAGTCCTTTCCATGCCGCTCTCGATCAATGGCCAGGCCTAGGCAGGCCCCACCCCACCCCCAATCCCAGGCCTCAGGATGAGTGGAGTGAAGAGTGATCAAGGAAGGGGGGAATATACCTAGGACCTGAGCAAGGAGGGGGAATCCCTGGCTTTTCTGGTAGAGGAAACTCCTCTTCAGTGTCTGCCCCAAAGCTTACAGACAACATGAGTGAGGGGAATCATCTTGGTGACCTCCCTTTGTAGGAGTTGCTTGTGTTTGGAGGTTCCCCTTGGGACAGAGCCCTCTCCCGGGAGCCCCAAGAACTCACGGGCAATGCATACGGGTGAAGATGTTGAGCAGCGTGAACGACTGCTCATGCCAGCCTTGATGGCCTTGTAGAGCAGGTAGATGGCACCTGCCCCTGTGGCCAGGCCCACCACACCCTTTCGGAGTCTAAAGTCCATGAGATCCATGCTTGCCAGCTCCCCCTCAGGTGGGGAGCTTGGACCACAGGCACCCCAGGCAGAGGCTTCTGGAATTGGAACTTCCAGTGATAGCCAGAACTCAGGGAGCCAAAATCAGAACCTGGAACTCGGGAAACAAAGAGACCTAGGGGAGGGACTCTGCCTCCCCCTCACTGAGTGGACAAGAAATCTTGGCATAGAGATGACCAAAGAGCTTTGACAAAGGGTGAGGAACCACGGGTCCTGGAGAAAGGAGATGAGCTAGTGGGGTCAGCCAGGATCCAGTGGACTAGACACTAGACAGACCCACGGAAATCTTAAAAGCCATGACAAATACTGACTCCCACCTGTATGACCTTGGGCAAGTAATTTCCCTTTCCTGGATCTCAGTTTCCTTCTCTGTAAAATAAGGGATGTGAAGCTGATGCTCTCTATCAGGGTCCCTCCTAGCTCCAGGTCATGTTATCAGTTTCTCTTCCTCTTCAGAGCTGATAGGGCTTTAACCAGGTCATTCTTGCTGATCTACTGCCATTAGAGGGCAGCAGAGTCCTATCGGCTCTCAATTGTCCTTGGCTACTCACACCCAGGAGACCCATCCTGGGTGGGTGAGGGCTACCGAGGGGATGATGTAGGGAGGGAGCCCCGGGGCCGCTCCTGCCTTCCTTCAGGTCTAGCCTTCAGTTTTGTCCTTCCTTCTCCCCTCTCCAGCCTGCCACTGTGGCAGAAGAGGACCTTTCCCAGAGTGTTTAGGAAGGAAAGAGGAGGAGAAGGAAGAATTGGCCCAGGAGCATTGGGTAAAGTTTGATCTGAGGGTCACCCATTTAAACGTGAGCTGATCTCTCCCTTCTGGGTAGTAGGAGGGTGAAAACAAGAAGCTCCGAGTATCCCTAACCCTCCAACCACCAGCCTAAAGGGAGGCTGCTGGGGATGGGGAGGGGGAGAGAGTGATCATAGGAGCAGAGGGTTAGGGCTGGAAGAGATCTTAGAGGACATTTAGTCCCAGCCTTCCAATTATAGAGGAAGACACTGAGGGCCAAGGGGGTTAAGCATGGCTATGGTTTATATAGGTTTACAAGAGCATCTAGGTGACACAGGGGATAAAGTGCCAGACCTGGAGTCGGGAAGACCCAAGTTCAAATCCAGTCTCAGACACTTAGTAGCTGTGTGATCCTGGGCAAGTTACTTAACCCTGTTTGCCTCAGTTTCCTGATTTGTAAATGAACTGGAGAAATAAATGACAAACCACTCCAACATTTATGCCCCCCTCCCCCAACCACCCGAATAGGGGCAAGAAAAGTAGAGGAAGACTCAACCACAATAGGTTTGCAAAGTACTGTGTATATTATCCTTACAACAGCACTGTGAGGTAGGTGCTATTATTATCCCCATTTTATAGATGGGGATAATAGTTATAAGTTGAGTGACTTGCCCAGGGTTATACAATTAAGCATTTGAAATTTGAACTCAGCTCTTCTTAATTCCAGGTCCACCACTCTCTCCATTACAACACTGAGGTTCAGTGGCTGGCTTGCCCAAGGTCAAACCAGTGGTTAGCAGCTGTAAACCGTGGGAGAGATCACACTGACAGGGTTGTCTCAAGAAAGCCCCATCTTCCAGCAATAGTTCTCACAGCCATCCAGTAAAGAAACAAAAAAACTCCAGGAGATTTCACTCTGTTACTTCAAGTTCAGTCCAACAAGCATTTATAAGTACCTACTATTGTGTAAGATGATTGTTAAACAGATTGTTTTGTTATTCAGGCATTTCAATGGTGTCTGGCTCTTTATGATGCCATTGGGGGTTTTCTTGGGCAGAGATACTGGAGAGATTTGCTATATCTTTCTCCAGCTCATTTAACAGATTTGAAGAAACCCAGACAAACAGGAGTAAGGGACTTGCCCCGGGTTACACTGTTAGGAAGTGTCTGAGCCTGGATTTGAACTCCCAGTGATGATTCTTCCTGACTCCAGGCCTTAGAACTCTATCCAACTGCACCACCTACCTGCCCCTAGAAAGGAGACAGAAAATCAAAATGAAAAAATCTCCCCTGCCCTCAAGGAACTCTGTGTTCCACCACGAAGGAACAACATGGGATCATTATAAACTGGCAGGGGACCTTACAGGCCATCTTGTCCAATCCCCTCATTACATTGATGAGAAAACTGAGGCTCAGGGTAAAGTGATCTATCCAAGGTCACACAGCTGGCAAGTGGGATCCAAATACAAGCTCTCTGTCACCCAGTCTAAAATATCTTCCACTGTGCTACTCTGCACAGGCACTCCCAAACAGATACATATACATAGATGAGGACTTGATGGAAGGGGCAGTAGCGTTAAGGGGATCAAGAAAGGTCCCCCATAGAAAATAGCACCTGAGCTGAGCATTGAAACAGATTAGAGATTCTAGGGGGCTGAATTGAAGAGGGAGGGCATTCCAGGCCAGGGGGACAGCCTGTGCAAAGTCATGGAGGGGGGAGATGGACTGCCAAGTTCAGGGAACAGAATGTAGGCCAATTTGGCTGGAACATAGCGTCCATGAAAGGGAATAATATGCAATAAGCCTGGAAAGGTAGCCTGGAGCCAGATTGTGAAGAGTTTTAAAGTCTTATGTGTTACAAGGGAGGCTCAGAGCCTCCAGTGGACAGTAACACACTGTTCCTGAAATTTTCAAATGCAGTCCAATTCTGTCTCCTCCACCCTACACCCCAATGTCCCTGTGATTCCCACATTCCCACCCACTTCTCCCTCCCCTGCCCCCTACCTCGTTTTTTTTTTCTTTTGGCTAACCAATAGGCAGAGACTCTGGGAAGTAGCCAGTGAGGGAAAAGGGGCAAATGCCTAAGGCATTTATCAGCAATTACCCCCAGAAACCTGACTGTTCCCACCCCCTCCAAACCACCAGAGTAAAGGAAGGATTTTTTTTTAAATCTATAATCCTTTCAGCATATTCTTATGGGACTTCTTTTCCCTTTCATCTTCATTTTAACCAAACTTCATTTGTATAATACTTTGTATTTAATTAATATAACTAAATCTGCTTTCTCCATGACAGCTTTGTGAGGTAGGAAGCCAGTATTATCATCCCCATTTTACAGAGGAGGAAACTGA
The DNA here is from genome assembly GCA_028646575.1 of Pseudocheirus occidentalis. Classification (NCBI taxonomy): domain Eukaryota; kingdom Metazoa; phylum Chordata; class Mammalia; order Diprotodontia; family Pseudocheiridae; genus Pseudocheirus; species Pseudocheirus occidentalis. The sequence goes on along the minus strand of CM053593.1, from coordinate 202,258,471 downwards.
CACCCAGGCAAGTGAAGTAATTTAGGCAAAGTCAGACAGCTAGTATCACACACTTTAAAAAATGCTTGCTGACAGATTGAATTGGAAGCAGAATTCGAACCCAGGCTCTCTAATCCCAAACCCAGCATTCTTTTCAGTATACTACTGTTGTACAAAGTTAGAATTAGTTGTGTGGTAGGAGTCCTTCTCCCGCCCCCCCCTTCAGGAATGGCCCTTCCTAGAAGACTTTACAGCATTCAGCTCCCACAAGGCTCTTGTAAGCCGTCTTTTCTCTGAACCTATCTTTTTTTTATTGGATCATGTCTATGCCTCTGCTCGGAAAAAATACATTTAACATTGGGGAGCTCAGAAGAACCTGTGAACTGTAATACTGTAGGGGCAACTCTGCCTGACAGAAAAGTTACCACACAGCTCCTCCAAACAGGCTCCCATAATAAAGCCTAATTGGATCTGTTTTCTTTTGAACAGAACAGCCCCACTAGCACATCTAGAATATAACTCTTTTTATCGATGACATCCTTTTCTGTATTCCTTGTTTCTTAACCCAAATCCAATCTCCAAACCCCATATTTTCATAACTATGTCTAGTAGCTAGCTGTTCAGTTCCCTTAATCAATGAATGGACAGATTTTGACAGATGGCATGGCACTGCTCTACGTATTATGGCCACTGAAATCTAGGGAGTATAAGCACACTGGGGCCAGAGTAGAATAAAGTCAGGGAGAATTAACCAATTTATTGGTTGGATAGGGGAATCAGAAGGCCCAGGTTGCAATCAACCACCAAAAAATTACTACCACCCTGCCAGTCTTTGAAAGCTGCTTATTTCTGCTAAAACTCAGTTTCATCTGTGGAATGGGCATAATGATATTTCAGACTTAGATATCAAATGATCAGAGGTCTAAAGCTGAAAGGGACCTT
>CM053593.1:202227659-202257050 GCA_028646575.1 Pseudocheirus occidentalis | reverse complement strand
CCCCCCCCCCCCCCCCCCCCCCGTAACTCCTAGGCAAAGCATGCTGTCCAAGAACAGAGATCGAGAACTGAAGGCAACTCCCACCAGGATCCGAGGCCAGCAGGAGCAGGGTTGGAGGTCAGGATTCAAGGTGGTCTTCAGGACTCTGAAGGGGTCCAATTTGGTCCTGTCTGTCCGAGGCTGACTTAGAAAGATGACATATAGATAACGCTCTGATAAAATTCTGTCCCAAGGAATCTAAAAACTGAATTGTGCTGTGACAGTTCGCAGTAATAGAAAGTAGAGAAAAAGCACCACATGGAAGCAGGAACTGGATAGGGCTAGGGGATTGTTCCTAAGCAGGAGGTCTGGGTGTATTGATGTATCAATATATCAATGTATCAATCAATAATGTCAAAGCCTTACCTTGGTACATCTCCAAGCTGGTTTCTGCTGCTATTCTTCACCATTCCCCCCAGCACAGAATACTACAATCATTCCCCCAACCCCTACTTTGCTGGGATTCTCAGTGGAGAGGATTATTGCTAGTATCCTGTCTCCCCAGTGAAGGGGACTTGACTGTCCCCTCTTAGCTCAGAGACTTCACTGTCAGCAGTTTTCCCTTACAAGGAGATGAAATCTGTTTCTATGAAGACATTACTCTTTGCTCCTAGCTCGGCCCTCTGGGGTAATCAGATCTTCCACATGACAACCCTTCAAATATGGAAAGACATTTATCATACCCCTTCCCCCTAAGTCTCTTCTCCAGGCTAAATTTCATGAGTTCCTTCAACTGGTCCTCCTGTGACCTGGTTTCCAGTCCTCTCAGCATCCTGGTCATCCTGTTTTGGGTATGGTCCAGTATGTCTTTGTTTTTCCTAAATATGCCTCCCAGAACTGAACATAAGACTTCAGATGTGGTCTGACCAAAGCTGAGGACAGCAAGACTGTCACCTCCTATGTTCAGAACACTGTGCTTCTCTTAATGCAGCATGGGATCACATTAGATGTTTTTGGCTACGACATCATATTGTTGACTCATGTTAAGCTTACAGTCCCTCTGACACCCCCAGATTTTTTCACATGAACTGCTGTCTAGCCATGCTGTCTTTATCCTGTACTTGTGTTGCTATTTTTTTAAATCCAAGTGTAAGAGTATGTGTACATGTGTGTATCTATATACACATATATGTATATAGTCACATGTACAGATATATGTATTTTTGAGTATACACACATACATATATCTATAAAATTTTATCCTGAGTCAACCCATACTTAAAGCCTATCAGAATCTTTTTAGATTCTGACTTTGCCATCCAATGTGTTATACTATAATCCTTAGTTTTATGCCATCTAAAAATCTGATTAAACATATCATCTATGCTTTCACCCAAATCAATCAATCATTCAGTCAATAAACTTTTATTAAGTTCCAACAATATTCTAGGAGCTATGCTAAGCATTTTGGATACAAAGAAAGGCCAAATTTAAAAAGAGAGTTCCTGTTCTCAAGGAGATCACAGTCTTAATGAAAGAGACACCATGCAAACAACCATGTATGAGTAGAATACCTATAGGATAAATTGGAGATAATCAGCAGAGGGAAGGTACTAGTTTTAAAGAGAATCATGAATGGCTTCTTGTAGAAAGTGGGACTTTAGCTGAGACCTGAAGGAATCCAGGGAAGCAAGGAAGTGAACATGAGGAAGGGATTCCAAGCCTGGGGCCCGGCCAGTGAAAATGCCCAGAGTAGAGAGATGGAACATTGTGTTCAAGGTACACAATGAAGTCTGTATCACTGGAACACAGGGGTGGTGGAGTGGAAGGTCTAAGAAGACTCTGGAGGGCTTTAAAAGCTAAACGGAGGCTTTTGTATTTGATTCCTAGAGCTAATAATGAGCCACTGGGGTTTTTGATTAAATAGTGGAAGGGTAGGGTGACAAGATGAGACTCGAATTTTAGGGAGATCAATTTGATAAAAAAAAACAGAGCCAAGCTTAGATCCCTGGGGCTTTCCATTGGAGACATCTCTCCAGAATGACATCAATCCATTAATAACTTCTCTTTTGGTCAGGCTAGTTAGCCAATTCTGAATCTATTTAGCTGTACTATCATCTTGCCTCCCATCCCCCCAAATTCTCCCCATGGGTATCATAAAAGGCTTTGGTTATGACTTCTGAGACTTCTTGACTTTGATAGGAAACTTGTAAATGAGTGGTGCCCTGAGAGAGACAGTATGAGACAGCAGAAAAAATACCTGACCTAGCAGTAAAGAGACTCAGTTTCTAGTCCCAGCCCTGCCACTAACTCATTATGTGATCATCAGTCTCCTCCAACACAAAATGAGATAATGGGAGTGGGAATGACCCTTCTAGTTTTTGATTCTGTGTTTGATTAATTTCAGGACATTTAAGTGTAACACCACTTTGCTTTTCAGCTACCTCTCCTACTTCAAGTAGCATCAAGATCTTTGCATTAAGGGAATTAAAGACCTAAAAGTGCCAGTGAAAGTCAAAATGAAAGGCGACATGGGTGCTTGCTAGCACCAATTGCCAAATCAACCACACTCATTCCCTACCCTGCCCTTGGGTGAGTTAGCTATGGCCAGACAAGGCCAGAGGACCCTGATGATGACCTTAGTAAGTCAGATGGGGAAGCACTAGCTGTCTTGAGTTCTAGTAATGGAGTATAGCAACCAGATCCACAGTCCTATGACTTGAAAGGATTCTGACTCCAAAGGTCTTGCATTTATGACTGATGATGATTCATGCTAAGGGAAATGTGAATCGAACATCCTGCAGGAACTGCATGATTATACTCTTTTGCCTTCTCAAGGGAAGACTCACATGGTATATGTCCAGAATTCTTGAGTTAATATCCGTATTAAGTCTAGGAGACTTCCACAATCTATGAGAATGAAAGGTTTGTGACTTTTTTATTATTATGCTTTGTCTCTTTATTGTTTATATACTATTTACTTTTATATTATATAGTGAGGAAAAACACTGCAAGTAGCCTTTTAGGATTTGTATTTATTTCCTTGAGGAACAAAAAGTATGGTCAAAAGGAGACAAGAGTTGGCCAGTGGACAGGAACTTGAAATTAAATTCTGATTGGTAGATCCTCAAATACACACCGCCTCTGATGACAAATGTCAACACTCTGAAGAGAAATGACAGAATTGTAGATAGAAGGTCTCAGGGGGCTTTCTAATAACCATAAAGAAGGAAACACTTAGCACTTCTACTACAAAAAGGTATCTCAAATTTCCACCTGCCTTTCAGACATCTCAAACTGAGTGTCTGGTAGACATCTTCAACTCAACATGTCCACAACTGAACTCATTCTCTTTTCCCCCAAACCCTACTCTCCTACTTTCCGTACTATTGTAGAGGGCATCACCATCTTCCCAGTCCCTCAGGCTCCCCAGCCTAGGAGTCATTCTCAGTTTCTCACTGTCTCGCATCTGCCTCATATCCAGTCTGTTGTCAAAGCCTGTCAGTTTGACCTTTGGAACATCTCTAGAACACATCTCTAATTCTACTACCATTCTAGTACAGTCCCCTCATCACCTCACTCCTGGCACTTCTTTGATAGCCTCCTGGTAGGTCTGCCTTCTTCAAGTCCATTCAGTCACTAAATCTATTTTGCTAAAGCTCAGGGCTGACCAAGTCACCCCTTTTACTCAATAAACTCCAGGGGCTCCCTATTGCCTCCAGTATCAAATACAAAATGCTCTGTCATTCAAAACTCTTCATAACCTAGTCCCATCCTACCTTTTCAGCCTTCTTACACCCTATTCCTTGACACATATTTTTTAATCCAGTGATACATACTCTTTAATTCTTAGGCTCTACATGTGCCTTTGGAAGGGATCATGGACTGGATGTTCCACAAACACTCCATCTCTCTGCTCCAGGCATTTTCCCTGACTATCCCCCACATCTGGAACTCTCCCTCTTCCACTTTGACTACTGACATCCCTGACTTCCTTTAAGTCATAGCTAAAATCCCATTTTCTACAGGAATTCTTACTCAATTCCTCTTTCCAGTGCCTTCCCTCCACTAGTTATTTATTTATCTTGCATATAACTTGATCGATACATGTATATTTGCATGTTAGAATGTAAGCTCTCTGAGGGCAAGGACTATCTGTTGCCTCTTAGTATCCCTAGCCCTTAGCACAGTGCCTGGCATGTAGTAGGTGCTTAATAACTGCAGGGGTGAGCATGTAATCCCCCACTATCAGCACTGACAGGTGATTGAACAAGCTAGGGTAAATCTGTTAAGAAAGTGTCCACAGGGATTAGGAGGGGAGTCAAGCTGGGAATTAGAGAGTGTCTTTGGGTTTCAGTTTCCTAATATGTAAAATGAAGGTTTGAACTAGACGATCTTTAAGCTAGAAAAAACAATGGAGTCAGAGAACCTGGGTTCAAACCCCAGCTCTGCCACTGGCTCTATAAGAAATCATAAACAAATCATTCTCCTCTGGGTTTCATCTGTAAAATGAAGCCTCTGAAGTTCCATCCAACTCTGAATAAACTGATCCTTATAATTCTAAATCTATGATTAGCATTTGTGATTATGTATGTGTGGAGGGAAGGTCAGTGGAAAATAAGGGAGAGTCACATATGTCTATGCCATCTATTCAGGATAGGATATAGGTCAAGTATAATCACTATCTTTGCTAAAAAGGAAGAGGAGGAGGAAGAGGAAAAGGAGGAAGAGGAGATGGAGGAAGAAGAAGAGGAGGAGGAGGAGGAAGAGGAGGAGGAGGACACAACAGTACAAGCCAAACTCAGAGGCCAGAGATGAGATAAAACCTTTCCATAGTCTCTGAGAGTTGTCCTTCCTCCAGTCCCACCCTTTGAGGCCCACAAGCAAGCCAGCACCTTTCCTGGAACTCAGCAGAGAAGGGAGCCCCTCCCTACCCAGCCTTGGCACTTCTCTGGGTACAGCATGTCCCCTGGGGCACCCTGCAGACACCCCAGCAGGCCTAGGTATAACATAGGGCAGTTTCTTCCTTCTTATCCTTCTGTCTGCCCATATGTGTCCTTGGCCTTGCCTTTGGCAGCTGAAAGGCTCCTCTCTAGCAACTAACTTCTTACCCCCTTGTTATGCTCAAAATGGTTCTATCTTTCTGCCAGACCACAGAGAACTCCAGGAGAATGTCCTTTGGGGTGTCACAATTCTTAGGCTCTTCTTGCGTCTTTGGAAAGGACCATGCACAACTCAAAATAGTAGTGTCTCAGCTCTGCCAAATCCCCTCTATCTCTTTCTCCCCTCTAGGAGAATCCCTAATCTGTAATCTGGGGAGAGGAAGAACCCCTAAACTAGATGTAATCAGAAGACTGGGTGATAAAGGGGTGAGGTCTCCCACATCCAGGATTCTTTTCCTTTTCTCAGGCTCAAATGAGTGCCCACTGAACACAGTCCCACCCTATGGCCCATCTCACTCCCATCCCACTAACCAGAGAAACCCCTCTCTTATGCCCTATCTCTACCTCTCTCTTTTTCCAAATCAGAGGAACTTTGTGCTCCTTATTCTATGCTCTGCGGTTCTGTCCTCTCCCCAGAATTATCATCTCCACCCAAGCAAAGCCCAGCTGTGACTGATGCAAGTAGACCAAAAGCTGTGCTGACCCCAACCACTCTGTAAACCTTGGGTGGCCCAGAGCTGCCGATGGGCTGGTAAACTGGTGAGGCGTGGGGGGAGGGGGGCACAAAGGGGAGTGGAGGAGGAGCTGGAGACATGGCCGGTACTTATGTATTTTTCCGGCTGGGTGTGGGAGCTTCTCCTTTCAGATAGGGAGTACTGTACATGCCTGAGGTGTCTGTAGGTACATACTCTACTAGCACGAGAATTTAGGCGGGGGAAGAGGGGGGAGAGGCTATCCTGTAGGCAGGGAGAAAGCCCGTCTGGGGGGTTCGACGGCGGACCGAGGTACCAGGGAACAGAGCAGATGAGGCTCCAGGGGGCCCAGGAACTTGCACCCATCAGCTCCCTCTGTAACTGCTGTGTGTATATTGGGTCTACGAGCTGAGCTGACCGCAGGCTGCAGGAGCGGTTTATCTGGGGAGCGAGCACACCCGCTTCCCCAGCTGCTGAGTCAGGCTGTTCTTGCACTCGCTCCCTGCTCGGTACATTGTGTTCCAGCCCTGGCTCCCTGGCCCAGAGCCCAGCTGCTCACATCAGCTTCTCACTTGTTTGTGTTCGCAGCTTGCACTGTGCCTGGCTCAGAGTACAGCCGCCCCCACGGCACTGTAGCCCTGAAGGGGGTAGTTGGCGGGCGGGGGGGGGGGGAGTGGCAGGAGACGAGTAGGGGAACAGAGGGTGGTGACGGGGGTGGGGGATGTGGAGAGGGGAGCCTGGGCACTCAGCCCACAAGGAAACTCTAACCCTGGCGGAGTAGTCCTGCCAGCCTTGTCTAAGGGCCAGTTTGGGGAGGGGTAGATGAGAATTACAGGAGGTGCCCCGATTCTCTCCTCCTACCCATTTGACCTCAAGCTCTAGCCTCTCACCAGAAGATTCCTTTTCCCCCAACTCCATCCCTTCTCTCAGGTGGCAAGGATGGGGGCCAATTGCCTGTTTGTATAAGGTTAATTAAGTGTCTGTAGGCTGTGAGCAGAGCTTGGGGCAAAAACAGACGGGCCACAGCAGACCAGCTGAAAAAAGTATGGACGACAGGGAGTCTGAGGACTTGGGTTCTAGGCCTGACTCCACATGGTTCTAATCCATCTGCATGACCATGGACCAATCACTTTGTTTCTCAGGGCCTCTGTTTCCCCACCTGTAAAACACAAGGGGTGTTATAGACCCCTTGGTTTTTAGTCTTCTTTTGTTCCATGGACCTCTCTGATAATCTAGTAAAACCTATAGACTCTTCAAAATAATATTTTAAGTGCATTAGATAAAATACATAGGATTATAAAGGAAATCAACTACATCGAAGAAAAATATCAAATTCTTAAAAAAAAAAAAGAAAAACAAATTCACAGACAGCAGGTTAAGAGCGCCTACCTTAGGTATCTTCCTTTCAGCTCTATCATTCCCTGATTCTATGAAGGCTTGCCTCCTTCACCCAACTCTCCCTGTGAATATGGGAAAGGGTATTTGGAAGAGTGTGTTGGGGGTGGGGGGAAAGGCTGGGAATTCTTAAGTTTTGGGTGGAGGAGCCTTGGAATAGTTGGGTACAACAACAATATGACTGTCTCTGGGAAGTCAGATTGGGCAGCAGTGGAGGTTTGAGAGATCCATCTCTAAGCCTCTAATTTCTTTTTATTGCCATTCCTAAAATCCCCTTCAAAACCCTTCTTTCATCCATGGTCAGTGTCTTCAACCCAAATCAAAATCATGGGCTTCCTCCCTCCCTCTAGGAGAAGGGTCTGGCAGCTCAGACTTAGCTCAGCCCCTTAGAAATGTTTGGGGACGTTCCCTTCCCCCTACCACTGGCCCAGAAGGAGAGCTGGCAATTTTTGTGGCTATAGAAAGGCTACTGTAAGTACAGCTATGCTAGAATAGTCCCCACCTCCACACACACACCCCAACCACCCCACCCCCTTTGCCTTCAGTTCAGATGAGCATTCCTAAAAACCCAGACATATCCATATAGTAAGGCAGTACCACTTTTTTCATCTTTCCCTGGGCTCTAGGCCAGAGAGCCTGTGGAGAGGGTGGGGGTGGGGGGCGAGCAGGGTGGGGTAGAGGGAAAGGGTGTTGAACAAGAACTCAGTAATTAGGGGAAGAGAGCTCAGGACTTGGACTTCCTCAGGGTTCATTTGCTCCAGACCAAGAAAATAAATCAAATATCAATTAAGCACAAAACCATGTGCCCAGCATTGTCTTAGATACTGTGGGGATGTAGACTCAGGGTTCCTGCCTTCAGGAAGCTCGTGGTCTATTGGAAGGGAGAGACAAAAATGTGAAAAGAAAAGGGGGTACCAGGCAAGTTTATGGATGTAGGAAGGATGTAGGGAGATAGTCAGAAAAGACTTCTGAGAAAAGATTTGAGCCTAAGTCATGAAAAATAGCTAGGTTTAGTGCTCCCAATGGCCAGCCCCACACATTTCAGCTCTAATATCTCCCTCAAGCAAGGCCCCTTCCTGCCTCCTACACTATATTCTCAGTAGACAGTACTGCCCTGTGTGCCTGGGTTACCAAATCTAGGATTTTTTGCTTTATGGAGCCTTAGAAGTCATCCAATTCAAACCCCTAATTTCACAGAAAAAGGAAACTGAGATTCCAAGAGAGCAAGTGACTTGTCTAAGGTCACCCATAGCACATGGCAGGGATAGAATCCAAACATAAGATCAGTCACCCTTACTCTGGTGTAAGTAAGTCACACTTACTCTGACTCTGAGGACAGTGACTCTCATTTTTTTCTCCAATTTGATCTGAATCTCCAGCTGTGATTATTTTAGGCTTTTGGCATCATAGCATTTTAAGGAAGAAAGAAGAATACGAGCATGTGTCAGGCATTGTGCTAAGACTTTACAAATCTGATCTCATTTGATCCTGACAACAACCACGGGAGGGAGGTAGTTGTTGTTATTATCTTCATTTTACGGTTGAGGAAACTGAGGCAGACAGTGGTTAAGTGACTTACCCAAGATCTCACAGCTAGGTAAACATCTGAGACTATATTTGAGTGAGCCCAGTGCTGTATTCAGTCTAATCTAACTCATTTTCAAATAGGAAGCCCCTCTGCATTATCCCTGAAAAGTGGTTATCCAGTCTCTGCTCAAACTCTTCCTAGTAACTGAGAATAAATCACTCAATGAACCATTATTTATTAAGAACCTACTGAATTCTAGACATTGTGCAAGATGCTGGAAATACTGCAAAGAATGCAGTAGAAATGAATGCAAAGAATGAAGCAATCCCTTCTTTTAGGAAGCTTACATTTTAATGAGCAAGACAGGTACATATTTAAATACACATTAAATGCATTAAATACATATTTAAATAAATGTAAGGTGAATGAAAACAAACACATATAAAGTGGTTAAATACAAGGGAGTATGGGATGGAGGATTGGCAGTTGGAAGGATCAATAGTGCATGAGCTTGAACCTCCCTAGAGGAAGAGAGAGAGACACTGTTAGACAAAGGGAAGGAAGGCAGTGGAGAAGAATGAGAGTCCCTATCCTCAGAGTCAGAGTGACTTACACTGAAATAAGGGTGACTGATCTAAGACTTTTATAGGAGGTGAGGCAGGCCCAGGATGTGGGATGGCCAGTCCAAAGGCTGTGCAAGAATGGGAGATGAATGAATGGGGAAGAGGCTGGTTTGACAGATCACCACAGCCCATCCTGCTTTTGGACGGCTCTAATTAATAAATCTATTTTGAATTTCATTAGCCCTACCTGCTGTTTACTCACTTTCCTCTGTGAGCCATGAGTAGCCCTCCACTGCCTAGTTCATGGTTTGTCTGCTTCATAGGGAACCCCAGGAGTCTCAGTGTGCCCAGGGTGAACCGTCGGCTTGGGAGGAGGGGGAGAGAACACGTTTTTCCAAGTTTCAGAAAGGAACAGCAGGACCTACTCTGCCTGGGCCTGGAGTGGGGTGAGGGGAGGAGTCTCAAGCCATCCTAACAAGAACCCTTGCTCACTGGCCACTCTGATCCAGTCCTCCCAACCCTGGAAAAGACTGGTACAGTTTGTTATGCTAGGGCCGGAATGTACTTTGTGTTTCATATGGCCCCTGTCCAGTACTGTGCCGGCCGCTTTATATTTATCCTTTCCCAGCCCTAGACTCCATGGCATCTGGCTGTCAATCAGTCAAACTTTCATCTGCCCACTGTGGACCTGAGTCCCAAGCCCACGATGGAGCAGGAATAGCCTTCCAGTCCTCATGGTTTTTCATTTTCAGGAGGAGCGAAGTATAGGAGAAGGCTGCCAAAGTGGGAGCACCTCCTCATTCTCCCCCATCCCTGAGAGTCAGGCTACAACTAAATAAAAGTTCCTAGACTCTAGTACCTTTTCTCACTACCAACTCAGTATAGAAGCAGCCTCTGGGCCATTCCTAAATTACCTAAGGATCATTCCGGGGTTTGGGGAGTGGAATTCCAGCAGGTAGAGTGATCGGACATAGAATCAGGAAGACCCGAGTTTGAATTCTGTCTCAGACTCACTAGCTGGGTGACCCTGGACAAGTCACTGAATCTCTCAGGCTCAGATTCATCATCCATAGAATAAGAATGATAATAGCACCTATTTCAGAGAGGTGTTATAAAGATCAAGTGAGATAATGTTACTGTAAAGCTCTATATAAATGCCAGGGTACAAGAACAACTACTACTGCTATGACCATTATCCTTCTTTTTCAATGAATATAATGTTTTATTTTGAGTGTTATTTCATGGCAGTTGGAAATAATTTATTTACATCTGAGGAGGCAGAGAGTAGGGAGAGAAAATATAGAAGATGTAGTATCACAGAGATTTATAGGAAAGTGGCAAAAAGGTCAAAGCAGAGTTGTTCTTAGTGCTGGGTCATAAGACTTCCTATTAGAATGGACACTCCTTGTGGGCAGGTATTGGTTTTGCTTTTTTGTTTGTTTGTATCACTAGCACTTTGAATTGCTCACTGAGCAATTAATAAATGTTTGTTGATTCTATGACTGGGGCACTGACACCCAGGAGTGAACTTCCTCGCAGGGGTGAACAACGTCCCCGAATCTGACTTCAAGGTACACCAGAAGTTCAAGTCCCAACTACCACTATCACCCCAGAAATCCCACCATTGGGACATCCCTCTCCCTCACTTTGCACTGTCCACTTCAAAGCCCAGCTCAGTCACCCAAACTGAGTTTGCCCAAAGTACAGTTATAACTGTGGATATGGTCTCTTAGCTCATTTTCTAGTCTTTCTTAGGAGCCTGATGACTTCTTTGAGCAACCTTAGACAATGAAATCTGAGACTCTAAAACTTAATCAGGCACCACTTAAATCACCTCTGAAAGATGTGACTCAGAAGTCACTATAGCAAGGAAACTGGCTAAGAACAGTCACGTATTCATCCCAAGAAATTCATTCTAGTTTGAAGTCTTAACATTGATTCAGCTACTTTTGTACCCCAGGTGCTAGATCCAGAAGTTTGTGGTTTCTCTTGACTAGGTCAGTTTGATACTCACAGGTGGATGAATTTCTTCTTCTGCTTTTACTACCAACATCTGGGACTAAAGAGCACCTTATGTCTATTTTCCAGCCCCCAAAGACTAGTTTTTCTTTTACCTCGCCCCCCCTCACTGGGGGGCCTTTCCACTGGGCCTTTCCTCCAGGAAGCCTTTTTCTATATCAGGAGAAAGAGAAGCAAACACCTGTTTGCCCATCTTCCCATATCACCTCTTGAATGCATAAGGTCCAGAGCAATTCAATGACCCATATTCACAATGGCAGTGGTGGAACTGCTCTGTTCGGGCCTTTTAAGTATCTGTACTGGAGTTGGCCTTTGATCTCATCCCAGGTAGCTTGGATTACTGTTTCCTCCTAACCTCGTGCCCATTTCCTCCTTCCCCACCTCCCACCTCACCTCTCACCCAGAAACAAACTTGGCCTCCCTCATGATATTGATCTAGGGCTGTGATGCCAGAAATCTGAGGTGTTTGGGTGGGGAGGTTAAGCCTGTTCCCAGTGCCATGTTCTCAAGTTTGTCTGCATCATTCTAGAGTTACGGGGGATTTGCCCCTTCCATGGATGTCCAGGCTCACTAGGATGAAAATAACAATGCTATTTAATGCCCCTTACATTCATATTTTTTATATTTTTCTTTTTTCCAGGATTAAAAAAATATGTACATATGTGTTATTGTTGAATTGTTTCAGTTGTGTCCAACTCTTTGTGACCCCATTTGGGTTTTTCATGGCAAAGTTGCTGGAATGTCTTGCCCTTTCCTTCTCTAGCTCATTTTACAGATGAGGAAACTGAGGCAAACAGGGTTAAGTGATTTGCCCAGGATCACATTACTGGTAAGTGTCTGAGGCTGGATTTGAACTCATGAAGAGGAACCAGGCGCCATGCTGTATCCGCAGGGCCACCAGCCTGCCCTCATATGTGTATTTGTATGTATGTACACACATATACATGTATACACACATATACATGTTTTTATATGTATGTGTTTTATATATATAGATATCTTTCATTTTTACATAACCTTCATTTCCATATATGTCCCTTTCTTCTTTCCTGCCCAAAGACTTTTCCCTTGTGACAAAGAATAAAAAAGGAAGAAAGAAAAAACCAGTTCAGCAAAACTAACTACTATATCACCCAAGTCTGACAGTATATAGTGTTCCTCACCCATGGTCTACAAAGAAGAGAAGGATATTAGTCTTCTCATCTCTTCTTTAGGGCCAAGGGTGGTCATTATAATTATGTAGGATCCACTTTTGTTTTCTTCTTTTTCATTCTTTCCATTTACATTTCTGTAGTCATGCATGCTGTTTTTCCTGGTTCTGCTTATTTCACTCTGTATCAGTTCATGTCTTCCTAAGCTTATCTGCATCTTCATATTAATTGTTTATTATGGAAGGCATAGTAATATTCTAATCAATTAACATCTGCTTTGTTTCTGTTTCTTTGCCACTACAAAAGCACTTTGCTTTTCATACTTACAGCTATAATCTCATTTGATCCTCATAATATCCCTCTAGTATAGGGCAGATTGAAAGGATCTAGAGTTGGAAGGGACCTCAGAGGCCATTTATTCCAACCTTTCCTTTTAAAAAAAGAAGAAACTGGGGCCCAGAGAGATTAAGTGATTTGTCCAAAACCATTTAGGTAGCAAGCACCAGAGGGATGATTTGAATTCAGGACCTCTAACTCTAGAGTAGACAACTGTAATTCAGTAGTAAAATGCTGGACCTGGAGTCAGAAAGACTCATCTTCCTGAGTTCAAATCTGACCTCAGACACTTACTAGCTCTCTTACCCTGGGCAAGTCACTTCACTCTATTTGCCTCAGTTTTCTCATCTTTAAAATAATCTAGAAAAGGAAATGGCAAATCATTCCAATATCTTTGCTTTGAAAACCCTAAATGGGGCCACGAAAAATCAGACACATCTGAAACATGACTCAACAACAACAAAAACTCTAGAGAGTAAGTTTCCTTTCGGATCGTTCCTGCCCCCTACTCCTAGAACTAAGACTGCACCAACAAATACTTAACCACCCCAAGAGGATATAGAGTATGGTCAGAAGACATCCTGTGTTAGGCAAGACAGATCTAGATTTTTATTTCCTGTCCTTCTGAGTCTCTTATTTTGTCCCCACTGGGATAAGGTTCCTTTTCTTCTTCCCTTCCTCTTTCTTCCCTGTACCATATTCTCTACTTCTCAGCTAGTCATATTCATATATCAGGTTTCTCCCATTACATTTTTCAGTCTTTTTTAGTTTCTAGAGAAATTACCAGTTGTTCTGATGAACCACTATTAATAGTTCCTCTATAAACTAGATCTGTGATTTCACTGATTCAGAAAACTCATAGGTAAGGAAACCTTCTAGCAATGCAATTAGGAACTTTCTCTCAATGTATAGCCTTAAAGAGTTGCCAAGGTCACTTAGAGCTTATGTGACTCACAGAGTTGGTATGTGTTGGAGGAGGCTCAGGTCTTCCTGGCTTTGAATCTGGCTCTCTATGGCCTGTGACATTAGGCCTCTCTAACTCGACCCACCATCCAACCTTAAAAAAAAAACTAACGCTAAAATTAACCTATAGGGGACAATCCAAACCCTAAACTCCAGCTTCTGGTCCCAAGTACATCATTTCTGTCCCCAGTATCTTACATTAGTCTCTGAAACTTGGTCATTTTGATTATCAGGCTATAGAATATGTAAAAACAAGTTACTTCCTCCCATATGGGACTTCATATATAAGATGAAGGGACTGAATAAAGTGTGTGCCCTTCTATTGTAAAATGGCTGAAAAATTATGGTATAAGAATACAATGCATTAGTATTGTATAGGAAGAAATTAGGAATATAAATAATTCAGAGAAACTTGGGAAGGTTTGCATGAACTGATGCAAACTGTTCTCATGCAAAGCAGAACCAAGAGAATAATGTATACAGTGACTATAACAATATGAATGAAAAGATTACTAGAAAAGGAAGTAAAAGTCTGAGTAATAGAAAAAAAACAGTAAAGGTCCTGGAGAAAATATAATGAAGCATATGTTCTTCTTCATGGCTTAAAGATGAGACACTACTGGGACAGAATGTTGTCTACATTGTTAGACAAGGTTTCTGTATCAAATGTCTCTGCTCAATTGTTTTTCTTTTTCATAGGAGGAGAGGGGAGGAGGATACTAATTAGGTCTCAGAGGGTGGAAATAGTTGGTGTAAAGATCAAGGAAATCAACAAAATGAATTTTTAAAAAATAAAATAAGGGGATAAGCAGAGGACTTCTAATGTCCCTTTTAGCTTCGTTCCTACTGTCAGATATGCCAATCAGAAATATTTATTGACCACTTATTGTCCACCATTTATTGACCACATATTGACCAATGTTTAGGGCATGATACTAGGTACTATAGAGGATACAGGGCAGTAGGAAGCAGAGTCCTGGCCTCCAAGGCACATACAGTGAAAATGGAAGAGTAAAAGTAAACACATGAAAATATTATTGATGAAAATAAGAAGCATAAACTCAGGGTGATACCAGATTATAAACTTATAAGACTGAGAAGTGGAAAGTACCTTAGATATCATCTAACTCATTTCCTTCATTTTACTTATACTTGCATGGAACTGTGATTTCATGAAGGTGGGTACTCTCTCCAATGATGTAGGTCACAATCTATCCATACTCTCTAATCTAGATGGCTTTTTTTCTAAATTCTCTTGTAAATCCTCCACAGTGGTGGTCTTCCCAATGTACTGAAGGACCACTGGGTAAATTCAATATGGAAGACTAATGGGAAGACATGGTCAAGAGTTCCACAAGATAAGCAGGCTATGGGTGAAATGTTGAGCTGAATCATTGTTTTGGTGGGAGTTATCCTCTTTTCTTCACTTGCTTGGTATACCCCCTCTCCCAACAAAAATAGATAATTTCCATTATATGAATAAAAGTATTAGCAAAATCAATGCAACTAGGACAAGAAAGGAAGTAGTTGATTGGAAAAGGATATTTGTATCAAATATCTCTAATGGGTGTCTGATATCTAAGATGTATATGTGTGTATGTGCGTGTGTGTATATATATATGCACATCCTCACATATATATATATACATACATACATACACATGCACACATGCATAGGGATAAACATAGATACAGGTATGCCGTACAAGATACATAAAACCAGAAGCCGCTCCCCAAAAGATGAGTGATCAAAAAGGATATAAACAGTTCTCAAAAGAATTACAAGCTATTAACAGCCAAATGAAAGACTGCTCTAAATCATGAATAATATGAAAAAAACATCAAAATAACTCTGAGGTTTCACATTGCATTCAACAAACTGGCAAAAGTTGGGCAGCTAGATGACACAGTGAATACAGCACCAGGCCTGGAGTCAAGAGAACCTGACTCAAATCCAGCCTCAGACACTTAACACTTAATAGCCGTGTCACCTTAGGCAAGTCACTTAACCCCAATTGCCCTGCCTTCCCCCCTTCCCCCAAAAACCCAAAACCCAACAAATTGGCAAAAGTGATAAAAGATGGTAATGGCAAAAGTTAGAGGGGTTATTGAAAGACAGGCATATTCATCCACCATTATAGAAAAGTTTGGAATTATGCTAAGAAAGGAACTAAAATTATCCATTTTCAGTATCTGCCCAAGATAAATGTACAGACAGATGAACTATATGAATTGTATATCCATCCCATATGATAGGGAGAGAGACTGGACCTATGATTTTAATTGCATAGGGACCTCCCAGGTAAGGAAACTCCATCTACCAATACAGCTAGGCAGGAGCCTTCTTTACAATTTATAGTCTTACAATTCCAATGCTATCCACATCTAGAGACAGGACTATGGAGTCTGAATGCAGATCAAAGCAGACTCTTTTCTCTCTCTCTTTTTCTTTCTCATGGTTTTTACCTGTTACTCTGATTCTTCTTCTACAACATGACTAAGGTGGGAATATGTTTAATATGATTGTATGGTCTATATCAGATTGCATAGCATCTTGGGGAGAGGGGAGTGGAGGGAGAAAAAATGTGGAACTCAAAATCTTATAAAAGTGAATATTAAAAACCATCTTTTACATGTAATTGGAAAAAAATAAAATACTATTAATTGAAAAAAAAGAAAGAAAATACTATCCATATCCAGAAAAAGAACAGATGTACTCTAAATGCAAAGTGAAAGCATACTATTTTGATTTTCTTTATTTTTTCATAGTTTTCCCCTTTTGCTCTGTTTCTTCTTTCACAAAATAACTAATATGGAAATATGTTTTACACGATTGCACATATAGAACCTATATCAAATTATATACGCTCTTAGGAAGGAGGGAGGAGAAGGAGAGAGGGAGAAAATTTGGAACTCAAAATTTTATTTAAAAAAGAATTTCAGGGTAGCTAGGTGGCACAGTGCATAAAACATTGGCCCTGGAGTCATAAGGACCTGAGTTCAAATCCAGCCTCAGACACTTGACACTAGCTGTGTGAGCTTGGACAAGTCATTTAACCCCACTTGCCTTGCCTTCCCCCCTGCAAAAAGAAAAAAAAAGACTGCTAAAAATTGTCTTTGTATGTAATTGGAAAAAATAAAAAGCTATTAAAAACAATTTATAGTGTTAGAGCATTCAGAGGGTAAGTGACTTGCCAAGATCACACAGCCAGTATGTGTCCCAGGCAGGACTGGAACCCAGGTCTTCCTGACTTAGAGGTGTGTGGAATGAGTGAAAACTTCTCAATTTGGGGTTGTTAACCTTCCCTTCCCCCACCCCCTTCCATGACTGCTGTCAATCACTTTTACTTTCCTTTATTTTTCTGCCTTGGTGGGGCCCTCCCCGCTCTCTTCTCTTGCTGTCCCAGTTGGGAAGAATTTGGTGAGGTGTGCCTCTCCACCAATGAGAGATGAAGCAGTTGGGAAAGGGGACTTGACTAAGTTAAGTTATAAATTCTGGTTCTGCCCTTTGAAATGCGCCTCTTTTCCATGATTTGACTCATGGGGCAGACTGCCCTCTTCTTCCGGGGAAGAGAATGAACTGTTCTTATCCTAAGACATCTCTGTGTTTACTTTTTTACTAAATTAAGGATGAAGGATATTTTTCAGCCCAAACAGAGGTCAGGCTTACTACCCAGTCAGTCAGTCAGTCAGTCAGTCAGTCAACAAGTATTTATTAAGTACCTACTTAAGTACCAACAAATATTCAAAGGGAATTTCAACCCATATAATAATCTAGACCAACAGTGGGGAACCTGTGGCCTCTAGGCCACTCATGGCATTCTAGGTCCCTGGGTACCGCCTTTTGACTGAGTCTAAGTTTTACCCAACAAATCTTTTTAGTAAAGGAATTTCTTCTGTGAAGTTTGGATTCAGTCAAAGGGCCACACTTGAGGACCCAGAGGACCACAAGTATCGTTGAGGCCCAAGTTCCCACAGTTCCTAGATAACAGGTGTTCTTCATCCCCTTGACTTTTCAGCATGCACAATGGAGATTCAGGGAGATGATGTACTTGGGATCATGCAGGTTTTATAGAACAGGTTCAGAATTTAGAAGCACAGATTTGGGAGGAATCTTAAGGGTCATCTAGTTCAAACCCTTTATTTTACTGAGGAGGAAATGGGAGGCCCAGGGAAGTTAAATGGCTTGTCCAAGATGTCACAAGCAGCAAGTACCAGAGGAAAGATTTGTCCCTCAGGATTCTGACTCTAAATTCATGGCTCCTTTCACTGTGGGCCATACCTTCTTATTCATGGCTCCTTTCACTGTGGGCCACACCTTCTTACTCCAGATAACAGTGGTCTCACCTGGGCTGGTTCTGCCTCTTCGTGTGTTCTGGCTGAGGTTCTTCTCATGGAGTTCTGGGCCTGCAGCCTGGCCACTACTGGTGAAACAGACCTTCTGGCCTCTTGATAAAAGACATGCAACCAGAGACTTCTTATGAATCTCCAAGTGGTAATGGATATAGTCAGGATGAAGAGCTCAGTACTTCACGAGGCCCCATTTTCCTGATTGTTGAATGTCCATGTCTGACCCTACCCAGACTTATTTCTTATAATGGTAATGGGAATTTGCAGATCTTCCCTGCCCCCTAATAGGCTCAATGTGATCACATTGTGGTGGGAGCAGAGCCCGCAGGAAGCTGGGATTCAGAGCAGTTAGAGAGGGAGGGAGGAGAGGATGCATACAGGGAGACAGCTAGGCTTGGGGATGTTGGTTTGTGGGAAGTCTAACAGATGGTGTGACTCTCTGTGGTTTTATGGTGTATTAACTTCTTTGCTGCTATGATGGATTTGACTTTCTGGGGTTGGGATTTGGTTTTCTGGTGTCTGAATAAATGTTTTGCTTGGGTCTTCTTTATATCTGTTATGTTTTGCCATTGAGAACTATGCTGGCATATGTACAGTCACCATTGGCACTGTATATATTGTGTTGGCGTTATACTCCCCTGGCCATCTTCTTAACCATCACCTTGTCTCCCCACCCCCACCCTGCTTTCCAGTGCTAGAAGCAAAATTAAGTTAATTAAGTTAGTTCTCACTGCTACTAGAAAGGGTATGTCAATCAACTGGCTCCATTCACCATCCATGTACTTTTCCAAATCAAAACTAGTCCTTCCTGCTTCCTGGTATATGTGGTCTCCCCATACTAGAATGGGATCTCCTTGAGAGCAAGAACTGTAATCAATTTTGTATTTGTATTCCCAGCTCTTAACATAGTGTATGTAGCATGTAGCGAGTGCTTACAAAGGATTGGAATTTAAGAATTCCTTGAAGGATTGATACAGTGTGGTTTTTTATTCATAAGATAAAGATGACAAATTTTATTTCAAAGTATATTTGTTTGTAATTATTTGTATTTAAAGAACATTTGCACAGATAAGATAAATTATAACAAAATTATTTTTAAAAATTGCATCAAGTGATGCACCTGATCCTTCTAGTATATTTTTCTTCCTTCTTTCCTTCCTTCCTTCCTTTCTTCCTTCCTTCCTTCCTTCCTTCCATTTCCTCTTCCTTCCTCCTTCCTTCTTTTCCTTCCTTTATTCCCTTTCTTCTTTCTCTTTTAGGAGTATAGGGTGTGTTCAGGGAAGATTAGTAACTCTGGTGTGAGGGCTACTGAGCCCTTTTCAGGGCTACTTTCCACCTTTGGTGTCACCTGCTTCACCCAACTCTCATCTGTGATTCCAAAAAGCTGTAGCGTTCAAAGTGACCACACCCCAGTAAACAGTTTCAGCAGACAGGCTAAACCAAGTTGAGGGTAATGAGGGGTCTTAAACCCTTCAGTGAGTTAGGGAGGTGCCCACCCCAAGCATGTGAAGACTTCCACTGGTGGAAGAAGCAGATGAGAATAATTTGTTCCAACAGCTATGAGCAGGTGCTGTGGAGCACTTAGAGCTTCATAAGACATTGAAGATGCATCTACATCCTGAGCTGTCACCAGTTGTCTTGACTTTGTCTTGCCACTGGATTCCAGTAACTCTGGGAGAGATAGTGAGGCTTATGACTTCGGGTCATTATGCTTCACCTAAATCCATCGTATATATGAATCAAAAGATATCACCCATACCATTTTGCCATTTTTACCTTCTTCAAAGTCCTGTAGTAACAGGTAAGTGATGAAGCAACAAGTGTATACTGGGAGCTGTAGTCACAACCCTGCACACAGGTGACCCAGGGTCATCTTACTGGATTGAAGCAGCATTGGGATTTGGCAGCCCCTGGGTGTCTGAGCAGGCTTTTTAAGGACCACACTGCTCATTTCCTGGCATGAGAAAGGGGCTAGAAAGGTGTCCTAAAATTGTCTGTTTTACCCAATCTTACATACTTACTGCAGACAAGCAGATGGGGATCCCACTCTGAAGTCAAAACACATACAAAAACTTTCACAAAGATGATTTCACTCACCATCAGTACATGGAATGTGCATACTCTTATGAACAGCATGAAATCCAGTAGACCTGAAAGATGAACAGCTAGAGAACAGCTAATTCTTGCTAGAGAATTCACAGGGTATGGCATCCAAAAAGCATCCAGTATAAAACAAAGGTGGCAAATGAAGGTCAGCTTACAGACATCAGAACTGCATATATGTATTTCTGGAGTGGCCACAATGAAGGGGAGCACCATGAAGCTGACATAGGTTTTTGCAAGCAAAACAAATCTAGTCAACAAGTTTGTATGCCTTCCAAAAAGGAGTGAATGACAAGTTTATCAGTATTTTATGTCAGTTTCATGATGGCATACTTGCATGAGTTCTGGATAATGGATGATGCTCTCAAGTTTTCCCAGACACCAAGGGAGTAAAAAGCTGTTTGCTTACTCCTATACTTTTTAGCATGATGTTTTCAGCATTGTTGTCAGATGCCTTCAGTGAGGATGAAAATAGCATCAAGGTCAGCTACCACAAGCCAAGACTACGGTCGAGGGAGAGTTGGCACATGATTTTTCTGTTTGCAGATGATTATGCACTCAACGTGGCCTCTCAAGCTGAGATGCAACAAAGTATGGATTGATTCTCTACTGCTTGTGCCCATTTTGGCCTAATAATTAACACCAAGAAAACACAGGTTCTCTACCAGCCAGTAACACACCACCCATATGTGGTACCATTGGTTACATCAAATGGAGAAATATTGAATGCTGTGGATAAGTTCATTTACTTTGGTAGTATACTTTCCAGAGGTGAACATATAGATGATGTGGTTGATGCATGCATTGCTCTAGCAATGCTAGCTCAATGTTTGGGAGGCTCTGTAGGAAAGTGGGGAAGAGAAGAGATATTAGACTGCCTACCAAACTGAAGGTCTACAGAGCCGTTGTGTTGACCTCATTGTTGTATGCCTGTAAAATCTGGACAATATACCAGCACCATGCCAGGAAACTGAATCACTTCCATTTGAATTGTAAAAAGATTCTGAAGATCACCTGGCAAGATAAGGTACCAGAACCAAGGTCCTTTCTCAATCTAAATGAACAAGCATTCAAACTCTAGTGCAAAGAGCTCAACTTCAGTGGGTTAGCCATATCTCTCCTCTCCTACACTTTCTTTCGGAGTCTAACAAACACTGAACTAGCTGTGGCAATGTATGCATCAACTTCATCACCTATGTAGCTGGCCACATTGTTCAAATGCCAAACGTACATTTGCCTAAGAGACTATTTTACAGAGAACTAACAAAAGGCAGATACTCACATGGAGGTCAGAAGAAGCAATACAAGGACACTCTCGAAGTCTCTCTTAAGAACTTTGGAGTTGATTGCATGACATAGGAGACATTGACGCAGGAGCACCCAACATTGCGTGCCTGCATCAAAGAAGGTGCTGTGCTCTATGAGTGAAGTAGAATTGCAGTAGCTCAAAAAAATATGAGATGTGCAAATTTAGAGCCATCATGACTCCAAATGTTCACATGGACTATTTGTGCCCAACCTGTGATTGAGTCTTCTGAGCTCTTATTGGTCTGATCAGCCATGGTTGGACACATTGCACCTTAACTCGAACAAAGTGATGTCATTTTGGTCTTCTTCAGGAATGAAGGACAACTAATCCTCCTTCTCCTCTTCCTTCTTCTCTCTCCCTTTCTCTTCTTTCTTTCCTTTTTTCCCTTTCTTCCTTTGTTCCTTCCTTCCTCCCTCCCTCTCTTCCTTCCTTCCTTCCTCCCTTCCTCTCTCCCTTTCTCCCTCCCTCCCTTCCTTCCTTCCTTCCTTCCTTCCTTCCTTCCTTCCTTCTTTCCTTCATGGAAAGAGCTCCAGATAGACTACATGTATACATGTGTCACCAGAAGTAGTCAAAGTGCCAATTACCACCCGGGTTGCATAGGGTAGCTAGCCACTTCAGTATGCTGAATTACACATCCAGAGCTCCAGGGCTCCATCTACTTACCCCACTTGAACTGTTTTACCTTTTTTTGTTTTTGTCTTTTTTCATCTTTGTATCTCTTGCAACCAGCATGGAAGCTCATCTATAGTAGGTGCTAGATAAATGTTTTTTTCTGGGTTTCTATGTATCCCATTCACTTCCCACCCCTATCCCTCCTCCCTCCCCTTCCTCTCTTCCAACTACTGAACTGCTTTTAGATTTAAAGAAAAACATGAGTCTCTTTCTTCCTCCTCCTTTCATTGTACCTCCAGCAACTTGGTTGCTGCTGTTGTTATTGCTGCCTGGGGCTATTTTTAGCTGGGATGCAAGGGAGGCACATTTCTTTTTAACTTTCACTGGGGACACCAGCCCCAAGAGCCAAGACTCAGTCAGAGGGGTAAGGCCATAGACTTATCTTCTCCTTCCTCTCTCCCACTCACCCTGCCTCTCAGATAGGGGAGCTGGGCTGGTTTGTTTTCTGCCCCAGAAGCAATTTAATTTAGACCTTATTGATTAGAAATTACCATTTCACTATCAGATGTTCCAGAATGAGACTGACCCCTAATCACTATGCCCTTTCCTTCCTGAGATTAAATCTGTCCTTAGAAAAATGAAAGGTCTCTGTCAATCATGGAGGTGCTCAAAATGTAGCGCAAGGCTCACTTCAGGTTGAATAGTGCTGTACAAAGAGTGCTGCCTTGGGAGGTAGAGGCCCTGGGTTCAATGCTGGCTAGTGTGAACTCTGGCAAATCACTCAGCTTCCCTGGACTTCAGTTCTTCCCTCAGCTTTTCCCCAGAACTAACTCAGAAAGCAGGGGACTACTTGAATATCGTTCCATTTCCTTAAGTAGAGAAGAGGGGACAGAAAAAGCTGCTGGGTTTGCCTCTTCCTTCTGGGCTGCTGCAAATTAGCTGTATACCCGTGGGCCCTCTCAGCTAGATTCTAGAGATTTACAGACATGTGCAGGTAGTCAGGAGACTTTGAACCTACTTTGCAAGGAAGACTAGCACTTCTGGTGTGAGGTCTTGCTGAGCCTTTTTCAGGGCTGCTCATCCACCTTTGGTGTCTACTGGCACTCAATTAGTGGTTCCAAGAAACTGACATACACAGCCATAAACCAGAAGACTGGCTAAATAAAGTTGACGGTAACCAAGGGGTCTCAAATCCTTTGGTGAGTTAGGGGGGTGTCTACCCCAAGTGTGCCCAGTGGAATGAGCAGATGAGAATAATTTGTTACAACAATTATGAAAGCAACTGACACAGGCACTGTGGAGCACTTAGAGCTTGGTTAGACATTGAAGATGCCAACATCATCCATTGCATCCTGGACCATGAGTTGTCTTGACTTTGACTTGTCACTGGATTCCAGTGACTCTGGAAAAGAAAGTGAGGCTGATGACTTTGTATAAGTCTGCCTCACTTGAATGAAGTTCACACAGGAGTTAAGATATCACCCTGTGATGTCACTGATCTTCAAAAACAAAGGACAAACAACAATATACAGTTCAATTTAGTTAAATTCCACAAGAAACTGAGGGAGGTCTCTGCTCTGAAAAAGCTTACAGTCTAACAGGGATGATAAGACCAAAATGAAAATCACATGCAAAGTTTGGTGTTGGCCTTTTCTGAGGAGAGTAGGGGGGGAGTAGGGTCCAGGATTATGATTTGATCAGTGTAAGGACCCCTGGAAAACTGGGAAACTATCTACTAATATAGATTAGTAACTTGTCTGTAACTGGTGGTCATTGGGAGATTAATTGGCTTGTCTGGGGTCCTTTAGGTCAGAGGCAAGACTTAAACTTAATTCTTTCAGATTCCAAGGCTGGCTTTTAGAATCACTCTACCTGTATTGTTCCAAGTGTAAACTAGAGTATAATAAATGCATAAGAGAGTGTGAACAAAGTCCTCTCAGAGGTCTGAAAGGTCTGAAAGGTCACCAAAGGAGAGATGGAAGGTGAGGAAGCAGGGTATAAGCACCAAAACGAGCCAACTCTAAGACAGAATGAAGATTCAATGATACATATCCAATCACATACATACACCTGTCCAACCTTCCCCCCAACCCCAAAACAGACATACGTGCTCACAACAAAACCAGGGGTCTTCAAGCTCACTCACTTATTCAATCAATCAATCAATCAATCAATATTTATTAAATATCTTCTGTATGCCAGGCACTGTACTAAGCACTGGAAATACCAAAAGAAACAAAAGATTCCCTGCCCTCAAGAAGTTCACAGTCCAAAGGGAGAGACAACAAGCAATATATAGAATAAATAGGAAATAATTAACAGAGGAAAGGCATTGGAATAAGGAAAATTGGAGAAGGCTTTCTGTTGGAGATGGAATTTTAGTGAGCACTTAAAGGAAGCCGGGGCAGCTAGTAAGTAGAGATGAGGAGGGAGAGTATTCCAGGTACCTGGAACAGCTGGAGAAAATGCCTTCTGTGTCTTGTTTGGGGGTCAGCCAGGAGGCAGCATGTGGGGGGAATGATGTGTAAGAAGACTGGAAAGGTAGGAGGGACTTAAATTAGCAAGGGCTTTGAATGCCCAGTAGAGCATTTTGTATTTAATCCTGGAGGTAATAAGGAGCCACTGGAGTTTAATGAGACCTAGTAGGACCTGGTAGCACCCATTCCAACTCCTTGAACACTTAAAGCAGTGCACCGTAAATACCTAAAAATACCTAAGCTAACCACCTACACATTTTCTATGTCCATCTCTACTCTCTATCCTCCCCACACCTACTCTTCCTATCTACTAAGGTAGCTATGGGGCCTCTCCTTTGTCCTCAAACAAAACCACTTTTACCCTCACTTTCTCTAGCATTGGCCAGTCAGAAGTAGAGAGGCGAAAGGAGAGAGAGTTGGAGGGGGTGGGGCAGGCAGGTGAACTGAGGACGCTGTCTCAGCTACTGGCTTCCTGGCTCCTTAAGCTTTACGTCAAAGCTGGGCTTTTTGTATTAATTTCCTTTGCTAATGGCCCCACGGGAAGGAGAAAAGGCCCTGGAAGATCCGCTGGTAGCTGGTCAGGCACTGTATATTCTCCCTTGCTATAGCTAGCTGGCAGGCAGGAAGGGGTGGAGATATGCAGGGAGAGTATAGGGTGGGGCAGGGTAAGGTAGGGGAACAGGATGGGGATTCCATTGGCCCCATGGGGAAAATGTTTCCAAGGAATGACCACGTTAGTGGAATCACTAAATAGGTATTCTTGCCTGGATCTAAGTTGTCCCCCTTCACCACGCCTCCCCCAGTAGCCACAAAGATCTTTTTCCCCTGCTTCCATTTGGCACAGGAGAGGAAAGAGTAGAGGAAATCATTCTCAAGGGGCCATGTGGCAAAAATCCTGTGGTGACACTAGAAATACTGGACAGCCAGGCTCTGCTGAGAGAGCTAGCTCAGCTCCTGGCTTGGGAGAGCATAAAGGAACGGTTAAGATGATAATAATGTGGGGTTGGTGGGCCATGTTCTTTAGTACACAGGGCCAATGACTTGACCTACATGTTGGAGAAAGACTCAATCAGTCAGGATGCCTAATTCTAATCCCACCCTGTAGTGAATATGTGGCATTGGATAAGTGGTTGGTTCCCTAGGTCCTCAGTTTCCCCACATCTCACAAATTTTCCCACTTCCCATTCTCATAATCTTTTTCTTCTGCCATTCTCTTCCCCCCCCACTCCAACCTCAATCTAATAATAGATTAATAGAGTAGAGAGATAGGGAAGGGTTCTCTTGGGCATGGAGGTCTTCATGGTTTTTCCCAAAAATGTACCATATCCTAAATGGGTAAAATATGAACCTAGGAGAGTTTTAGGAATGCCCACAGCAAGTATGTTTTGTTTTGTTTTATTCCTTGGCTCAGAAGGGGAACTAAGATATGCTCTTTGAAGGCAAAACTAGTCAGCAATTTTAGCTTGTCAGTTTTCACATCTTTACCTAGCTCAATGGTTGTAACTGGAAAGTGAGGGTCTTTTCACTAGTTGAGAAATTTCATTAACAAATCTTTGCACCCTCTCCAGTTCTCCCAGTCTTTTCTTTTCTGTCATTCTATCTGCCTCTCCCCCCAACACCTATGTAATAATAGTTTATTAGAGGCAAGAGATGAGGGAAGATTCTCTTAGGCATGGGGGGGGGGTGGAGTCTTCATGGTTGCTCCCAAAACATACCCACTAGAGATCATTTTCTCTAACTCTTCATTTCATTTTTATTTTCAAAGAGTTTATCAGACTTTTTAAAAAATCACAATTTTTTCTACTCCCGGCTACCACCATTGAATTAAGCCCTCCCTCATAACAAAATAATTAAGAAAAAAAGTGACAGAATCTGATAGTACATGAAACATTCTACACCCATTGCCCTTACTTACCTCTCTACTGAGGGGAAAGAAGTATGTTTGATCATTTTTTCTTCTGGGACCAAGATTCAACCCCTTCATTTTATAGGGGAGAAAAATCAGGCTCTAAGGAGAGAAATTACTTGCTCAAGGTCACAAAGAAAGTCAGAGGTATATCAGGGAAACCTAGGTCTCCTGGCTCCTAGAATGTTTAGAACTATTTATTATTTTCTTATTTATTTATTTAGCTTATCTATTTTTTTTATTCCTCAGCCCAGGCCAGCTTGACAGTGTGGGTTACTTATGAACTTAATCACTTTTTCCCCCTATTGACCCTTCCTTTCTAGTTTTTGCTTGTATGATTTCAGATTGCGCATAGCATGTATAGAGCTGCCCTGACTGCCATGGCCAGGAGTCCTGGCTCTGTGCTGAAGAGCTTAAGTGACCTGAGATTCTATAGGTTGTTTGAATCTATCCCTAGAGGCATGAGAGGAGAGGACTAGTCTCCTTATTTCCATCCACATAAAAATGCCAGATTGTGATCACATGGCAACTAGGAACAAGTGTTGGGCTAGGCAAGCTGAGCTTGGGTCCCTGAATGCCTTTTCAGCTTTGGTGGGATTTTTTTTCCTGATGATAGGTGACTAAACTTTGATCCTGAGGTGAACATGACTAGTCTTGGAGGCCACCCATCAGTTTGAGAGATGAGAGATTCTGGGTCTGTCAGTGGGAGCTGACAGGAGACAAGGAGAGTTTCTGCACAGATGATCATTAACACTAGGATGAACTCAGACCCTGCCCTGGCTTGTAAAAAGACAGTGCAGAACTGAAGTGAAATCTTTAAAAAATTTCTTTAAAGGGAAAAAAAGCTTAGTCAGCTGTTCCACTAAACACTTCGTGTTTTGATGGTTTTAGTTCTCAACCTTCTAGAAAAAACATTACTATGGTTTTTAGTTTGACCTTGTTGTGTCTATCAGCCCCTGATGCTGATACTGTTATCATAATGTTTGATCTATGGCAGAAAAATGGTTAAGGAGCCTGGCATAAAGGATACCATTGAAGAAATATATGACCAAAAAAATAAATTGACAATCATGAACCATCTATAGGAGAATCTGACAAGAATCACCCAGGTTAAGAGGATGTGGATGAACTTTGATTAAAGGATCATAGAATTAGCCTTGGAAGGGAACTTAGAGGTCATGTAGTATAACCCCATCTCTTTAAGATGAGAAAATTAGGTCCCTAAGTCTTGTGTAAGGTTGCCCAGTAAGTGGCAAAGTCAGGATTCAAACCCAGGTCTTCAGCTTCCAAATCTAGTACTCCATTCATACTGGATCTGCATCTTTGGAGGGATTGCCCACATGGATGAGATCACAGGTTCATTGAACTATCCAGAAATTCATTAATATTTTTTATGTTTTCAATAATACTAAATTTAGCTAGCATAAATATTTTCTGCCATCTTGGTTAAGTCATCACCTCAATTCTCTAGCGGAACTCTGATCATGTTCCTAACTTTAAATATTAACCAACATGTATTTATATTGACCCTGGGCAGGTCACTTAGCCCTACTTGCTTCAGTTTCCTCATCTGTAAAATAAAGTGGGGAAGGAAATAGGAAACCACTCCATTACCTTTACCAAGAAAACTCCAAATGGGGTCATGAAGAGTCAGACACAATCAAAAATGACAAACAACAATATTAATTGTGGTACAATACAAATAACTTACATTTAAATAGTTTACCATTTTAAAAATGATTTCCTCCTAGCAACCCTGTGAATAAGGTAATAGGATATTTCCCATTTTACAGATAAGGAGCCTCAGAGATGTGAAGTGACTTGATCTTTGCTAGTATATAGAATAAAGCAATGCTCAGGGTGTGGTACAGACACTGTTTCAACTCCACAGTCAGCTGCTCTGTTATGCTCTAAGTTCTAGGTACATGAATTGAAGTCCTTGAGAGCAAGGCTTTATACTTCTTTGTCATTCCACATCTTCTAATACCATAGCAGGTAATAAAATAGTTAACGACTGGTCGTCACAAGAGGGGAAACAGCCAGGAGATACCCTGAGACCTAGCCCCGATTTGAACAAAAATCTACTCCCTTACAATGAATGTGTCAAACAATCCACCAGCAAGGAACACACTACCAGCAAAACTCCTAGTGCATTGTAAAGTCTAGCACCAGCAGATTCCCAAAAGAATGCCACTGTGAACAGCTTTTAAGATTCAGATTACATAGTAATAGTGATCACTCTGTTTATTCCATTACAGATCATGGTTCAGTACAATATTCACAATATAATATTCTCAATATTACATCTTATCACAGAAAGTCACAATATAGTGTTCATAACAGCTTAACATTAGAATGGCCATGCAGTTTTCACTACAGTGGCTACAATATTTAGAACAAGGAACAAAAGAAGAATCACCTGGTTTCCCTAAGGGGGAAACCCTTCTCACTTAAAGATTCAATCAATCAATTCACAATATACCAATTTTCCACTCATGAGACAACCATTAACTTAATCAGTCAGTCATTAAGCTAGATTCCTGATTACTAAATATCATTAGTTACTAATACAGTCATTAGAAAACCACACAAACTTTCCTCCCCTTGGTGTCCAGCAAACGTCAGTCTCGTCCAAGGGGAGGCCTTTTCTTCATCTTGGCTTTGGGAAGTCTCTCTGATTCCTTGAATCCCCTTCCATGGTTCCAGCTCCCTCCTGAATCTGCCAAACAATCGCCTGGATTCAGAAGCAGACAGCTGCCAGGCTCTCATCCAGTTCTCAGAGGTAGACAGCTCCCAGGTCCTTGTCCTCAGCAAACTTCAGTTTAGTCCAAGGGGAGGCCTTTTCTTCATCTTGACTCTGGGTGGTCTCTGATTCCCTGGATCCCCTTCCATGGTTCCAGCTCCCTCCTGAATCTGCCAAACAATCACCTGGATTCAGAAGCAGACAGCTGTCAGGTTCTCATCCAGTCCTCAGAGGCAGACAGCTCCCAGGTCCTTGTCCAGTCCTCAGGGCAATCCCCAGCACACAGTGAAGTTCACAGGATTCAGCACATCTCAAACCCTTC
>CM053593.1:202195018-202227159 GCA_028646575.1 Pseudocheirus occidentalis | reverse complement strand
TTTTTTTTTTTTAGCTCTGTGAAACTCTGTTTCCAAGGGGGAAAGCTCTGTTCCAAATCACTGGCGTTTTCCCAGCTGCTGGAGCTATTAGAGGGGTGTTGTAAGTCCCCCCCAGCTTTGGCTTGCTGAAAGTGCACCCCAGGACCACCACCCAAGACCACGATCCGGATCCAGGCTGGTCAATGCAAGAGCACTTGGCCCTGATCCATCGATACAGCTCCCCTGCTGAGTCTGCAGGCCAGGGGCTCTGGGGCAGCCTGGTGGGGGGTCGCTGCCCGTTCCAGCAGTTCCCTTCCCCCACTGCTTCCTTGCCCCGGGGGCAGAACTGTTTCTCCTCCCCAAAATTAATTTCCAAAGTTTCACTTTCATTAACCATCTCTGACCCTGGTTTGGGGGATTTAAAGATCCCCTCAGGCAGTTGCTTTAGATCTTCTCTGAAGTAGACTCAGGCTGCAGCTTGCAAGGCTTATCTCCCCCTGGCCACCCTGGGGACTGGCCTGGCCACGGCTGTGGTTTTGGGCTGGGATGGTCTCTGCTTTGGTGTGAGCTGCCCCTCTCCCGTCCCATTCCTCACATCTTGGCAGATGTGGAGGTGCTGGAGGCTAGATCCTCTCCTCTGCAGACTGGCTGTGCCTCGGCTCAGCTCAGCTGGGCTCCTTCCCAGTGCCCCGGGCCTGGCCGCGGTCTTGGCTTCAGGCTGGGTCAGCCTCTGCTCCGGGCTGCAGCAATGAGCCCCTGCTGCCAAGCTGCCTTCAGCGAGAGATGTGTTTTCTGTATTTTTGTGAATCTGAGAGTCCTAGACTTTGTCTGGGGTCATAATTTTATGGGTGTTTAGGGTGGCGGTGTGGGAGCTGTGGGACCTTGCTGCTTCTATGCCGCCATCTTGGCTCCATGCCCTCCTTCCTCATTTGGTTTTTAAAATCAAATTTTAGCTTAAACTCACACACGTACAACAACAACAACAACAAACTTTTCCTTTAAGTCTTTTAGGAATTCTTGTTCAACTTGTGTTCAAGCTGCATTTTTCTTTGAGCTTGTAGAATCTACAATGTAGATATTTCTGAGTCACTCTCTTTTATGTTTATGTCTTGAGCCTCCCTCTTGCTTATAAAAGCCATTGTACTTTACTTTGTAAAATGGAGATAATAATCGATGTGGTGAAGACTGAGGTCAAGAGAGTCTATCAAGCCCAGGTGTTCCTCAAAAAAAAAATTAGGGTGTCAGCTTTAGTCCACAGGGCAGTGAAAAGAAAAAGAGCATGACATTGTGGCTCGCCATAGCAAGTGAGTAAGAGATTAATGTTTGCAAGGCATTTCCTGTCCTACAAAAATGTATTTATTTACTACTGAGAAACAAAAAGATAATACCATATATTGAACTTGCAGATAAGCAAATATTTACAAGCCCTGCTCAGATTTCTTACTACTCCAGAGGGCACAAATTAAAGTAATTCTTTATTATTCTCCTAATCAGAATTATTTGGACCAGGCAAATGGTGGGAATGATTTTTAAAAGTTTCATGAATACCTTTTTTATACCTTTTATTTCCTTGATGTGTGCTGCCCTCTCCTATTTAACCTTTCCTTTTAATAAAGAAAAAGTTAAACAAAATTGACCCAGTCTGTAAGCATAGGTGGTAACATTCTGTGTTCATTCTGTGTCCTCCTCAATCAGGGGGAAGGGAGTATATTTTGTCATATTTTGATGCAAGTGATTATTTGCAAGTTTGAATGAAGTAGACATGTAACACTTGGCCCTGAAAAGTTCCCAGGGATTGACAAAACAAATTGAAGGTGCAAAATATTTGTATTGCTCAATGATACACATATCTATATATCAGTCAACAACAACAAAATACTACAGGCAGTTTCTGAACTAACTCTTGTAAATAACACAATGCATTTCTCAGTACTCAGTTGAATGATAAAAATCCTGCAGGCTTCAATAATTCTGAGTGGCTCCATTACCTCTAGAGCCTTGAGGCTTTCAAAAGCCTAAGCAGCTTCAAAGTAGTTGCTAATAATTCTAAGACATTTATGGATTTAATAGCTGGCAGAATGGACTACTTTCACCTCTAAATCTATGATTGTATGATCCAGAGATGCCAAATGATTTGTCTAAGGTCATATGGCTAGGTAGTAGCAGAATCAGAACCTGGGTCACCTGGTTCCTATCCTGTTGTTCTGAACACACCATTTATAAATAGTAGCTTCTGGCTGTGACAGGTAAGATGTGATGGGGGCTAACAGTAAGAGGTTTTGCAAACAGCAGCTGTAGCTACAGATCAAAGAATCAAAGAATAGCCTTTCCCTATGTGTAAAGGATTGCTCATCACACATTGGTTTTCTTCAGTCATAATCACATGTCATGGACATGTGATGGGTTATGGATAATAGTTTGTAGCACAAATACATGTGCTCAGATGTTGCTGTGGGTAGTGCAATAGTCAGAGTTATTGTCTGCATATGCTGCCATTGGGCTTCCCAACTCTTTTTCTCAGAATTCTGCCTTAGCAGAACTTTAGTTTGTGTTTGGAAGGTCAGTTGTTATTGGCTGCCTTGTGGCTCAGCCCTACCACCCAGCACCCAAAGCCATTCAGTCTCCATTTCTGCCTACTAGGACAACTTTTTACTTTTACTCATTGCTGGTTGCCCTCTAAATTCCATCAACCAAGCTTCAGTATGGTGGAATGTACATTTATTTCCTGAGCTTTCCCAGCTGCTCCTTTGAACTCTTGGGGTCCTACTATTCTATTGGTTCTTAGAGTTGGAAAAGACTTCAGAGGTCAAGAACTCCAACCCACTCCTCAACAGGTAATCATTCAACCTCAGTTCGAACACCTTTAGGAGACAGAGAACTAACTCCAGGTGAGACTGACTGTCAGCTTATGGTCT
The DNA here is from genome assembly GCA_028646575.1 of Pseudocheirus occidentalis. Classification (NCBI taxonomy): domain Eukaryota; kingdom Metazoa; phylum Chordata; class Mammalia; order Diprotodontia; family Pseudocheiridae; genus Pseudocheirus; species Pseudocheirus occidentalis. The sequence goes on along the minus strand of CM053593.1, from coordinate 202,224,265 downwards.
GACAATATATTTCTGAAGACCTCATTCTGTTCAAATGAGTCCAAAACTGAACTCATCATCTACCCTTCCCTCCCATTCCAAACTTTTTCCTCTTCTTATATTATACTTCACTGTATAATTCCTTCCCCCAGTAGAGTATAAAGTGACTTAAGGTCAAGAATTGTTCTAGTCTATCTTTTTATTTCCATTGCCTAGCATAGTGCCTGGCATATATTAGTAAATGTTTGTGGAATTAAATGAAATTCCTAACTTCCCTGTTCCTGTCAAGAGTAACAAGTACGATCCTTTTTTTTTTCTCCAGTCACTGAAGCTTGAAAGATCAGTGTCATTCTTGTTTTCATCTCTCTCCTTCTTCTCATCCAAGCAGTTGCCAAGTCCTGTCTAGTCTTTCTACAGAGTATGTGTTACATCCTTCCCAATCTGTGCCCTCTTTTTCCCTGACACTACCCTAGTTCATTCTTCCTTTTTCAGACTCCTGGTTTTCCTTGCCTCTAGGTTTTCTCTGTTGCAGTTCATACTGTACACCATTCATAGATTATTCATAAAATTTAGAACTAGAAGGGACCTTAGGGGTAATACAGTCAATGCCTCCATTTTATAGTTAAGGAAGTGAGGGTCCAGAGAGTTTAAAGTGATATTCCCAAGGTTACACAGGAAGCAAGTAGCAGAGCCAGTGTGAACTCAATTCTTCTGATTCCAAATTTACACCATACTAGGTATAATGAGAACAACAGATTTGTACTCAGAAGACCCAATTTCAAATCTTACTTCTGCCACTTATACTTGTGTGACTTAACTTCTGAACCTCCAGATTCTGGTCTGTAAAATGTACTGGCTGAACTGGGTGGCTTGGTTTCTAAGGTCCTTTCTAGCTCTAGATCTAGGATCATATGATTGATAATCCTGTGTCCTTCCTCATCTTCCTTACTTTAGCAACTTTGAGATTATCTCATATGATCTTAAAAAATGGAAGGGATCTTACTTTTAGAAAACTGAGTGTAAATCCCTGCCCAACATAAATACCATTTTTATAACATCCTCAAGAAGTGGTCTGCAGACTTCATTTTGTATTTATATATATATATATATATATGTATATATATAATTTATATTTATTTATTATATAGAAATAATATATTATTTATGTATATACATGTCTAGGACCTGAGCTCAAGCCTCTTCCTTAATACTTATTAGCACATTTTCATGACTTGTATGATTCTGGCATGGTCACCAAACCTCAGTGACTCTCAGTTTCCTCACCTTTATTTATTTATTTATTTTGCTTTTTGGAGGACAATTGGGGTTTAGTGACTTACCCAAAGTCACATGCTAGTTTTTTTGTGTCAAGTATCTGAGGCTCAATTTGAACTCAGGTCCTCCTGACTCCAGGGCTAGCGCTCTATTCACTGTGCCATCTAGCCGCTCGAGTTTCCTCATCTTTAAATGAGGGCAATAATGCTCACACTATCCTATCTACTTCACAGGATTATTGTGACAAAAGCACTCAGAAACTTTCTCAGAAACCTTCAGGAGTTCCCTATTGTCTACTGAATTAAGTCTAACCTCCTGTATTTGACCTTTAAGACCACCTACAACATCTTTCCAGCCTTTTTTTTTTTTACCTTTTTTAGAATGATTGATGTCTCATGTGTACATGAGTTACCATTTTTCTTTTCTTTTTTCCTTTTTTCTTTTTAATTAACTAATTAATTTATTTTTAAATTTTATTTATTTTTTTTACCTGTCCTTTTGTTGTTGTTGTTATTTGCTTTTAGTTTACAACATTCAGTTCCACAGTCCCTTGAGTTTCAGATTTTACCCCTCTCCCTTCCCCCCCCCCATCATGGCCACACGCACTCAGATGCAGGATCTACAAATATCTTCCCATTAATCATTAGTCAGGTTGTAAAGAAGGATTATAACTGATCTTTCCAGCCTTTTCAGTATTCCTTTTCATGTCCCCTACTCAAGAACCAAAGTGGCTACCACTACATCAGTCCCATCAATTAACAGATTTACTCAACAATCATTTATTAAGTGACTTATATTATATTCCAGGCTCTGTGCTGGGTGCTATGGATACAAAGACAGTCCCTGCCCTCAAGGAAAATGTTTCTGTTTTCTTATCTGAAAATGAACAGGATGGACTAGATGACCCATAAGGTCTTCTCTAGCTCTAAACTGATACCGTAATCAATATATGTATATCAACATATCAAAATACGTACAAAGTATTTAGAAAGCAATTTGGGAATGGGGAGAACACCGGTAACTAGGCCTCCTGTAGGAAGAGCAACCTGAGGGGAGTTGTGAAGAAAGCTCAGAAATCTAAGAAGGGGAGGTAAGGAGAGAGTCCATTCTAGACATGGGTTTTAACCAAGGCAAAAACACATAGATTGACAATCATTTTTACTGGACCATGGGGTATGTGAAGGGAAGTAATGTGCAATAAACTTGGAAAATTAAGCTGGAACCAGGCTGTGAAGACCTTTAAGTAAATGTCAAAGGTGTTTGCATTTTATCCTAAATGGAATAGGGAACCACTGGAGTTTCTTGATCAGGGACTGATATGGTCACATTTATGTTTTAGGAATATCAATTTGGCAGCTAGGTGAAGGATGAATTGGAAACAAGAGAGACTGAGGGCAGGGTGAGTTAATGCAACTAAGTTAATGCAATAGTCCAGGTGAGAGGTGAATAAGAACTGAACTAGGGTGGTGTCTACATCTGTTCCTTTGTGTTATGTTTTATGCTTAGAACATCTTGGGCAGGATCCTTTTTAAACCTTACTGTCAGCTCAAATCTGGTCTTCCTCCATAAGTCCTTTCCAAAATGCACTTATATGGAAAAGTGGATAGAGTACCTGGCCTGGAGTCAGAAAGATTCATTTTCCTGAGTTTAAATCTGGCCTGACATTTACTAGTTTTGTAATTGTCACTTAATCCTCTTTGTCTCAGTTTCCTCATCTGTAAAATGAACTGGAGAAGAAAATGGCAAACTACTCCAGTATCTTTGCAAAGAAAACCCCAAATGGAGTCACAAAGAGCTGAACACTACTGGACAACAATAAATGTCCCTAGCTAGAAGTAATCAATAATCAATAAACATTTATTAAGCATCTACTACCTGCTAGGCATCGAGCACTGAGTATACCAAAAGATAGTCCCTGTCCTTAAGGAGTTCACAATTTAATATAATTCTTTTATCTTCCTCCTATAGTCCTTGGTACATGCCTCTTTTATTAATTGATCACAACTCACTATTATATTTATTGAGATAAATGTTTTATCTCCCCTGCTGAATTATAAACTCCTTCATTTGGCTGAGATGGAATAGAACCTATATAGAACTAGGGTAATTAAGAGATTCAGGTTCTACTTCCAGAACTGTACTACCTTTGAACACTCAGTGCTGCTGCATACAGAGTCAATTCTCAATGGTTGTACATTGAACTTGTTTTTTTTCATGTTTTCAGCGTGTATCACCTCTTAAGAGAGATTAGTTCTCCAAGTTTACAACCAATTTTTGTGAAGCAGGACTTACTTTTAGTGGCTAACAACCCTCTTTTAAGCTTTTAATTTTTAGATGTGGGCATCTTCTGAAAAACATGTAATTTTATGAACTTCGATCTTGTGCACCCTTAGCTCCGATTATCTTCCTACTGTGGAGAACCTTAATTGTTTCCTAATTCTAACGTGAAAGTCTTTGTGGCAGTTACCAAGTGGCAAAGTGTGAAGTTCCTGGAGAGCAAAGATCTTCCTAGTTTCTTACTTCTTGAGTCCCTTCCAGGCTCTCCCTCGCATGTGACAGCTGCTTAATAAACACTTCTCGTTTGATTGACAGGCTATGGTGGGGAAAAGCACTGATCTTTCCAACCGTCAGAAGATACGGCCTTGAGTTCAAGCTTGCTCCAACATAGCTGCCTTTTACTGTTTGACTTTGGGTAAACAACTTAATGTCGCTGAGCTTCAATTTCCCCGAATGTAGACTAGAACTAATCCATTATCCTACTCACCTCAAAGGATTGAGGAAAGCAGTCGCCACTGTTAAAAACATTTTTATACACGTGAACTGTATTTAATGGATATCAGAGAGCTTACGAGAAAGGAAAGTTCATGACAGTCATTCGAGAAGAAGGTACTTCCCTCTGCGTTCAATACATCCACTTAACCAAATATTTGCTAAGCACCCACTGGCCTGGGTCCAGGAGGCTGAGGATTTCTCCGTCCCGGGCATCTCTGACTTTCCAGGGTGGCTTTCTAGACTAGCATGTCCAGGCAGTCTGCTAGGAACGGAACCACTCCTTTCAAGCCTTACCCACCCCTTCCATCTGCAGGGCAGTTCTCCTGGATCGGATGGAGAGGGGAGGCGGGAGAGTCAGGGGCTAAAGGAAGAAGGGAAATCCTGCAACGACAGAGTAAGCGGTTTGTAGCAGAGTCCTCCTGGAGAGATTAGCGGGTGGGTACGGGGGCGTCCGAAGGCTCTCGCCTCCTCCCTAGGCTCTTGGGGGTGGCGACTGGGTCCGATACAGAGAAGACACGTGGGCTGCTGGGGCTTGGGCAAGGGAAGACTCCTGGGAGGGAGAGAGGGGGAGTAAAGGAGTACTAGTTGAGAGGGAGTGGAGGCGGTGCCTCATTTGCATGGGCCGCGCGCGGGCGGCCAATCGGAAGAGGCGGGGCGGTGGCCCCCGCGCCTTTTAGGAGGGGACTGACAGTTTAGGGGACCTATTGGGGACCGGTCCTGCGGCCGGCGGGGCGGGGCATCTCTCTATTCTGCCGTGTGTGTTTGTGTGTGTGTGTGTGTGTGTGTGTGTGTATGTAGTGTGTGTATGTGGAGGGGGGGAGAGTGGGTGGAGGAGGTGGGAGGGGTGGGGGACTCCGGCCGGCGCTTGGGCTCTGCCAGTCAACGGCGGCGGCGCGGCGCACCCGGCGCGCGGGCTACCGGTTGGGTACGGGGGCGAGCGGGCTAAAGAGAAAGAACAAGCGCAGTGGCAGGTAGCGCGGCGGGGACAGAGACCGTGGGGATGGGGCCTGAGGGAGGAGGAGGAGGAGGAGGAGGAGGCAGCAGCTGCGGCGGAGGCTTGGGATCGGGATCAGGTCCGGGCACCCCCCTCCTTTTTTCCTCCCCCGCCCTTTTACCCCATCCCGCCTCTCCCCGGGCCGCCCCTGGGGAGCGAGACGAGTTGTGTAGTGTGGAGCCGTGAGGTGAGGTGAGCTGGGCGCGCCGCCTGTGAGCTCTTTCTACCTCGTGTGAACGTGTGTGTATGTACTATGTATATATACCTCGCGTGTGTGTGTGTGTGTGTGCATATGCATGTGTGTGTGTGTCCATGCATAAGCTCGCGCTTGCCCTCCCAGCGCCTCGAGCCTCAGTGACCCTGGCGGGCCGGAGGAGAAAGGAACCCATCCCTCCCATGGGGACCCTGGCTGTGCCCAGCAGCTTGGGAAGCTTTGGGGGAGTGCCCTCCCCAGACCCCCAGCCTTGCATCTCGGTGTCTATAAGATTTGCTCCCCGTGTACCCTTCTCAAAGGTGGTTTCTTTTGGGGGGGGGGAGGGAAGTTTAACACACATGGAGGAGGCAATTCTCTATCCTTTTCTTCCCCCTGCTTCTCTCACCACCACTCGCACCCCTGTTTTTTTCCCCAAGAGAAGCAAATGACAGGTTGCTCTGGTCTTTATTCTTTCTGCCTTTAGTTATTTCTCTCATTCTGTTTCTGACAGATCACGATTCCAAACGTGTCTTTCTTCTCTTCCACCCGTTGCAGGAATTTGCCTCATTTGGATGACCAATGTCCAGTGTTCTTGTCTGTTCAGTCAGAGTCTGGGGGAAGGATCTTATCAGATCAGAACTCCGAGAGGTAACCGTGTGTGAAGTTTGAGTGTAAGAGTTTATCTTTTTTCCCGTAGAAGGAAAAGAAAACCCTATTTTTCCTGTTTAATTGCACTTGAGAGACATAAAGTTGGGAACTTTAGCCTGGAATTGAGAGATATTGTTGGTACTAGTTAGAACTATAATTTTGCATTTCTACCTTCATTGATTTCTTGGACTGTGTCAGTGTTCAAGAGTAATTTTCTTGAAGTTAGCCAGAGCTTTGGGCTATTACTTGCTAGTCCTACATCTGCTCCTTGTCTCTCTTTTGTCTCCCTAGTCTTCACAAGGATCTCTTTTGGTTTAGAATTTCCATAGAATCTGAGGCATACAGTGTAGCCTTCTTAGTTATTATTTCACCTGTCTTGCAGTAAAATCTACCGCCATGTTATAATTGGATGGAAAAATCAGTGCTGTTTGCATCTTAAATTGATGTTGAAAAGTACTGCACTAATGATTTTTAGTACTCTAATGGTATATGAAAGAATTTTTCATTCTTTGTAATAGAGGAAGTGTCATGACTGGAATGATTCTACTTTATTAAAGTAGTTTAAAGATAGCTTCAGTCCTAAAACAACATACCACTTAAAGATGTTCTAATGTTAAACAATTTGAAATAAAATTGTACAAATAATCTACTTTTAATCGAGTAATGACAATTTAGTCTTTTAGTACTGTCAGTGAAGTATAGTAGGATACAATTTTTGGAAAACTATACGTAGGACTAAAAGTCCAGGTATTCTTAAGTGTAGGTCAGGATTCTAGTTTTGTGGGGGGGCTAGGTGGTGCAGTAATTAGAGGACCTGCCCTGGAATGAGGAGGACCTGAATTCAAATTCTGCCTCAGATGCTTAAGGTAGCCCAATTGCTCTGCCTTCTCCCTCCAAAAGCAAAACACACACACACGCATTGCTTTGTGCTTTTGTGCAAGTAGATCTGATCAGGGAACATTTTGGCATAGAGATAAGGAAACATTTAGTTGGGAGGTCTCCTTAAGACTGTAAAATGGCCTTTCTTAAGATAATGGTAGTAACTAAATTGTTATTACTTGAAGACTGACTTAAGGAGGAGATACTGTGGGAAGTTTTTTTATGTTTGTAGCAAGTTTCTATGAATATTTTGTGATTTTAGCATAATAGAAAGTATTTAGCTTCTAGTTGGTTTCATGTTTTTCAGCTGGACTTTGGATTTCTCAGTTTTGAGTTTTCATAATGTTCAGATTATTAGCATTGAAGTACCTCCTTCCTCCCCCTCCAACTGATTAGTCTTCTTTGTTTCTTTGAGGAAAGACCTAGAAGAAGAATTATTTCTTTGGTTGACTTTCAAAAAGTAGTTCTTGAAATAATATAGTACTTAGACTTTTTTTTTAACCTTTTGATTTGGATTATTACAAAGAAACCAGTGTAGTTTAATAGTAGAAGGGCACAGAAGGGAGTGGAGGTAGGGTAGGACAAAGCATCTAGGAAGTGATGGTATTTTAATGAGAAACAAATTACTGTTTCCAATCTACAGTCTATTATTTTGTCTTGCTCAATAGTATAGTATATCATATGTATGTATATATGTATGAAAAATTAAGTTTTATCTGTGGAAAAAGTAAAGAGGTTAAAAGTCTTTGACATGTAGTAGGGTGGATTTTATTTAAATTACTGATCAAAAAGACTTGGATGTATTCACATTTATTAGAAGTGCCTTGTTTAACATAGTATGTGTTCTTTATAGCTCAGCTGTAAGTTTCAGCTTTAGAAGGATACTTTTGAAAGTAGTTTTTGATTTTGCTCTTTAGTCTAAGTTGTAAGCTATGTCACACAACTGAATGAGGATTTAATTTTTTCCCCTGAACTTAAAGTGGCCATTTAATAAAGTAATGAGATAGTTTTAATAGAGTACTTCAAGGATCCTTGTGGACAATTATTACAAATAAATATAATTTTCCAAATTTCTCTGAAGCACTAAGCTTCTCTGTTCTGATTCTGTTCTTTAACCCAGAAAATTAGTCATTAAAAAAAGTCTGAGTATATCCATATTTGAATTTTTCCTCTATTTTAGTTATACATTAGGGATTAAAAAAATAAACCCACTGTTTCAGCCAATATGAGAAATTCAAAATAATGTGACTATATATGCATTAATTCATTCTTTGTCTCTATTCCATTTGTTTGTAGACTGCTTTTTGATCTTTCTAAATAACCCGTAAGAAACCTCTGGGAACCCCATGAGATTGGGCCAATTAATATTGTACATGACTCATTGTTTTCCATTTGTAAAACCTTTCTAAAAAAGTTAAATCACTATATTATCACAATACATTACATAATTAGAATATAACCTTTGTTTTGTGATGCTTCAAGATTTTACTTATTTAAACTATTATTTTATAAACTTTAAAAAATTCAAGCTTATTTTAATTTTGAAGGCCTATTTTAAAAATAAGTCTAAATTTTAAAATCCAGTTTTGATTTTCTTGATTTTTTTTCCACCTTAACACATTGTAAGCAATTCTTAATCACATATCACATTCAGAATTAAGTGCAAATTGAATTATTTTAACATCACATACTATATATTTATGTATTTCTAATTTTAAATTAATTTCTTAGCTAATATTCCTTTTGAACTTGTCTCTACCTTTTTATGAATTGTTATTAGTCTGGAACTTTCATTTTATCTATATAAGAACTCTTAAGGGTATTCCATCAGTCCGTACAGATAGCTTTGCATTGGATAGTCTTAAGAAATTTGCCTGTAGCACAGAGAAGTTAAGGATCATATAGACATTATATTTCAGAGATCGCACTTGAGAGCCCAGAACTTCTTAAATTCTATTACAATATGTTGCCTCTAAAGATAGAATAAATGCTGGAAAATAAGAAAATATGTTGGAGGTGCTAAATAAAGGATAAAAACCAATTGATATTGTCTGCTAGATAACTTCTGAAGAGCAAGAATCACACCTTTCTTATTTATCTTTGTATCTCAAGGAGCCTTGTTGGTAAATTAGAATAATATAATACAATATAATTATAGTTTTAGAGTTTGAAGGGGCCATAGTGGCCTAAATGGCCAATGTCTAATCCCCTAGTTTTGCTAATGGGGAAACTGACGCCCATCTAGGTTGTTGACTTGCAACATACATGTTGAACACCTAGTATATGTCCCTTCAATATAAATTTTGTTATTTCCAAAGCAGAAGTACCTTTATTACTTACTAAACTAATTAACATATAACAATGCCTGTTAAATCATTTATCCAGGAAATAATTTAATCCTTTAAGTTTATATTACTTCAGAAATTGCATATAGTTTATAATCTAACTTATTGATAACAGAATTTACATTTCTGATGTTGCATATGTTGGCTTTATTATGTTGTGATAAGTTTTATATATATATATATATATATATATATAAATATTAGCAAGCCAGAAATTCTTAAGTCTAGTGTTCAGTTGATTTGATTATTCTATATCTTAATTTCATGTTCTAAAGACATGTGTTGAAATTATTTTTTAATATATTTGTAAAAAAGCATAAGGACAATTAAATTTTTTATGTGGAGAGGTCATTGACTTGTAAATCGTCAAAACTATATATTTATAAGAACACAAAGTGCTATTGAGTCCTTTTTCCTATTTAAGGTTAGTGTAATTTATAGATAAAGCAATTTTTAAAAATTTTCCAGAAGTATAAGACCAGACCTGCCTTAAATGTCTATATAGTTTGTAGCATCATAACTTGTCTTTTTGTTGCCAAGCCCCAGGGAATAGTCTGCTTATTTAAAGCAGTGTTTGATTTGATAAAATTCCAGTACCATAGAAAAATTTAAACAGATTCTTCTAGTTGATTATAAAAGAATTTTACGGGCGGCTAGGTGGCGCAGTGAGTAGAGCACCGTCCCTGGAGTCAGGATTACCTGAGTTCAAATCCGGCCTCAGCCACTTAACACAAAAACTAGCCGTGTGACCTTGGGCAAGTCACTTAACCCCAACTGCCCTCCAAAAAGCAAAAAAAAAAAAAAAGAATTTTACTCAAATTGAATTGCAGCCTATTTCACAATACATTTAGGCGTTTAATTTTTAGGTTTTTTTAAACTCAAACTTTATTCTGTTGTAATTTGTGATCAGTTATAATAAAAACAATTGAGGATGAACATTTTTTTCATAATTTTTTTTCTTTTCAAAAAATGTCTAGACTTTTGAAAACTTTTGATCAAGATGTAGGACCACAAGGGGGAGTTCATATAACTGCAGGTTTTATGTCTACCTTTCTATAATTGAGATACAAGGGGGAGAAAAAGGTTTAAAAAATAGGAATAAAAATTTAAATTCAGTATTTTAAAGCAAGAAGGCAGAAGATAGTCAAGAGTCAGGCATTGTTCTCACTCTTTTTGAGCTGTTCATTTTTGTAGTACCCTGATAATAACATTTTCTGGTTATATCTTGTAATCATTTAAAAAATAACTGTTACTTTGGAGTGAAATATTGAGTTATAAGTAAGCAATCACACATGTGAAAGCTTGTTAAGGGATACAGAAATATTTAGATTATGTTGAGGCCAAGAATGTATAGCCAGGTAAAAGTGTGGTTTAATTTTCTTAAATTTCCTAAATTATTCATGAATGGAGAATAAACAAAGATCAAAGAACATTTTTTTCTCATGTGAACATAAACTTGTAAAGAAAAGATGATAAACTTCTAGACTTATTGCTAATGTTCTGCTTCAAACCTGACAATCAGCAAGCATCTTTTAAGCACTTTCTGGTAACTGGTGAGACACACAAAAATGAAACAAATTCCTGCTTTCAAATTGCTTACATTCTCTCAAATGTATACTTAATAGTATATGTAAGATATGTAGATAATAATTACAAGGTAGTTTGGAGAGTAGGTACTGACACCTGGGATGATGAAGAAAGGTATCATGTAGGACATGACAGTTGAGCTGAGTTTTAAAAAGCACAAGGGGTTCTAAGAGGTGAGGAGGGGGTGCATTCTTGGAGTGAGGGACAGCTAATGCAAAAGCATTTAGACAGTAGCTAGAATGTCATATGTGAGGAACAGCATTAAGGCCAGTTTGTCTGTTTTGGAGAGTACGTGTACAGGAGTTATGTATAATGAGCCTGGAAACTTGGTGTAAAGCAGGATTGTAAAGGGGCTTTTAAGTGCCAAACAGAGGAGTTTGTAATTCATGAGAAAGGTAGAGACAATTCCTTTTCCCTGGAAATGGTCAAAAGCTGGACTGGATCCTTCAGATTAATCTCTGCTTCAAAAATTATATATCTTTAAAAAAAATCTGTCTGTGGAAATAGAAAGCCAGTTAAGCTATAAGCTTCAAATTATAAGGCAGACTTTAAAAGCTGAAAATGTTTTTGCCTTAGGTTTAGAAATTGTGTTACTGTTGGGAAGGGGGAGTCCTAAAGATTATAGGTGCTTTTATGATCAGGTATGTGCTGAGTGAGGATGGAATGTTCTTTCATGTATGTTAAATATTAACCAATAAAATGATTCCCATGTTTAACTTAAAAAACAAGACACAATAAAACAGTATTATGTTTTAATATACGACATTGGCATATAGCTTTTGGCTCCAGTTCAGAAAATCACCCATTAGGGTGGCTAGGTAATGCAGTGAACAGAGCACTGGTCCTGGAGTCAGGAGGACCTGAGTTCATATGTGGCCTCAGCCACTTAACACTTACTGTGTGACCTTGGGCAAGTCACTTAATCCCAATTGCCTTGTCTGCCCCCATCCAAAAAAAATTTACCCATGCATTAGGGTGGCAATAATTCACTGATAAATGTTGAAATTCTGCTTGGGGAGGCAGCATGATGTACAACAAAGAGACCTGGATTTGGGAGGAAGGGCACCAGTTTCATTGTACTGGCTGTGTGGCCTGGGACAGGTCACCCCATCTCTCTGGGCCTAAGTCTGCTCATCTGTAACAAGGAGAGGGCTAGGCTAGCTAATGATGTTCAAGATCCATTCTGCCTCTCTCAACATAGGTTGCTATTGTCCTGTGAACAAGACAGTTTGCTGAAGCAGATCTGGGGAAATTACCTGTAGAAAAAAATTTGTCGTATGGAAACACACTAGTGATTACTGATGTTCTACATCTAAAATTAACTTTCCAGACATTTTTTAAAAATTCTTTATGAATGATGCCAGTGTCATAAGGTTGAAAAAAATTATATTCATTTCTCAAGTGAAGAGAATATATTATAACATAACATAAGAATTAAGAAACAAGTCCCGGGGCGGCTAGGTGGCGCAGGGGCGGCAAGGTGGTGCAGTGAGTAGAGCACCGTCCCTGGAGTCAGGATTACCTGAGTTCAAATCCGGCCTCAGCCACTTAACACAAAAAAAAGCTTGCCGTGTGACCTTGGGCAAGTCACTTAACCCCAACTGCCCTCCAAAAAACCAAAAAAAGAAAAAACCAAAAAAAAAAAAAAAAAGAAACAAGTCCCTGGGGCAGTTGGTTGGTACAGTAGATAGAGCCCTGGTCCTGGAGTCAGGAGAACTAGCGTTTAAATCTGGCCTCAGACACTTACTGGCTGTGTGGCCCTGGGCAAATCACTTAGCCCCAATTGCTTTCAAAAAAACCCAAAACTGACACCAAACCCCCCAAAAGAAACAAGTCCCTAAATAAGACACTAAATTCTGTAATAAAAGAATGATAGTCTTCTGTCATACGCTGACCTGTCTCCCTGCATTCTCTGTCCCCACTCCTTAGCTATTTGTAGTTATGCCACTGTGCTCCAAAATTTGAGGAGATTTTTTGGCTTGTAGTATAATTGACCCAAGGCAGAATTGGCAATTGAACTCTGTTTTCTCTTTCAAATCCTAGTTATGTCGTCTAGGGAATGAGATTGCTATCTGGCACCAGCTTTCAGGGAATTGAAGAGGATTATTACTAATAAACAATTATGAACCTGCAGTGTGTACTAAGTGCAGTACAGACATGAACAGTCTCTTCTGTAATGAATCTTCCAGACAAAAGAGATTAGATAAATATGTCATTGGTTGAATTTTCTGGGTAGTTGCTGTTTATCTTGGTTTGGTTGGAAAGGTTGGTTCTTTTAAGCTACATTGGTTTAAGACAGTGCTAAACTAATAATTATGGCAACCTGCTTTTGATTAAGCATGAGAAAAGAGAAATCTTATAGCTATATATTTTAGGCAATTTAGTTATAGTTCACTCCATGGTCTCAAGTAGAGTAAATAAATTTAATTGTACAACTTAAAAAATTGCAGTCATAATAGAAATAACTAATTAGAGGGAGTTCAAATTTAATATTTTTTCTTTAAAAAATTTTTTTCATATGCAAGTTAACTTCTTGATTTTTTTATAACCCAGGTAAAACAATCTATTTAATTTTCAGATTAATTTTGCACCTATCTCAGGAAAACTGACCACAATAAACTGAAGTATATATTGGTGAAGTTATTGGGAGGACAACTATTATTAAACAGATTAATCATAGTTACTTGAGAAATATTTTTTCAACCTATATTGATGGGAGAAAAATCATCACCAAGAAAAATAGACCTATAAAATTGCTTTATTAATAACTAAGTTAATAAGCCTATAGTTTTGGGATATGTTTTTAATACTTCAGTTCTTTAATAGCCATTGGTTCTGTGAACAACTCACTAAGGAGTAAAGTGACAGTTTGTATGCTAGTCAACATGGAAGAAGAAATTGTTTAGTTATATATAGATTGTTTTGTTTTAAGATAACTGAATCATATTTTCCCTCATAAGACAACAACATTTGTAACTTGTATATAAAACTCTTAAAAGCATTGTGTAAGGGTGAACTGTTATTATTACTTCCTGAAAAACAAATTTCATGAGATCAAGTCAAATCCATTTGAAATATTTGTATTTGTAATTATTTAGTTTAAGATACAGATTTGACTACAACAATGTATATTTTTCTCTGTTTTAGTATGCTAGAACTAAATTACTTGTGCAGAGATTTAATTGAGACAACTCACTTTGGTCAAATATTGGGCATTGCTGTTGTCTTCAACTTTTTCCTCTTAATTCATATCCTGAAAAAGAAAAACAAGTATTTTTCCTTACTTAGTTCATAATTAGTTATTTGAAAGAAGAAAACACTTGTGAAACTTAAGAGAAAGAACAGGTACTTTTGAAAGCTGGATTATTTTTCAGTGAGACTGGGTGTTTAAAGTAACTTCCACCAATTTAGCATCATAGAATCATGAATTTAAAGTTGGAGGGGACTTTAAAAGTCATTGGGTCTGATCCCCTCATGAGACTCAAAGAGGTTGTGACTTGTCCCAGGGTCACTTAGCCAGTAAATGTTTTAGGCAGTATTTGACCCAAGGTCTTACTGGCTTCCAAGTCCCTCACTATCCTGATACGCCACATTGCATTTCACATTTATTTGTGCTTAGAATTCTACTGTAAGGCTTCATGGTGGCATGGAAATGAGCCTTTTAAATTTTAAAAGGCTATTCTATGAGAGCATAAGCCTGACAAAGTCCTACAAAACAAGAATAGCTTTGAATACTATCTAGTAGCTATAACTTCACATTTGTTGCCTGAGCACCAATCTCTAAGTTGAGAGAGACTTTTGTCTAGAAGGTTGGCCACTTGATGATTTTTTTTTTCAGCCAAGTCATCAAATGAAGACTGTTTAATAAAATATCACTTGACTGAAGTACATACAGTTATGATCCTTGAACTATTGAAGTAAATTTCTCTTAAAATTTCATTAGAAAACAACCAGCTTGTAAAAAAAAAATCATTTAGGATAGGAAGGTCTCTTTCCTTTGTGCAGTTGTATGCCCTCCTTATAAAGGATCTGTAATGTCTCTGTTGGCCTATTGATATTATAATAGATAAGTTTCTCATAGTTGTTTAAAGAGAGATTAAGTAATTTGCCTTGGGTCATATAGTTGTTAAATGTCAGAAACTGGATTTGAGTTCTGATCTTACTAATTCCAGGTGCAACGCTGATCAACAGCCCAGCCACCTCTATAATTTGCCTATAATAGATACTTACTAAATACTTATTTAATTGAATTGTTGAAAAATAGATATTTAACCCCATTTTGGAGGAATGATTGAAGGATGCTTACGCTATAGCTACATGTTTGCCTCTTCAGCAGTCAGAAGATTATCTCTGGTGCCCTCTCTTCTTTTTAAAAAAATATATTTTTATTTATGTCTTTTGTTTTTATATCACTTAAATTTCCCATGTCTCTCCTAAATGTTCCCAAAAAACCTAAGGATATAGCAAAGAATTTTTTTAAAGAAGAAAAGAAAAAAACAGCCATACCAATAACTGTTTAAAAAAAAATTTGATGCTATATGAAAGTTCTGTGTAAATGGACCCCCATTTTTGCAGAGGAGTAAGGGGAAGGAGAGGTTTTTTCCTCATATCTCTTCTTAGAGGCCAAACTTGACCTTTATAGTTTCACAGCATTCGGTTTTGACTGTTGAAGTTGCTGTTCCTTTCACTTATTTTTTATTATTTGTTATTATATATGTATGTCTTTCTGTCTGTGCTTATTTTACTAAGCTTGCATGGGTTCATATCAGTCTTTTTGTTTATCCTTTGTATTCATCATATTTGTCATTCCTGCATCACAGTTAATATTCCATTACATTCATGTGCCACAGTTTGGTTAGCCAGTTCCTCGTGGATAGGCAGCTATTTTATTTCCAGCCATTTGCTAGCACAAAAAGTGCTGCTCTTGGTCTGTATAGATCCTTTCTTTTTGTCATTGCCTACCTTGAGACAGATACCTAGCAGTGTAATTTCCAAGTTAAAGGGTATGGATATTTTAATCACTTTGTTTGCATAATTCCAAATTGTTTTCTTGAATATTCCACTAATTCATGGCTCCTCCAATAATAGACTAATATGCCTCCAACACTGACTATTTATTTCTGCCTTTTATCGTTTTTGCTGATTTGCTGGGTGTGAGGTGAAACCTCAGACTTATTTTGATTTCTGTGTATCTTATTAGTGACCTGGAGCATTCTTTTATATGACTGCTATTAATTTGCATTTCAGATTTTGAGAACTGTTTATACCTTCTGATTACTACTGGAGTGGCAATTTGTCATATATTCTGTTACTTTTTATAGTTTGGATATCAAACACATATCTACTATTTGATAGAAAAATTTTTTCCTCCAATAGATCTCTTCTTCTCCCGCATTAATTTGTACAAAAGCTTTTCAATTTCATATACTAAAAATTTCTATTTTATCTTTTGTTATTTTCTTTATTCCATGTTTGACCAAGAAGTTATCCTCTACTCATCTGATATAGGCTATACATATATGCTCATATCAAACATTTTCACATTGGTCATGTGAAAGAAGAATCAAAACAAAAGGGGAAAACTATGAGAAAGCACAAAAACAACAAAAAGAGGAAATAGTATGCTTTGCGTTGCATTCAGACTCCATAGTTCTTTCTCTGGATGAGGATAGCATTTTTCATCATGAGTCTTGGAGCTGTCTTAGAACACTGTATTGCTCGAAAGAGCTAAGTCTGTCAAAGTTAGTCATCACCCGATGTTGCTGTTACTGTATACAATTTTCTCCTGGTTCTGCTCACTTCACTTGGCATCAGTTCATGCAAGTCTTTCCAGGTTTTTCTGAAGTCTTCCTGCTTACCATTTCTTTTGGAACAATAGTATTCCATTGCATCCATATACCACAATTTATTCAGCCATTACCCAATTGATGGGCATCCCCTCACTTTGCAATTCTTGGTCACCACAAAAAGAGCTGCTATTTTTGTACATGTGGATCCTTTCCTCCTTTTTATAATCTCTGGAATATAGAGCTAGAAGTGGTCAAAGGGTATGCGCAGTTTTATAGCCCTTTGGGTATAGTTCCAAATTGCTCTCCAGGATGGCTGGATCAGTTCAGAATTCCACCAACAATGCATCAGTGTTCCAATTTTCCCACATCTCCAACATTTATCATTTTCCTTTTTTGTCGTGTTAGCCAATCTAATAGGTGTGATGTGGTACCTCAGAACTGTTTTAATTTAGCATCCTTTTTTGTAGTAGTAAAGAACTGGAGGCTATAGGGTTACCTATCAGAGAACGGCTAAACAAATGATTATTTAATACATTATTGGATTATAAGAAATGATGAAATGGGATGGTTTCAGAGAAACCTGGGAAGACCTATATGAATTGATGCAGAGTGAAGCAAGCAGAAAAATTTGTACAATAATTACACCTTTATAAAGAAAAAAAACTTTGAAAGATTAGAGAAGTCTGATCAATGCAATAACCAAGAATGATTCCAGAGGACAATGGGAAAAATGTTTTTTATCTTTTTTCCACATGGTTTTTGTTTCTTCTGTTTGGTCTCTCTGTTTTAGAGCATTTTATTCTGTGTAACTTGAAAATTCTGAATATTTGGTATGGCAACACTGATTAAAGTATTCTTACATTTTTATGCATAATTTTTTAAAGTTCTTCAAAATATTTTGTGGTTTGGATTTGTAATTAGGAAATTTATCATCTGTTGTGAAAGATCACAAACTAATACAGGTGTATAATTCTCATCAACTAATGATGTCTTTCTAATATTTGGTAGGTGCTAAATTTTTGAAACCTGATGTGAAATGCTCAGTTTCTTTTCCTTTTATTATCTACAATGATCAGAAAGTCTAGACTCTATAAATAACCACTATATAATTTCTGTTGGTAATAACCTATGGCTGTTAATCAATCAATAATAATTTAATAGACATTGGGGATACAAAAAGAGGCAAAAGATAGTTCCTGCTTCCAAGGAACTTAACATTTAATGGGAGAGACAGCATGCAAACAAATATATACGAAGCAAGCTATATACAGGATAAACAGAAGATAATTAACAAGTGGAACACATTGAAATTAAGAGGGATTAGGGAAAACTTCTTGTAAAAGGTATGATTTTAGTTGGGCTTTCAAGGAAGTCAGGGAGAGTGTGGGAGAGTGTTCTGGCATGGTTAGAGAAAAAAAAAAGGCCAGAGCAAAGAAACAATGGAGTATTTTATTTGTGGAACAGCCAAGAGGCCAGTGTCACTGGACTGAAGAGTACATTTTGGGGAGTAAGGTGTAAGATGGAAAGGTAGGAGGAGGCTAGATTATAAAGGTCTTTGAATACCAAACTTGCATTTTGTGTTAACTGCTCTGTTTTTTTATTTGTTTTTTGTTTTTTGGAGGGGGGAAAACAAGGTAGTTGGGGTTAAGTGACTTGCCCAAGGTCACATGGCTAGTAAGTGTTAAGTGTCTGAGGCTGGATTTGAACTCAGGTCCTCCTGACTCCAGGGCTGCTCTGTTTTTTTAACTTATCTCTATGATGCAACTGTTTGAGGCTTCTTGGTTGGCATATTGTTGATTAAATTCATGTGGATTATATCTATGGAAGCCTTTTTTATTTTGCTCTTGGTTGTTAGCCATTTTATAGTTTCTATTCAGAGGTAACCACTTAACAGTTACATTTGACAGACCAAGTGGCATATAATTTTTGAAGGGTTTTACTATAGCTCTGTGAAGGGATATCTATTTGATCCAGAAGTACTTCAGTACTTTTTTTCTTGTGCTTTTTCTGGAGGCAGTCAGAGTTGTTACTTGCCTAGGGTCATGCAGCTAGTAAGTATCTGAGACCAGATCCTTTTGATTCCAAGGCTGGTACTCTATCCTCTGGACTACCTAGCTTCTCCTGTGCTTCAGTAGTTTTTAACCTTTTTATCATGTACTCTGAGAATATCTATTAATCATCACCGACAGCAGTGGTTCTCAACTCCCTAGTGCCGCAACCCTTTAATAAAGTTCCTCATGTTGTGGTGACTGCCAGCAATAAAATTATTTTTTTTGCTTCTTCATAACTGTAATTTTGCTACTGTTATGAATCATAATGTAAATATATGACATGCAGGATGTATTTTCATTGTTACAAATTGAACATAACCTACAAGTTGAGAACCGTTGATCTACAGAGACCTTTTCTTAATCCATTTTTAATCTTTAATCTAGTGAGTGCCTTCCCTCTATTATTTCCTATTTATTTTCTATATAGATTATATGTACAAAATTATTTCCATGGCATCTCTATTATATTGTGAGTTTTTTGAGGAACTATCTCTTGCCTTTCTTTGTATCCTTAATGCTAAGCACAGTGTCTGACATAATAATAGGAGTTTAATAAATGTTTATTAGTCTTTTTATAGCTGTCTTGTAGGGATGACCCTGCATATTGTTACTGTTCTATGGGTTTTTGTTTGGATGTTTGCTAAATTGTCAACTTTACTATGTATATTTAGAGTGATATGACTCAGGTGTTAATTAATCTGAATGGGTTCTTCCCATTAAGCTTTGACTTCAGGATGCCATAAGTCTTTTGATATATACAACTACAGCTTTCTTCATGATAACACTTTGCTCAAAGTGTTTTGGCTGGAAAATATCAAGATATAGATAGATAGATAGATAGATAGATAGATAGATAGATAGATAGATAGATAGACAAATAGATACATACATACATATAGATATCACTTTCTTCTGTTAGTTCAATTCAACCTCCAGATTCAAGTTAAAACTTTCCATGTCTGTTTTTCCATGGTGTATATTAATAATTTTACTCTTTTCAAAAAATAATTTTATTGAAGATAATATCTAATACCATTAGAAAAATTTCCCAAGAGATGAATAAACCATTTACTATGTTTCAGTGGGCCATATAACTTGATGTCATCTATGTACAATAAGTCATTAGTATGACATTGAGGTATGATAACTGCCCTTGACTTGGAAGCCATATTTAGTTGTGTTTCAAAGGGATGATCATGGGTTATTATTATTTTCTATAAACAAAATGACTGGTCAGCTAGGTGGTACCAGTAGAGTAGACTGCAGGGCCTGGAGTCAAGAAGACTCATTTTCCTGAATTCAGGTCTGGCCTCAGACACTAGCTGTGTGAGCCTGGGCAAGTCACTTCACCCCATTTGCTTAAGTTTCCTCATCTGTAAAATGAGCTGGAGAATGAAATGGCAAGCCACTCCAGTATCTTTGCCAAGAAAATCCCAAATTTGGTCACAGAAAGTCAAACATGACTGAAAAATGATTGAGCAACAAAAAACAAAATGATAATACCTATAAGGATACACTGAAATCAATATTACTTTATTTTAATTTTCTTCCAAATGTCCATGTTTTCATTTCCAAACTCATTATCTACTGCTCCCACATTTCCAGAAATTCAGCAACTCTAATCTCCAAGGGATGAATGAGCTAATAGTTTCTTTTGGTTGTTTTTATGAATAAATTCATATAGAGAAATCTTTTTACAGCAGCGATAGACCATATACTTTTCCCTACCCTTGCCAACTGTTTTGTATACTGCTGGTTCACTGAAGTATCATGTGGAGGGTGCAAGGTTTCCTCATTTGTAAACTGAGAATACTACCAGCAGTAGAAAGAAAGCAATGTTGTTTGACCTTTATCAATTCATCAGTCTTACAAGCTGGCTTTTCTTCTGTCTCCTATTTAGTAACCTGGTGTCCAGACAATGTTAGAGTTAGTATAAAGTTGCTAGAGGGTTATTATTTACTGTTCTTGGGGAAAAGGTTTGCTTTTTAGTTCTTGAGTTATTTTGCAAACCATGGTGTTTTATACTTCCCTTTCATTTATTTCTGGGTGTTAGGAGGAGAAAAAATATTTGGAGGAATTAGAGTAATACCTGGACATTGAGAACTAGCCCAATTTTTGACAGGAGGCTGGATAACAAAGCTTTGGCTGCATTTGCTGTTATCAATCTCATGGGACCATATTGAAGGAGAAAAGCAAAATAACTGTTTGATAAAAGACCTTAAAAAAAGTGAAGTACAATCTAAATAACAGAAATATAGTTAACATTACTATTAAGGGCAAATTCTTATAGTAATTATGGCTATTTCTCTGGTAAAATCACTATTTACAAAATGTTTTTATTGCTATCACTTGTTTTTTATATAACTTTCATTTCCAAATGTATCTTTCCCTTTCCTTGCCCAGTGAACCATTCCTTATAACAAAGAATAAAATAGTGGGGGGAAAAAGTTGAGTAAAACCGTGTCTAATATTACATATACATTAATCAAGTCTTACAGTATTTGCAGTGTTCTATACCCATAGTTCCAGAGCAAGGTGTGTTTTCTCAACTCTGAGGTTATGCTTGGCCATTATAATTATATAACATTAAGTTGTATGTCTTCTTAAAATTTTTGTTACCATTTACATTATTGCAGTCAGTGTATATATGTTTTCCTGGTTCTGCTTATTTTACTTTGCATCATTATTTAAAGTTCTTTCTATGCTCTGAATTCTTCGTAATCATTATTTTTTTGTAACAGTAATTTTCTATTATATTCATGTACTTCAGTTTGTTTAGCTATTCCCTAGCTGATGAGCATCTACCAATTATTCTTGTTTTACCTAAGTGGAGCTGACTTCTACTTAAAGCTCTTTTCAACATAATGCAAATTTGCTGTGGATGTGGGGATGGGAGGGAGAGAAGAAGGGGGCCGTTTGCCCATAGAAGGAGGAAGCTGACAAATAGTTCAAGAACTCCTGGGAGCTATGGAGAGAGAAATGAGAGCAGGAAAAGAGACCTATAGGATGGGGCCAGCCTGGGGGCTCGCTGGAACTGAGAGGAAGAAAACTCAGCTGGAGAGACACATGGAGGTTGGATATGGTCACAGACAGGAGGAGAGAGGAGACATACAAGGGCCAGGAACAGACACGATAGTACCCAAATGTGGATGGACAGAAGATAGGAGACAAGGAGACAAACACACAGAGATGGGAGGTTGCAAATGAAGCCCCCATCCATCTCTCTGAGCTCCTATTTTTCTACTTTCACTTGGAGGACTATTTTTTGATGGGGGGGAGCTTGTGCTCTGACACAGCACAGTACTGGACAGTAAAGTTAACATGAGTGGTTTTTTTTTTTTTGGAAAGCGTTATTTCTTTTAGAATTCTGTATGGAAAGTCAAATTTGTGTAAAGGGAGAAATGTCTATACTTTGTTACAATTCTTTGCTACCACAAAAAGTGTTGCTGTGAATATTTTGGTGTATGTGGTAATTTTTCTTTCTGTAACTTTGACTTCTTTGAAGAATAGGTATGGTGGGATCTATAGGTCAAGGGTAGGGATGTTTAGTCACTTTGGTTTTTAACCAGGATTTAAAATCTCTTTCCAGAATGGTGGCACTAATTCACAGCCCCACAATGTTGTCACAGTTGAAACTGAGGAAACAAAAATTTGAACTTCAGAGCAAATCAATTTATTAGCAAGGCTAGCAGTTCTGTCCAAGACCTTCTCAGAGAGTGCAAGGTTACTCTTTGGCAGTTAAGAGTACTTTCTGATAGTCAATAACGAGGAACAATTAACTTACACAATTTTGAGTAACATTGGCATTCTCTCTTTCTGATTGGCCAAAGTTTTATAAATCTTATGGTTATTTCAAGAATATCCTGGTACATTCTGTGGTTATTATAAAAACATACCACAAGATGTACAGAACATCTTGTGGTCAGCACCTACTACCCCAATTTCACAGAACATTACAATTCAGCATCACAATTTCCCCATAGTCATATGATTTACAGCAAAGCAAGGGCCAGCTTACAAAATGGAAGACAATCACAAAAATGGAAAGAACCAAATAAAATGGAGTTAGTTTTGGATTCCACAGTATATCAATGTGCTTTTCTTTACATAATCCTCCAACATTGGTTAAGTATATCCTTTGTCTAGATTTTTGAGGCAAACCCCAGAGTTGTTTTGATTCATATTTTTCTTATCATTACTGACTTGGAGCCAACTTTCATATGTTCATAATCTTTATTCTGTTTTTGGAAATTCTTTTGAGAACTATTTGTTCTTGTCTTGTGGTGTCTTATTTATTGGGGAATGGCTCTTGGTCTGGTATTTCTAATCCATCTTGGATTAAGAACCTTATCATAGGGTTGGGTAGGTGGCACAGTGAATAGAGCACCAGCCCTGGAGTCAGGAGGACCTGAGTTCAAATCCGGCCTCAGACACTTAAAACTAGCCATGTGACCTCGGGCAAGTCACTTAACCTCAATTGCCTTGCCTCCCCTCCAAAAAGCAAAACAACAACAACAAAAAAACTTTTTCACAGATATTTGAAGCAAAAAATTTTTTCCATCAATAGTTTTCCTTCTAGTCCTACTTGTATCAATTTTTTTTTAGCACAAAAGTTTTTCAATTTGATGTAATCAGGGTTACCAATTTTGTGATTGCCCATGTCCCTTGTTTGGTTAATAACATAACCATAGTTAGGAAAGATATTTGATCTCATTTTCTTCTAATTTTTAGAAATGATGTGACCTTTTTACATTCAGGTCACATTCATTTTGAGCTTCATAGTAAAAGGTATGTGTCTAAACTTAATTTCAGCCACTTGCTTTCCAGTTTTCCTTGTAGTTTGTGTCAGATACGGCTTTTTGGCCAAGTAATTTTTACTGTCATATCTAGTGAACATTAGGTTATTGAGTTCAGTTGTTTCTGATTCTTCAATTCTTTCCGTAGTGTGTATCACTGATCTGTTTTAAAAAAATATTTAACTCTTCTTTTTTTCTATTTTTCAAACCAGGTAGCACAGTGGATGAAATGTTGGACTTGGAAGTTAGCAAAGGCAAATCCTGCCTCAGACATTTACTGGCTTTGTGATTCTGAGCAAATCCCTCTCAGCCTTAGTCTTCTCATTTATAAAAGGGTTTAATAATACTTATGTCACAGGATTGTTATAAGGATCACACGAAATAACATGTAAAGCACTTTGTAAAGTGTTTTATAAATACTATTATTATTATTAATTTATACCAAATAACTTCCATAATTATTGCTTTATAATATAATTTCAGGTCAGGAAGTGCTATTCCACCTTTATTACTACTTGCTTTCATTATTTTCCTTGTGAGTTTAGACCATATCTTTCTCCAAAAGAATTTTGTCGTTGTTAAACTTAACTCTATAAAGTACCTCCTTTGTAGTTTGATTAGTATAGCACTAAATCTTTAATTTAACTTAGGCAGCATTATCATTCATTCATATATATACATATATGTATTTACACATATATACATATATGTGTATGTAGGCCAACCATAATCAAAGAATACCATGTTTTAAAAATGTTTTGTAATTGTATTCATGTAAAGCTTGAAATGTGCTGTGGTAGACTAAGTCCCAGATAGTGTGTGCATTTTGTAGTAATTTTTAATGTGATTTCTCTTTTTATTATTTTATTTTGGGTTTTGTTATTGCTTTATATCAATATCAATATATGTATATTGCTTATATTGCTTTTTATTTTGTGGATTTGTTTTCTCGCTATTTTTGAAACTATTGTTTAAATTAGTTTCTTTTTTCTGATTAGTTTCTGTGATTATTTGCTGAGGTTTTCTAAGTAAACCATCATGTCAGCTATTAGGGATGATTTTTTTTCTCCTTTGTCAATATT
Organism: Pseudocheirus occidentalis; assembly: GCA_028646575.1. Classification (NCBI taxonomy): domain Eukaryota; kingdom Metazoa; phylum Chordata; class Mammalia; order Diprotodontia; family Pseudocheiridae; genus Pseudocheirus; species Pseudocheirus occidentalis. The sequence goes on along the minus strand of CM053593.1, from coordinate 202,199,875 downwards.
TATGACTAATTTCTTACTTTACTGCTAGAATAGAATACTTTTTAGAATTGTGTTGAATAACAGTGGAGAGAGGGAACATCTTTGGTTTATTACCTCCAACCTTTGATTTATAAAAAAAAAAGTTTATTTATTTATTGGAAAAGCTCTTGGTGTTTCTCTGTTGCAAACAAAGGTAGTTTTTGGTTTTAGACATGTACTTTTATCATATTAAAATTGCTCTTTCATACCTATGCTATCTAGGTTTTTATTTTATTTTAGCATAAGTAATTATTGTGCTTTTCTAAGAACTTTTTTCTGATCTTTTGATGTAATAAATATGTCTTGGGATATTTAAAATAATGGTTAAATGTTAATTGTTTTCCTGATGCTTATCCATCTCTTATATAAACTTAATTTTGTCATAGTCAATTTTTTTGCATGTGTAATTGAAGTCATAGGATTTTCTTGAAAATTTGATTCAGGTCTGTGTTATTCTTTCATGACTTTCTTTCCGTTTATTAGTAGGGCATGGTCCTACCAATAGCGTTGGTCTATAGCAGCCTCATTTTCTGAGCCAAAGACCTTTAGCAGAACAGCCCCCCTGTTATAGATTTTGGGTAGCACAGAACAAAGAATGAACCAGGGCAAGTGAGGAAATAGTAAACTTGCTTATAAGTTTTGTGACACTATGGGGTTGAGGGCAACATGACTGGTTATATAGCTGAGGCATGGGAAACATGATTGGTTGGAAGTTGGGAACAAGGGGCTAGCAACAATCCCCTCCTTCCCTCCTATAACCAACAAATATTCATTGTCTGAGATCACCTGCAAGGTCAGAGATGGTGGACCAGACATCCTGGAAGAATAGTTTGGTAGTGTATAAATGTTAGAATAGAGTCCCTGTTGTCTACTTGCATCCCCTGAAGATTTCCTTGAGGTAAGTGATTAGAAGGACTGGATTTCTAAACTTAACTTATTACAGGACAGCGTTTAGCTGCACTAAGTTTGGAGACAAAGAATCATCATGACTTAGGCAGTTAAAGGACAAAATAAATTAAATGATCAATAAAAAAATTATACAGAATCAGGGGACAGCTAAGTGGTACAGTGAATAGAGCATTGGCCCTGGAGTCAGAAGGACTTGAGTTCAAATGCAGCCTCAGACACTTGACACATTTACTAGCTGTGTGACCTTGGGCAACTCATTTAACCCCAATTGCTGTGCCTTCTCCCCTTCAGAAAAAGCAAGCAAACAAACGAAAAATTACACAGAATCAATTTAATCTTTTTAGTACTCCTCCCCCTATTTTTCTTATTTAATATTTTATTTTTCCCAATTACAGGTAAAAACAATTTTAATATTCCTTTTTTTTCAAATTATGAGTTCCAAATTCTTAACTTCTTTCTTCTCCCCTCCTCATTGAGAAGGCAAGTAATTTGATGTAGGTTATAGATGTGTAGTCATGTAGAACATATTTCCATGTAAGTCATTCTGTGAAAGAAAATACAGACCAAAAAAACTAACAAGAAAAGTAAGAGAAAGTAAAGAAAAAGTATTTTTGGTCTGTATTCAGGCTCTACCAGTTCTTTCTTTGGAGATGATCAGCACCTTTCATCATAAGTCCTACAAAATTGTCTTGGACCATCTGAGAATAGCTAAGTTATTCATAAAACAATTTTTTGAGTCATCAACCTTAAACATCTGTTAATATGTTCAACATTCTGAGTGTGTTTGTGTGCTTGTGTATGTTAAATTGAGGAGGTTCTTTGATACTTGCCTGTGTAATCCTATATTGATTGCATATTATTATTTATAAAGGACCTATTTAGTATTTCTGCTTTTTTTACATTTAGTTGTAATATCTGAGACTTAACTAAGTCAAGAATCTATTTGTTTATTTTAAATAATATTTTATTTTTCTCCTAATTTCATGTAAAAACAATTTTAAACATTTGTTTTTATAAAATTTTTATACAATTAAAATTATTTCAATAATTGGATAAATATTAATTCTTCATGGATAGGCAGAGCCAATATAATAACGGTAATTCAACCTAATATACTTATTCCATGCCATCCCAATTAAATTATCAAAAAAATTTTCTTGAACTTGAAAAAATAATATTTTTGGAAGAACAAAAAGTCAAGAATGTTGAAGGAATTAATGGAAAAAAAGTATAAAGGAAGAAGGGCTAGCAGTGCCAGATCTTAAACTATATTATAAGGCAGTAATTATCAAATCTATCTGGTACTGGCCATGGAGTAGAAAAGTAGATCAATGGAACAGAGTAGACATACAATATGAATGATTACAGTCACTTTGTGTTTGATAAATATAAAGATTGAAATTTTGGGATAAAAATTCATTAGTTGGCAAAAAGCGTTGGGAAAACTGGAAAGCAGTCTGGTAGAAATTGGTTATAGATCAGTATCTTATACCAATTGCCAAGATAAGGCCAAAATGACCTAGATATAAAGGGAAGTGTCATAAGTAAGAAGAATATGGAATATATTACTTATCAGACTTATGGATAGGAGAAGAATTTATGAATAAACAAGAGATAGAGAGCATTGTGAGATATAAAATGAGTAATTTTAATTAAAAAAATTTTTTTCTAATAAAACTACTCCCGCCAAAATTAAAAGGAAAATAGAAAATGGAGAAAAATTTTTTATTAGTTTCTCAGATCATGATTTCATATCTCATATACATAGAGAACTTTGTTAAATTTATAAGAATGTAACTCATTCCCCAATTGATAAATAGTTAATGATAAGTTTTTGGGTGAAATCAAAGATATATATATCATTTATATATTTACATATATAAATAATATACTCATGAAAAATGCTCTTAATCAGTATTGTTCAGAGAAATGCAAATTGAGATATCATCTCACACCTATCAGATTGACTAAAATGATAGAAGGGGAAAATGACAAATTGGAGATGGGGATATGAAAAAATTGGGACACTAATATACTGTTGGTGGAACTATGAACTGATCTAATCCTTTTGTGAGCAACTTGGAATTATGCCCAAAGAGTTATAAAACTCTATACCCTTTGACTCAGCAATTAGATCTGTTTCCCAAGGTGACCAGGGAAAAAGGAAAATAACCTATATGTTCTAAAATATTTATAGCCGCTCTTTTTGTGTTGGCAATGAACTAGAAATGAAGGGGATGCCCATCAGTTGGGGAATGGCTGAGCTAAATTGTAGTGTATCATTGTGATGGAATACTTTTGTTCTGTAAGAAATCATAAGCAAGTTGATTTTAGACCAACATGAAAAGACACATGAAATAATGAGGAGTGAAATGAGCAGAACCAAGAGAATGTTATACATTATATAGTAAGAGCAATATTGTATGAAGAATAACTGTGAATGACTATATTATTCTGATTATTACAAATACTCAAATCAACTACAAAGGGCCTAGGAAGGAGAGTGATATCCATCTACAGAGAAAGTAGTATGCATAGTATGGTTTTTTACACACACATACACACACACGAGAAACAAATTGTGGCCTTCTTGACTGTAGGATGGGGAGAGAGGAAGTTCAGAACTTAACATATAACAAAATTTTTTTTAAAAAGAAAAGGTATTTTGTAGTACATAAAATATGTGTATTTCTTTTTTTTTGGCTTTTTTTTTGGAGGGCACTTGGGGTTAAGTGACTTGCCCAAGGTCACATGGCTAGTTTTTGTGTTAAGTGTCTGAGGCCGGCTTTGAACTCAGGTCCTCCTGATTCCAGGGCAGGTACTCTATTCACTGCGCCACCTAGCCACCCAAAATATGTGTATTTCTTAATGTTCCTACTCAGGAGATGCCATAAATCTTTGAGCTTTAAAGTTCTCCAACAGTTTGTTCCGTTCTATAGTTTTTTCTTTGATTATCTTTTTGTTAAATGTGCTAATCTCTGAGAGAGGAATATTAAAATCTATAGTTATCGTTACTGTTATCTGTTTGTATTCAAGTGTCTTGTTTATTCTTGATATTTGTTAGTTATCTGTCTTTCCTGTAAGCATAATGTAGTTTCTCTGTTTATCTCATTTGATATTGTAAATTTTTATTTTTGCTTTGATAGCACTGTAGATTTTTTGCATTAGTTGATGCCACTCATTTTCATCTGTATGTGTTTTTTTAAAGATGTTTCTTACATAAAATGTTTTTTTTGAGTTTTGTTTTCTTATCTCTTTTGCCACTGACTCAACCTTTTTTTTATTCAATCCTTTTTTAAAGTCATAATCATAAGGAAAGAAAATCTAACAAAAGATTCTCAAAAATTAAAATTTCAGAGCTCAGTTTTCAAATTTCACAAAGGCAAATTACCAGTGAGTCAATGTCCTAAGTTACTTAAAGACAGACATCTCATTCCCCTTTATTCTTCTCCCTACTAAAAACCAACAGAAAGTAAGTTTGTAAGAATAGATTTAAGTTTTACTCTAAATTGTATTTTATTTTCTTTCTCCTAATATTTTTATGAAGGACAATTCAGGGTATCTTGTAGCATAGTGGATTTTTTTGTAATTACCATTAAACATTTATTAATATGTTCAGGGCTTTGTGTATGTTTGTGTTTGTGTTTGTGCATGCTGAGTTGAGGAAATACACTTGGTTCCTTGGTGCCTGGTTTATGGTCCAGCTGAGGAACTCAGACCTAAAAAGATAAGCGACAATTTAAGGTAATAATAGTAGCTGTTGCTTAAATCACACTTTGGGATTTGCATGATGTTTTTTCTTGAAGGATGCTTTCTAAGTTCTTTTTTTGATCATGGCTTTCAGGTAGACCAATAATTTTCAAATTGTTTCTCCTGGATCTGTTTTCCAGGTCAGTGGTTTTTTTCAAGGAGATATTTCACACTGCTTTC
>CM053593.1:202171634-202194518 GCA_028646575.1 Pseudocheirus occidentalis | reverse complement strand
TGAATGATATAACCAAGAAATAAATTAAAATTTACATTAAAAATTAAAAAAAAATATGCCAGGTTCTGCAGTAGGTACCATGGGGAATATAGAAACACTTGAGACATGACTTCATGGATCTTGGTCCAGTTGGGGAGATAAAACACATATAAATAAAACCTTAACTAAAGAAAAAAAAATAGGGGACTAGTAAGATAAACTGAGATACATGAATATAATGAAATATTACTGTTCTGTAAGAAATAATGACTATGAAGAATTCAGAGAAATATTGGAAAATATATGAATTCATACAGAGAAGTAAGCAGAAAAAAGTAAAATGGAAAACGTTAAAAAAAACCTGAATGTAATATAATTATAATGGACAATCTTGGCATGGAAAAAGTTAAGAAAATTCTTCTCCTTCCCTTCCTTGCAGAGATGGGAAGTATGGATGATTGCATATAACGTCATACATAGTTGCGGTGTTGTTTGGTTTTGCTTTGCTAAGATGTTTTTCCCCCTTTATTTTTTATTCTTTGTTACAAGGCTCAAAATGTTTAGGTTGCCTACTTCTTTGGAACTTACTGTAATAGACGGTAAGATGTTACTCTAAAGCTACTTTATGTAAAACTGTTTTTTCAGTTTTGCTAACAGTTCTTGTTGAATAGGAGGTCCTTACCCAACTGTTTTATCATCTTCGGTTTACATATTTTCAGCTCTTTTCCAAAACCCTTGTAGCTATTTTTAAAATGTAAATACATTTTTTCTCCAAAGCTGTACAAAATTATTTCTTCTGATTGGAGTTATTCAGCAATTTTTTCTTAATTTTCAGTTAGGTGTTGCCACGCACAGGGTATATTCAGATACACAAAGGTTAGGTCTGTTGCATGAATGAATTTTTATCATGTGAAAACATTTTTTGAATTGGCATTGCCATTTTAAAATATCATTATAATACAGCAAAACATATTTTTTCATTCAGTCTCCTAGTCAATTGGGAGTCTGCTCTTTGCTTACAACTAACTAAAATCCCTGATTCTAGGTCCAGTATCTTTTGTTTTTGTTTGGGTATAACCTTTCTGTGCCAGATACACATTTCTAAGAAAGCACTGGCACACACCCCTTAGGGTTGTGGGAATCAATTCAAGAATCCATGCTCCAAAATAAATAAGTTGGATTTGATCTGAACAGCATGCTTAGCTTTTCCCCATTGCCTACTGCTTTAAAGCCAGCACTGAAGCAAAGCAGATGCTGACACAGCAACATAGTGTATACTTGCCTCGAAAAAGAGAGTTGCATTTGAGGGAATTTTGGGGACGCTGCCAGCAGAGCCATATGCATATTCTGGTTTACACAGTAAGTGGCAGATCTCTCCCTTCTTCATGGTGGCAACTCCAATGTCCCATGCCTTGATAACCTGACCTAAGAGAAAAGAAAAGGCTATTGAAAGCTATATTCTTTTACTCAGTAAGATATTTTTTTAGTTCTTGGAACACCAAATACACACTAACATTCCCATAGCAAGTATGCAATAATAAAACTATTGTATTCACTGTCAGTGAAAATTACTTATAGTAGAAGTCAGTGTGAGGAGGATAGAACATGGCTATAAGTATTTCTGTAAGCAACCTACAAAATGAAAAGATCAGATACATTCTTGGATGAAGAAAGATAAAGGTAGAAACTAAAATCTCCAAATCTATTGCTAGCTGCTTTGGGGCATCTTATTCAGTTGCAAGCAAATTTATAAAATTCAACCTGCTAATGAGGATCACTGCTTATCAGAGGCAAACAATATGTGGCAGTAGAAATGCAGTTTTGTTGCATCCAGATCTAGACCAAGTTCAGACCATTTTTCAACCACTTGGAAAAACTGAAGTTATAGTTTCATAATTATGGCTTTTTTATTGTTTATTTTACTTGGCCTGGTATTTTACCAGTATAGGGAGCTCCCAAAGAGGAATTTTCTATCTATACAAATTGACCTGTTCTATATAACTTAAACTTTTAGTTGCCTGGGTCTCCAATAGGTCAAGAGAACTAATGGTTTAACAGAAATTTGAGTTCTGTGCAATACAAAGCTGAGGAGTAATCAATGTGGGGTAAGGAAACTATGAGAATAACTTCTTGTTGAAGTGAGCAGTTTAAAAAGCCTAAAAAAGGGATATATTTTATTTTGACACAACAGAAACTTTCCATTGCCCAGACAACACCCCACAAAGTGCATTATCACAGAAATAATTATGTAAACCTAAAATTAAGCAATCAACAAGCATTTATTAAGTGTCTAATATATGTTGGATATTATAATAGGCATTGGGATGCAACGATGAAAAAGTCCCTACTCTCAAGATACTTACATTCTATTAAGGGAAACAATATGTGTACATCTAAGTATGTGCAAAGTATATATAATACTAGATGCAGAATTTCAATGATAATGCAACTAACAGTGCAAGGAATTTAATTTTCTACTTTGAGAACTTAATGCTTGCTAAAAAAAAGATTTGTGCCTCAACTATCAAGTATCTATAGGATCCACTGGATTTGTTTTAAGTTTTGTTGACTTTTTTTTAGTGTTGTTTGGAAGGAGTGTTTTATAGGAAAGCAACAGACACGGATCGACAAAGAGGGAGCTGGACAATATTCCAAGCAGGTTAGAACACCATGAGCAAAGACAAATTAATAGGGATGAACAAAACAGTTATGGGTAGTACAAAGGCAACCAATTATCAATTCATGTAGGACCTACAAAAAGTCCTACACCAACTCATGGGTAGAGATAATGTCTGATTTTTGAAGTCTATAGCCAATATAGTATAAGCTCTGGTAGGTTCAATTATGCTAAAAAGATTTTAAGTATGGTTCTGAAAAAAGACTGAGTCTGTTTTCAAAAAATCAGTCTAGTTAAGTTCAAAAAGGCTCATCACTGGCTGACCACAAGATGATGAATTCTTTGATAATGACAACCTATGAAATAAAGAAAAATTACAAAATAGCCCTGAATTGTATGCAGCATACTTTCATTATAAAAACAAACATTTTTGATGCTTTTTGTTTTTATATCAAAGTCATCTAAACTTCTTCCCCCTAACAATAAACCTATAATACTCCTTGTATTCCAGTAATCTTTGCCGAGAGAAGAGAGATAATATTTTATCATTTGTTGTCCAGTACTTTCATGTTTTTCATTTGCTAAAAGTCCAACTTCATTTATGTTGTTTTAGTCAGTATATTCTCTGCTAGGTCATGTTACCAACAAGACGGCAAATTAGACACCTTCTCCACTACTAACAACTTGTGAAATCTCTCCAAAATAGGAATTTTATATAAGAGCTATAACACTTTCAGCTGTCTCTATGGTCTAAAATGTCAAGAACTCTCAGGAGGCAAAAATTCATGAATTAACAACAGAAAAGCCTAATATCTAATCCCTAACACGTTCACTCAGTGTTCTCCCCAACCAACCACAATGCTTTGGCAGGGCTACACAAGCCAACTCACTGGTTTTGATTCTCCTCATCCCTTTCCCCTTGTCCCACAGAAAACCGAAAGGCAGAAGCTTGTTCTAGCTAGGCCTGCAGCTTGGCAGCATTCTCTGCTGCAACAGAACTCTGAGGAAGAGGGAACTGGGGCAGAATACAAGCTTGTGTCACAAGCTATATGAAGCCTGAGGTAAAGCCCAGCCTTTAGTTGGGACCAGTTCTGTTGTTCTCCAAGGAATTGAGACAAAGCCTGGTGGAACATGAATTCCTCAGTGTGGGAGGAAGATGACACAGCTTTGATATACAGTCGGGGTAACTACCATAAAGGAGAAAGAGTCAGAAAGTGAGCAATAGGAGAAAATAATAAGAAAAAAATGTAAATTACCAGAAGGAATAAATTCAATTAAAAATCTTGAGCATAAGTAACAAGAAAGGATACTAATAATAGATGGCAACATGGCCTCCAAATTAGCTGAATGAGTCTAGTATTTCTTTGAATAAATGTTGCAAGACAAAGGAAAATCAATCAGCACCCAATGAGTCATAGGATTCTGTGGATTCCCACAGAAGAAATCATCAAACCACAGCAGGATGTTTCAGAATGCTTTAAAAAAGAAACAAGAATTGTGAAAGTAGAATTTATGGCATGCTTAGCAGAAATAATCAGCAAAACAGAAAAACTCGAATCCATGGTAACAAATCTCACCAAAGGAAACAATAGATTAGGAGCCTAAATAATTTATTTCTTGCTATTCTTCGTACTCAAAGAGGACCAAAATGACATCATAATATCAGGGTGATGTACAGTGTGCCCAGCTGTGACTGATCAGACCAATATGAGCTTGGAAGACTCTACCAGAGGTTAGGCACAAATAGTCCATGTGAACATTTGGAATGGAGATATTTCTAAGTCTGCACACCTCATGTTTCTTTTGAGCTACTGCAATTCTGTTTTGCTCAAAGAGCACATTGCCTTCTTTGAAGTGGGCATGTCATGCTCAACTGTCCTATGTCAGTGTCTCCTATGTCTCACAATCATTTCCAAGGTTCTTTAGCAAGACCTTGAGAGTGTCTTTGTATTCCCTCTCCCTTTTTAAAAAAATGTATCTCTTCTTCTGGTCTCCATGTGAACACTTGACTCATGTGAGCTCTCTGTAAAACAGTCTTTTAGACAAATGCATGTTTGGCATTTGAACAATATGGACAGTCCACTGGAGGTGTGCTTCTTATGACTGCTTGGCAGTACGGGTTGAGAATAGGCCTGTGTCTGGTATCTTATCTTTCCAAATGATCTTCAAAATCTTCCTAAGAAAATTCATCTGGAAGTGGTTCAATTTTCTGGTATGGTAGAGTGTTCAGGTTTCACAGGCATGCAACAATGAGGTTAGCACAGTAGACCTTCAGTTTGGTAGACAGCCTAATATCTTTTTTCTCCCACCCATTTCCTTCTGAGCCTCCCAAATGCTAACATAATCCTTGATGATCTTACAGAGAAGGTAGAAAGGACAACTGGTAGTAAAGGCAACTCGATTAAATGTATGGCAATGTATGCATCAACCTCATCATTTATGTGCACATCCCTGGAAAGTATACTGCCAAAGTAAGTGAACTTAACCGCAGCATTAAAAATTTCTGCATTTACTGATGGTTCCACATATGGATGGTACAGTGCTGACTGGAGGAGAATCCTTGTTTTCTTCTTATATTGTCAGGCCAAAATTAACAAAAGGCAGAAATTTGATCCATACTTTGTCACATCTCAGCCTCAGAGGCTGCTCTGAGTGCATAATTATCTGCAAACAAAAAGTCACATACCAACTCTTCCTCCGCTTTAGTGTTGGCTTGTAAGCCTTTTCAACTTAAATAATTTACCAGTAGTGCAGTAACAGACTTTAAGGTCATTTTCATCCTAGTTGAAGGCAACAACATCACTGAATATTTTATGATGCAGGATCAATTCATCAATAAGCATTTATTAAGCACTTCCCATGTGCCAGGTACTGTACTAGATGCTAAGAATACAAAATAGAAAAAATGAAACAATATCAAAAGAACTAGTGGAAGATTATAAGTAACAATACTTCATAAAACAGAGAGAAGCAATATAGGGTAAAAGTCAATTCAATGAAAACTTGGCAAGAGATTCAACTAAGCAAAATTATCCTGAGAACACATAGATGAAACTAGAAGGATGACAAACAGAAGAAAGAAGGGAAACTCTCTCTACGATCAAAGAATGTGAGTCATTATACTTTGCTTCTAACATAATCCCTGATGATCTTACAGAGAAGGTAGAAAGGACAACTGGTAGTAAAGGCAACTTGATTAAATTATGTGTACTGAAAGGTGATCTATGCTGTGACACAACTGCAATGGCACCAAGTTAACACTTCACTAGTATACCTGAAGAAAAGATACAAAAGAGGGATGTGTGTGTGTGTGTGTGTGAAATCTTATATCATTTTAATACCAAAAAAAGTGCAACCAAGCCAGTAACAACCTACATGCTGACTTTCTTATACAAATATAAGAATGACATATAGGTGAGAGGCTGCATTGTACAGTGGGTAAAAAGCCAACTTTAAGAATCAGCAAGACCTAGGGTCATATCCTGCCTGTCAAATATGGATCGTGTGGCCCTGAGCAAATCACTTAATTTCTCAGTGTTTCAAGCACATAATTGTTACCCCAGAATGTAATCACCATCAGGAACACCAAGAAAGACTTGATCACACCACTGGAAATCAAGGAAGAAGGCCAAGTTCCATTCATACCTCTTTAATTACTATCACCCAGACTTTGCCACGCCAGGGCACTCTCCTTCCTAGACCTTCTTCTACCTTTCCAGTTCCTTTTTATAAGTTGTCTTCCTTCATTAGAATGCAAGTTTTCTGAGAGTAGGTATTCTTATCTGCTTGTATTTTTATCTCCAACACTTAGCACAGTACCTGGAACATAGTACAACCCTTGCTCATGCACACTATCTATCTATCTATCTATCTATCTATCTATCTATCTATCTATCTATCTATCTGTCCGTCCATCTGTCTTCCATGATAAAATACCAATTTGGAGGAAAAGAAGTGGTTGGAGAAGAATGAGAAGACTTACATGAATAAATATAATCATCATAAATCATTTCTATTTGGCTTTTGGAATGTGTTTTTTAGTTTATATTTGAATATGGGTCTGACTGATATTCTTGGAATTTACTTCAAAATAAATAGATGGAACTATACTATGAAGTCTTGATTCAGGAGAATTGGGAAATGGTCCAGTTTCCTCTTCTATCTTCTTTGAATTCTTCCCTACAACCCACTTGATGCTGGCATCAGACCATAATCTTTCAAATTTGATTTTCAAATTTTTCCTAGAGGAAGGGAGGTTAAGTGTTTTGGTTTCAAGGTGTTTCTCTGCCTACAAGGTAAAAACTGGGAGTATGGGTATCAAAATATATAGTATAACCCTATAACTAACTACATTCTTTGCTGACTGAGTTATGTTGAAGATCAAATCATTTCTATCAAGACTTTCTTTGGTAAAGGCCGATGATGATAAAGGATATGATGGATGTGGAACACTGCACACATATGTCATACTGATTAGTTCTGTTACACAGTTTTCTCCCTTTCTTTTATTCTTGGTTCTTAGGGACAGTTCTTTCAAGAAGGGAGTGAAAGGAGCTATATTTGGAAATAAAAATGATGTACAAGTGAAAGCTATCAATATGAAATGAAAAGGTTATTTTTCCTCTAAAACTTTAATACTTCAAGGATCTGAGCTTTCACCACTGTTAGTATGCCTTGTGTTGCCATCTCATATATCACTTCATGACTTGTAGCACGATATTCAAGAGCTGCTGGGATGAAAAATTCATTACCGCTGTGGCCACCTTCATAATGAACCTTGCCAAATTTAGTTAGCCTGGTCCTCAAAGAACAAAGAAATACTTTGTTTCTTGGCTATACTTGAAGCCACTTGAGTTTGGTAGCACCTGACAAAGCTTATTTCACGGCATGAAGAGTGAAAACTAAAAAGTCACCTCAACACCTAGGACATCAAAGTAGGACCTTCATAGAAGAAAAAAAATAATGAGGCCTACAAGCAGGTATAATTCCTGTCCCCTGAAATTAACATCATGCTGAGTTTCTCCTGAAAAGAAGTGGAGTTGTTCTTAACAATTATCAATAAATGTGAAAGCAAGATTTGTGGCAGTGAAGGTACAATAGTTAAAGACACTTGAAGATAATCAAGACCTGACTACTTTCTGCTGATATATTCAGCAAAACATTCCATTTTATTAATTTATCAAGTATCTGAATGCCTACTGTATACTGAATAATGATCAGCTACCTGGCACAGTGGATTTAGCACTAGGCATGGAGTCAGGAAGACCGAGTTTAAATTAGGTTTCAGATATTTACTAGCCATGTGACCCTGGGCAAGTTACTTGACTCTGCCTCATTTTTTCATCTGTAAAATGAACTGGAGAAGGAAACAACAAACCACTCCAGTATCTCTGCCAAGAAAAACCCAAAAGGGATCACAAAGAGTTGGACATGACTGAAACAAATGAACAACCACCACCACCAATGCTGTTTAGCTGATTACTTCACAAGTTTATATCTTGTAGACTCATTGTATCCACCAATGGAAAAAAAAATCTTCAATAAATATTTGCTGATTAAGGACTATGTACACAAAACTTGAATGAAGCATTATGGGGATATAATTATTTGTATTCAATTTGCATAGATGTATGTCCCCAAGTCTTCACACTAAAACATTAGGACCATAGAGAGAGACATTATTCAGTTTTTGTGTTGTATTGGTATTTGTATCGTATTGGTATTTCCAATATTTATCACAGTACTTTGCTCATGGCAAATCCTCAATAAATCTTAGTTGAATTTAATTAAATAAAAATGTGCAAGCTAAATGGAGATACAAAATATGGCAAGAAACAACATAAACAAGTACCTTAGATCTAATAACACAAAGCAGGAACTCAAATAAATGTCTGATGAAAAGCACAGAAAAGTTTATAGATTTTAAAGCTGAAAAAATCCTCGTTATCAGGTAGAACAAGCCGCTTGTTTTACAGATGAGGAAACTGAAGTTAAATGTTACTCAGGCAATAAAATCTGGTAGTCAAACCCATATCTTCTCACTTCAAATCCAATGCTCCATTATACTATGTTTCCTTTTCTTTTTAAAAGGCATTGTGGAGAAAGACAGGGACAAGATGGTAGAGTAGCAGAAAGAAGTACAGATGACAGCCCCACAAGTGCTCTATCTTATCTGGAAATCTAAGAAAAAAATCAGTGAGTCATTTTTTCAGCTGAGGACAGAATAGGGAAATAGACTGTGATATCTGTGGACAATGGGGACTAGGTCCCCAGGATTTGCTTTCTCAAGTATTCTAGTGCAGGAATGAGTTGTGTATCAGGTCAGGTAAATGTCGTTAAGTCCTACAGAGTGGCCTAAATTTGTGTCAGGCATATGAATAGCAGTCACCTGGCAGCTTTCTTACTTACTATCTAGTCACAGATCCAGGGTAGATTGAGGGGACCCATGCCTAAGGATGGTGTTGCAGGGCAAGGAATTCAGCTCTAGGCTGAATACTGAGCCAGGAACACGTTTAGAAGAAAGCAGCTACATGTAGCTCTGACCTCAGGATCAACAGAGAGTGGGGGTTTCAGGTGCAGCTTCTAGCATAGCCTGAAGCTTACAGCAAAATAACCAGGGCAGGAATGTCAAAACATAGAGGAACCTGCAGTTCTGTCACCCTAAATCAAAAGGGATTTCCAGTTGGTTGCCAGGGCCTGAATCCAGCAGCAGTCTACTGAAACTCCAAAGAGGGCCAGCCCACAGACCCACAGTAAAGTAAAAAATTTGCGAAGCTCAAAGCAAGAAGACAGTGTTCAGTCTTGGATCAGAATATGGCAGCCACACAGAAAGTTTGCAGGTCTCAGCTGTCTACTCAGATCCTATAATGTAACACTCAATACTCCAATAAGGCAATAGCAAAACCAGCTGAGACTTTCCCTCTAGAACAGTGGTTCTCAACCTTCCTAATGCCAGGACCCTTTAATACTCATATGTGGGAGTATCTACATATGGGCAGACCCACCTGGAGACATAGAGGAGCAGTGTCTCGGTTCCTAAGACCATCGGAAATATGTGTTTTCCAATGGTCTTAGGGCGACCCCTGTGACCACTGTGAAAGGTTCAACCCCCAATGGAGTCATGATCCACATGTTGAGAACCACTGCTCTAGAAGTACACAGGGCCAGCCTTAATGTAAAGTCCAAAGTCAGGAAGTAGGCTAGAAGAATGGCTAAATGAAGAAAGAATCCAACTATAAAAAAGCTACTGTTATATAGGGATGAACAAGACACAAACCCAGAACAAAAGAATGACTACAAAACATCTACAACTACAACTTCAAAGAAAAACACAGCCTGGGCAAAAGTTCAACTAGAATTCCTAGAAAACATAAAGCAAGAGTTCAAAAACAAAATTTTAATATCTTAAAAAATGAAATGTGGGCATTGAAGGAAAAAAATTGGAAAAGAAATGGGAGCTACATAAGAAAAGTATTGGAAAAGGAATTAACAGCTTGGCAGAAGAGATACAAAATCTAATACAAGAAAAAAAATTCCCCCAAATTAGACTAGACCAAATGGAAAAATTTACTCCAAATAACAATTAAAAAACATTAAAATAAAGTCAAAAGACTGAAAAATAGAAGGAAATGTAAAATAAATAAATGTAAAATGTTTTTTCATAGCAAAAACAACCTGACCTGGAAAACAAACTGAGGAGGCATAATTTGAGAAATCACTGAATTACCTGAAAGCCATCACCAAAGGGGGGAAGAAAAGAGACTAGACATATATTTCAAGAAATCATAATAAAAAAATAATAAATTGCTCAGAACTCTTAGAACCAGAAAGTAAAATGAGAATAGAAAGAATCTATTGATTACTTCCTGAAAGAAATTCTAAAATAAACAACTCATGGGAACATCATAGCCAAAATCCAGAACTTTTAGGTCAAAGAAAAATGACTGCAAACAGTCACACTGAATTTTGTACTGAGAAGCCACAATCCAGCTCCTAAGATTTAGGAGCCATCACTAGAAAGAAGTGGGAAAAACTGGAATACAATAGACAAAAGATGGCTTACCACCAAGAATAACTCACTCTGGAAAAATAACAACAATAATAATATAATCCTAGAAGGGGGAAAACCAATCTTTAATGAAGTAGAAGACTTACAAGCATAGAAACTCTGAAGGGGAAACATCAAGTGTCAAGAGAAACATAAAAAGAAATGAGCAATCATAAGGGACTAAACAAAAATAAACTGTTTATATTCTAGTGAGACTGGTGGCTCTAATTTAAACTGGTAAAAGAAGGGAAAAATACACAGCTGGGTACAAAAATACATTTCATTCAAAAGGGAAACAGGATCAAATGACAAGAAAGGAGGGGAAAAGAGAGAATAGATTAAGGGAGGGATTAATCTTAAGCAAAACAAACTCTAAGGATACATAAAATATTTGTAGCAGCTCTTTTTAGAGGTGACAAGAAAACAGAAACCAAGGTGGTGCTTACCAAGAGAGGAATAGCTGAACAAGTTATGGTATGTAACTGTAATGTTATGAGAGAGCTATAAGAAATGATGAAAGGGATAGTTTTAGAGAAACCTGGGCAGACTTGTTTGGACTGATGCAAAGTGAGGTGAGCAGAACAAGAAGTTTATAGAGACAACAATATAGGCTTACATTGCTTTACTGTACTTGCAAGATACTGTGTTTGTTTGTTTGTTTGTTTTGTTTTTTTACAAATTGCTTGTTTGCTGTTTGTCCTTCATTCTCAAAGAGGACCATGACATCAGGAAAGTGATGCTGAAGTGAATTGGATTTAAGTGAGGAAGAGCTGTGCAAAGTTACCAGTCTCACTTTTTTCTCCAGAGCCATCTGGGTCCAGGGGCCAGCTACAGATCAAGACAACTGGAGATGGCCTAGGAAGCAGTTGGGGACCTTGGCCTTTTCAAGAAAAGTTCTTTAATAGGTCTCAGTTTTCAGTAATTAAGGCTTAATAAGAAATGAGGATTTATTTTTTTTTTAATGATCTGAGAAGGGTTTCCGGCCAAAACAAAAACAGTTGTTATTTACATTCTGAGCCAATCAGGACCCAAACAATGACCAAGTAGGGTTTGGCCTGGGACCCACTGTCGGCCAATCAGTGACAGGGTGGTTTGGAGTGAAGGCTGGTTTTTGAGAGGAAAAAAATTAGCTTCAGAGATTAAAATTTACATTTCCTTTCTGCAGAGCACCCCATAGGTAAGGGTGTGATACCCTATGTGAAAGGGAGGAAGGAAGAACAGGATGTGGTCACATCATGTCTCAGTGTCACATTTGGTCAATTCTCAAAATATTTCAAACTTTTTTATTATAATTATATCTGCTATGGTGATATCTGGTTAGTGATCTTTGATGTTATTATTGTAATTGTTTTAGGGTTCCATGAATACATTTATATAAGACAATAAATCTATTGATTAATGTTGTATCCATTCTGACTATTCCACCTTCAGGCCATACTGCCTCCCTTCCCTTTCTCTCTGGCATCTCTTCTTCTCTGAGACACAACAATATTGAAATCAGGCCAAATAATGACCCTATGATGGCCTCTAAGTGTTAAGTGAAAGGAAGAGTCAACTAATACGGTAAACTTCATTTTTGCCTTATTTTAAGAAATTGCCACAACCACACCAAACTTCAGCAACCACTACCTTGATCAGTTAGCAACCCTGAACATGAAGGCAAGACTCTCTACTAGCAAAAAGATTATGATGCACTGAAGGCTCAGATGACAGTCAGCACTTTTTTAAAGCAATAAAGTATTTTTAAATTGTCATATACATTGATTTTTAAGACATAATAATACTGCATATATAATAGACTATATTTATACTATATAGTACAGTATAAACATAACTTTCATATGCACTAGAAAACCAAAAAGTTCATATAACTTGCTTTAGTGAGATACTGGCTTTATTGCACTGGTATGGAATTGAATCTGCAATATTTCCAAGGTATGCCTGTATTATAAAGTCAGACAACTTTGAAAGATTTAGGAACTGGTATTAACACAATGACCAAACATAATTTCAAGGAACTTATGACAAAACATGCTACTCACCTCCAGATAGAGAAGTGGTAGTCTCAGAATACAAAATATGTAAACGGTACTTTTAGGGTAGAGGTATTAGTAGTTGAAGGGCAAGGGGGAAATCAAGCCAAAGGTAATGCTTAAATGGAGGGAAGGAAAGGAGAAAGAAAGGGATAAAGGAAGGAAAGCAGGAAAGAAGAGCAGAAGAAGGTTTTTTGGTGTAGGAAACTCGAAGCCAGAAATTCTAAGAGATGGAAATGAGGAATACATTCCAGGAATAAGAGACACCTTGTTCAAAGGTACAAAGAATAGAGTGTTTTGTGTCAAGCTGGACTTATTGGTTGGACTGAAAAGGGTTAGAAGGCTAATAATATATATTAAGGCTATGTAACGCTCCCCTAAAATTTTTTAAAAAGAGACCGATATGTACAAAAATAGTAGAGCTTTGGGGTTTTTTTGGTGGCCAAAAAATGGAAACTAAGATGTCCTTAAGTTGGGGAATCATCAAACAAATTGTGGCATGTAAAAAGGATATTATTGAATCATAAGAAATTATGAAATGGACAGTTTCAGAGGAAATGTAGAAGTCTTTTTTGAAATGATATAACACAAGAGGAGAACTAGGAGAACAATTTATACAATCATCACAACACAGGAAACTTTGAAAGACTTCAGAACTCTGATTAACTAAGTATACTGTTATTCTAAATCTAATTTCTGTGAGACTATGTCCAGTTTTCCCAGGAGTTTTTTTTGGTCAAATACTAAGTCAATAACTGTAGTATTTGAGTTTATCAAAAACTATGCTGCTATACTTGTTTTTTTTCTATGTGCTGTATACCTAATATATTCCACTGATACTTCTCTTTCTTTCTCATTAGTAATAAACCATTTTAATGATTACTTCTTTGTAGGACCATTTAAGATCGAGTACTGAAAAATCCTCTTCCTTTCTACTTTTTTCCCTCTTAATATTATGCTTGATTATCTTTAGAAGTTTGATTTGAACAGCACTGAATAAGTTAATTCGGTTAATATTATAGTTTTTATTATATTGACTCATCCAATCCACAAGCAATTAATATTTCTCCAATTATTTAGGTTGTATTTCTACAAAAAGTGTTTTATACTTTGATTCATATAGACTTTGAGTGAACCTTACTAGATAGACTCTCAAATATTTTATAGTTTCTGTAGTTATTTCAAATATAACTTCTCTTCTGAGCATTTCCTTTTGGGTTTTGTTGGCTAAGCTGATGATTTATGTGGTTGTATCTTATACCTTGAAACTCTGCTATAGTTATTAATTATTCCAATTAATTTTTGGTTGATTCTTTAGTGTTCTGCAAGTATACCATCATGTTATCTGCAGAAAGCAATAATTTTGTTTCCTCTTTGCTTAAGCTTGTTCTTTCAATTTATTTTTTCTTTATTGCTATACTTAGTATTTCTACACTATATAACTTGTTATGGGGATAAAATGTAAATTCTTATGTTACTCCTGATTTTAGTGGAAAGGTCTCTAATTTTTTTCCATTTCACACAATATTTGCTATTGAATTAAAACAAATACTGTTTATTTTATTAAGGTCCTATTATTCCTGTGATTTCTAGAGTTCATAATAAAATGTATTAATATATTAATGATTTTTATTATTTATGTTAATTTGGCTTATTATATTTTCTAGTCTTATATTGAATGAATTCTTCATTATTGATATAAACTCAACATGGTCATCATCGTGAATAATCTTTTTAAAATGGTGGTGCCTACATGTTAATATTCTATTTATTTCTATGCAATATTCAATAGGAATATTGGTCTGTTAGTTATCTTTTTCTGCTTTGTCTCTCCCTGGTTTAGGCATCAAGATCATATTTATATTGTTGAAAAATACTGAAATGGTGTCTTCTCTCCTTATTAATGAAAATAGTAATAACAGAATTAATTTCTCTTTGAAAGCTAACATAAATAACAGAAATTTATTTGGTCCTGGAAGTTTTTTTTTCCCTTTTGGAAGTTGATTAATGGCTTGTTCAGTTTCTTTTTCTGATATTGAGTTTAAATTGTCTATTTTTTTATTTTGTAATCTGAGTATTTTATATTTTTTGTAATTATTCACCTATTATCTCTAAGTTATCCATTGGCTAGCATATAACTGAAAAAACAATCCTGACAATTCCTTTACTTCTTCAGTTACCATTTTTATTATAAACAAATTAGTTTTCCTCTTCCCTTTTAAAATTAGGTTAATTAATGGTTTAAATATTTTAGTAGTTTTTTTAAAAAAAAAGTTTCTACTTTATCAATTTGATGGCTTTTTTTGCTCTCAATTTTTTAAAGAGAATCTTATTTTATTTATTTATTGGTTTATTTTTTGCTTTTTGGAGAGGGGAAGGTAGGGCAATTGGGGTTAAGTGACTTGCCCAAGGTCACAAGGATAGTTTTTGTATTGTGTCTGAGGCTGGATTTGAACTTAGTCCTCCTGAGTCCAGTGCTGGTGCTCTATTCATTGTGCCACCTAGCCACCCCTGCTCTCAATTTTAATTTATTTTTTCTATAATCTTCATAATTTCTATTTTGTAATTTAGTTGGGAATTCCTGATTTGTGACTGTTTAAATTTTTATGCCTAATTCATTGATTTGTTCTCTCTCTTTTGTTGTTAAAAATGTTTAGAGATATATCAATTTTCCTCTCAACTGCTTTAGCTGCATCTCTTAAGTTTAGGTATGTTGTCTCACTGTTGTAATTTTCTTTGATGAAATTTTCTAATATTTCAATAATTTTTTCTTTGACTTATCAGTTCTTTAGGATTATGTTATTTTGTCTCCAATTACTTTTAAATTATTTCCTTAAGGATACTTTATTGAATACAGTTTTTATTTTATTATGATCAGTAAATGTTTATTTTTCTATATTTTTTGGTAAAGTCTTTATGTTTCACTATGTCATTAATTTTTGAAATTATGTAAACCTGAGAGGACACACAAATTCCTTTATATTTGCATTCAGCAATCATCAGAGAGATATCATCTTCAATTTTTTTCTAAAGCTCTATTCAAGTCTTAACTTTTCTTTTTTTTATCTTTTGGTTAGATTTGTCTAGGTGTGAAAGGGTGCATATTAGAACACTCTACTACTAAAGTTTTACTATTTATTTCTCCCTCCAATTTAATTTTTCCTTCAAGTATTTAAGTGCTGTTTTATTATGCACATATAAAAATATTAATATTGATTTCTTATCTATGGATCCTTTGAGCATGCAGTAATTTCTTTGCTTATCTTTTTAAATTTTACCTATATTTACTGGAGACTTACCTGAATCGCTAACTTTGCTTTTTTCGAGTTCAGCTGAGGCACAACAAATTTTGCTCCAACCCTTCACTTTAATTCTGTGTGAAAATTTGTTTCAAGTGTGCTTCTTATAAATAATGTTTTGTCAGATTCTGCTTTCTACTCCATTATGCTACCTTCCTCCATTTTATGTATGAATGCATCCAGTTCAGTTTCATAATTTTTTTTGTATATTTTCCTTTATCTTGTCTTTTTGTATTGCCTTATTCTTTACAAATATGAAAGTAGCAGAAGAGAAGGAATTTCCCTGACACTTGGGGAGTAAAGAAGCCTGTTTCTTCTCTGTTAGAATCCATTTCTTCCTACCTTAATCCTGATCCCAGGTTTTTACTTTTTCTTCTTCTCCTTTTAATCTTCCCTTCAAGTTCCCCCTCCAGCATTCAAGTTTGTTTTGCTTATGACTCTTCCCTTAGATATCTTGCCTTCCTTCTTTACCCCTTCTTTGTCCCTGTCCTTATTTCTAATTTGATTTTAAATGTATTTCTATACCAAAATTTACCTCCACTCTTTCCTCCATGACTATATACCCTTCATCTTACGCACTTATTATACTATAGTGATTTTCCTCTCCTTCTTCCTTTCCTTCCCAGTACAGAACTGTATCTCTTCATTTTTTTTCACCTTCTAAGACCATTAAGCCAAACAAAACCACTCCCAGACCTTTTGTCAGTTTAACTTTTCTCTATGACTTTAAAGTATTAAGAGTCTGAGAAGATGTTTGCATCTCTTAACATGTAAACAACTCATCCTCACATATACTGTTTGAATTAAACAAATATGCATACCTTTTTATATTTCTCTTAGCACCTATGTTTCGATTTGAGACAGTTAGGTGGTACAGTGGATAAAGCGCTGGGCCTGGAGTTAAGAAGACTTGACTTCAAAGCTAGCTTGACTGACCCTGGGCAAATCATCTTTTGTTTGCCTCAGTTTCCTCAACTGTAAAATGGAAATAATAACAGTACCTACTTTGCAATGTTGTGAAGATTAAATATTATAAAAGCTCTTACCACACTGTCTGGCATATAGTAGGTGCTATATAAATGCTTATTTCCCCTTCCCATTTCAAAATACTTAGTTTTATCAGTAATGTTTAGAAATCTTGTTTTTCCACTTATTCTTCCTGTAGTCAGATTATACTTAGCTTTGTCATATAGGTTATCTTTGGTGGTAAACCTTTATTTTTTGCCTTTTGGAATATCTTATATTCCAAGTGGTCTCTTTTATAATGGAAACTGCCAAGTCTCATTGTAATACTTATTGTGGCTCCTTTGCATCTGAACTCCTTTTTGGCTATGTGTGCAATTTTTTTCTTTGAGTTAGAAGCTCTGAATTTTGGCTATGATATTCCTGGGAGTTTTCAATGTGGAGTTTCTTTCTGGAGTGATAGGTAGATTCTTTCTACTTTCACTCTGATCTCTGGTTCTAAGATTTCTCAGCAGTTTTCATTCATAGTTTCCTGAACATTTTTTTTTCCTGATCATAGTTTTCAAATAGTTGGATAATTTTTAGATTATCTTTCCCCTTGACCTGAGTTTCCAGGTCACTTGTTTCTAATATTATATTTCTTAGATTTTTTTCCTTTTTTTCAATCTTGTGGCTTTCTTTTGATAATTCTGGTTGTCTTATACAGTTATTTTCTCTCTGGTCTATTCAAATTTTCATGGCATTCAGTTCCTGAGTGAAGTTTTCCACCATCTGTTCTAAAGTATCAAATTTCCTTACCATACTTTTCTCCCTAGTTTCTCTATCTTGTTTCATTTTCTTTAGGTATTCCTGAAGCTCCAAGGCTTTACCCAGACTTTTTGTGGGATCATTGTCTTCTTTAGGGCTTAAAAGACTTACCCTTGGAAGTCTTTCAAACCAAGTATTTGTTCCTGGTGTTTGGAGTTTTCCTTGGTTTTCTTAAGTGGAGAGATTAGGAGGTGGCCTGCATTTGGGTCAAACTCCACAAATGGAAGCTGAGTATAGGGCCCCACCCCCACTGCTATTTCAGGGACCTAGCCACAGTCTTCAGGGAAGTTTTGGGATGTATTTTACTTAAGGCTTTTCTCAATTTTAGGGCCCTACCTTTCAATGCTCAGAGGCTACTCTTTTTGATAGGTTAGAAACTGTTGGGACTAATCTTACCACAGGCACTGTTCATCTCAGGCCTTAGACTGTAGTTGTGCTGGATCACCCCAAAGGCCTTGTAACTGCTCCCTCTCAAGCCAATGTTAGGCATAAACTTGGGGACTAAGCTCCCCCACTGTTTGGTCAATGCAGGAAAAGCTGTGCTGAACTGACCAAAACACCACAAGGTCACTCTTCTGCATTTATGTGTCTCATAAAGGTTCAGGTTGGGTTTGGGTGCTGCCAAGCTTAAGCAGTGAGTGCTGCAACTGCTCCACAGGCTCCAGGAACTGTGCTTTACTCTTGTTCTTGATGCTTTGTGTGGAATGTACCCCAGCTTGCTATTAATGTTACAGGACCCTGAGGAAGTTTCCTCTATGGATTCTCATGTTGGGTGAGGGAGTCCAGAAATTATTCTATCTCCTAGTAGATTGGTGTATATTTAACCCCTACTGGTGTATGTTCAGGGACACTAGAACACTCCCATTTCCCACCTCAAACTAAATTTGTTTTCAATAGGGAAGTTTAGAAGAAGCGTGGTTTTAGGAGGAAATATAATGAAATCTCCTTAAGATATGCTGAGTTTAAAATTCTTAATTTCCAGTTTGGAAAGTACAAGAGGCAGTTGCTGACATAAATGTAAATCTTGAGAGTGATTCATGCTGGATATGTAGATTTGTGAATAATCTGCTCAGAAATGACAATTAAATCTATGAGAGCTGATGAGGTTACTGATAGGGAAAAAGGAAAGAAGAGTACCCAGAACAGAGACTTGGGGGTAACGCATAATAATTAGGAGTTGTGATATAGATGATGAACACACAAATAAGATTGAGAAAGATTAGTCAGAAAAGAGGAGAACCCAGAGAAAGAAGTGTCATGAAAACCTAGCAATGAAGTCAGAAAAAAGAATGGGGTGGATTTTAGCATGTTTGAAATTAAAAGAGAAGAGAACATAAGAAGAGACTGAATATGAGAGAGAAAGAGGAGATGGTTGAGAAGTAAATCTGTCAGAGAAAAGGAAGGGGATGTGATCAATGGCATAAATATAGGGACTGGAAAAGGAGAAAACTGGGGGTAACAACAAGGGATTTTGAGAAGAAGAGGAGAGGAAAAATAAGGAAGTAATGTGGGCTGAAAAAGTGGAATAGAAGAGGTATGAGGGGCTTGAGGAGATTAGAAAAAGTTTGGAAAGGTTTTTTGGGGAGAGAGGGAATCAATTAGTGAGGAATAAAAAGATTGCTCTGCTACAGGGAGGTAACAAATATGATCAGCTTTGGTATGTGACTTCTTCCAATTCCATTTAGCAGCAGGTGAGTAGGAACAGAACTGGTAGACAGTAGAATAATACAGAGTTTGGACTGTGA
Organism: Pseudocheirus occidentalis; assembly: GCA_028646575.1. NCBI lineage: Eukaryota > Metazoa > Chordata > Mammalia > Diprotodontia > Pseudocheiridae > Pseudocheirus > Pseudocheirus occidentalis. The sequence continues at coordinate 202,175,028 of CM053593.1, read as the reverse complement.
AGCTTGATAAGGGATAATCAGCAAAAAGGCAAGGGGGTGAAGTATTTGAAAACAGAAGGCATTGTAGATTTGCAATGGTTAACTACAATGTCAAGACTAAGAAGGGAGAAAATAGCAGTCAATGGTCTGAAAAGTACTGATGGGTAGAGGTATTAGAGATATCAATGAGAGGAAAGAATAAATTTAGGGGGTAAGGTAGAAGGCAGCCAGCTGGCTCAGTGTATCTTTCTGAGTTCAAATCCAGCCTCAGACACTTACTAGCTGTGTGGCTATGGGCAAGTCACTTCACCTTGTTTATCTCAGTTTTCTCATCTGTAAAATGAACTAGAGAAGGAAATGGCAAACCTCTTTCTGCATCTTTGCCAAGAAAACCTCAAATAGAGTTATTTGAGTCAGACAATACTGAAATGACTGAACAACAACAACAAAGTATAGGGAGAGATGGAATGGTAGGGAGTTATGGTTAGAGAAAAGAACTGACACTTTTGTTTGTTTTTTAATCACTTAAGGTAATGTGATCCAAAGTGTGACCTTATGACCACTTTGCACAGAGATGAGCTGGAGTGGAAGAGTAGGTTATGGGATCTGAGGAGACTAAGGACCTTGGAGGCTAGAGGGTTTGAAAGAATATCAATAGAAATATTGAAGTCTCCAAAAATAAGGTCAGGAATAGGGGAGAAAAGAAAGACAGTGAATCCGGTATTGAATTCCTCAAGAAAGGAGAGTAACCAAAGGGGAAGCAGACAAGAGCCACCATGACAAAAGATTTCAAAAGAATGAACTTCAAAGAGGAGCAGTTAATGAGTGACGGTAGCACCTAGAAAGTCTGTAAGTGTGTAACACCATGCATGAGTAGCTTCCCAAAAGAATGCTACTGTGAACAGCTTTCAAGGTTCGGATTACACAGTATAGTGAACGCTCCATTTATTCCATTACAAATCAAGGCAAACATTCACAACAAATCACAATACAATATTCACATTACATCTTATCACAGAAAATTACAATATAGTGTTTACAACAGCTTAAAATTAGAATGCCCACATAGTTTTCACTATAGTGGCCACAGTATTTAGAACAAGGAATAAAATAATCATCTGGTTTCTCTAAGGGGGAACCCTTCTCACTTAATCATTCCACAATACAATAATCAATCTTCCACTCATGGGGCAATTATAGATTAACTTAATCAGTCACTTATCTAGATTCACAATTACAAAATACCATTAATCACTAAGTACAGTCATTAGAAAATTACACAAACCTTCCATCCCTCAGTGTCTACTAGACTTCAATTTCATCATGTATCCAAGGGGAGGCCTTTTCTTCATCTTGACTCAGGATGGTCTCTCAGATTCCTTGGATCCCCTTCCACGGTCCCAGCTCCTATCTGAATTCACCAGTCACCTGGATTGAGGGACAGACAACTCCCAGGTTCTCATCTAAGCCTCTGGGCAGTTCCTGGTACACACTCAAGTTCACAGAGTCTGGCACATCTCAAAATCTTCACCACTTCTGTTGCCGGGAGCTCAAGGATCAACCAAGCCATGAACAAACAAAGTCTTATCCTGGTCATGCTTCTTCAATCCTCCAGCAGTTCCGCTGGCCCTAGGACCCTGAAGAAATCTTGGCCTTCAAGGAGGCCTTCCAGGCTGCCCTCTCAGCCTTCCAGGTGGCCTTCACCAGATTCTGGTCTCATAGAAAACTCCAACTCAGTTTTCAGTCCTGCAGCTCAGCTCCCAGATGCTGGGACAATTCTGCTCCATCTACCAGGAGCCAAAAGGAAGAAAATTCCTGATTCTGATTCTCTGTCTCTAGAACTCTTCTTATATATATAAACACTGGCCTTCTATTTCAGCCAACCCCTCCTGCCATGTCAGCAACAGGAGACAGAGTTCACGCCCTCTGTTCACACAGGAGACAGAGTTCTTACTTTTCTGCTTCTTTCACATAGGAGACAGAGTTCACATGCTCTGCCTCTTTCACAGAAGTACTTAGCCCTAGTTACTAAGGACCAAGTACCTGTTAAGTTAATTACCATTACAAAGTGGTAGGAAGGATTAAGCAGTATCCCAACTCCCCTCTTAGGATAAGTGTGATGGAGATTATGAGAAAAAAGTACAACCAATGCTAGAAAGGATAGCAAAAGATAGAATATCATTTGGTGGAAGCTAGATCTCTTGTCAGTGGAAGTCAATGAAAGGAATGAGAGGAAGAGATTCAGAAAACAGGAAAAGTTGCAAATTATGGAATAGGAATTCTAGAGCACAGAGCAGAAGGAACAGACAGAATTGACATGCAATGATAACAAGGTTGAGAACTCAACTGATTGGAAAGATGGTAGTACTCTTGACTATAAGGAGGAAATTCAGACAAAGGATGGGTTTAGAGAAGGGGTGATGAGCTCTGTCATAGGCTGAATTTGAGACGTTTCCAGAAAATCTAGTTTGAAATGTCCAATTAGGCATTTGGTGATACAGGACTGGAGGATAGGAAATAGATTATAGCTGAGTATATACACAGGGATGATAACTGATGGGGTTACCAAGTGAGAAGAATGTTGAAAGAAAAGAGGGGCTGAACAAAGCTTTGGGGATATTATGGATTTTAACTGGTTAATCTCAGTATCAAGACTAAATTAACTAAAACAATTAGGGGATATGACATGGATGATGAATGAGAAAAGATTAAAATGTGATTGGATAAGTAAGAAGAGAACTAAGAGAAAACAGCCTCAAAAAATTCAAAGAAGCTAAGACTATCCAGGAGGAGAGTGTTCAACAGTGTCAAATACTGAAGAGAAGTCAAAAAGGATAATGATTTGGAAAACAGCTCATTAGATTCCACAATTAGGAGATCACTGTTGACTTTGGAGAGTGCTGTCAATTGGATGATAAGACCAGAAACTAGACTGCATATGGTTAAGAAGAAAATGAGGGAAGGAGAAGTGGAAGCATCAGGGATAGACTAATTCTTCAAAGAATTTAGCCGAGAATGGGAAGAGAGATAAAGGACAAAAGCTAGTAAGGATCTAGTGAAAGTTTTAATGTAACACAAACCTATGTATTATATTATGACATAGTCTAAATTTCTTTTTTTTTAACCAAATGCATATTGCTGTGGTCATAGAACTATATTTTCCAGTAGTCAATGGTGGTGAAGCTCATCTGAGGTATACTGGAATTCTACATTATCTTACTAGCAGTGCCTGAGGGTACTGGGAAGAGGAAGTTTAAAGTATTTCTTTATACACTTTAATTCTTTTTTTTTTTTGCTTTTTTTTTTAGAGGGCAGTTGGGGTTAAGTGACTTGCCCAAGGTCACACGGCTAGTTTTTGTGTTAAGTGTCTGAGGCTGGATTTGAACTCAGGTACTCCTGACTCCAGGGCCGGTGA
>CM053593.1:202155590-202171134 GCA_028646575.1 Pseudocheirus occidentalis | reverse complement strand
CTCTATTCACTGCGCCAGCTAGCTGCCCCTATACACTTTAATTCTTATGTCTTTAAAAGAGATCAGAGAGGGGCGGCTAGGTGGCGCAGTGAATAGAGCACCGGCCCTGGAATCAGGAGTACCTGAGTTCAAATCCAGCCTGAGACACTTAACACAAAAAACTAGCTGTGTGACCTTGGGCAAGTCACTTAACCCCAACTGCCCTCCAAAAAGCAAAAACAAAAAACAAAAAAAACAAACAAAAAAAGAGATTAGAGAAAGTTTCACAGAAGTTTAGAGATAGAACAGACTTTAGGAAATCTTCTATTTTACAGAGAAGGAAAATAAAGCCCAAAGAAGTGAAGTGATCTGTCCAAGGTTACACATGTAGATAGTGACAAAGCTAGAATTAAAATTCAAGTCTCAACTCTCAATCAGAATTCTTTCCACTATAATAGAAAACTTTAGTTAAATATTTCTTTTCTCCTCTAGTTAGTATTTTTTAAAGGATTGCTCAGAAAAATAATTCTCTTTGTTCAAATCTTTAGAGAAGTTAAATTAAGGATTATCTTTAATAGTAAGCGTAGAATTTTCTGGGAAATGTGGTGAAGAAAGAAAATAGAATTCATGCAGATTACTTGTTAAAATGTTAGTGACAAAAGGAATTCGTTATAATAGAAAAAGTTTTATATTTGGTGTCAGAGGACTTAGCTTTAAATTCTGACTCTGACACTATCTGCATCACTTTGGTCAAGTCACCACTCCTTGTTGACCCTCAATTTCCTCAACTGCAAAGTAAAAGGAGTGAACAAGATAACCACCATGGTTCCTCTTGGCTCTAAAGCTATGATCCAACAGCACTAGAATATAACTTTTAATTTTGCTTAACTCCCTGAAGAGACAAATTCTATGGGAAGAAGAGATATGGAGAAATAAAATGCAAAGGATAAGAGAGCTTATGGTTCTATCAATTAAGAGACACATCTGTGCCTTTAAGAACCAAAATAAAACAAGATATAAATTTGACCATAGTAGTTATTAAATGGAGAGAAACTGAATATAGTACTATTTTTTGGCATTTTTTCAGGGAAAAAACTAATCTATTAAATAAACAATCAACAATTCCTTTTCATTCTTCCTAGGCTGCCAAGTTATTCAAGCACAAGAATATAATGAAAAAGATTAATCTCACAAGAAGTACTAATTTAACTATGAAGCTCCCAGTCCTACAAAGACAAGATAATGAAAGCACAGGATATAGAAAGGCTCCATCAAAGGCAATTAGAAGGAAAGAATAGGACTGGAGATGGAAAAGTCACCAAAACATATACTTCTTGGAGCCAATGTAAATAGAGGCTTAGTGAGGGTTTCAACTTATCAGGTTTTCATTAAGCATCTTATTCCTCAGGTGTTTATCTCAATCCTCAGCCTGGTGTTTAGCTATTCTTGCGCTTGGGTCAAAGTGGTTAAATTGTATATTCTAAGTACTTAGATGGAAAGGGCAATAATGAAACCCGATAATGAAATAATGGTGGTTATGGGACTTTCCCTTTGTCTCCCACCACATCCAATGGGGAAAAAAGTTCAGTGAATATCCCCTGGGGGCAAGAACAATTAGTGCAGCCTATAGAAAGAAGGAACCAAAATAATAACAATAATAGAATCCAAAAACTAGCATCTGTTAGATATACTGGGCTAGCTTTACTACATGTATTTGTCCCTTTTCTTGTCAGAAGAAAAAGGACAGAATTAATCAACTGATTACATTAAAGGCATCTGAAGGGAAAAAAAAATCACCATGTGTCAGATTCTAAAATAATCCTGCTTTAATAAGATCAATCTCTCTTCCTCCTCCTATCCAAATCATCAGTAAAAAAATTTAAGAAGTGTATCTATGACTCAGAAGAATGCTCTCTTACCTTTGCCAAGACTGAAGACAAACGGTTCATTTCTATCGTGACTGGAATCAAACTTTTTCCCATTGGACAGTTTTCCTTTGTAATGGACATAAACCTTGTCTCCAATCATCGGCATTTCCTCATTATTCCCCACTCTTTTGACAATCTAGAAAAGATAGACATCAAGAAATAAGAAGCGTGTTTTTACTTCCAATCATTAAGTAAGGGTCAGAAAGAAAGGTAAGCCAAGTCCTTTTTTTCCGGCAAAATAATAGTTAAACCACATTAGAGATGAGTATCTATCCTATTTTTAACAGCTTTTTACCACAACCTTACTCAGCAATCTTTGCTGTCAAGAAATTCTTCCTCATAGTCAATTTAAATCCCTCATATTGCAGTTTAAGCTCACTTCAGGTTGTACTGTTTATTTCAAAGAAGAGTCATCAATCTTTCAAGCTCTAATGGACTCATTTCCTCCTTTCTCAAAATAAAATCCCTCCAAATCAAAAGACCAGGGAGTTGGTTCCTATACAATTTTAGCCACATTCAAGGACATCCAAGAAGCGCCTAAAACAAAGCCTCATGGCATACTTCTCTTTACATCCTCCATCAGCCCAAACACAGCAGTTTTTGACTATATATTCTCTCAGTAGGTTTAAAATTTCAGAAAGTCCTACTTTCTGGTATGACTAGCTATACTTCACATTATTTGAATACACATGTGTACAAAAGACTAACAAAACTGTACAATACTGATCAACTTGTTTTCTAGTAAAGGAAATGCCAAAAGGACTCTGAAAAAAAATAAGCAATCATAAAATCCATAATATTTATTTGTTTTGTATTTGGCAGAGGAGGCTGCTAATGTGTTGGGTCAATTCTGGGAAAACAAAATCAATTCCAGCTGTGTTAGTGGTTTAGTTTCTTCTGTCAATCATGTATGCAAAACTAATTATTCTGCATAGATAATACTCTATGGGGCAGCTTACGTGGCAAGGTGGATATAGCATCAGGCCTTAAGTCAGGAAGACATTTCCTAGCTGGGTGACCCTGGGCAAGTCATGTCACCTTGTTTGCCTCAGTTTCCTTATCTGTAAAATGAGCCAGATAAAGGAAATGGCAAATTACTCTAGTATCTTTGCCAAGAAAACCCCAAATGGGGTCACAATCAGACATGAATGAAAAATTACTGAACAAAAACAAAGATAACACTTTGGCTTACATCTTTTCTGAGGAGTAGAACTGTTTGTAAATATTATTGATCTTAAATGATTTTTTTTCTGAAGCATGAACAGAAGACTCTGAGTTGTAATTTTCCCCACAGTTCAAGATCTTTGAGATTCTGGAAGGAAAAGAATCTTTACAATCACTCTTTCTTTCTTTCTTTTTTTTTTTTTTTTTGAAGGGGAGAAGGCAGGGCAATTGGGGTTAAGTGACTTGCCCAAGGTTACACAGCTAGTAAGTGTTAAGTGTCTGAGGCTGGATTTGAACTCAGGTCCTCCTGACTCCAGGGTGGGTGCTCTGTTCACTGTGCCACCCAGCTGCCCCCAGTCACTCTTACAGTTGCTTTTAGGGAAAGAAAGTTTCACCATATTAACCTGTCCAATCCAGCTATTTTACTCATCATGTTCATAGATTTACAATTCAGATGAAAAAGCTTGATCTAATCCTAGATACTGAATGTCAGTTAAGTATTATGCTGGAAGTATCTGTTACTCTCAGTTGATGGCCATAAGATCTTATGTCTAGTTATTGATAACAGGTCTGTCAAACACTTACAAGTGGGGGTCAAATCAGATTTAAAATAATTGGGAAACACTTAACAAAATAAATAAAATATAATATATCATAGATAATGTTAATATGTGGCTTTTAAAGTCAATATGCGACCAGCAGGGGTCCTAATGTACAATTTAGTAACCCCTTTCCTCTTTGAATTTGAAACCACTGCTCTAACAGAAATTATGAAGCAGTAGGGTAAGTAAGAATTCCTAGGCTAAAACTTCAAACCCTGAGAAAGTTGTTTGTTTTGTTTTTGCTTTTTTTTGGAGGGCAATTGGGGTTAAGTGACTTGCCCAAAGTCACATGGCTAGTAAGAGTGTCAAGTGTCTGAGGCTGGATTTGAACTCAGGTCTTCCTGATTCCAGGGCCAGTGCTCTATTTACTGTGCCACCTAGCTGTCCCCCTGAAAAAGTTTTAGGGGCCCATAGCATCATTTCATTAGTTTTGTTCCAGGGAGATAATGTCATGACAAAAATTTAAGGCATTTAGCATCTGTCTCCACATACAGCTCTTATCAGTCTCTGAAATTTGTTTTTGCACAAGAAGTTAATAGTAATACCTATAACTATGGGAAGACAGTTAAGTAATTAATGAAACTGGACAAAAACCTGTTCAGAAAGATCTCCATTTTCTATGACTGAAGACAAGAAGATAACCAAATTGATTAGCCAAGTAGTTCTAAATGAGGTATAGTTAATTATCAGCAAAATAGATAAGAAAATTAATTCAGTTATGCAAAATTACTGTACACAACAGTGGGGTACTAGGCAAAGCATTAACCAGGTAAAGACTGTGTTCTACATGCAGCTTCACTGCTATTAGAAGACTTTAGCCACGTAACCTTAAAAAGTCTCTTATACCCACTCAGTTTCCTTATCTATAAAATAAAGATAATGCCTACAACACAGTGTTATCCAAATGGGATGATGTACAAGCATTTTAAAATTACAAAGCATTGTAAAATTTCAGATAATATTAAATATGGGGCAGGATGGGAGAGTTAAGTTCAAAGGCAAGTTGATTATTTGATTGAATATCAAGAAGTCACTCCATACAGGAACACTATATGTGTTGATATTGAAGTTCACCGATATTGAACTTTGTTAAAAATTTCATTTACTTTTTAAAAATAAAGTTTGCTTGAAACTTTCATTTTCTATAATTTTAGGAAACTTATATAATTCTCAAAGGGGAGAATGGATCTTGCTTACCACGAAAAAACTTAAATATCATTTTGGGGGTAGACAAAAATATGAAATGTGAAGAAGTAATTTTAAAAAATTCACTGATGCTTTTTTATTTTAAAAACACTATAGACATTTCCTGACGTCTTGTCCCCATGAATACTCTGTTTTCACAAAAAAAATGGTTAAGGAAAACATATTCAGATACTGTATATAGCAGAGTCCCCCAACATTCTTCATTAGGGACTTACCTTTAGGACACCGCGGTCTTTTTTGGGAGTAATGTCCTCTCCTCGTTCAGCAAGAGCAACTGCTGGATTCTCTCCATCATTCTTGGTGGCCTCGTCAGTAGTCATTGTCTTTTATAAGGAAAATCCCTACTAAGAAAAAAACAAATGTATTTTGAGCTAGGAAAAAAATAACTTCATTGTTCATTTCAGAAGCAATTATGAAGTATGAACCAATTTCACCTCTGTTCCTAGCTAATATCTGACACTTCTTCACTGGGACCAACACGCTAACCTTTACTCATATAATCAAAACATACCTCAGGTCATCCTGTCAAAATAATACTTAACTAAAAATCCACTCTACAACATCTAACAAGCATAAGGCCAGGAACATATCTAAGGTATATATAATAGAATTCAACAAATACTTATTAAATGTCCCCCTATATGCAAAGCTTTCCACTAGAGATTTTCTTCCAAGTTAACATCCAAAAGGCATTATCTGCTCTTCTCTGGAATTGGTCATCCAAACAGATCTGAGTAGACTTACATGAACTACTGTCTAGAGTTTATCACTCTATCTTACCCACAAGGACAGCATGATAGATTTGATCAAATGTTTAGCTAAGGTTTAGGTAAACTATATCTATAGCACTGCCAACAACTAAATCTAGTAACTATGTCAAAACATAAAGTACAATTAGTTTGGCATAACTTGTCTTTGATAAAATCATGCTGACTGGCACTTGGGTTATTACCACACATTTTTCTGGATAGTCACACACCATCTGTTAAATAGCAAGTTCTAGAATTTTGCCAGAATGGACTTCTGGAAAGATGGCTACATGAAAAGTAGTATCTAAGGGTTAGCACCTCTCAATCATCCCCGAATAGAAAGAATTTTTTTTCAAACAAAGAGGGAATAGGAAAGAATTTATCAGAGGAAAAACCTCCCAGAACGAGGAGAAAGTTAATTTTTTTTTAAAAAAGAGAGATAAGCAAACAACTAATGAAAAGGTCCAAACACAAATAATAAATGCCATAGTTAAAGAAAGTGATTTGAAAATCTCTAACGAAAACTTAAAAGGAATAAACACTAGAACATAAAACAGTTCTAAAGTACAATAAGGGAATCAAATGAAAAAAACAGTAATGGAAATTGAGTAAAAAATTAGAACTCTTTAGGAAGAAACAAAAAAGGCAAAGAATATAGAATTTAGAAGAAAAGACAGGTAATTTCTTGAAGACAGATCTTCTGAAAAAAGATAACAGATTTAGATTTTTCAAGCATAGAAGTGGAGGAGAAATTGAGAGAATAAAATCAAAAGATGAACAAGACTAAAAGAACACAGGAAAACTACACAAGTCTTTTGACTTTTTACACAAGTCTATTGACATTAAAGAATACGAAGATATAGATTCACCGGTTTTTCAGAAAAGTAACATTTCTAGAAAGTCTAAATATCATACTGCAGGAAATTCTTCAGAAATATCTGAAACAGAGAGCAAAACACAGATAAATGGAATTTACAGAAGACTAATGAAGAAACCCCACATTTATCTAGAAATATGATCAAGTTTCAGAACTTGTTAAAACAACAAATATTACAGGTAATCATATCAATCACATTGAACAATTTAGACTGTTTTTTCTTTTGACATAAAGGATTTATACAAAAGGAAATGAGACAATTTGCATTCCAAAATAAAATATCCTCTCAAAATTGAACTTAATAATCAATGAAAGATATACTTTTAGCAAAATTGGGTAATTTAAGTTGTTCTTTCAGAAGAAACCAAAGGGAACAGGACTTTGACAAGTAAACTCCAACAAAAGAAACATAAGAAATAAATGAATACACACAGCAAGAAAAGGCCAAAAATAAAAATCAATGTTTACATGTTTCTTAGACTAGACAAATCTATTACTTTTAAAAACTCTCATCTTGTTTGTGGTTCATTTAAAGAAGAGAAAATATCTTGGCAATGTTAAAGGAGTAAGGAATTCAAAGAAAGGAAGGTAAGGAAAGGAAAATTATGAAAAAAATTTTGGACTACAACATCTACTCCAGCCTTCATAAATTAACATTTCATGGGAGAAGAATGACAGACGGAGATTTGTTTTAGAAAATTTTAGACAGAGATATGGGAAGGATTAGGATCAGGGAAAATTCAGAGATGCACTGCTATATCCGGGACCAAAGGAGAAGAGGGTTGTAGTATTTTCAGTCTCAATTTTAACACACAGATAAATAAGAAAGAAATTATAGACTTTTTCATAATAGTTTACTACAGATGAGTTGGGCTTTTTTTTAAGGGCAAGCAAAATGAACAAATAATTACCCTATCCAATTAGGGCAATGGACTTAGTTCTTATGAACTAAGAAGAACATAAAATTACCCCCCAAATGGGGGAAAATTCACAATGAAAGGGGCAAAAAAATGATTATCAGTAACCTGAATTTTATGTCAACAAAACTGTAATGAAAAGGATGAAGAAATACAGATATACAATATCCAAATTTTACCCAAAAAACCCCCAAAAGCTTCAGAAGGAAAAACTGATGAAGTCATAAATGAGCTCTCAAAGAAAAAAAAATTCCTTGTCCAAATGGATTTATAAGTAAATTCTATCAAACATTTAAAAATAAATAATCTCTATGTTATTTATTCATAAAGGAACAGGGACTAAGACTAGATCTGTAATTTCACAGGTGAAAGAATTCTCAGATGATAAAACTCCCTCTACCAGAGAAGGGTGACACCTTCTTGACAACTTAATCTTTGAGAGCTGTCTAGAGAACTTAGAGTGTAAATGATTTGCCCAGGGTCATATAGCCAGTATACATCAGAGTCAGAACTTGAACCACGGTCTTCCTGCCTCCAAAACTGGCTTCTTTTTTTTTTTTTTTAATTTTAATTTGCTTATGGTATCATTCTTTTTTTTTTTTGGAGGGCAGTTGGGGTTAAGTGACTTGCCCAAAGTCACACGGCTAGTTTTTTGTGTTAAGTGTCTGAAGTCGGATTTGAACTCAGGTACTCCTGACTCCAGGGCCGGTGCTCTATTCACTGCGCCACCTAGCCGCCCCAAGACTGGCTTCTTTATCCACTGAACCATGTTGCCTTTTGTGCAGAAATGTCAAAAACATTCCTTATAAATCGTAAGGAAAGAAAACTTATAATTGACAGAAAAAATGTGAATTAATGATTCTAACCCAAGTAGACTAACTAGTCAAAAATGGAGAATGAATCTACCAAATGCCTTCTGTGATACAAATGACATTCTGACATCCAGACTGGGGAGGGATAATGCAGAAAAAGATAACAAAATAATATTAATAGATACTGGTGAGGAAATGTAAAATGAAATACTGGGCAAAGAGATCATAGCAAAATATCTACAAGTATACCACTCATAACTTCACTGGATTTACACCAGGATGCAAGAATTCAACAGTAGGATCATTGAGCATAATCATATTAATAATAGAAATAAAAATAATATTATATAAAAAGGTATTTAACAAAACAGCACTTGTATATCTTAAATATGCTAAAATGCATAGAAACAGAGGGCTGGTTTTTTTTAATGTTATCAAAAGGATCTGCCTGAAACCCAGAGCTAGCATTATTTTTAATGCTGAAAAACACTAGAAATATCCCCAATAAGACTGAGGGAAAAGCAAGTTTGTGAATATCATCATCCTCATTTGACACATCAGAAATGCTACTACAATGAGTTTTAAAAAAATAAACTAAGGAAATAAGCTTGGGTAAAAGGAATATGGAAGTTATCATTTGTAGATTATAACAATTTAATTGTAAACTTTAGAAAATCAAACAAAAAACTGATATAAATAAGTTTCAGCACAATGCAATACAAAATAAATTCCAAAAGGCATCAACAATTTTGCATGTTACCCCTTTCCATGAAAAACCATAAAAATGGTTAGAAAAAGAAATACTATTTAAAATAATAATTAAATGTATTAACTAAGTAGGAATTTGCCTGCTAAGAGAGACAGGATTTATCTAAATACAACTAAAAACAACTTTTACCAAAATGAAGGAGAACCTAAATAATGAAAATAAATTATAGCAGGGCAATGACAAACCAGTGAAAATTATAGTACTAATCAAATTATTCTAAAGACAATGCTAGGGGCAGCTAGGTGGCTCAGTGAATAGAGCACTGGCCCTGGAGTCAGGAGGACCTGAGTTCAAATCTGGCCTCAGACATTTAATACAAAACTAGCCGTGTGACTCTGGGCAAATCACTTAACCCCAATTGCCTTTCCCCCCCCAAAAAGCAAGACAATGCTACATATCAAGTTTCCAAGATTTTTTTAAACAGAATTGGATAAAAGCATAATAAAATTCATATAAAAGAACAAAAATTTAGAGAAATGGTAAAATATATAAAATATCTTATATTACATTTAAAACATTAATTATAAAGAGATTAAACAAACCAGATCTAGAAGTAAATGTTTATAACAACCAAGTATGCAGTAAACCCCCAAACATGAACTGTAGGTGAAGGAACTCTATTTTTCAAGTATTCCACAGAAAAGTGGATAGCAGTTTGGCAGAAAATTGGTTCAGAACTACATCTTATCATATATACTACAATAAAATCCAAATAAATAAAACATCTGAATAAGAAAAGTTTAGCCATTAAAAAAAAGGTAACTGAAGGTTTTATTTCTTAGACTTGTAAACATGGAAAGAATCTATAATCAGCCAAAGAAGAAAATATATTATAAAAGACAAAATTTTTATCATATAAAATTTAAAAGCTTTTGTGCAAACAAGAATAATGCAGCTAGAATAAGAAGATACAGGTGTAATAGTAATGAAATTTGAAGATTGCTTTATAGTGCTAAGCTGACAGGTACTTAGCACCTAGTTTCAAATTAAGCCTCTGTTAAAGAAACAGAAGGTATAAAATCCAGTTGCTGATATAACAGGAAGGGGCTGAACATGGAGGCACAATACTGTATATAAGGAAAAACCCCAGCTGGGAAAGGCAAAATTTCCTGGGAACTTGTGGTGGTGGAGCTTCTTCTGAGGGCCAGTCTGAGCTGCTAAGGCTGCTGAGGATTTTCAACAGGAGCTGCAGAAGACTGAGAAAGCATGACTGTGGTGTTGGTACTTTGTCTGTTTGTGGCTTTGTTAAGCCTTAACTTCCCAGGAATAGAGACTATGAAGTATTTAAAGTGTACTGGACACTGTGAGCTTTGGTGTAGAACAGGAACTGCATGGAGAGCTGGACAAGGAGCTGGGAGCTGTCTGCCTTTGAACCCAGGGGACAGTTAGTGAATTCAGGTAGGAGCCGGGACCATGGAAGGAGAACCAGGGAAGCTGAGAACCAGTCTTGAGTCAAGCTGAAAGAAGACTTTACTTGGATACTATGTACTGATTGAAAAGACTATGATTTACTGTGACCTAGGGGTGGAGTACTTTGACTTTTGCATTTTGTGTCCCTTAAGGAGGCAAGTCTTCTTAATATTGGATGATTGAGTTACTAAGTGATTGACTGACTAAATGACTGTACTTTGTTAAAAACTATGTGACCACTGTAGTGAAAACTATGCAGCCATTTTAGTGATAAGTTGTTGAATTGTGACATGGTGAATGCTATACTTTGATTTTCTGTGATAAGTTATAACATTGTGAATGCAATACCTTGATTTACTATGAATGCTTTGGTTTGATTTGTTACTGAATAAATAGAGTGTTCACCTTGAAATATATATACAGAACCTTGAAAATTGTTCACAGCAGCATTCTTCTGGAAAGCTTCTCATCTGTGGCTTTACAACAGGCTGAAAGAAAAGTCATTACATAAAGAATCTCTAATTAATATTGGACATCCAGAGTCCATAGGGAATTGATATAAACGTGAGATTGTCATTTCTTAATAGAAAAAATGGTCAAAAGATATCAAAAGCTTACAAAAGAATAGACAGAAATTAATGTAGAAAATGCCATTAACAACTAACGATCAGAGAAATGAAAATTAGAACAACTCTTGGAATTTTACTTCACACCTAGGAAACTGAAAAATATTGTACAAGGGGTGAGATGGTAAAGTGGACAGAATGCTTGATTCTTGGATTTTTGCTTACTACCAATGTAACCTTGATCTTTGGGACCTGTTTACTCTTCCATATGTAGTGGGGAGCAGACGAGATTGCTGAGGTGACCCCTGATCAACTAATTTACTCCAGGCCATTTGATGAAATTGCAATGTCTAAGGAATATGTGTTAAGATCTTAAAGGAGGTATATAAAGAGGGTGCTTATACTTTGTTTCCCCTAAGAAGGTAAAGTATAAACATTTCCTAGGAGAAAATTATTACTCAGGGATCATCTACATATAAAATCAAAATATAATATCTGTGCCAGATATCTCCAAGGGCCTTTCAAGCTCTAAATTCATGATCGTAAGATGTAAAAATTCAACACTGTTAAGTTGTGAAAAGATAGGCACACCAATTCACTGCCTGCTAGAGAGCTGTAAAATGTTCTAATCATTCTAGAAAACATAAGCTACAAGAGTTACTAAATCATTCATTTTTTTGACCCAGTGATCCTACTACTGGGTTTATAATCCAAGGAAGTTATTAGGAACAAATAGCAACAAAAAAACCCCATGCGTACCTCAACTCATTTGTAGCCACACTATTTTTAAAACAAAGAGATGAAAAGAAGCTGTGTGACCAATAACACAGTATTGAATAGCTAAACAATTTATGCTATGTGAAAATAATGGCATATTCACATCATGATGAATGACAAATAAGAATTCAGAGAAACATGTTTGTGATGCAAAGTAAAGAAAAAACCAGAGCCCAAAGAACAAAACTAAAAGCAACAGCAGAAGCCCAGTTAATAGGTAGACTGCCTCAGCATCACAAAAGTAATGGTATGTTATCAGGATAAAACAAAAGAAGTCCTCAGTACACTGGAGGGACCTCATGTGAATTTGAGGAATATCTCAAGATGTGTAAATATGAATGAATTATAATTTACACTGTTCAAAGGAACACCCAAATCATTGAGATCACTGATAAACTTGATTACTGTAATAATAATTTACTTTAAATACTAGCACCTTAAAAGTTTGAAAAGTTCTTTACATATATCTTAAAGCTAGAGATTGTAGAGACAAAAAAAATGCCCATCGAGGAGGACATAATGGAATCTAGAAGATTGACCAATAGAGATACTGTGTCTATCTGAAACCAAACTCTGCTAGAGGGTTTGCTTCAGCATAGATGAATCTCCCAGAGATGAATTTTATGAGGGCTCTACAAAAACAGAATAGACACCAAGGTCCTGTAGAAGTTCCTGTGTTAATGTGATTTCTTCCTTTTATGCCATTTGAGGATGCATTTCCATGCTTTTTCCTTTCTTCTCAAAGAAAAGGTTCAATTCCTGACTCTGTATTTTTCTATCATGTCCTAGATGCCACATTTTAAAAAATTACTTATTTTTAGTTTACAACATTGTAATATTAATGGGCTACAAGATCTTGCCTGACCATTAATAGGCCTCATGTGGGGCCATTAAGGGAAGCTTGCTTAGGGAAGGCTTGCTTGTAGGAAAGTTTTCATACCTGTTGCTAATTTCTAATTAGGCACTGAGTCATGAGGGTTGTGATGCCTGTGTGTGAGCCCTGTCTGTTGATCTTTATTTCTCTGCTTCTATTTTCTCTGTTTGTTTTCTTTGAAGTTCAGGGTGCTGACTTTTCCCCTGAATTTGTGAATGTAATTTAAAAAAATTGCTGACCCTTTAAACAGCTATCTTTCCTAATAAAGCAGAACTAAGAACCTATGCTGGTAGTCATCCTGGGTATGCCAAAGTGGTTGCTGCTACATTCAATTCCATGTGCTTTTGAATTTGAAATTTTCTTTCCCTCTCTCCCCAAGACAGTGTGCAGTCTGATATAGGCTCTCTATATACATTCATATAAAACATATTTTCACATGTTGTAAAGAAGAATTGTAACCAAGAGAATGAACCACAAGAAAGAAGAAACAAAACAAAAAAGAGAGCTCAAACAGTATGCTTTCATCTGCATTCGGACTCTGTAATTCTTTCTCTGGATATGGATAGAATTTTTCATCATGAGTCTTTTGGAGTTCAAACATTTTGAAAGTATCCTCAGCGTTTGTGGCTTCTCCCTCTTATTAACCAATTCCTCTCAGAACCTCCACTTTAAAGAGGAGGGCCAGATGATTTATGCCTTCATTCCTTTCCAGGTTATATCCTGATTCTCTTATACTTTCTCTACAAGGCTTTAGCTTAGAGTCACATAGATAACAAGTATTTAAGGTGGGATTTCATCTCGAGTTTTCTAAAGCAAGTTCATCATTGTACTGATACCAAATGTTACCAAAAATACCAGTCAAGTATAGTAATGTCCAGAAATATTAAAAAGGGAGCTGTACTTTAACAGGAAGATCACACATCTGGGATTGAGTTACTTTGCTTTTCTATTCTAGGCCGATTTTATAGCAAACTTTAAAAAATTTTCTTTTAAAAAATTAATCTTTTATTTATTTATTTTTATTTTCAACGTTCATTTCCACAAGATTTTGACTTACAACTTTTCTCCCCATCTTTCCCCTACCCCCACCCCAAGATAGCATGCCTACTGAATACCTCCCTTCCCCCAATCTGCTCTCTCTTATATCCTCCCCTATCCCCCCTAACTTTCTAGTAGGGCAAGATGGATTTCTATACCCCAGTGCCTGTATATCTTATTTCCCAGTTGCAAGAAAAAAATGATTTTTTTAAACATTTGTTTTTAAAACTATGATTTCCAGATTCTTTCCCTTCTTCCCTGGGAAGACAAGCAATTCAATATAGGTTGAACGTGTGGAGTTATGCAAAACGTTTCTATAGTAGTTATATTGTGAAAAACTTAATTATAGTTCCCTTCATCCTATCCCACCCCCCCCACTTATTCTATTTTCCACTTTAACCCTGTCCCTTTTCAAAAGTACGTGCTTCTAACTACCCTCTCCCCCAATCTTCCCTCCCTCATCCTTCCTCTTATCCCCTTCCCCCCTGCTTTTCTGAAGGGTAAGATACCCAAATGAATGTCTATGTTATTCCCTCCATAAGCCAAATTCAATGAGAGTAAGGTTGACCTATTCCCTTTCACCTTTCTGCTCTTCTTCTCCATTGTAACAGTTTTCTCTTGCCTCCCTTCCTCCTTCTCCCATTATATTCCTCTCTCACTGCTTAATTTTATTTTTTTAAATATCATCCCTTCATACTCAACTGATCCTGTGCCCTCTGTCTATGTATACATGTACACACACACACACACACACACACACATATATATATATATATACACTCACATATGTATTTATACACACATACACATATATATTCCCTTCAATTATCCTCATACTGAGAAAAGTCTCATGAGTTACAATGATTGTTTTTCCATGTAGGAATGTAAATAATTCAACTTTAATAAGTTCCTTATGATTTCTTTTTCTTGTTTACCTTCTCATACTTCTATTGCTTCTTGTATTTGAAAGTCAAATTTTCTGTTCAGCTTTGTTTTTTTCATTAAGAAGACTTGAAAATCCTCTATTTCACTGAATGACCATATTTTTTCCCCTGAAGCATTATACTCAGTTTTACTGGGTGATTCCTGGTTTTAGTCCTAGTTCCTTGGACCTCTGGAATATCATATTCTAAGCCCTTTGATCCCTTAATGTAGAAGCTGCTAGATCCTCTGTTATCCTGATTGTGTTTCCACAATACTCAAATTGTTTCTTCCTGACAGCTTGTAATATTTTCTCCTTGACCTGGGAACTCTGGAATTTGGCTATGATATTCCTAGGAGTTTTCTTTTGGGGATCTTTTTCAAGAGGTAATGGGTGAATTCTTTCAATTTCTATTTTGCCCTCTGGTTCTAGAATAGCAGGGAAATTTTCCTTGAGAATTTCTTGAAGAGCCTCTTTTGCCATTTGAGTTAGTCTATTTTTTTAAGGTGTTATTTTCTTCAGTATTAATTTTTCATGATTTTCTTACATCATTCTCATTTTTCTTCCCAATTTTTCCTCCACTTCTCTTACTTAATCTTCAAAATGCTTCTTGAGCTCCTCCACGGCCTGTAACCAATTCATATTTTTATTTTTTTATTTTTTTAACTTTATTTTTATTTGTTTTCTTGTTTACATTATTCATTTTCATTACATTTTTGAATTACAAATTTTCTCCCCATCTTGTCCCTGCCCCACCCCTAAAACAGCAATCCTACTGTAAAGCCCCTCCCCTGCTCTGCTATTTTATTTTCTGGTAGGGCAGGGAGGGTCTCCCTATCCTAGCCCCTGTATATCTTAATTCCTAGTTGCAGGTATTACAGAACTTCAAATTCTGGATTCTTTTGATTCCTCCCTTGTCACCAACCCCAACTGGAAGGACACTCAATTCAATAC
>CM053593.1:202139390-202155090 GCA_028646575.1 Pseudocheirus occidentalis | reverse complement strand
TCTCTTTTCATGATTTTCTCGCATCATTCTCATTTCTCTTCCCAATTTTTCCTCCACTTCTCTTATTTGGTTTTCAAAGTCCTTTTTCAGTTGATGTATAGCTTCTAGGCATTCTCCAATTGTCTTGGAAGCATCTGGTGTGGGAGTTCTGAGTTATGGGCTTTCTTCCTCCCGTCCCATGCTTTGACCCTTTTTATCCATAAAAAAAGGATTCTAGAATTTTACTGGTGTTTTTATTTTGCTTCCTCTTCCTCATGTTGGCCAACCAATTAATTGGTTGGGGTTTTTTTTTTTTTTTGGTCTGTGAAACTCTGCTCCCAAGGGGGGAAGCTCTGTTCCAAATCGCTGGGGTTTTCCCAGCTGCCAGAGCTATTGGGGGGTGTTGCAAGACCCCCCAGCTTTGGCTTGCTGAAAGTGTACCCCAGGACCACCACCCAAGACCACGATCCAGATCCAGGCCACTCAATGTAAGAGCAGTTGGCCCTGATCAATCGATTTAGCCCCCCTGCGGACTCTGCAGGCCAGGGCCACTGGTTCCAGTAGTTCCCTTCCCCCACTGCTTCCTTGCCCTGGGGGCTGATTGGCGGGCTTTACCAATCCCAAAGTTTCACTTTCACTAACCAGTCTCTGAGGATTTGAAGATTCCCTTAGGCAGATGCTTTAGATTTTCTTTGAAGTAGAGGCTTGGGAGGCTCACTCCTCCAGGCCGCCCTGGGGCCTAGCATGGCCATGTTTGCAGTTTTGGGCTGGCTGTGTCACTGTTCAGCTGATGTGTGAGCTGCCCCTCTCCCGTCCAGTTCCTCACGCTTTGGCAGATGTGGAAGTGCTGGAAGCTGTAGATCTCTCCTGCAGACTGGCTCCGGTGCCCGCTTGGCTCAGCTCGGCCAGGCTACTTCCCACTGCCTGGGCCTGGCCGCGGTCTCGGCTTTAGGTTGTTCCAGCCTCCGCTCCAGCCGCCACGTTGAGCCCCTGCTGCCAAGCTGCCTTCAGCGAGAGATGTGTTCTCTGTATTTCTGTGTGAGTCTGAGAGTCCTAGGCTTTATCTGGGCTCATATTTTATGGGTGTTTAGGGTGGCGGTGTGGGAGCTGTGGGGCCTTGCTGCTTCTATGCCGCCATATTGGCTCCGCCCCCTGTTCATCTCCATATTTTTCTTGAAAAATTTTGATACAGGAGTTTTGACTTTGTTGTTCCATGTTTTTGGTCCTTTTTGTCCCCCAAAAAGGATTCTATGGTCTGATTGCACTTCTTTTGTTTGCTCATCTTGCCAGCCAATTACTTGACTTTTGAGCTCTTTGCCATGGTAGAACTTTGCTTCCAGAGTAGAGAGAGCTGTGTTGCTGGGGGTTTTGCAAATGTTGTCAGAGCTATGAAGAGGGCGCCCTACTACAGCCACCACAAGCTCTGGCACACTGGCGTTCCTCAACCCAGGACCACCTCCAAGACTGGGACCCAGATCCAAGCAGGTCAAAGCAAGAGTGATTACCCTTTGAATGGTCACTTGGTTCCCCTAGTGCAGGCCAGGAGCTCGGGAGGCAAACATGCAGCAACAGCTGCAGCCACCCCAAGCCTCCACCACTTCTTCCACCCTGGGGGGCAAGGGCTAGACCATACTGTCTCTCACCCTGGATCAACAAGGGTTCTCCACTGAACTTTTTTTTACTTTCTCTTTGACATTTATGAGTTGAGAAGTCAGGAAACCACCACAGCTGCTGGTGATTCACTCTCCTGAAGTCTGTTATGGCTGGTCTGGGCCAACGTGGCTCACACAGAACTGGGCTTGGCTCCCAGTCTGGTGTGACAGACCCTTCCTGCAGGTCTGCCAGGCTGCTTTCAGCAAGCGATTTGTTTCTCTTTGTCACTTTGTGGGTTCTGTAGATCTAAAATTTGTTTAGATTTTTACAGGTACTGGAGGTGGTTGGTGCAGGAGCTTAAGCAAGTTCTTGCTTTTAGGATGCCATCTTGGCTCTGGTCAGCATTTAAAAAAAATTCAGACAGCTGGTTTAGAGTAAGTGAAAGACAACATTAAACCATTCTCATAAAATTATATCGATATATAAATATAGTCATACAAAGTGCTGGGCTAAACAACTGTACGAAGAGAATCAAAAGAGATAATTGGTCTCCATCATCTAGAACACTGGTTCTGAACCTGTGGGTCGTGACCCCTTTTGGGGGTCGAATGACCCTTTCACAGGGGTCGCATAAGACCGAGACACCACCATAAGCTCCTCTATCCATCTCTAGATGAGTCCGTCCACATGCATGTGAGTATTAAAGGGTTGTGACATTAGGAAGGTTGAGAACCACTGCTCTAGAAGCTTATAGTCTACAGCAGGCATCACTAACACATAAGCATGTCAATGAATACAAGGGATAACCAGATAAAAACAATACCTAAAAAGAAATACTCATGAACACATTAGGGACAGGTTATCAAAGAATAACATCAAACCAAAGAATAACATCAAACCAATACCTACAGAATAACATCAAACCAATACCTACAGAAGCAAAATAGCTTTGAAGATGTAACAATATATGTATTTTGGAACAGAATCTCAGTAAGTAACATCAGTACATCTTCATCAATGCTCACCAATAAAGATTCAGTTAAAGGTGAAAAATACTGATACATTTGGGTAGGTTCAAATTCTAGTGTCTTGGGAACAATAGCCAATTGAGATCTGGAAAAAAGGTACAATTATATAAGTCAATCTGTCAGTTTTTTAGGCTCCAGATAATCAAGAAAATTAAAGAGAAAAATAAGCCCTTGATGCACTCTGGCCTTAACTAGCACCCAGCAAAGGACACAAGATTTAAATAAGCATAATTTCCAATAACTAATTCCAATAGTAGACATGCAAAGTAGAGAAAACTACAAATAATAAAAATTTAAAGAGAAATAAAAATGAATTCTTTTTTTTTTGCTTTTTTTTTGGAGGGCAATTGGGGTTAAGTGACTTGCCCAAAGTCACACGGCTAGTTTTTGTGTCAAGTGTCTGAGGCTGGATTTGAATAAAAACGAATTCTTTAACAAGTTTAGTCTTATCCTTCCAAAGATCTCATAATTGCTGTTAAAGAGAATTGACTTAAGTTTCATGTGCCTATCTTCTAGTCCAAACTAATGAGTAGAAGAGGTTTGGATAATATTAGATACACGGCATAAAATAATGAGGAAAGAGATATTATATACCATACAGTACTTCTAGGCAGCACAGTATGATGAAAAGAACACTGGAATTCAAGTAAGTCAGAGAACCTTCATCTTTTCTAGACTTCAGTCTCTCATTTGTAAAATAAGTAGGAAGACTAGAATATCTTTAAGGTCCCTTCCTAAATCTATGATCCTATGATAAACATTGCTTTGCCCTTTACCACCTTCTTTCCCTCTCAGAAACTTTTATTGGCTCCCAATTATTTACAATATAAAGTATAAATACCTTAAATGAGATGCTCAAGGAGCTCCACAATCTGGTCCTTATCTGCAACCTCGTGCCCTACCACTGTACCTGAAAATTCAATTCTAGCCATTTTCATATCATCCCAACTCCCTTCCCCCATACCATAAACCTCAGTTTCTTAAATTGTGAAATGGGAGTAATAATAGCTTCTATATGATATCACAGAGCTATTGGGAGGATCATATGAGATGATGTATGTAAAGCACTTTGTAAATCTTTATCAAACACCTATACCGTGCTAGGTGCTGAGCATACTAAGACAAAAAAGCAAATAATCACTGTTAGCAGTTAGGGAGCTTACATTCTAATGAGGAAGTCAACATGTACATAAGAATATGTCAACTAGGGCTGGCCAGGTGGTGCAGTGAATAGAGCACCAGCCCTAGAGTCAGGAGGACCTGAGTTCAAATCTAGCCTCAGTCACTTAACATGTCCTAGCCACTTAACCCCAATTGCCCTGCCTTCTCCCCTCCAAAAAAAAGAATATATAAAATAAATTTATAAAAACTGAGTAGTGCAGGCAGTAGGCAGCTGGGGTGCTGAGTAAAAGCATCATATATGACACTTAAACTTAGCTCTGAAACAAACCAGGGTTTCTAAGAGGTACAGCTGAAAAGAGAGTATATTTGTGCAAAAGCACAAAGACAGAAGATGGAGTATTCTGTGAAGAATAACATCTGACCAGACCAAAGGGTACAAAGAGTACATGGAGAGAGTAATGTAGAATAAGGCTATAAAGGTAATTTGGACAAAGACAGTGAAGAGTTTTAAAGGTCAAAAAGAGAAATATATGATGCAAGAGAGGTAAGAAGAAGCCAGCAGAGTGACAGGGTGAGACACATGCTTTAGGAAAACCACTTTAATGGTGATGTGGAAAATGGACTAAAGATCAGAGTAAGCTGAAGCAATAGTCTTAGTGAAGAGGATCTAAGGTAGGGGAGTAGACACATGAGAAGAGAAGAGACCCTGTGGTGGTAGAACCAACAAAACCTGACAACTACTTTGATATATACACTAAGGTGTCAAGGATGATTCAGAGGTTACAAATTTGGGTGATTTAAAAGGACCTTGGTGACCTCAACAGTGATAAGTAAATTCAGAAGAGTAGTGCATTTTAGGGGAAAGAAAATGAGATGTTTTAGACATGCTGAGTTTGAGATGTCTATGAACCTGTTCAAAATGTCCAAAAGGCAGTTAATAATGTAGGACTGGTACTCAGGAAAGAGACTAGAGTTAGATATGTAGATAAGGAAGTCATTAATATAAAGATGATAACTGAACTAGTGGGAGCAGATGAGGTCAACAAAGAATGTTTGTTGACATTATTAAAATAAAAATAAAATTACTTTATCTTAAATGACTTCCTGAATATTTGTTTCCTTTCTCTTCGCTATGTAATTAAAATGGTCAAGCTAAAGTTGCTATACACACATATGTATATATATATATACATAATATATCTACATAACATATCTATATATATGTTTATATAATAGTGAACAGTTGAATGTTAAGTTTAAAAATGAAAAATAAAGATGGAATCTATATGCTGGGTATATAATGTAAACCTCAAATTTCTTTGAACTATGATTTCTTTCACCCTACAAGAAAAAAAAATTAAACCATTCTCCAGTCAGTTGTCAACAAATAAGCACTTAACCACTTAATCTGTGCCAGGTTCTGTGCTAAGCCTAATACAAATAAAGCAGAAAGTAAATGGGGGCATAGTAAAGAAAGTCCTGTGCAGATGAATCTGGAAAGCAGCCTGCAGAGAAATGAAGACATGTTTGGCCTTGACCTTCTCCTTAAAATGGAAGTCTTGAGAGCTAAAGGAAAAATTTAAATCTTCATACAAATCTTTACACTTTTCACAAAAATCTGAAAGTTTTCTATATCCAAGAATTACTGACATTGAAAAGACTGAAACAGGGTCAGTGGTTTAACTTCCGTGGAATATGTTACCTGCTGTCTTTCTCTCTCTCACTGTGCCTTGCTGTTTTTGGCTAAGCTAGTTTGGCTGTCCTGTGAGTAACAATGTTCTATTGTTGGGCTCTTGGCTCTCCCTGTCAATCAGTGTCAATTGGAACTGATGATAAAGAATTATCATTATATTCATCAATTAATTCTGTGCTCTAATAGCACACTGTCCTCAGGCTCTACTGAGACAACTGACGATTGGTGTTGGCCAAGATAGTAAGTTCACTCTTCATAGGGTTTGCTTTCTTCAACTATAACTACAGGGACAAGCTGGAAAAGCATGGTTGGTGGTCCTGGTGATGCAACTATTCCCCCAAATTTGTAGCCTTGGGGTTTTTGGGCTATTTCAATGGTAGTTGAGGTAGTGGCAGGGGTTTGACTTATTTGACATATGCCACTTTTTGTTTTTCCCTCAATATGAGTTTGTACTAAAGATTTATTATGTTGCCAGACACTAGGGATCCTAGTACAAGGATGAAACAGTCTTACCAGTAAGGATTTTACATTCTAACAGGGGTGAAAAAAGTTCATATAGACATATGTGCAGATATATGTGTCTATATGAATATATAATGTATATTAAATAAAAGCACATGAGTTCATATGTATAGGTTCATATATAGAGTATCATAGTACTCTTGATTTATTATATGAATACATATATATGTATGTGTATGTATGTATGTGTATATGTGCATATAGTAAATGATCATAAATATATAACAAGCAATAATATACAAAGCAGTTTAGGATAGAGAGTACTAGCAGTTGGGGGAATCAGGAAAGGCTCAAACAATGTCTTAAAGGAAGAAAACTCTACATGAAGTAGAGCTAAGGAGGTTGTTCATTCCTGGCAAACAGGATGGTGGGAAATGAGGAGTCACATGGAAGGAAAAGAGAGTTAACCAGTTTGGCCACACTGCAGAACAGGAATGGAGAAGTGATATCCAATGAGGCTGAAAGATTACTTTGGGGACATCTTATGAAGGGATTTAAAAGATAAAGAGGAGTTTATATTTTATCCTAGAAGCAATATGAAATCACTATCGTTGAATGAGTAGGGGAGTCAAGTAGTAACATCTGCACTGAAGGAAAATTACTTTGGCAGCAGTGTAAAAGGATGTCCTAGAATATACTGGAAGCCTTCCTCTCGGTATCTTAACATTCTGTTTCGTCTTTTATACCTCAGTCTCACAAGATGATTAGTATACTTGCTTTTCTAATCAATATAAGCTAAAATGTAAGTTTTTTAAGGCTAAGGACTATTTCATTTTTTTTTCTTGGTTAACCCTAGGGCCTAGAACAATTCCTGGTTATTGTTTTTCTTTCTTTTTTGAAGAGGACCAATGATATCACAGGTGATGCCTTGACTCATGTGTGAACTGGATTTAAATGAGGGGGAGTTGCAAAGTTGTCAGACTCACTCTATCTTCCAGAGACATCAGGCCTGGGATGCAGCGGATGACTGTGGAATCTTTGATGTCTGACCAAGCTCTGAGCATTCCACAGTGCCTGCTTCAGCATTCCACCAGGAAAGTCTTCTCAGGTTTGAGGTAGGCACCTTGCAATTCATAAACAGGCTGGCTAGACGTCCATCAGTGCCCCTCAAACTGGTTGTCAATATGCTGAGCCAGTTTACAGGGTATGGCCACTGTGCATGCTAATTTTTTGGAGCTACAGGTGAGAATTAGGTGAAAGGTGGACACCAAAGATGACTCAAGAGCCCTCACACCAAAGGTACTAGTTCTCCTTGAACAACTCATGATCTGCTGATGATACGTTTTATTTTATGCCATTGCTTGTGTGGGTGACATGCTGTAGTTTATTCCCATGGTATCTTTCTATTGTTCTCAGTCATCACTAATTTTGATTTTTTGGGAGATTACAGTGTTCTATTAGTCATATACAGTATTCACAAACAGGCACTATTAGGTTTTTTAAGTGAGTTTGTGTCAGAGAGCAGTTTGTAATAGTTTACTTTGTCACAATCTGTCAAAGTAACAGCATTTAATTTTTTAAAAAGAAGTATCTAAATAGAAAATTTTAGTGGTACTATTTCTAAGATGAACTTTCTTAAAAGGAAGATAGTGAACATAATTTAACTTATTTTCAATGACTCAGAATTATCATTATATTAATTAATTCTGTGCTCTAACAGCTATGCCCTTAGGCTCTATTAAGAGACCATAGGGTTTTCTGCCTCTGTTCTTGACACTATGTAGTTTCATACTGCTGTGGTGCTTCATGATTTCTTGTACCTGCATTTTATAGTGTTTCCTTTCCCTCCCTATCAGGTTTCCAGTCATCACCTGTTATTACTGTTGCTGGTCTGTTTCTAAGAGCACTCACCAATCTTCCCAAATACAAACACCTACTCTTCTGATTTGTTTCTTTTTAAGGGATGGTAAGATTAGGTGATCAAAATTATATACAAAGAGTGTGTGTGTGTGGGGGGGGTAAATAAGCTAAATGAGGTCTTTTGTAAGTAAAGTATACAAAAACTTTAGTATATGAATGTTACATAATATATTTTGCTTATTCTGTTTTTTTCATTTTCACAGGTTGTTGTGAGAAAGGTATTTTGTAAGCTGTAAAGAACTATAAAAACTATAAATTTACTATTGGCTGTGTTGAAGTATAATTGAGTTTACTGGGCAAAGGACCTTCAGGTATATAAAGTATTAATGTAACTTATTTTATATCGTGAATATGGTTCTCTAAAGTTGTGTGTAAACTAGCCTTTATTAAACAAATGATGTTGATTTTAAGATTTATGAGCCACACGCTTGCAAAAAGAGACCTCCAAATATAGCAAACAATGTTGTTTTACTCACCATGAAGACTCTCTATTTAAAGGAACCCAGAATGAATAAAGTCAAGAATCTTTTTGTAATTTAAATAATCACTTCCATATACACATATGTATGTGTGAGCATGTACACACACATATATATGTGGGAGAAGAAATATAATCCCTTCCTCCTACCAACTGAGTTGATGTAATCATAGAAAGTAAAGAGTTGCTAACAGAAGGAATGAAATAATCATGTGTTATGTTAACACCTGAAAATTCCTTTTAAAAGTATGAACGCTTTTTTGAGTTAGAGGTAATAAGAGCCATGCCTGGAAACAGCTGACTCCTAGAGAGTTTGAAGGAGTTCTGGCTCAGGAGGAGTGATTTGTGGAGATCTCTGAAGGAGAGGATTTCTTTCTCTTTCCCTATGGCATCTAGCAGTAACTTGCCCAGAAACAAAAAGTTTTTCCAAGGAGGAAGCATTTTCAAGGCATGGGACACCCAGCAGCAGATGTGTGAACTACCCATGGACTCACAAATTCCATGGCTAAGAGAAGGCTAGCCTCAGGAACAGAGAGTTGAACAGAACCTGGAAACCCAAATGAACAACCCATTATCAGCAACAGAAAGTGGAGGTATAGAGATGAGCAGACCCTGGACACCCAGATGAAACCCAGCATCACCTCTATGATATATGCAAAGGAAGCTAAGAGAGGACATTACAAAGAAAAGAAACTCCAAGCTCAACACAGGATTTGTGGGCTGTCTTTGCTATGCAATTTATCTTACATGTTCCTCACTGACTATAGTACTCTAAATTTGAGGTCACTCTTCCCATAAATGAGAATCTGTGTAAGAATGCATCCCAGATTTTGGTGGGGAACATTTTGTAACTTTTATTTTATTAAATTAATCATTTAGTCTACTGGCTATTTTTTAAATTTACTTTTTAAAGAATAGTTTTTTCTCAATTACATGTAAAAACAATTTTTAACATTCATTTTTTATTACAATTTTTGGGTTCCAAATTCCCTGTTTCCCCTTCCCCCTCCTTGAGAAGGCAAGCGTTTTGATATAGATTATATATGCATAGTCATGCAAAGTATATTTCCATATTAGCCACGTTACAAAAAAGAACAAAGACCAAAAAAAAAAAAGAAAAGTAAAGAAAAAGTTTTTAAAAATATCTGCATTTAGACTCCATCAGCTCTTTCTCTGGAGGTGGATAGTACTTTTCATCATAAAATCACTGAAACTGTCTTAGATCTGATCTAATTGATTAAGATCTGCTAAAGTTATTCACAATTGATCATTATACAATATTGCTGTTACAATGATCTCCTGGCTTTGCTTATTCACTTTGCAGCAGTTCATATACTTCTTCCCATATTTCTCTGAAACCATCCTGCTTATCTTTTCTTACATTAACACAATGACATACCATGACTTGTTCAGTCATTCCCCAATTGATGGTCATCCCTTCAATTTCCAATTCTTTGCTGCAACAAAAAGATGTTACAAGTATTTTTGCACATATGGCACCTTTTCCTTTTTTCTTTGATCTCTCTGGGATACAGACCTAGTAGTGGTATATCTAGGTCAAAGGGATACAATTTTAAAGACAACTAATTGTTAATGGAAAAACAGAGACTGGTAGGAGCACAGTTATCACTTGTACCTAAGAGCAGCAGTACCTAAGACCCTCTGGAGACACATGAATGTGGGTACAAGTTGGGGAAGTAACCCAGAAATGGTGCTAAGCCTATAACACATAATATTATGTATAAAGAATATGTAGGTAACTTTTAAATACCTTCTATGGGGAAGATAGTTTGCAAAAAATAAAAAAGTTACAACTGATAGTTTTCACAGAACTTATGAACCTTCTGTCTTCAGATAAATATAATACCTGGGCCAAAGTTGATCAGAAGAACTTATAAAATTAAAGAAAATATAATTCTGCTTAAAAACATAACTCCTGAAAGAATGAAAAACTAAAATGAAAAATGAATCAAGTTCAATAAATGCAGAATAATTCTTTCCCCCCATACTAATTCATGCTACTCAGGATTGCCAGATTTTTGTAAAAGTAATTAGTATTTTTGTTCTACTGTTTAAAAAAGCATGAATGAAGCAAAGACAATAAAAAGGAAATGTAAACACCTACAATTCATACAGAAAAAAAATCACCATCTGTAGGGAAGTTTTCCTCTTTTTCCTCCTACTCTAAGCTTTATTCTGGACTTAAGGTCAATATGTAGCTATGGATATTAATCCTACAATAAAGCTTTCTGAGCTAAGACGTCACAGATCATGAAAAAATATGCTACCCCAAGAACAGAAAGGGAACACACAGTTCTGTTATACTAGATACTAAGTGCCAGGCAAGTACAAATTCTCCAAAGTAATGGTCAACAAACACCAGAAAAATAACTGTTCTCTAGAAGCTTCTTTTAAAATCTATTTGCCAACCAAAAAAACCTCAGGTCTTTTAAAAATCAGTATCATTATTTTCCTGTGTATTGTTATTTATACTTTTGTTCACATTTCCATTATGGAACATTTACATCAGTTTTACTTGTGGCGAAGTTTGATAAAAAAAAAATACCTTAAGTCAGAAGATCTGTATTATCCTGCCACTTATTAGTTATACGACCTTGGATAAGTTACAACCTCTCTAAGACTTCATTTCCTCACCTGTAAAACAGAGATTAAACAATTTGAATTCAATTTGCATCTCTATTCAGATGTTCTTAGATCTCCATATCCATCCATAATCCCTCTCCTGACCCACTCTAACACTGATGGACTACTGGATATTTGAACTGGATGTTCCAAAGGTTTCTCAAACTCAATATGTCTAAAACAGAACTCATTATCTTTCCCTTACCCCAAACCACCTCTTTCCCCACCTTCCCAATTACTGACAAGTGCACTATCATCCTTCCAGTCACACAGATGCAAAATCTTGGTGTCATCCTTGAACTTTTCTCTTGCACTCACTCCACTGCCCAATTGTGCTGTTTCTATGTTCACAATATTTTTCATATGCATCCCCTTCTTTCCACTCCTACAGCCATTGTTCTGTTGCAGGCTCTTATCACCTCACACTTGGAATTATAAGTCTGCTGGCTAGTCTCCCTCTTTCAAGTCTTTTCCCGTTTCCAGTTTATCCTCCACTTAACTATGAAAAGAGATTTCTCTAAAGCACAGGTCTAACCATATCAATTCCTCTATTCAACAAACTCCAGTGGCACCTTATTACCTCCAGGACTAAATATCCTCTGGTTTTAAATTCCTTCATTTACAACCTGGCTCCTTCCTACATTTCCAGACTTCTTATATTTTCCTCCAGAACCACTGGCCTTCTTGCTGTTCCTCTAGTATAACACTTCATCTCCCAATGAGACATTCCATCTCTGTGTGAGTGCTTGTTCCCCTGCTACTCCTCATGCTTGCCATGCTTTCCCTCCTAGTTTCACTGGTTTCCTTCAATACTCCATTTAAATCCTACCTTCTGGAAAAGACCTTTACCACTTTCCCCCAATTGTTAGTGCTTTCCCCCTGGAATTCTCTCTCATTTCTCTGTGTATTTATGTGTACATGTGTGTCTATAGATAGATATATAGACACACATGTATGCTGTGTGTATACATATACACGGGTATAAAATATATATGTATTATACGCATAGTTATTTGTATGTTGTCTTCTCCATGAGAATATGAACTCCTTTAGAGTGAATAACAGTTTTCCTTTCTTTGTATCCCCAGAGTACTTTGAACTACCTACTTCAGGAAGATTTTTTTTTTATAAGCAGGTGAGATAAATATATACTAAAGCACAAGGAAAGAAAGAAGTTAGGAAGGGAGAAAGGAAAGGATGACAAGAAGGGAGAAAGATGAGCATTTATATAGTGCAGACTATGTGCCAGGCACTGTGCTCAGTATTTACAAATAGTATCTCATTTGAACAATAATCCTGGCAGGTAGGTGCTACTAATATCTTTTCTATTTTACAGTTGAGAAAACGGGAGACATGCACAAGTTCCGTGGCTTGCCTAGTCACACAGCTAGTCAGTATCTGTGGTCAGATATGATCTCAGGTCTCCCTGACTCCAGGTCTACAACTCTAAACGACTGTCAATAATAATTTACTTTGTTGGCAAATACGGCAATTTTAAAGAAGCAGAAAAGACTGCCAAAACTTCAATCTATTTTTCTTCCTCTAGTTGTATTTATAAATTTGAGCAATCTGAAATTTGAACACAATGTGACTGCTCCAACTTACAACCTTACTTTCATGATTGGCTAAGTTTTAGAAATCCTGGCTATTCCCCAGAGCCATTGAGAGTACCATTAAGGGAATGGGAATGTGTGTCAATTCTATTAGCATAATGGGAGAGAGGCAATGTTGCTTGTATTCACTCCCACCACATATATACCTAACTATCTAGGATTTCCTGAACCTAACCAATGAATCTGGGGGGGGGGGAGTAAAAGTTGAACTTTAGGATCCCCAAATGTAGAAGATCTGGAGAGAAAAGATGAAAGAGTGAAGTATAAATCAAGTGCTGAGCATTTGCTTTCAGTAACCCATATTTTACTGAAAGCATTCAATCTGATTTGTACCCAATTTCTGCCACCATGATCATTTTACTGCTCTACCACTATTATACACTCCAACTGACCATTCATCTGATAAACTGATTCTTACCTAGAATGTTACAGGGATCAGTTTCCCTAGAACAAATACAACAGGAGCCTAAATATTCAGTCTCTGAATGACAGTCAAAAAATGTGCATGGGTAATTTACAAGAGACGCAATACAAATAACAAGTACTGTAAACATGTAGAAAAAATTCAGTCTGCATGAATAAAGAAATACAAATTTCAATCTCCTACCCATTAGAGTATCAAAAATAAAAACAACAAAGCCTAAAGTAGACAGGTCATAAGAAGCCACACACATCTGCTGCTGGTGGGAATGAAAACTTGAAATCTTTCAGGTGGGAACTTTTGCATTATGCAACAAAAGCCATAAAGATGGTCATACTTTGACATAGTAATTCCACTACTGACACCTCATTCCAAGAAAATAATTTAAAAGATAAAAATATCTATTTGTATGCAAGTGTTTATATTATATATGTTGATATACAAATACACATCCATAAACACACATAAGTACATCAGCAAACCCACCTAAATGCCCAAAGGCTGGGGAATGGCCAAGGAGACTTTAGTCTGATAATATAATGGTGTAGTGGCTAAAGAGCTTGACTGAGAGCCTGACAAAACCTGTATTCAAATTCTACCTCTGAAACATTCTGGCTATGTGACTTTGGGCAAGTTGACTAACCTCCCAGTGCTCTAGGCAATTCTCTAAGACTATAAATTACATTAAAAATATTAATCTGTACTTATATATTTGAGCTTACTCATCCAGAAGTTCCCTATACTAATAAAATCACAGGTATAGGTCCCATCTCCTATGCTGACATAAAGAATAAACATGAATAGTAGTGCAAAAATAGAGCAAGTTTTATTAAAATGATGTAAAGCATCTATAACATAACATACAGATTACAACTAGGCAAAAGTTTAAAAGGCAAGTTGAAAGTGTCAAATAGTGGAAAGATGTTGTGCCTCAGATCATGTACAATGGCTGTACCAAGTGGCAACAGTAGAGATCAACATGATGTTCTACATCATTATGCTAGATAACTGATGATTATAGAGGTCTAATGATTTAATGTACTACCCACCTCCTGATAGAGAGGTGAAAGATCTGAAGTACAGAATGAGACATAGTCAATGAAAAAATCTGTTATGTTTGATTATACAAGTTTATAACAGTTTTATTTTTCTTTCATATTCAGTGAGGGAGTGGTTTGTGATGAAAGGGAAAAGAGGGAGAGTTTTGAGGACTGAATATATATACATAATGTATGTATATACATAATATTACTATCTTTTCTATTTTACAGTTGAGAAAACTGAGACACACACAAGTTGCACGGCTCGCCTAGGATCACACAGCTAGTCAGTATCTGGTTAAATATGATCTCAGGTCTCCCTGACTCTTGGTCTACTACTCTGAATGGCTATTTAAAAAAACATTACAATGGTAAAGTACACCAACAGACCAGAAGGCAGAACTTATTATTAATCAGTGAATAGATTTGTAAAATTTGTGAAAAGCATAAGAAAATGAATCCTTCATCATATACATCACCATGCTGTTTCATTGTTGATATGGTAGATCTTAGCTGCCTTGTTTACCACCAAAACTCAAGACTTATCAGGCACACAACAAAGACTGAATCAAAGAAAAGGCAAATAATTGAGCAGCATTGGAAGGACAGAAGGAAGGTCTTGGAAAACAAGTGTGCACAGCATACTGTTGTGGAAGTGTGTATTACATCGATCCTGTTTCTACAGTTATATCTAATTAAATATGTATATATGAGAAGATTTTATCTTTTTTTATCTTGGGCTACTATCCCTTTCTGATTTTACTTTTTTAAACTAAAATGTAGTTGAAAATTTCCTTTTGATCAGTTAACACTTGATTACAGTTTTTCATATCTGTTTTTCAGTGCTTATTGTATTTATATTCACTTCTATGACTTTTTCTCCAGAGTTTAGGTATGTCTTCAAAATGCAAAAGTTTACTAGGTAACAAAATAAGTGTTCTTTAAAAAATAAGTATAAAATAGTAGAAACAATACTAGATTTAAAGTCAGATATCACAATCTCTGTGGGTCTTAATTTCTACCTCTATAAAATGAGGAGATTAGACAATGAGCTCTTAGATCCCTTTCTAGCTCTAAATCTATGATCGTATAATAAAAGAGGAAGTCCAGATTTAACTTCTCCAGAAATGTGATTATCAAGCTCCAGAGATCCATAAACAAAAAGATAATACTTCAAAGAGACAAATGAAGAGAGCTCACATAAGTCAGAATCACAAAGAACCAACAGTAAGAAAGGAAAGGAAAGATTGGAATATGACATCCTAAAAGCAGACGTTCACACAAAAATTACTTCTTTGATAAGTTGAATATAAATTTATGGGAGGAAAAAATAAAAAAGAACTTTTAACAGAACTGATGACTCCCAAGCATTATCTGAGAAAATCAGAGTTGGGCAGTCTTTGAAATGCATTGGACAAAAGAAATTTTAGAAAGGTAAATACATTTTTAAAAACTCAAAAGAAAACCCTAGGTCCAGATGAATTTACAAATACATTCTATCAAATATTGAAGGAAAAAATTCTCTCTGAATATACAAAAACTATTTACAAACAAAAGAGAAGACAAGGGGTGGAGCCAAGATGGCAGCATAGAAGCAGGAAAACTCTGTGGCTCTTCCCATAACCACCTCAAATACCTATAAAATATGACTCTAAACAAACTTTAGAGCTACAGAACCCACAAAGTGACAGAGAGAAATAAATCCTGC
>CM053593.1:202066025-202130056 GCA_028646575.1 Pseudocheirus occidentalis | reverse complement strand
GGGACATATAGTCAGTCTTTCACAATATGTCCATTGCAGAGATGTTCTGTGTAACTACACATGTACAGCCTGTATTGAATTGCTTGTCTTTGCAGTGGAAGTGAGTGACGAGGGAGGAAGGGAAAGAATCTAGAATTTAAAGTTCTAAAATCAAATGTTAAAAATATATGTATATATTATTATTATTATTGTTATTATTATTATTTACATGCAACTGGGAAATAAGATATACAGGCATCAGGGTAGGGAGATCCATCTTGCCCTACTGGAAAGTCAGAGGGGAGATGGGGAGGATACAGGAGAGAGCAAATTGGGGGAGATGGTATACAGTGGGATCGCTGTTTGTGGGGGGAGTAGAGGAAAGATGGGGAGAAAATTTGTAACTCAAAATCTCGTGGAAATGAATGATGTAAACTAAAAATAAACAAAAGTTATCCTCAGGAAAAAAAAGAAATGATGAGCAGGAGAATTTCAGAAAAAAATTTGGAAAGATTTACATGAACTGCAGAGTGAAGTGAGACAATCAGAAGAATTTTGTATATGGTAACATCAATACTGTATGATGAGCAACTGTGGACAACATTGCTATTCTCAGAAATACAATGATCCAAGACAATCCCAAAGGACTTGTGATGAAAAATGCTATCCATCTCTAGAGAAAGAAATGATGGAATCTGAATACAGACCAAAGCATACTATTGTTCTTTCTTTCTTTTTTCCTTTCTTTTTCTTTCTTCTTCTTCTTTTCTTCTTCTTCTTCTTCTTCTTCTTCTCTCAATAGGTAGGTCTTGCCTTCTCAATAGGTAGGGGAAGGATTGGAGAGAGGGAAGGAATTTGGAACTCAAAATTTAAAAATATTAATGTTAAAAAATAAGGGGAAAAAGTAACAATTAAGCACCTACTATATGCCAGGAACTGTGTGACAAGTGTTGGTGATACAAATATGAAGAATAAAACAATCCCTATTCACAATTCTAATGGGGCAACAACAAGTACATTTATATTATTATATATTTATATTATGTTATATAACATTATATATTTATATTAGTGATAAATATAAAGTAAATAAATACAAATATATACAAAGTAGTTTAGGAGAAAGAGGACCAGCTGTTGGAGAAATCTGGAAAGGCTTCATTCGAAAGATGGTGCTTGAGCACTATCTTGAAGGAAGACACTCTGTGAAGAAGGGAGAAAAGAGAATATTCTAGACAGATGGGACAGCCAATGCAAAGGCCCAGAGACTGGAGTATCATCTGGAAGGACCAGAGAGAAAGCTAGATTGTTTGGATCACAAAATGTGAAAGAGAGAATAATGTACAATGAGACTGGAAAGACACCTTGAAGCCAGGTTATGGAGGGATTTAGTAGTTCAATAGAGGAGTTTATACTCTATATTAGAATTAATAGGGAGCCAGTGAAGTTTATAGAGTGGAGGAGTCACATGGTGACACCTGCACAATAGGAAAATTACTTTGGCAGCAATGTATATAGTGGACTGGAGTGGAGAAAAACATGAAGCAGTTAGAAAGCTATTGCATTAATGTAGGCAAGACATAATCATGGCCTTAACTAAAACAGCAGCTGTGTGAGTAGAAAGAAGGCATTAGAAGAGACATTTCAAATGTAGATATTGCATGATTTGGCAACCAATTGTATATGTTGCGTGAGGAAGAGGGAGGAGTTGAGGATAATGCCAAGTTTGTAAACCGGGAGACTGGAAGGATAGTGGCAACTGATAGAATTAAAGAAGCTTGGAGAGGGGATGATTGGAGGGGGTAGGGGAAGATAGGTTCATCTTGAACATGCTGAGTTAAAGCTGTCTCCAGGATGTTCAGTTTGAAATATCCAATAAACAATTGTGACACCAAACTGAAGCAGAGGGGCAAGACTGGGATTGGCTATATAGATCTATGGGTCATTAGCATAGAGATGGCTGTTAAACCTAAAGGAGCTGATCAAGTTTTCAAGAGAGAGTAGAGAGGGAGAGAGGGAAGTCTGGGATAAAACCCTGGGGAACACCCACAGTTTGGGGGCAGTATATGGATGCTGAGTCAGCAAAAGAGAATGAACTGGAACAGTCATACAAATAGGAGGAGAACTCGAAGAGAGCAGTGTAAACTGCTTTGGGGTGGGGGAGGAGAGAGAGACAGAGAGAGAGAGAAGAGGGAGGGAGAAACACACAGAGACAGAGATGGAAAGAGGGAGAGAGAGAGAGAAGGGAGGGAGGGAGACAGAGGCAGAGAGAGACTGACAGACAGACACAGACAGAGAAAAAGACAGAGAGACAGAGACACACAGAGAGACAGACAAATAGAGAGAAAGAGACAGAGAGAGACAGAGAAAGAGAGAGACACAGAGAGAGACAGAGAGAGGAGGGAAAGAGGGAGGGAGACAGACAGACAGACAGAGTGAGAGAGGGAACATGTGTTTCTTCACCTCATCTCTCACCCTCTCAGCTGGGGTTCCCTATACCAATAAAACTGCAGGTCTTGACCAAAGACAAAAACAACCCTCTCTCTTCTCCCCAAAAAATACCCCAGCATTACAGATTTAGAACTGGAAAGACATCAGAGGCCAACCCCTTCATTTTACATATAAAGAGACTGAGTCCCAAGAAGGTTAAGTGTTTATCCTAAGGTCACAAGAAAAACAAGTATCAGAAACAAGACTTGAACCAACTTCCTCCTTTTTTTTTACTATAGAAAGGTCAATAACAATTTATTATGATTGCAAAGGCAAAAGAAAGGGTTGGTGAGTGGAGGGAGGGGAGGAGTAGATACAGCCATTGAGAGATATTGAACCAGTATGTCAGCAGTTTGAGGAGTAAGGTCAGTAACCCCATAGCACAGAGGGTAAGCATAGGTCAAAAGCTCTGAACGGGAGAGACTCATTGGTCTTGGTTACTGCCTTGGATCCTACTTCTAATCACTTCAGAAACTCAAGGGCAGGTAGGCTTTCTTGCAAAAAAAACAAGACAGGAACTTGAGACATGGGAACAGGAACATAGGGAGCCTGGGTTGGGGCAGGTATAGCCCATAGAGCTCATCTCATTTCCCGACAGGCCAATTGACAGTGTTCTTGGAATATGAAGCTGTTAGTGTTGCCTCCACAGTCCCCATACATGAACGAAAAGCAGCAGTGGGCAATTATGTTGAAGTA
This sequence comes from Pseudocheirus occidentalis, assembly GCA_028646575.1. NCBI lineage: Eukaryota > Metazoa > Chordata > Mammalia > Diprotodontia > Pseudocheiridae > Pseudocheirus > Pseudocheirus occidentalis. The sequence continues at coordinate 202,126,891 of CM053593.1, read as the reverse complement.
GTACCAAGGAAAATCACCTTTGCAGCTGCCAGAGGCCATGGTCAGGGTACAGATCGTTGGGATGCTTCCTGGTAACTCGGCTTTATGGAAGCTTCCCAGCCCTGGGAGCAATAGCATGGAGAGGACAGTGAGCCTTAGGAAGAAGACAAGCCAGGTAGGCTTCATGTTGCTTCTTGGTGGGGAGGACCAACTTCCTCTTATTACAGAGCTAACACTCTTTTCTTCTGTATTATTTCTTTGTTACAATACAACAATAATAACACCTCAAATTTATATACAATTTTATTTCACTGGGCCTTTCCCCCTTCCTTCTTCTTTCTTACTTAAGAGCTCTAGCAATCGTAGATATGTAGGACATTTTTCCTCTCCCTCTTCCCTTGGCCTATCTATAATTTAGTAAACGTTTCTTTCTTTCCTTTTAATAGTATTTTATTTTTTCCAATTACATGTAAAGATAGTTTTCCACATTCACTTTTTATAAGATTTTGAGTTCCAAATTTTTCTCCCTCTATTTCCCCCACCCCACCCCAAAACAGCAAGCCTACTGAATATCCCTTCCCCCCATCTGCTCTCTAATATCCTCCCTCATCCCCCCTAACTTTCTAGTAGGGCAAGATGGATTTCTATACCCCAGTGCCTGTATATCTTATTTCCCAGGTGAACATTTCTTGGAGAATAGTCTGAGTCTCAGAGAATTTAAATGATTTGCCTGTGGCCAGAGAGTAAATGCCTGAACAGGGGTTTGAATTTACTCTGTATACGGCAAAGACAAACAAAATCAGATGACCACTATCCTTAAGGAGCTTTCCTTCTGCTTTCAGTTTATTACAGTTAAGGCTAACACATAGGAAGGAATAGCAAGGAGGTAGGTTTAACACAACCAACCAATTAACCAACAAGCATTTACTAATACTAATTACTAAGAAGCCTATTCTGTGCTGACCACTATTCTAGGTATTGGGGATAGGGAGTTCCTCAAAGGGTTCACATTCTATTGGAGGAGAAAACACGTACACATCCCAGAAGTGTGTTGAGACCAGCTGGTATTGGCTCAAGAGATCCAACTGTTAAATTTACAGTTGTTAGCATTTATACTTTGGAAATGAGCAAACTCTATAAATCAGGACTTGATGATTTTTCAGAAAGTGATGGGGGGGACAGCTAGATGGTGTAGTGAATAGAGTACCAGTCCTGGAGTCAGGAGGTCCTGGGTTCAAATCCAGCCTCAGACACTTGACACCTAACTAGCTGTGTGACCTTGGGCAAGTCACTTAACCCCAATTGCCTTGCCTTCCTCTTCCAAAAAAAAAAGAGAAAGTGATGGAGAATATTTTAATAATGAAGACCAAACTTAAATATGAGTTGTGTGTACTTTTTTGAAGGGAAGAGTCCGTTGTTAAACATTTGCTAGCACACTGCTGCACATAAATATATTCAAAAGAAGTACAAGGTAACTTGGTGGGGAGGGCATCTATCTGGAGAATCAGGATAGGCTTCCTGTAGAAGGGGATAGAAGCTGAACTTTGAAAGAAGCTAAGGAGTCTGAGAGGCAGAGGAAAATAGAGATAGCATTCTAGAAATGGGGTTCAGACAGCGCAAAAGCAGAAAGACATGAGATCAAGTATGAGGAACAGCAAAGCCAATTTGGTTGGACCATAGTGTGCAGGAGGAGGAGCAAAGTGTAACAAGGCTAGAAAGGCAGTAGGGGATTTAAATTCTGAACAAAGGATTTTATATTTGATCTTGAGTTACTGAGGAGATATTGGGGTTTATTGGGTCAGGGAGTGACATAGTCAGACCTGAACTTCAGGAAATTCACTTTAGCAGGTGTGTGGAAGAAGGATTGGAGAGGGGAGAGTCTTGAGGCAGGACAATGGACAACGAGCAGGTTGGTGGCTGTTTGAGTAGAGCAAAGAGGCCCTCTATAAGAGGTCCTGTGAAGACAGAAAGGACAAGATTAGTCAACTGGTTATATATGTTAGACAGTAAGGAGTTGAGGATGAGGCCAAGATTGTGAACCCGGGGGAATGAAAGGATTGTGGTGACCTCAAGAGAAACAAGGATGTTGGGAAGGGAAGTGGTTTTTTTGGGGGGGGGCAGAGTAATGAATTCTGTTTTGGATATGTTGGGTTTGACATGGAAATCCTGCTTTGACACATGAACAAACAGAGATCTGACTAGGAAGTCTGACACCTGGAGCAAAAGTTCAACTGAGGGGGCACTTCCATGACACAACGAGACATGAGATTTAACACTTCATTTGTAATGGATCAGGGACAGACAATGAAAAACAGACTGAGTTTGGAGACTCATTGCCAATTAGGCTACAAGGCGCAAGAAATGTTTGACTTTAATAACTCAAAGACCATGGAGTGAATTCGTAAAGAGGTTATATTAGAATCCGTGGAGGGCAAGTACCTTCATCAATGAATCACAGATCCTTGAAGTAGTAAAAGAACCATTCCTTCTAGTAAGTATCCTCTCCCCCACGTTCCTGATTGACATAATTTTCTGTTCCCACATCTCAGTTCATTATCAATGAACATAATTTTAAGTATGTTCAATGGGGGGGGGGTAATATAATTTAATCAAATCAATTAAATTAAATCTCCTTGGGCAGCTAGGTGTTACAACGGATAGAGCACCAACCCTGCAGTCAGGAGGACCTAAATTCAAATGTGGCCTCAGACGCTTACTGGCTGTGTGACCCTGACCTGAGTAAGTCACTTAAGCCCAATTGCCTCCAAAAAGAAAAAAAAAATAAATCTCCTACTAAAATCTGAAAGAGAACGTGCCCCTGCCCCTCAAGGACGGTGTTTTCTGATGATTTCCACAAGCCGCTCAATGGAGAAGTCACTAGTGTTATTCTATTTTTTTTTAATCACAATGAGCAGCAGGATTAGTTGTTTCTTGGTCAATATCAATTTCTCTCCCTGTATTTAGTAAAATGAAATTCTTTATTTCAGACTCTTTACAAACATTATGAGAAATAATTATTAGCTTGTGGAATATTTGGTCCTTCATTTTCATTCTGAAATATTCACTGAGCATCTACTATACAGGAGACCCTCCATCTCTATTGTCTGTGTGCTTTCCACCGGCCGTCCCCCATGCCTGAAATGCTCCTTTTCTCCTGCCTCTACCCAGTAGTTTTTCCCGAGGCTTCTGGAAAGAGGTAGCTCAAATACAACCTTCTGCAAGAAGCCTTCCCTGGACCTCCTTTCCCTCTGAGAATTACCTTCAATCTGCTTTGTGGATTTTGAATGTAACTAGTAATTTACATGTTATCTGCTCCTTGGACTGTGAGCAGGAACCACATCCTTGCTTCTCTTTGTATCCCCAGCACTTAGCACAGTCTTAAGCTCAGAACAAATGAACTAAAGAAAAATAAATTAATTAAATAAAATAAAAATAAATAAAAGCACTTAGTAAATGCTTGGTGACTGGCCCATTGTTGCAATACAGGAGGAGAAATGACGGGTGCAAAAACAAAGGCAACTTGTAATGTCCCTTTCAGATCTAAACCTATTATCCTGTGATTTAGGGATTAGGATGGGGATGGAGATCAGCAGTCTACAGATGGCACAGTGGATAAAGTGTTGAAGTCAGAAAGACCTGAGTTCAAATTCTGTTTTCTCATCTATAAACATCTTAAAGTTTGTGGATGTACCTTTGAGATTGTCTGATTTAAGCTATTTGTTTGAGATATTAAGAAAAGGAGGCCAAGAGTGGTACCTTGGCTTATCCAATATCAAGTGGATGTTTAGAGCTTTAAGCTCAGGATGCCTAAGTTCTAGACCTGGCTCTGTTGTTCTTTTTGTCCACTTGTGGCCCCTACCATGGGTTGCCTTGTCCTTTGAGGTGGGTGCTATTATCATTCTTCTTTTGCAGATGAGAAAACTGAGGCTGAGAGGTTGTGATCTAAACAGTGTCACACAGGTGAAGTAAGGAATTCAGCAAATGTCTGAGACAGAACTTGAACTCAGATCTTTCTGACTTCCAACACTCTATTCACTATGCCACCTAAGTAGAGAGCTACTCTGTCTCGTTCCTGATTCCAGGGTGACAGAATCATAGATTCAGAACAGGAAAGATACCTTATAGGCCTCTGGTTTAAGTCTCCTCCCTTTACACTGAGGCCAAGAAAGGTTATTTGGTTCGTCCAAGGTCACACAGTAAAAGCGGGAATGGGATTTGAACCCAGATTGAATGATACCAGATCTAGTAGTTTTCAAGATGACCTTAAGTCAGGGTGACAGGCAGAAGCCTTGGGGGAGGAGAATGAAGAGCTGAGCAAAGGAGTGGAAAGGAAACGGCATTCATTTCCATGGTGATACCCCTACAACACCCAGGTGTTATTTCCAGTTCTTCCCAAGATCATACAATGCCTACCTCTGCTCCTTTTCGTTCCCTCCCCCATCCTCCAACACACCTCCAGCTGTCCTGAGCCCCAGAGTCACAAGGGATGAGCTGTAGAGATTAGCCAAGCAAGCAGCAGTCTCCACACACATCACTGGAAACCAGAAAAAGCAACGCTGGGAAGGGGAGCTGAGTCCCCAACATGCCTCTGGAGGACAATACCCTCCGAGAAGTCTGGGCCTCTGACAGGTCAGTGGTACCTCCTAATGCATTCACCCTGACCTTACTTCTGGTTCTGGGAGTTCCAGGACCCTCCTATCCCTTGAGAGACAGAGGAGGATCCTGACTCGGAGGTGTTAGAGGGGCAAAAGGGGGCTGAAGGAGGGGGGAATGGAGGGACTGAACACTGACTTTCTTCCTTCAACCCCAGTGAGCTGGAGGAGGAATCCTCGATCCCTGATTTACAAACGCGTCCCAAACAGGTAGCCAACCCTGCTAACCTCCCCCTATTCTGATGAGATCAGATGGAAACGAGTTCGCTCAATCAGCTTATACTCCATTAGATTGTGTGTGTGTGTGTGTTTTATGTGTGTGTGTGTGTGTGTGTGTGTGTGTGTGTGTATCTATTTGGGTGACTTCCCCTGAGGGCGGGTCTCTGGAGTCAGGGGGGTGAGGTATTATTCTGTGGTGTGGTGATGTCTTGGGGAGCTGAAGGGTTTGAGGAGTACTGGGCAGTGTCTAATAGATGGAAGCATCTGGGGATATAGAGCAAATCAGAGGGGTGGGCTTTGGGGTATGGGGGAGGGGGTATATGTATTCCTGGGCCCTCCCCAGGGTCACTGTAGGCATGAAAAGGAGGGTATCCACTCCTTCTTTTCTTGCACCGCTCCTCCCCAATAATCCGTGGTTATTTCTAGCCGCAGCTAAAACAGATTAGCCTCAGTAGCCTGACCCCCTCCGGGCCCCTCCTGGCCTTACCGCTTCCCCGGTTACCCTGAGGGCAGCCCCTCCCACCCGCCAGTACCACCTTCCCCCCACTCCTTGACCGCCCCCCCCTGCACCCCACCCCTGTCCCGCAGCGTCTCGCCGCAGGGCAGAAGCCAAAGAAGAAGCGGCCTGAACCCCAAGAGTGCCCCAGCCCCGCCGAAGCCAAACCCCGGAGAAGCGCAACCGCAGGGCGTGGGGACGAGCGGGGGGCGCCACTGCAGGGTGAGAGGAGAGCTGGGGATGCAGGGCTGGGGGGCGGATTCCATGGAAGGACTAAGGGAGTACCCCCTACTCCCTGTTACTGTCCCCAGGTTGGGGAGTGGAGAAGTGGACGCTGTGTAGGGGGGAGGGGTTGGGAGCGCCGAGGTCGCTGTCCCTGACAGAGACGTCTCTGCCCAGCCGGGAGGAAGGGGAGGCGGCGGGATGAGCCACCCAAGACCCCTGCCGAACCGAACCCCTACGCCAAGTTCATGCGTGACCCCGAGAGGAAGAAGCCGAGCCCCGGGGAGACTTTCCTCGTAGCGCGGGCCCCAAACGTGCAAGAGGGTGAGAGACTGAATGAAACCCCTGAAGATGATGGGGGAAGGCAGCTGGGGGCACGAAAAAAGAAAGGAAAAGTGGGGAAAGACTGAGAGACCGAGGAGTGATAGAAAAGAGACAGAGTGATATGGGTAGAGACAGAGACAAACAGAGGACAGGGAAAGATAGAGAAGAAACAGAGAAAGGAGAGACAAAAAGAGACAGAGAGAAGTAGAGAGTGGGGAGAGACAGAGACAGAAAAAAGACAGAGAGACATACAGAGAAGGAGAGAGATAAAGAAATAGAGATGGGGAGGGGAGAGAGAGAGAGAGAGAGAGAGAGAGAGAGAGAGAGAGAGAGAGAGAGAGAGAGAGAAAGAGAGAGAGAGAAAGAAATAAAGAGAGGTGGGGAAAGCGGACAAAGGAAAGGGAGAAAAACAGAAAAAGAGGGTACAAAGAGAGGAGATAAGGTACAAAAGAAGAGAAAGAAGGTAGAGACAGGAGGAGAGAGACAAGGAAAGAAAGCTGGATATTGAAGAGAAAGGATAGAGACAAAAAAGATAAAAAATGAAAGGGGACAGATAGACAAGAGAGGGAAAGAAATAGAAAAGTGAATAGAAAGTTGGAGAAGTGAGAGAAAAGAAAAAGAAAAGGAACAGAGACAATAAATAGAGAAGAGGGGAGGAGAGATGGACAGGCACAGAGACATACAGAAGGAGAAGAGGGGAAGTATAGCATTTTAGAACTAAAAAGGACCTTAGAAACGAAGATGTAGACATAAAGTAATAGAGGGATGCTTCCCTAGAAAGCACCTTCCCCCAAGATACATGTAGAGTCACATAATCATGGGAAAACATACACTCCTGTCTAGTCTCAGACTGGGCTCTGAGAACTGCTAGAAAGGAAATGAGAAACACTCTCCCTCCTTTCTGGGCCCTCTACCTTTGTCCCTCACCAAGTCCTGGGGTCTTGGTTCTCTTCCAAACTCCCTTTCCCCAGACCCTTTCCATCCTGGGTCCCATTCCCCAGAACAGAGTGGTTAGGGAAGGAACAACCCACATGGTGAGGTTGTGTCCATCCCTAGAAGAAGAAGAAGAGGAAGAAGAGGAGGAAGAGGAAGAAGAGAAAAAGAAAGAGAAAGTCTTTCTTTTAAAACCTTCAAAGAAAGTCCTCAAAGGGAAAGCAGATGGAGACACAAAGGGAAAGGAGACCCAGGCCCAAGGTGAGGAGGAAAAAATTAAGATGAGGGAAGAATGTAAAGAAGAGTAAGAGAGTCTATAGGATGGAAGGAATAGGAAGAAAGGATCAAGAATAAAGAGAAATTCAAATCAAATCGGCCAGTAAATTCTAAACAAATATTGTGCGTAAATTTGTACAGCGAGCACTGTAAGGCTCCAGAGAGGCATATGACACACAGTTCCTGCCCCCAGGGAGTTCACAGTCTAGTTGGGGAGACAGTCTAGACATATGCACATTTCAAAACATATAATGCAAGTATGTCACCTGGAACTTCCTATACCAGCCTGACCAGCAGTCTGGTCAAAATTAAACAAAACAAATAAAAAACTACACAAGTAGAAGTCGATATATAGTAAATGACCAATGATAGTAAGGAGTTCAAAGAACAGATCTGAATTTGGAAACACAGGACCTGGGTTCAAATCCTAGCTCTGCCACACCCTACTTGCAGTTACTTTGGGCAAGTTACTTAACATCATTGGCCCCCAGTTTCCTCAACTATAAAGAGAAATAGTTGGACCTCCAGATGACTTCAGAGGCCCCTTCCAGTTCCAAATCCCTGATCTTATGGTCCTTTCCAGTAGGTATACTTAGAGAAGGTAAGATACAAGCTAAGACTTGTGAGCCTGTGGACTTGTCTATAGAGTTTTCTTGGCAAAGATATTGGACTATTTTGTTATTTCCTTCTCCAGTGCATCCCCATTTTACAGATGAGGAACTGAGGAGAATGGGGTTAAGTGACTTTATTGGGGTCATTCAGCTAGTAAGTGTTTGAGACCAAATTTGAACTCAGGTCTTCCTGACTCCAGGTTAGCTGCCCCTAAGGAGAGGTTGTACAGTATAATGCAAAATGTGCTGGACTTAAAAATAAAAAAATAATAATAAAAAAAATAAAACCTGAGGTTTAAGTTGTTTGCTCAAAATCACATAGTTAGTAAACACCAGAATAAGATTTGAATGTAGCTGCTCCGACTTAAATTGTCAATCGATCCCTATGGCTCCATTCTATATCCTTTTGAATTTCTAGACCAAAACATTGTTCCCTACTAGTCACCATTCAGTACATAAGTTGTCTCCCCCATCAGAGTATAAACTCCTTGAGGGCAAGAATAGTGTCTCTTGTACTGGTATCCTTCCATTGCACTAGGGTGCACATGGTGGGCATGATCCCTGACTTCTAGGAGTTTATAATGTCCATGATAATTGAGGAGGAGACCTCAGGGATAACAGGAGGGGACATCAGAAGCTCTTAGTCCCTTTTATCTTCAATACCCACAATCCCTAGGAGATCCGGGAAGCCCTGCTGTCCCCCGGAAAGCTGTCCGAAATAAGAAGAAGGAAGCAGCCACAGGGGGTTCAGCTGGGGAGGAGCCCAAGATAAGAAAGGTCAAGAAGAAAGGTGAGACCTGCCCAGCATCTCCCTGATAAGGCCAGAATATTGGGAGTGGGGGAAGAGAGTTATGCTTCTTCCATTTTGATTATCTCCCTTTTCCCCAATCCTAGGATCTGGTGAAGCTGAAAGGGATTCCCCTGGGACATCTATTGGGAACAGAAAGATGCCAGTGTCCATGTTCCAGGCTGGAGGAGGTGGCCCTACAGAAAAGCCACTGAAGAAGAAAGGTGAGGGCCACCTCACACTGGCACCTCCATCTGTCTCCACCCCAGTAAGGCTTAGGGTACCAAGATCAGTGGGCCAGAAGCCAAAGAGTCAAGTCCTGCTGCTGGTGGGGAAGGAAACAACAGCTATGGTTTCCCCAACGACCTGATCGGGTCTGAGCACCAGAATGTCCTGGGGGGAATCAGAAATGCCTCCCTCCTTTGGAGTTCTCCCAGGGAGAACTTCATCGCCTTCTATCCCACCCCCAGCTTCCCCCAAAGTCCCAGAAGCTGAGAATGAAGAGGAAGAGACAACCACTGAGAACAGCAACCGAAAAGGAAAAGGGAAAGGAAAAGGCAAAACCCCAAAGGTAGGATCCCTAGGGGGCTAAGCCTCCTCAAAGGGCAGAGGGTCTGGAGCAGGGATAGGATTTTAGGCAAATTCTGGGAGAGTGAATTTTCAGGTAGCTTAAGGAGCTTGGATCCTATGGGTGGGGACAGCGTCTTTCCTATTTCAGAGTGGGACATAACCAAATGTAGGGTAGACCAGGTCAGTGCCTGGTGCTGCCTGGTCTCTCACTCCTGCCCTCTGAGGTCCAGTGGGGCCAAAGACCCCCCCAGCCCTCCCCACAAATACTTTTCATACTTGGACACTCAGATATTCACACTCAGGCACATTCATGCTCAGATACAAAAGCATGTTCATCCAAAGATAAATACATGTGCTATACAAACACATGGGTACACACATTTTTGCAGAATGAATGCAAAAGGGGCAGCTAGGTGGCACAGTGAATACAGCGCCTTGAGCAAGTCACTTAACCCCAATTGCTTTGCCTTCCTCAAAAAAAAATGAATGAGTGAATGAATGAATGAAAAAGTATTTATTAAGTATTTACTCTAAATGGGAGGCAGCCTAGCACGATGGTTAGAGAGCCAGCCGTGGAAGCAAGAAGGCTTGCATTCATTCAGGTCTCACATGCCCCATACTGTCTGGGTGACAATGGGCCAGTTACAACCTCTCAGTGCAACCCTCTACATTGCAGAGAAGGTGCCAGCCTCCATTGTCAGGGGAAGTTTTCTCACCTGGAACTTCCCTATACCAATGAAACCACAAGCCCAGTCCTGATTCCTTCCTGGTGCCAGGTACTGTGCTAAGGATACAAACACAGAAGAAGAGCTTACACTCTAAGAGAGGAAGACAACATATGTACTGAATGGTGGTTACTAGTGAACACTGCTTTGGTCTGGAAATTCAAAGAGACGTAGAATGGAACTATAGCCATTTCCAGAATTATTCCAGAGAAATGTACTTACACATCCATAGGCATATGTTTATATTTTTGTACACACAGACATTTATTTGCATGTGCAGACATTCATTAATAAACACAGTTACACATATTCTTACAGGCACATATGTTTTCATGTATATACAGCAAAAATTTGGGAAAATGATTTTTTGAAAAGAGAATGTTAAATACATTGTTCATCCCTAACACAAGCTTCTAAGATGTAGGAATTGGCGGGAAATTTTTTTCATTCTCATGGAGGCCCAGGAAAAGGCAATGTACTTGAAGGGAGAATCAGACCTAGCATAGCTGGTTCCTCCAGTTTCTGTCTTCCGGATATAAAGACAGGGCCCCCTCAAGAGCCGTGGGCAAGGAACTTAGGGTAGGGGACACCTGGGGATTTGGAAATCCTGGGACAGAATCTTGAATGAATTGGGGTCCCCTGATACTTCTGCTGCCCTTCCCCCATCCAGAAGGAGGAAAGGCCCCCATCACCCCCCATTGAGGTGGATGACCCCAAGGAGTTTGTGCTGCGCCCAGCACCACAGGGCAGGACTGTGCGGTGCCGGGTAACCCGTGACAAGAAGGGAATGGACCGGGGATTGTACCCTTCCTACTACCTGCACCTGGACAGTGATCGGAAGGTAAGGAGTAAGCACAGGAAAGGAAGGGAAGGAATGGGTAGAGGCTGGGGTGGTATGGGAAAGGAGAGATTGAGAGGTGATGGAGAAGACTGAGTTGGGCCAAGAACAGGTAGGTCAAGGATAGGCATGAGAAACCCTGTAGGTCAGAGGCACTACAAGTAAGGGGTTGAGATTCCCTCTCTCCCCTTTCTCCTACTCCTTGTCTGCTCCTTCCCAGATTCCCAACACGGACCTGTTCTCTCTCTTTCCCCCCATCCTCCCTTCCTGTCCCAGGTATTCCTCCTAGCTGGTCGAAAACGGAAAAGGAGCAAAACAGCCAATTATCTCATCTCTGTTGACCCCACTGACCTATCCCGGACAGGAGAAGACTTCATTGGCAAGCTCAGGTGTGTGTACATAGGGGGCAGTGTGGTATAATGGAAGAGCCCTGGTCTTGAAATCAGAAGGATGTCCCTAGTTCTGGCTCTGACTGGGTGTATGACCTTGGGCAAGTCACTTCCCTTATCTATAAAAGAACAGGTTGGATTGGATAATCTCCAAGGTCCTTTGTAGCTTGTTATTCTGTTCTGTGAGTCCTGAGCAGTTGGGCAACCTGGCTGGGCAGGGCAAAGGGTGGGGAAGGTGACTTGCAAGGGTCAGAAACAGGGAGGAGCAAGCTGGGCCCCTTGGACAGACTTTTAAAGGAATTCACATACTCTTTTCCCAAAACTATGGGGGAGGAAGTAGAGGCCTGAGGCAGAGGGGCCAAGGAACCTCCTATATTCTCCAATAAGCAATGTTTGTATTATGCTCTACAGTTTATATAATGCATATTCTCCTTTGATCCTCAATATGACTAGTCAGTCAGAGATACTCATATCTCCATAGTCAGAGATACTTCCCTCACTTAGCTAGTTCTGGGGGCCCCCATGTCCTTCCCTCAATTAACTAGAAATAGGGACCCCTCCTCTGCTCTCAGATCTAGGGACCATTTGGTGACACTAAGTAATGGTGAAAAGGGATGGGAAAAGGGAAATGACCACCACATACCCCCTACACCTCTTCATCTGCCAGTCTTCCAGCTCATTCCCTGGACTTGGCCCTACACACACACACACACACACACACACCACAACCCTTTAGCACTACTCAGATTCTCCTGCCCCATCTCAAGCTCTGCCTCTTGGTTGTAGGTCTAACCTCATAGGGTCCCGATTCACTGTGTTTGACAATGGAAAGAATCCCCATCATGGAGGTGCAGATGTGGGGACCTACCGTCAAGAACTGGCAGCCATCATCTATGTAAGGACGGTGCTTTTTTCCTAGGCCCTCAGTCTATTTGGCTCCCAGTCCTCAGCTCCCATCAGTCCCCCATCCCAGGGGTTCCCTATAGCTACCATCCTAGCCCTAGCTCTCTACTCCCGAAGACCCCACTTCCCCTGCTTCCCATCCCAGGGCCACTTAGGGGCCAGACTGACTGGAATCTCCAACCTAGGAAACCAATGTCCTGGGTTTCCGGGGACCTCGTCGAATGACAGTCATTATCCCAGGGATGAGCTCAGAAAATGAGAGGATCCCAATCCGGCCTCGAAATGTGAGCTATCTCTACCCTCTGAGCTTTACCCTGCTCTCTGTCCTAGCTATTTCTACCCTATGAATGACCCTAAGGGAGGGGAGGGCTGCCCTCCACACCTGACCCAGTATTTTTAAACCCTCTGCTCCTTCACACTCACCCTCAGGCTACCACATGAACTCACAGATTCATATTTACCTGGTTAGACCAAAAGCAGAATTCAATAAAACAACCACAAGCTTGGGGTTTTATTTATAAACTTATTCAAAATAAGATCAACAGCTATTTGTGAGTCTACAATGTGCAAAGTTCCCTGCCAGAAGCTGTTTACATGATGCAGAATAGTAAATTAGATTGAGTTTTTCATGGTAGTCTAGTGTTGACAAAGCCCCCTGCCACTGACACTCTTATGAGGACACAGGGATGTGTAGCATAGATAAGGAAACAGACCCACAAAGGGAAAATGTTTTGCCATTTCCACAAGTATAAGAGACAAATTCACAGAACATACACAAACACACTCACCAGAGACAGCATTTCCACAAGGACACTAGGTGTTTGTCTGTATAGACACAAATTCACATAAACACACAAGCAGGTTCTGGAGTTTTCTATGAAGTGGAACCTGTAGGAGGATTCAAAACCTGTATGACCCCGGAGGTCATGCAGTATACTAGAATAGACAACAGAACCCAAGGAACCTGGCTTCAAATCCTGACTCTTCCACTTCTCTCAGTGTGATCTTGGCTCAAATCACTTCCCCTTTCTGAGCCTCAGTTTCCCCATCCAATGAGGACTAGAATCACTAGATAATTTTTAAAACCCTTTCCAGCTCCAAATCCTATGATACCCATCCCTTTGTCCCCTTTCCCCATGTCTTGCTCCCATATGACCTTAACAATTGGCCCCATTACCTAACACCCTCTGCTTTGGATGCCCCCCAAACATCTCATTGCCTCTAGGCTAGTGATGGGCTTCTGGTGCGCTGGCAGAACAAGACAATGGAAAATCTGATAGAGCTACGCAACAAGACACCCATCTGGAATGAAGAAAGTGGCTCCTACACTCTCAATTTCCAAGGACGGGTCACCCAGGCCTCTGTCAAGAACTTCCAGATTATACATTTGGATGACCGTGAGCACTTTAGGATAAGGAGCTTCCTGCCAGACTGACCTTAACCCTTCTCTTCCTTCCCTCCTTACCTTCCATCTACCCACCACTACTGGAAACTAAGGCCATGACCATCATCTGAAGGGTGGTTGATTTTTTTTTAATCACATCTGACTCTTTGTGATCCCATTTGGAGGTTTTCTTGGCACAGATAACAGGAGTGGTTTGCCATATCCTTCATCAGCTCATTTTACAGATGAGGAAACTGAGGCAAACAGGGTCAGATGACTTGCCCAGCCAGTAAGTGTCTGAGGTTGGATTTGAACTCGCAAAGATGAGTCTTCCTGATTCCAAGCTCAGCACTCTTCGCTGTGCCACCTGTCTCCCTCCAACATCCAGACAAGTACAGCAACTAGTTGAGAAGCTGTGTGTCATGGAAAGAGTTCCAAGTTTGGGTTCAAATCCTGCTTCTGCCACTTAGAACCTGTGTGATCTTGGGTAAATCACAACCTCTCAGGGCCTGAGGTTTTTCCATCTTTAAAATGAGAGGGTTAAACTTAGATTATGTCCAAGGTTCCTTCCAGATCAACGATGCTGTGACAACTCAGTCCTAGTTTCCCTCCCATACCACCTTTGTCCACCTTTTCCCCAAGATTCCACAATGTGCCCTGTGACTTTCTCTGTGCAAGACTGTCCTTTTATGCATCTATGAAAATGATATTTTTGAGGGCCTCCTGCATGTCTAATATAGTAGGTCATACAAAAGAAATAATGCTTTCTCAACAAATACCTTTGTTCAGTGAATGAAGCAAATGGAGGACACCATTCCTGGCCTCAAGAAGCTTAGAATCTAGTTGGGGAAGGGAAACTTAAAGCAATAAAAATACTAGGCAGTGTTATCTATGCAGGCTAGGGGTAGGGGGAGGTTCTTCCCAATGAAATAGGAATGTTTAGTGGGCACATAGGGATATTTTTGGGAAGAGCTCCAGGTTCTTGATGCCTGGTAAATACATAGCACAGCTCTCTCTTCCCAGCTCCCATTGAGAAGTCTCCAGTCACCTGTCTGTGGGTCTTGGGAAGCTGCTAAGCAGATCGGGTTTCAACTAGAGCAGGGTCTGCTGTGGTTGGGGGGTATTTTTAGCAGCTTCCTGTCCCCCTTGGATGCTAGCAGGGGTGGATGGGGGGGGTGCTTGGCCTAGGAGATGAGACACTGGGGGCACAGGACAAATGAGGATATTTTAAGAGTGGGAGATTGAGTGAGAAAGGGAAAACAGGACTGAGAAGATGTTAGGTCCAGAAGAGGAGCCTGTAGACTGGCTGGGGGTGGGGAAAGTAGAACTAAATTGGAATGTAGTTGAGCTAAGAGTACTTAAGCTATGGAAAGGTGTGTGTTGGGGGGGGGGAAACAAGGATGAAGTTCTGGGGATGGGATTGGTGATAGGAAGAGTGGGATAGGGGGGACCAGGCTGTTGCTAGCCTAAGGTCTCTTGGGGCTGAGGGGTCTTGAACCTGAGGGTGGAGAGGGCAAACCAGAGATAGCCCTGTCCCCTAATAGTTGAAGCCTCAATGAATCTATTGTGTCTTTCTCAAGTCAAGGAACAGGAGGTGGAAAAAAGGTTAAGGAGAGGCCCCCTGAGGTAACAGTGCCAGGAGCCAGAGTACCCCCACCCACACCTTCTTTCTCTCTCTCTCTCTGTCTGTCTGTCTCTCTCTCTCTGTCTCTCTCTCTCCCTCTCTCTCTCTGTCTGTCTCTCTCTCTCTGTGTGTCTCTCTGTCTCTCTCTCTGCCTCTCTGTCTCTCTCTCTGTCTCTCTCTCTCTGTCTGTCTCTCTGTCTGTCTCTCTGTCTCTCTCTCTCTCCGTCTGTCTCTCTCTGTCTGTCTCTCTCCCTCTCTCTGTCTCTGTCTCTCTGTGTCTC
The DNA here is from genome assembly GCA_028646575.1 of Pseudocheirus occidentalis. NCBI lineage: Eukaryota > Metazoa > Chordata > Mammalia > Diprotodontia > Pseudocheiridae > Pseudocheirus > Pseudocheirus occidentalis. The sequence goes on along the minus strand of CM053593.1, from coordinate 202,111,678 downwards.
TCTCTCTGTGTCTCTCTCTCTCTGTCTCTCTGTCTCTGTCTCTCTGTCTCTGTCTCTCTCTCTCTCTCTCTCTCTCTCTCTCTCTCTCTCTCTCTCTCTCTCTCTTTCACTAGCTGACTATATTGTGCTGCAGTTTGGCCGGGTGTCAGAGGACGCATTCACTCTGGACTATCGATACCCACTGTGCGCCCTACAAGGCTTTGCTATAGCCCTCTCCAGCTTTGATGGGAAGCTGGCCTGCGAGTGACCTCTTCCTTGCCTCCACTGCTCCAAGACTCCGACCCCGTTGTGGAAGAGGACTTCAGCACAGACTGTGACCCTGAGGTTCCCTCATCCTGGGGTTCTTTTACTGTAAACTCAACCTCCAAGGCTCCCTCCACCCCAGAGACTCCCTATCTATTTTTAATGGTCCTTGCCAAAGGGATCCTCAGAGAAGTGACCCCTCTGCTCCAGGAGCCCTGATGTGAGTTCCACTCCCTTAATGATCCTTGACCCTGCTTCCAAAGCTACTGACTCTAATTCCTTGAGGACCTGTCCCTAGAGTCTCCCTCCCCCCATTCTGCCAGCTCTTGACTGAGACAAGGGGAGCAACTTAGACAGCTGGGAAGAGATGAAGAACATCTGGACTCAAGTTGGCGCTGCACATCTGGATGTGGTGCTCTCCCTTTCCATTGCGTGCCCCCCCAATCCTCCCTTCCAGTTACTTCCTGTCCGAGAGCAGTTTGGGGTTGTATATTTTTAAACCACCATCCCCTTTTTCTCCTCCTCCCCCCCACCTCAAGCTGCACGGGGGCTCTGAACTGGGACTCCCTGGGGCAAGGCTGAGGAGGCTGACTTGCAAGGGATGTGCAAATAAAGCAATTTTCTTGGCGATAAGCAGAACGCTCACTGAAGAAGGGTGCAAGGGAACTTGAGGGTTGTGGGGGGGGGGGGGTTGGAATGAGAGGAGTATGAGAAGCGGGAGCTGAGAATGAGGACCCGACCTCATTGTGGGATCCTGAGGGAGCAACTCCGGACCCGCAGGAAGTCCTGCGGATTAAATTAACCCCATCCCTCCCAACTCATTCTTCCCTCTAGTCTCATCCCCCCCGGAACATTAAGGAAAGTCTTTTAGAGTATACACACGCAAACCCTCTCCCTGGAGTGCTTAGTGTCTCCCACTTCGGGGAGCTACGGAAGGCGCGGAAAAAAGGGGAGGGGATGGTGGTGAAGGGGGCATTGGACGAGCCGGAGGGAAAGTGGGAAATGGGAAATTCGAGAAACCAGCCACTCGGGGAGAACCAGACAAACCGGGCCCGGGGCGAGGCTGGAGTAGCCGCCAGGGCGGGGCAGAGGGCGCGGGACCTGAACTGTTGGGTCCCAAGATCTGAGGCTGGAGGCGGGGGTCGCCCAAGCTTCCGGGGGAGGGAGGACGCAAGGACCAGGGACACAGCTCTGGGAAGGGGTACTGCCTGTTTTGAGGAGTATGGTGGAGAAAGAAATCACTTAACTTTCCCATCAAACGTATCCAACCATCCAAGACCCTTAGTTCGGGGAGTGGGAGTGGGAGTAGGAGGGCTACTGCAAACTCAAAGGATCACAGGTCCTTGCCTTTGAATTTCGGCTTGCGATGCGTAGTTAGCCAGCCCCCGCCTTCCAGTGCTGGACTGACTCTGGGTCAGAGACACGCCCCCGAAGCAAGAGACCACGCCGCAAACTAAAGACCACGCCCCCACTTGAGCCCCAAAACCTGGAGGGGGCGCTGGCGAGAGTGGGGCAGAAAGAAGATGAAAGGGTATTTACCCCAGCACCCAAAACGGAGGTGAAAGCTCCTGGCGGGGTCCTTGAAAGGAGTGGCTGGGAGGGAGTACGCGGGAAGATTTGGGAGGGGAGGTTGAATCTGGAAGCCAGTTTAGGAAAGAGGGGGAGGGGGCAGCGGCCCGGCCCCCCGAAGGGGGTGGGGCCCACTTACTGCCCGCCCCTTCCTCGCCTTTCTCCGCCCCGCCTCCTTCTCCTCCGCCCCCCACCCTCCTTCTCCACTGCTCCCGCCCCCCCCCTCGGTCTCCTCAGCGCAAACTTTCCGCCCCGATCGCTCCCTCCTCCGCGCCCGGCGCCTCCCGCTCCAGCCCGGCTCATTCCGCACATTCCTGCCAACCCCCTCCCCACGGCCCCCCGGACACCCCTTCCCCATTTGTCTCGTCCCAGAACACCCCCAACCTTTCCAGACCCCTTGGCCCGCCAAAGCGGGGCCCCCAATCAGAGACCCTTCCGCGGTGCTGGGACCAGGTAAGCAGTAACGAGGCTGGGAAAGAGGCCCAGGGAAGGGAGAGGTGGCCGCTCGCGGGGAAAGAGACCTCCGGTTTGGGGGACGGGGTCTGGGGAAGAAGTCTCCCCATTGTCCAACCCTGAACTCCAGCGGGGTTGGTAGGAAGTTTATAGGGAAAAGGGGGGATCCTCTCCGGGAAGCCCCGCCTCCCAGTTGTTACCCATTCCACCCCCCTTCCAGCGACTAAGGCACCTCTGGAAGTTAGGGGGGGAGGGCAAGAGCGTGTTGTTTGGGGGCTCTGGCTGGCTGCTGAAGTCTGCGGGGTCTTTCAGTGCTAGGGTCAGTGTCTGCATGTTGTTACGTGAGTATGCTTGGAGAAAGCCGGGCCTGACCAGTCTAGGGGAGGTAGATCAGGGAGCCCCTCTCCCAAAACTGGCGCCTTTTCTCTGTATCCCCAGCTAGTCAGTCCTGGGCCGCTCCCCCTGCCCGTAGCCAAAGCTCCAGGGCCCAGGCTTGAGCTCTGGGTCCTCCGGGCCCTGTCGCCCTTTGGACTCCCGGGACTAAGGAGCCGCAGTCGGTGAGCCCAGGCCGAGCTCCACACAAGGCCTCCAATCCCGGGCCCTCGGGCCTTACGCTGGGCCAAAGCAGGGTAGCCACAACCAAGAGGGTAGGAGAGCAGAGCCCCATTGAGAGTGAGGGGTGATTGTGTCCTCCAGTAATATTGTGTTGGAGGGAGAAACTGTAGGTAGAACTCTGTGCTCTGGGTCTGAACAAAAACTATTACTAAGTTCCCACAGGATCCCTACTTTTCTCAGTGTATGGACATGGCACACAGTTATTTCAACTACAGACTGGGGTGTGTGCTCCCTTTACTCTCAGTACAGGACATGGAGGGCAGTGATTTTGGTGAGCCTGGGATTTTCCTTCCCTCTGTATGTATAGAGTCCTCTCTTTTTCACAACTCCTTCAGTGCATCCGCCATGTGCCTTATTGGGGTGGGGAGAAATGATGTGCCTTTGTACCCCCTCTCCATTGTATGTCATTCTCCCCCTCCCCCTTGCTGGACTAGGAAGTATGGGGGAAGAGGAGCTGTCCCATACATGGACTTCTAGCTGTGGAGTGTGTGTGTTTGTGTGGGGTGTGTGTGTGTGGTGTATGTGTGCATGTGTGTCTGTGGCTGTCGGGTGTGTGTCTGTGTGTCTTTGTGTCTGTGTCTGTGTAGGGAAGAGAAAGGGGAGAGAAGTTGGGAGATTCTCCTATATTGGCTCCCATGGCAGACCCTCTGAGGTTTTCATGAGGAAATGATTGGAGTAGATCAGGAGGGTGGGGGTGGGAAAGCTGGGAGTATGGGAGTACGTTATGGAGGGGCATTAGACACACTTCATGTCTATGTGTTTCTCTTCTCTCCACTTTCTAGTAGAGGCAGAGCCAGGTCAGGCCTGGGCTTGTAGCCCTGGAGAGTAGGGGGTGGTAGAGATGGGGGTGGACAGCAGCACTCTGAGGGGCTGGCTGAGGTAGCTTTGTGTGCTTGTCTCCTCTGGCAGAGCTCTGCTGTACACATTCGCTCCTCCTCCACCTCTAAGCTGGGACTTCTGTGTGCTGGGGGACACTACAGGCCAGGGACCTATGACCTAATGTCAAGCTAAAAGTAGGAGTGCCTGGGTTCTGGCCTTACTCTGAACAAGATAGGGTGCCCTGCTAAGATATTAGGGGGCATAATTGAATCCCTTCACTTCATGACATCCCATGCTAAGAGGATGAAAGTCATGGATGGATCTTGTATGCTCCTTCCCTTGGAAGGAACTAAGAAACTCCCTCTCCTCCCCTTCCTCCCCACAATGAAAGTAGAGGGTGGGTGGGAGGAAGATCAATGCCTTTTCAATAGCCATCCACCCAGCCTTTGTTCCTTCGGTGGTTGGCAGTGGTGGGTCACAGGTCTCTGCTCTTCCCTGCTGCCAGGGACCAAAGTGCCCCAACCAACATGGGTATATATACCAGAGAGGGGCCCTTAAACCCAGTGGGAACCTCCAACTCAATCAGGCCTTTCCCCACCCACCCACCCCCCATCCTCTGAGAGAGAAGGATAATTAATGCTAATGAACACATTTAGACAGGAGAAGTGCTTAGAAGCCAAACTGTTGTGGAGTTAGACAGGCATTCCAGGGGTCTCATGGACCCCGGTCCCCCCCTGCCCCCCCACCCCGCCCCTTAGAAAGTTGAGGAGGTTGTATGAAGAGGAGCAGACAGCCCAGGCAGTCTGAAGACTCTGAAGTACCAGACCCAAGCCAGGTGAGAGTCAAAATACAAGGAAAGTATCTACCCAGTTGGGTACTTTGAAGGTAAGGAATGGAGATTGTCCTTGTGATTTGGTGATAAACCTAAATGGGAGTTGAGGCCTAGATGAGCATTCCAGCTCCACCAAAAACTCATTGTGTGACCTTGAACAAGGCATTAACCATCACTGGACCTGTTTCCTTATCCATAAAACAAGGAGTCTGGACTAGATAATGTACAAGATTTTTCCAGCTCTTTCATTTTATGAATTTTTGACCTAAAGTCTTAGTCATAATCTCCATCTTGTCTTCTCCAGCCTTCCCCATGAGCCCTTGGGACCCATTGGGGGTCCTGCAGAGAGAGTAGGGAGAGACATGATTAAGAGGAAAATGGGGCAAGAAATAAGAGTGTGAAAGAGTAACTTACATAACAAAGAGTAACCTGAGGGGAGTTGAGGGAATCCCAAACAGTTGGGGACAGCTGTGAGCTGGGTGGGGGCCACAGAACACACAGAGGGACAAAGAAACTGTATGAGGGTTGAGAGTAAATCAGGGAAAGAATAGAACTGATTGGAGAGATGCTGTCTCAAAGGAACTCCCTTTGGAGTGTTTGCTTGGCACATTCTGTTTAGAAACTCTGTTAGAAATTCTGGTTTCTCTCTGTTTAGGTCACATCCACAAATATTGGTTAAGCACCTACCATGTTCTAAGCATTATACTAGGCCCTGGGAATATAAAGGCAAAAATGGAAATTGTTCCTGTCCTCCAGAAGCTTACACTCTCTTGTGCTTATTTCCAAGGCTCTAGGGATAGAGGCAGTTAGGTGATGGAGTGGTTAGCACACTAGAACTGGAGTCCAGAAGGCCTGCATTCAAACTCAACTTCAGGTACTCACTAACTTTGTGACTCTGAGCAAGTCACTTAACATCTGTCTGCTGCAATTTCCTCATCTAGAAAAGGGGGGTAATTATAGCTTCTGCCTTCCAGAGCTGATTAGGAGGATAAAATGAGAAAATATTTGTAAAGTGCTTTGCAAATGTTAAAGTGCTATGTAAATGATAGCTGTTGTTATTATTATGCCCAGACAATTGGCAGGACCAAGGCAGGTAGTCTAGAGGCAGGTTCAGACCCTTGGATCATCCCTTCAACCTCCACACAGGCACATTGAACACATACTTCACAACCTGAGACCCAGGGGAAAGGTGAAAGTTGGGAGATCAAAGTCTATCCAATTGGCACCCAAAATAAAGGTGCTTCTGAGAAGGCCCTCATCTCCCTCCAGAAGGAGGCAAAGAGGAGGCTGATAGGATCCTGAAATAGGGGTATGAGGTGGGTGGAGGAGGGATCTGGGGCCAAGGCAGATTATATCATGGTATCAGGATATAATCAAGGAAGAGAATAGGGAAGGTAAACTATATCCTGAGGTTGCTTTACAAATGCCTTGGGTTGAGAATGGATGTTAAGAGCCTTTGGGAGAGTTTCTTACCTAAATCCAGAAGTTGCAGAAAGTAGAATGTGTCTGATCTTGATGTTCGAGATTCTGATACCCACCCTCCCCATATCTACCCTCAGTGCCCATGGAAATGAGAGGCACCATGGTGTCCTGGATAGTATCTGACTTAGAGGCAAGAAGCCCAGTTTGAACCCATATCTGACACCTTTTTTTAAACTGTGTGGCCATAGGTGCAAGTCACAATCTCTCTGAGCCTTGCTTTCCCCACATGTAAAGTGGGGAGGGGGGCCGCTAGAAGAGGTCCCTTCCAATGCCAGATCTGTAATCCTACGAGGTTCCATGACTAGAGCTCTTCGGACATCAGCAGGTGTCCAGCTCAATCTCCCTTGCCCCCACCTCTCTAACCCTCTCCAGAATACTCCTGTTGCTGTCCAGCTGCTTGCCTGCTTTTCTCTGAATGTGGTTACAACCCCTTTAGATGATACTCGGTGAGAACTTGAGTGAGTGAAAGCTCTGTATGTCCTACAGAAAGCAAAAGGCAAAAGACACTCATGATCATTTCAGTTGCTTTGGGTTGCAGTTCCCTTCTTCATTTTGGGGTGGTAGTAGGGAGAAAGCAGTGTGTCCCACCCCCTCATCCCAATTGCCCAGGCCCCTGAGGTTTCCTGGAGCACTGATTGCTTCCTGCACTCCCTGCCAGGCCGGAAAAGACAGGAAGTGATAGAGGAACTGGTGAGAGAGGGGAGAGAGAGAGAGAGAGAGAGAGAGAGAGAGAGAGAGAGAGAGAGAGAGAGAGAGAGAGAGAAGGAGAGGGAGAGAGAATCCTGTATGTATGAGAGAAAATAAATGTAACATTGTGTCTATGTGTGTAAGAGCAAAAACATGTGAGAGAACAGGGACCATGTGGAATGACTGAGACAATGTATGTATTCGTGGCACTCACTGTGTGGTGATTATTTTTGAACTAACATGTGGCTGTAGCTGACTTTATGAGAGATATTGAGTCAAAGGGAGGCAGAGGAAAAAACATCTCTGGAAGACTATGGGGTGGCAGAGACACTATATGTGACTGTGTGGGATTGTGTATATATTTGAAACTAACATCAAGTGTCAGAGATTTCCTGTGACTTTGTATGAAACAGTGAGTGACCATAGGATTTTGCTGCTAGGAGATACATTGTGACCATGCCGTGGCCACATTTGTTTGTGTGTGCAGAACTGTGAAGGAGAGATTCTATAGTAACAAGCTGATGGGAGGAAACTGAGGGCGTGCTTGACATCCAACATGTTAGAAGACGGTGGCTCTTTCTATTCGAGGACAGAAAAAGAGGGGAGAAAGAAAAGAGAAAAGAGGGGACAGACACAGAGAAAGAAGATGCAGAAAGAGAGGAGAGAGTTGACAGAAAAAAAAAACATGAGAAGAGCAAAGACTGAGTCAAGAGGTAGGAAGAGATTCACAGAGAGATTGTGTGTATGATAAACTTCGGGAGTTTGGACGACACTGTGACTTTGAGGTCTGTGTGTTTAGGTGATGGAAAAGGAATTAATGAATGCTAGCGTGTGAGCCTGTGAGAAAGCTGTCTGTTGTCATGTGGGGAACTCGAGTGTGACCCTGAAATCGCTATGACATCTACTGACCAGGGTTACATGTAAGCTCACCAGGTGTATGTTATCTAGCTGTCCCTTCTTTCCCCACCCAGTCACCTGCTTCTCTCAGGATCGAGGCCAGGGGCTACATAGGACAATTAGATGGGCTTGGGGAACTGGGAAGTTCTGGTTATGCTGCTCTGAAAAAGTAAAAATAGGGGCCTGAGGCAAAGCTAGGCTCCTTCCCTCTCCAAGAGACACAGACCAGAACTGAGGGGCTCCCACCTCCTGGACTCAGTGTTAGAACTGAGAGGACCCTTACAGGCTGTGTAGTCTGACCCTTTCTCCCTCCTTCTGCCACATCCCCCAAACCCTACTTCCCACCTTGCTCCTTGCTCCAGGGCAATTCTTATTTCTATTGCTCCAGCACTAAAAGGCTGCTCTGCAAAAAGAAACCCATGCCCAGACCCCAGTATCTCTCTCTCAATGCCCCCCTACCCTTCTCCCTGTCCCCATTGCAGACCTCCTAGGAGAACCTCACTCTTTTGAACCCAAAGGATCCTCTTTAACTGCTCCCAACCCCCATGTCCCTGTGCCCATGTTCCTATGTTCATGTGGAGAGAGTCAGGCTGCCCAGCCCAAATTGGAAGCACATTAGGAAGAGGAGGAGGAGGGGGGGGAAGGAGAGAAGGGGAGGAGCCCCCTTTATCCTTCCCTCCCTTCCCCCCCTTACTGCCACCACTACTAGCCTGCCTAGCCAGACTCTCCAAATTGCTTCCTCCTGTAGAAGGCCAACCCTGCTTCTCAAGGGCTACAACCCCCTTACTCCCCACTAGTTGGGGGTGTGGTAGCTTAGACTGAATCTCTCCAAGGGACTTCAGCTGAGGGGGAGCCAGGTGGGCCCCCCAGCCCAAGGCTGCAGTGTGGCCATGTCTGGGGAGGAGCTGGCTGGCAGCTGGGGAACAGCTGGCCCTCAAGTGGGCGTAGGGGTTGGGGGAAGGGGTATGGGAGGGAAAGGCACTAGAGCAGCTGGCAGTGGGTAATGGGATGGGGGGTGGGGAAGGCCCCAAAGTCTTGAGAGTATGTGCATCTCCCTCTCCTCTCCCTATCCCAGACTTCTTAGTCAAACAGGTTGGGGGGGAGGGGTACAGTGTTCTTGGCCAAGATGAGGTTTCCACTTCTCCCTATGGATATGGGAAACATCTGCTGATTGATCCTTAATTTTTTTCCGCCAGTTGAACTATCCAGGGGTTCCTTATCTGTGGTTGAGCAGTGCCTCCCTCTGCATCCCAAACTGCCCTACTCCCTGCTCTTCCCTAATGTGGGGTCTTACCCTGGACCCAAGCTAGCATCTCACACTCTGCTTGAGTGGGCACCCCTCCCACAGGTCAGAGAAGTAATCAGGCAGGGGGTGGTGCCCAGAGGGCTGCTTCTCCAGAGTTCACCCTTCTTCTCACCAGGACAGCACCTTCCTATAGCCAGAGAACATGTCAGGCCTGGCCCTGAGGGTGGGGAGTGGGAAAGAAGCTCTGGGCCCCCAGGAGATTCTGCACTCTTTGGAGCTGGGTTAAGCTGAAGATAGGATCCTAGATGGGCTAGGGTGTGGGGGGGAGAGCCCCGGGCACCCAGAGGCCTAGCCCCAGCTCCATGGAGCAGTCCAGCCAGTTCTTCTGGTGCATCAGGCCCCAAGGGGAGTGGGCAGGCAAGAGGCCCCTTATCTCCTCACCTGTCCTAAAGCCTGCTCAGGCACCTTGCCCTGCCCTCCTCCCCTCCTCCCCCCAATCCCAAGTGAGGGCAGACCCCAAGGAAGATTGAGGACCTGGGCAGAGGAAAGGGATGGGCTGTGCCTGTAAATAGGAGCTGAATGGGGTGGGGGGGAGGGGGGAGTGGAATCTAAAGGTCACAGTACAGAGAGCAGAAGGCCACAAGAGGAAAGAGACTGTCCAGTAAGTAACAGAGTTGGGTCCAGGGCTGGAAGAGATTGCCATTCCTTGCACATAGTAGGCACTCAGTAAATATTTGTGGGTTAGATACCAGAAAAACTAAAGTCAGTGAAGATGGTGGGAAATGGGAAGGGGATAGGCTTTTGCATTCAAACCCTTGAAGAGTAAACATAGCTGGGAGAAGATGGATGCCCATGGAGGATGAAGAGCAGGTTCTGGGTCCTCCAGAAGCTCTGAATGGAATGCTTGGGTCTCTTCAGCTCTGCCTCCGGACTCAACTGCTGCTGTGCTCCCCTCACTCTAAACACTCCCCCCATTCCTTCCTTCTCTGTTCTTCTCTTTCTCATTCTTCTTCACCTACATTTTTCCTTCTCTTCCACCATCTTTTTTTCTGTGTCTTCCTTTTTCTCTTCCTTGGGGTTCTTTCTCCCCCCCCTTTATCTTATCTGTTTCTCCTCCCCATCTTTCCTTTCCTTTCTCTATGTGTATGTTCTGCTGTCTAACCCCCCTCCTTCCTTCCCTCTTTTCTTCTATCTCTCTTCTGCCCTCTCTCTTTCCCTTTTTTCCTTCCTGTTCCAGTCTCCAAGTTCTTTATCCGTGTCCTAGTCTCTGTCATTGTCTCCCTGTCTCCCTTTCCTCCCTTGAAAGGGCTAGATTTAGGGGTGGCTAGGTGGTGTAGTGAATAGAGCACCAGCCATGGAGTCAGGACGACCTGAGTTCAAATGTGGCCTCAGACACTTAACACTAGTAAGCTATATGACCTTGGCCAAATCACTTAACCCCAATTGCCCTCCCTTTCCCCTCCAAAAAAAGCCCCCCAAAAGTGCTGGATTTAGAGTTGGGAACCCCAGAGTCTAATCTCAGCTCTGACATTTACTGTGTCATTCAGTGTAAGCAAGATGCATGATTTCTCTGATCCTTACTTTCCTCATCTTTGAAATATTTATACTATCTTCCTTACAGGATTGTTTGGGAAGGAATAATTTGGTAAACTTTAAAGTGCTCTATAAATGTGAATTATTTTTATTAATCAATGGCATAGTCAGAGGTTGTCCACAGTCTGGAGAGACTAAGCAGAGAGAGGAGGAAGTAGGCTGTAATGTCTCTAACGAAAAATGTGTTTCCCTCTCATCTATCCCTTCCCTTCTGTAAGGGGAGAGTCTCCAGCATTGGGGTGGGGATGGGGGGCAAAGGTTCACACCCTTGTCTCCCCTGGGAGACAAGAAACTGAAGCAGTTTCATACTACACTTGGCCCTGCCCCCATTCCCAAGGGCACTGACTGGCCAGTCTCCTTTCCCTGAGCCCTGACCTGTTCTCAAGCCATGAGCACTGGGGCCAGAAGTGGTCTCCTCAGCCTTACTACTTTGAGCAAAGAGACTTTTGAGCCCTGAAAATGGAAGGGATCGCTTTTGAAATTCCTACTATTCTAGCCTGCATAGTAGAGTGGGAAAAGTACCAGATTTGGTGTTAGAAAACCCAGACTGAAATCTCCATCTGCTACCTTGGGCAAGTCACTTCCTCACCGTTTCCTCCACTATGAAGTAAAGTGTTGCTTCTGGCTCTGACCCCTGTGCTCCTCTGATGTCAGGACCCTTAGCTGCCTTTCTCTGAGTCTCTAGACTTTCACCCCTCTACCCCTTACTTTTTGTCCCCAGATCCTAGCATGTGTCAGAAGAGTTCAAACTGGCATAACCACTCAGGATGAAAATGGGGATGGGGAAGGCCTGACTTTTCTTCCTCTTTCTCATGAAACAACCTACTGGGTTCACTAATGTGTATCTTAGGGGACATTTTACAGCTGAGGCAACTGAGGCCCAGCGATGTTAAGAGACTTGCACAAGGTCATGTAGGTGGGTAGTAGGATTTGAACCCATGTCCTCTGACCCTGAATTCCTTACTTGTTCCTCTGTGCCATGCTGATTCCCAAAGTTCCCAGGTTTAGGACGCTGCCAGGGAAGTAAAGAGGAAAGATGCCTTCATGTAGGAGTGAGTGTGTAACATTTGCACACATCAGTATTCCTGTATGTGTCTTCATGTTTTATGTGTGTTCATGTGTCTTACTGTCCCTGGATGTGTCTATGTTAATAACTATACTCAAACTCACATGTCTGCCTGCATTTTAGTAGTTATATGTTCATGCATTTGAAAGTTCATTTAAATATGTGTTTTGTTGGGGGGGGTCTTTTCTTCATCCCCTTCCCAGCCCCCATTCTCATTCTGAGTACCCCTTCCCTTAGTTTCCCCCTCCCCCTCCAGCTCATCAGTTGTATGTAGTCCTGGCCAGGGGCAGCCTGCTCCCCACCCCCCCAAGTCAGTTCTGGCTCCTGCTGTGTTCTCCTTATTTGGCCACAGTGCTCCCGAGGGGGGCGGGGCGGGGGCTGACATCACCTCGAGAAGGGGGGGAGCCGGGAAGGAGGGGCAGGGGGTAAGGAGTTGGGGGAGGCAGAAAAGTTTCTTTAGCGATCCCTGGGGCTGCCAGGGCCCCCCACGCTACCCAACTACTGTAGCTCAGAAAGGCCAAAACTTTGGGGCTGGCTTCATGGAGGAAATAGTTCCTCAGCACTCCTTCACTGAGAAACCTAGGGGTGTAAGGGAAGCATCTGACCAAAGTGAGGGCCCAGGAAACAGCCCCCTCCCCTTCATCTTCCTCCCATTCCTATTTCTCATAGCTGGACTTAACTCTGATTGCTTGCATTTTGAATATTTTACATCCTGGTTTCCTATCCACAAGAAGACAAATTCTCTAAGGCTTGGGGGCCTCTCTGCTTGTCCTCATTCAGCCCCCCTCCCCCTACAATACTCACGCTTCAATCTCTAGGTCACTTGAAATTCCAATCCCTTCCTTTCCAGGGGGCTTTGAGGGAGGTGGAAAGGGGCTCTGAGACTCCTGGGAGACAGAGGAGAAAGGAAACCCAGGCCTCTTTAGGCTTCCTGGAGCTTCCTGGGGAAAGGTCCAGGATAGGGATCAAGGACGGGGAGAATTGTCTTCTTTATCTTGTATGGTTCCTTGGTTTGGGAGCACTCTCTCTGTCTCTGTCTCTCTCCTCTCCCTCTCTCTTTCTCTCTGTCTCTCTCCTCTCCCTCTCTCTCTCCCCTCTCCCTCTCTCTCTCTCTCTCCCCTCTCTCCTCTCTTCCCCTCTCTCTTCCTCCTGTCTCTCTCTCTCCTCTCTTCATCTGTTTCTCTTTCTGTCTCCTCTCATTTCTCTGTGTCTTCCTCCCTTTTTCTCTCTCTTCATCTTCCTTTGCCTCTGTCTTTGTCTTTCTCTCCTTCCCTCCCTTTCTCTCTCCCCGTTTCTCTATCACTTTATGTCTCTCTCTCCTGAGCCTAGAATCAAGATTTGAGTTCAAATTCAGCCTCACTTACTAGCTATGTGACCCTGGGCAAGTCACATTACCTACCTCAGTTTCCCCAACTGTGAAATGAGGATAATAATAGCTCCCACTTCCCCAGGTTGTTGTGAAGATGAAATGAAATAATTGTGGCTGGCACATAGTAGGCATTTAATGTTTCCTTCCTTCTCCCTTATCCTCTCTCTGACTCCTGTTTTTTTTTTATTCACCAGTTCCTCTTATCTCTTTGTTTTTCTCTTGATCTGACTCTCTGACACTATCTCCTCTCCCTTCCTCTCTCTCTCCCTCTCCCTCTCCTTTTCTCCCTCAGTACTGCAATTGGATAAGTAATTCTTGAGTGGACTGTCGGGGCTTTGGGGCAGGTTTATAGGTCTGCACTGGGGCTTTCTGGGTTTCTTCACTTGCCCAGACCTAACTGCCCCTTGGCACAAATGCTCCTTTAGATCCAAGAGCTGATGCCTAGTTATTGCCATGACAACCAGGAACCTTCTTTCCATGATCCCAGGACACATCCATCTTTACATCTAGCTGAAGAACGGGATTTCCCCAGATACCTTCCCTGCCTGCCCCCTTCCCCAACCAACCCATCATCACCTTTGAGTCTTTCTCTGAGCCCCAGAGGTTCAGGGGAAGAGACCTCCAGTCTCCTTGACTTCTGCCTTTCAATTTATGCCCCCTTCAAGAAAGCTTCCTTGCCCTCCCTTTACCAGTTCTTACTGACATCCCTCTCACTCAAACCTCAGACTGGGAAAAGGTGGCCACCCACTTGTCAGAACAGGGAGTGATTATTGTTCTAAAACAGACACCTTGTCCTGGGCTGCAGGGAGTATGGGCCTAGGGCTATAGAGAGCCATATGGGACCTGGAGCTGTGAGAAATTGTTAGGGTTCAGAGCACCGATGACTTTACATGGAGCTGTGTGGCACCCTGTGAGTTTATGCAGCCGTGCATGGGGAAGATAGCATAGTGGAACGGATGGAGCGGTAGCCTTGGGTAGAAACTCTTTTGTCTTTCTTTGTATCCTTAGCACTTAGCACAATGCCTGGCGCATAATGAGTGCTGATTTACTAAGGAGACTTGAGTCTGAACTGTTATGCCTGTGCTTGCTAAGTATGTGACCCTGGGCAAGTCATTTACCTTTCCTGAGCCTCAGTTTCCCCATCTGTAAAATAGAGATAATAATAGTTCCTGCCTCCTAGAGTTAATTGTGAAAACCAAATGGGCTCAAGTGTGTAAAACACTTTGCAGACTACAAGGTGCTGGACTGTACTGGTAACAAGAGTTTCCTTACTGAGAGTTCTTTATGCCAATGAAATCATAAGTCTAATCCAAAAGTGAAAGTGCTTTTAAAATACGAGCTATGATTATACAAGTCCATGTGGCATTGGATCCATGTGGGTCTGTCCAGCGACATGCAAGCCCGTGGGAGGTTTCTAGTATCATGTCAGCCTGTGCAGTCTTTTACAGGCACCTTCATATACCTGGGGTATATGAAGTTGTTGTGTTGGATTGTGAATGACTGTGGGGGTTACATGGAGCTGTCCCTGTGAAAAGGAACCATCCTTCTCTTCCTCCCCTCCTCCTTTTTGTAAACAAGCCAACTTTGCCCCCTCCCCCCAGTCCTTGGCCAACACTCTCCTGCCCCCATCTGCTGCTCCTGCTCCCAGCTTTACCTTTCCTCTCTCAAACTACTGTCAACCCACCCCTGCACATGCCTTCACAAGCTCTTCCCGTTCCCATTGATGGACCCCTTTCCCTTTAGCACATAATCTGGATCATTTATTAACTTGTCATGACTACTTCTCTGAATATAAATTTTTCCTCCCCACATGGATTATAAGTTCCTTGAAGGGAGCCCAGGGCTTCTCTTGTCCTATGGTATAGAAATTCAACAAATACTTGTTGGATAAATGAATAAATGATGGAATCTTAAAATACTGAGATAAAAATGGCACCATGAGAGCAGGGGACCAGAACCCCAAAATTAACACATCAAAAATATGGATGGATGTTTGGGGAGAGATGGGTTGGTGGTAAGAGTCAAAGAACCTAGGAGTAGAAGAAAAAGAATCACTGGTCCTTCCTAAAATTCACCTTTCCCTGTATACCAGTCTTATTAATGACATTCTTTCACTAGCCCAAATTAGGCAAAACTATGATCAAGCTCCCCTAGTCCTTCTACCCTTCGAGCACAGACCTGTTGGTAAAGTAGAAAGAGTATTAGATTTGAAGTTGGAGGACCTGGGTTCCAATATGGAACTTTACTACCCCTTTACTACCTCTGTGACCTTAAGCAAGTCACTTAATGTTTCTGAGCCTCAGTGTTTCCATGATGGTGTTAGACTTCTGAGATTCCCTTGAATTCTAAATCTGTAGCTACAGGGGACAGTGCTTGGAGGATGTCCCTGGGGATAGGGGCAAAGGACAGTAGCCTGTCACCCTAACACAGCACTTCCTCAAAATCTTAAAGTTGTCAGCCTCTATCATGATCCCTTGTGCACACCTTCTTGGTGGAGAGGGTGGAGGTGGGGTAATGCTGGAGGCATTGAGCAGACAGCCTGGCAGGTGAGGGGTGGAGGAGAAGGGCGAGTGTGGCTTTGGTTTGGGCAGAGCTGGTCTAGCCAGTTCTATGACCCCCATCCTGTCCCCTGTTCTACCAGATCCTCGCGTGCCCAGCGGGCTCCAGGCCAGAGCCCAGAGCAACCAGCACAATAGCGTCCAACAGCTGGAACACCAGCAACAGCCCCGGAGAGGGCCGGGATGATGGGCCCGAGGGGCTGGACAAAGGGCTGGACAATGATGCGGAGGGAGTGTGGAGCCCCGACATTGAGCAGAGCTTCCAGGAGGCCCTCGCCATCTATCCTCCCTGTGGTCGGCGTAAAATCATCCTCTCAGATGAAGGCAAGATGTATGGTGAGTGCCAGGTTGGAGAGCAGGGCCCTTGTGAGTAAAGGGAGCATCTTAGGAAGGGGCAGAGGCAGGGGAACCAAATACACGTTTAGTGTGAAACAAACAGGTAACGGGGCGGTGACCAAAAGGCCAGAGAGGCCTGCAGAAGGTCTACTGGGCTGCCCTGATCTCTAGCCCCACCTCATGGAGTGGTTCTCTTCAGAGGTTCCCCTTCCATTCCCTCACCCCTCCCTTTGCTGCTCTCTGCCCCCTCACCCAGCCGGTTTGGTGAAATAACCCCTGCGCCAGCCACAGACGAGTTTGGGCGTGTGAGCCCGTGTGTCTGGATCTGGGCCTCCTCCTCCTGTCCTCCTCCTCCTCCTCCTCCTCCTCCTCCTCCTCCTCCTTCTCCCCTCCTTCTTTTCATAAACAAGCCAACTTTGCCCCCTCCCCCAGTCCATGGCTAACACTCTCCTGCCCCCATCTGCTGCTCCTGCTTCCAGCTTTACCTTACCTTCCCCAAACTACTTGGTGGTTTCAGGGTGATTCAGAAAATGGGTGACCTCTGCCCCCAGGCTCAACACCAGGATCTCTGGGATGTCCAGGGTCCCTGACTGAGATACAGAGGGGCTTGTGTTGAAGGAACTGGGAGATACCTCACTAGCACTAGACCTATCATGGGAACCTAACAAGCTGGACAGAGGGCTTTTCTAGGGGTAGCTGCCACAGAGGGTGGAAGTTTTACTACTTGTTGCTGTGGGCAAAGCAGAGCTGAGGCCCTAGTCAGACACTGTTGGTCATACTAGCTATGGATCCAAGAGAGACAGCTGGCCTGGGGGCTGGGACTAGGTTCTTTGTGGAGGTAGCAGACAGGATTCTAGGTTTGAGAAATCTGAATGGGGTTGGGGGGGTGGGGCAAGTGTAACCTGTGTGGAAAGTGTATTGAGCAGGGGAGAGGCTCACATCTGTCCTTCCTTTGTTCCCCAAATCTTATCCATCTTATTTGTGCTCTTAGCCCATTAACCCCAACTTGAGTTCCTTTTTTTTCCATTGCCAGCCCCCCAAACCAAAAGGAAGTTTCCCCTACTCATACAGCCCCTGGTGAGCCTGATCCAGAGCTGCATTTTTGGGATGACTCTGCCTGCTGACGTGCCGGGGCTGGCCCCTGGCCAGCTCCCCCCACCCCCCCAAACCGGCTCTCCCAGCAGCAGCCCAGACAGCTGGCGGCCACTTAAAGAGACAGGCCCGTAGCCTTTCAGCCCAGGCCAAGAGGGAAGGGGAAAGGGAGGAGTCTTAGTAGGGAAGGGACCAAAGGAGGAAGAATGGGGTGGGAAGGGCTGACTTGGACTCCTTGTCCCACCCCCCATCCCTAATTTTCTCATCTCCATGAGAAGACCTCTCTACTTCAGGAGGGAGATGTCTTAGGACAGGGTTGCCTCCCCAGTACTCACTGGGTTGCCTGCCCCCACCCCAGCCCCACAGGCTAGCTGGGGCAGCCCCAATGGGGTATTTTTAGCCAGGGATGGAGGAGCGGAGAGGGGAAGGCGGGAAGGGAGGAGGAGGAGGGAGGAGAGACAGACGGAAGGGGTTGGCTTAGTCAGGGGAGAAGTATTCCAGGAATGTGACTGTTTTAGGGAGGACTTGGGGTTGGGGGTAACACAACTGGGATTTGGTAGAAGGGGAAATGGGCAAGAGGGAACATGGAGAATCCTATACCTTCAGTGACATATACTCAAAGATACACATACCAAGAACTTCTGCACCTCCATGTTGCCAAGTTCCTTGGGTAGATGCCAGGTACCTTCTGCCATTTTCTAGGGCTTGGGGCAAGGTCTTCTGGCTTCCTAGGGCAGATATCACCCCCACCCCCACCCCCACCAGAGATGAGCTCTCCACCCTCTTCCAGCTGGAAGAGTGCGCTTTCAGGAAGCTGACCAAGTGCCGAGTCACACACAGGGCATGTACACACACTCAGATAGATAGGCAGATAAGTAGGTAGGTAGGTAGGTAGGTAGATAGATAGATAGATAGATAGATAGATAGATAGATAGATAGATAGATAGATAGATAGATAGATAGATACAGAGTGAGAGAGATAGATTTATTTATTCATGTATATGTGTATGATTTCAAATATATCTACATGGATGGATTATAGACAGACAGACATCAACCAACGCACACCAGGACATACACAGATATGTAGGCTTCCTCATAGATACACATGAGTATGTAAAGAAATGGCAGCCACAGTTACAGACATTCAGAAGGTCAGCCACAAGGCTTCAGGGATAAAGATAAAGAATCATTCAGAGTTGAAGAAAACCTGAAGGAACCTCACAGAGCAGGACAACTGAGGTCCAAAGAAAGGAAGTCATGGAAGAGCCAGGACTAGGACCCCTCCCCGCCTGACACACATACACACACACACGCACGCACGCACGCACGCACATGCACACGCTCACACCCAGACCTGACACTCAGGCTAGTGCTGTTTCACATACACAGTCACACACACACACACACACACACATACATACACAAACGTAACATGGGTGGAGGAGGGATGTACACACCTCATGATTCAGAGTATACAGAGCCACACAGACATGTACAGAGAGGACACTATACACACGAAAGGATGCACAGTGACACATCCAGGGTGGGAGGGAGTGGAGCGGCATGGGAGAAACATGGATATATACACACACCCAGTGAATTATCCAGTTGTCTTCTTCACCTGCCTCTGTTTGTCTATAGAACCTAAAAGGGTTGTGAAAAGGACAAACAGTACTTAACATGCATTGGCCCCCTCTTTTACCCTAATGCCTCTGGTCTGGGAACTGCTGCCGACACCCCAAATATCAGCCATCCTCTGCCTCCTGACTAGGCATCTGTTCCAAGCCCTCAGCTGGGAAAAGGCCCTCGGAGCCCTGTGGTTCCCTCTTGCTGTTCAGATCTCCTGTTTCCACCTCTTTGTCCTGTTGGCCGCCATCCAACTCTGTCCAACTGGTGCCACCTTCTGGCCCTGAGAGACCAAGGGTTGGAGTGAGAGGAAGGAAAGGAGAGGACTGGGGAAGACCATAGGGCTGCCCACTTGTAGCTACACCATTTACCTACTCCCTGGTTTCCCCCTCCCTCTCAATCCAGGTCGCAATGAGCTGATAGCCCGATATATCAAGCTAAGGACAGGAAAGACTCGGACAAGGAAACAGGTAAAAAGATATGCTACAATTCTGAGCACATACATGTATACACACAACTGACACACACATATACACCACACATTTCTCTTTTTCTCTTTTCCCCACCTCTCCCTTTCCTCTCCTTCTCCTCCCTTTCTTCCTCTTTCCCCCCTCTTTCTCTCTCTTTCCCCTTCTCTCCCTTTCCTCTTCCTATCCTCCTCCCTCTCTTCCTCTTTCCCTCCCTCATTCTCTCTATTTCTCCCTCTATTTTCTCCTCCCTCCCCCATCTTTCTGCTCCTCTCCCTCTCTATTTCTCCTTCTCATCCCTTTGAAAGAGCCAACTCACTATCCTCAACAACACTAGTTCCTTCTTCTCCCTTTCTCTCTACCCTTAACCTCTCTAGTTTCCCCCTTTGTGAAATGAAGACATTGGAGTAAATAGTCTCCAAAGTCCCTCCCAACTCTTCCATGCTCCTTCCTTCTGTTCCCTATTCCTACCCTTCCACTGGAACTGCTCCATCCCTATCCCCTGTATGTTTTGAATTGCCTATTCTTAAAGACTTTCCCAGGATTGAAGTGTCAAAAGTTGAGCAGTTGGGTATCAGGCTGAGTACTACAAAGTAGGAAAGGCCAGATGAGGGGCTGCAGCCTGGACTAGATCCCCACCCCCAGCTATTCTTGGAGGTCGAGGTAGAGGGGAAGTTTTAGAATATACCACACTATTGAAAACCTGAACACCCCCCAAAACCACACCTAATATACTCTTCCCAGAGATCTGAAGTATCTGGATCTATGAAAAAGGGAAAATGCTGCTCCCCACCAAGCCTATAGAGTACTTGGTATCCTCTCTTTCTTACTAAGTCACACTGCCAACCTCCAATGGGCTGGGGAGAATGATGGGAAGATCTACATTCCCATCCTCCATCACTGTCCTGTTTGGTCCTTTGGCTACAGTGCTGCCAGATTCCAGATCTTGTGCTCTCTGGTTTCTTCCTCTACCCTCCCTGAGGGGATTAAGGTTCTTTCTATTAGGAATGGAGTAGTGACTGGGTCACAGATAATGGATTCCAGGAAGTAATGTTCTGGAACCCTATACCCTGCTTCCTGCAATCTAGAACCTTCACTGCCCTACAGCATACATCCTGGTTGTCTCTCCAGCTGGAAGGTGATAACAACATCAGGGATCTCAGCAGCCAGGTAGTCAGCAGGAGAGCCCATTCTACTAGTCTTCAGCTCTCCATGCCAGGGCTTTTGATTAGGGACAGAGACATATAGTGTCCAGCCTTAGCTAAGACCCTAAGGGCTGTCCCTTAGCCCATTTATGATAGGGGGATTGAGGTCAGGTCCTACAGGCTCCGAAGAAAGCACTGATTTTGAGTCAGAAGACCTGGTTAAAAAAAATAAAATAAAATAAAATAGAAGACCTGCTTCAGCCACTGACAGTGGCACCTATATGACTTTACCAAATCACTTCCCTTTCACAGACCTGTTCCATCATCTATAAAATAAAAGGGTTTGACTAAGTGGCCTCCAACCCCTAACATGACCACTAACCCTTTAATTCAATTCAATAAATATTGAATAAGCATTTCTGATGTATGGAGTTCTGAGTCCTTTCTTCCTGAAGATGACAAAAGACTCAGCACCTAGCCTCTAGGGCCATGTAGTCTACTGAGGATTAGGGGTAACTATAGCTACCGCTGCATCCTCCCTGGCCTCCCCACCCAAAGATGGAATTTGAATCAAGGAACTTGATGCTTTACACGTCTATGACAAAACTGAGTTAACAGAACCAAGCTCATAGATCCTGCTCCTGAAAGGGAGGATGCTACTGGCAATGGTGATGGAAGGGGTTTGGTCCTGGCTCCCTTTCTCAGAACTAAGACAGGAGGCCAGGATCCTTGATCTCACTGTCACGAAGAAGTGCCCTTTCTTTCCTAAAAGGGTTTTGGATTACCCAGTATGGGGGTAGAAGTCCATTCATTAAGCATGTATGCCTAGACCTGTGCTAGGCACTTTGGGAGAGAGAGAAGAAATAAAGAATACAGTCGGTGTTTTCAGACTTTTTTCGATCGATTGTGCTTATTTTTTAAAAATAATGTTTTTAATAATATAAAAAAGGCAACACAGAGTATATATACAGGCCATGGAAGTAGGCTGAATTTGGAGTCAGAGCACATGGCTCTGACCCTTACTACCCATGTGATCTTGGCAAATCACTCAACCCCTCTGGACCTCAGTTTCCCCATGTATAAAATGAGGGGGTTGGCCCAGATGCAGGATGGGAAAGGGAGGAATTGGACTAGATTATCTCCTAGGTCTCTCAGTACTTTAAATCCATAATTCCATCATTTCTAAGTTCCCTTCCAGCTGTAGGGCTTATGAACTACCATGGCCAAGAAGAGCTCACCAAGTGACAGTATCACTTTGATCCCTGTGTCCCTGAAAAGACTGGGAGTAAATCTTATCTTATTAGAGGTAGAAAGGCAGTTCAGCCTTTGAAAAAGCCACGTTCCTAATTCTTTCATAAACTGAGGCACTGTTCCTGAATTGATCTCTTTTGTAAAGCTGAATTTTCATATCGTAGATCTAATTAAATCAGGGTCCACCTACCAATGGGGAGACAAGCCCTGTATGACAAAACACACACACAACACACACACACACACACAAACAACAATAACAAAAACCCAGAAGGTCTAGGAGATTCCTAAAACATAAACCATTACTGGGGACAAAGGAGGAGAAAGATCAGCAAGGGTTGGGAAAGCCTGGAAAGGTTCATCTGAAAAGGTGAGATGGGAAAGAAATGGTGACAAGGGGCACAATGAATAGAGTACTAGCCCTGGAGTCAGGCAGACCCGAGTTCAAATTCAGCCTCAGACACTTGACACACTAACTAGCTGTGTGACCTTGAGCAAGTCACTTAACCCCAATTGCCATGCCTTCCCCCCTCCAAAAAAAAATGGTGACCAGAGTTTCTAGGTGTTCCTAGAGAAAAAGAGCTTTGAGCAGTGTAGAGAAAGGTGTGAATGAGTGCGGTGGCATTTAGAGTCAGAAATGAAATAAGGTAGAGCCAGCAACAGGGAAACTCATAGAGGCAGTGGCTATAGTAGAAGGCATTAGATTTTTAGTCAAAAGATTTGGGTTCAAGTCTCATGTCTGATGTATATTGATTAGGTGGCTCTGAGAAACTTACTCTTCCTCTAGGCATAGCAATGCCTATCTGCATTGGTGGAGAGAGTTTCCATATAGGGATTCCCTCTACCAATGAAATCATTAGCTTGGCCTCCCATCCTCCCAAACACACAACCTACCTCACAGGGTTGCCTTCAGCATAATACTTCATAAAACCTAGAGTAGGGAGGCTTTAAGTGTATGCTGCAATGAAAAAGAAATGAAAGGGTCTGGTGAATTCCTTTTCTGCTACTTCCTACCTATGTGACCTTGGACAAGTAACTTCTGTCTGTGGGTCAATTTCCTGATCCATGAGAAAGAAGGGGCTGGACTAGATGTACTTACTCCAACTCAAGACCATCTGATATGAATACAGGCTGTTATTATTTTATCAGGCTGAGGAATTTAGATATAATTCATGAGAAAAGAGAAAGCTGATAATAGTTTTGGGCAAGGGTAGCAATTCGGTTAATAAGGTAATGAACATGGAAGGTTGGAAGAATAGTGATGCCTTCAATAAAAGTAAGGAGATTTGGGAAAGGGAGATTATGGAGAGGAAAGATGATGAGTTCAGTTTTGGACATATTGAGTTTGAGAAGTCACTGGAACATCTAGTGGGAAATGTGCAAGAGGAAATTGGTTGTGCAGTATTTGAAGCTCAGAGGAGGTTGGGGCTGTTTATCTATATCTTGGAGTCTTTGGTATAGAGATAATTAAACCCATGGAGTTTAGAGAAAGAGAAGAAAGAGAAAGAGAAGAGTTTAGGGGATCTAGAATAGAACCTTGGGGAGCACCCACAGGACTCATAAAAACATTAAAGAGAAAAGGAGATTGGTAGGATGAAGAACTATAAGGTATCCATCCATGAATGTTCTTACTGTCTATATGTTTGTAGACTGATATCCCTGAACTCTTTCCCTGGGAGCACAGATTCTGGGCCACACTTTGGCACCGTCTGGACCAGGAAAGTCTTCCATTGGACTCAAAGGTTTTCATGGGACCTGGGCCACCCTGGCCATGGCTCCTTAGTCATTCCAATCCCCATGGGCCTCCCCCGCATCCCTCACTTTCTCTGTGTTTTCCTCTCTGGCCGGACGTGGGGTGGTGCCCCTAGGTGTCCAGCCACATACAGGTTCTAGCAAGGAAGAAGGTGCGGGAGTACCAGGTTGGCATCAAGGTATGTCAGCGACCCCACCCTGGCCTGGGGTCTCCAACCTCTGCCCTTCCTCCCTCTTCCCAAGCCCGCCATACCACCCTCCGACCTGCAGCATGGGCAAGCGACTTCCCCTGCCCCCTCTCTCCGCTCCGCTCGCTCCCACCTCTCCTCTGGCTGACGGCTCTGCTGTCTCCCTCTCCTTCTGCTCTTTCTCTGCAGGTCTCTAGCCACTTGCAGGTTCTAGCCAGGCGGAAATCGAGGGAGATTCAGTCCAAGCTGAAGGTACGGGTCCCCCATCACCCGGCCTGGCCTCTCCTGGGGCCCCTTGGGCCTCCCACCGGCCCCTTCCCATCCCTCCCTCCTTCAAGCTCTGTAGGTCACCAACCCTGCTTTCTGTCCCACAGAGCACTTTCTGATTGTCCCAGTCCAGGAAGGGGAGGGAGAGAGGGCCAGCCACAAAAAGTCCTCTGGGTAGAGGGGAGAAAGCAGGTTGGAGGAGTTTCTCACGTTCCCTGCTTTCTCAGGGAATGGGTATGATGCTACGGGGGACCTAGTCCCAGCCCAAGCACGGGGAAGCAGGAAGAGGGCATCCTCATCCTCTGGGTTAGAGAACAGCTCAACCAGGGCTGGCCCCAGGGACTTCCCCACCTTGCCCAGACCCCATTATAAGGAGGAGAGAGAGAGAGGGGGAAATAGGTGCAGCATCTAGCGGTCTGAGGGCCACTAGGGCCTATCTCTCCTCTACTCCGCTTTCTTTTTTTCTCCTTCCCTCCTCCTCACCACCGCTAACTAACCGCACTGGGGCTTTTGGGGATCAGGGCTTGGTGATGGGCTTTTGGTAGTGGTGGTGGGATGGTTATGATCTATGACTGATTGTTTCATTCCCCTTCCCCTATCCACCTGTTTTACTACAGTGGACTTCTGGTATCAGGGCATCTTGGTCTGAAAGCAGACCTTGGTCCCTGGAAACCCTGAGCCTTCTAGGATCAGGTCATATTCAACTCCCCACTCCTCAACCCCTCCCAGAAGGCATGTCAGATCTGGGCCTGCCTAGCAGCTTCCCTTGGGCTCCTGAGAGGTAGATACAGAGATGTCTCCCCATAGATGATGCTTTCCTCCTCAAGCATAGACTCCACCCCTACCTCCTGTAGTCTACCTCCTACAAAATAATTAGGCCACCCCCATGGGCAGTCCCACCCCTGTCTCCCTATATCTCCTGCCCCTATGGGCCTCCTCACCTCACCCTAGTTCTATACGGATGTCCTAGTTCTCAAGCCTCTTCCTCATCCTGAGGCATCCAGCCCATTCCACGCTTCCATCTTCCCCTTATCCAGTTCCTTCTAGTCTCCCTAGAGTGCCCTCCTCCAGAGACTCCTGGGCCCTTAACCTATTAATCCCAGTGGGTTGCCCAGGTGAGTGTCCCTAGGAAGCTACTGGGGAAATGAAGCCCCCAGCAGGAAGCTAGATTTCCCTGGACCTCTCCTTCCCTCTTTAGTGAGTACTGAGAACTAGGGAGTCATTGGAGGCAGGAGAGGGGAATGAAGAGGGGTAGTCCCATCCCTCTACTCTGATCCAGTGTTTTCTTTTTCCCTCACAGGCCATGAACTTGGTAAGTAACATTCTCCCCCTCTATCCTTCCTCTTTCCTTCCTTGCTCCTTCCTCTGGCTGATGGAGAAGGGAAGGTCATTAGATATGTGCCATGAACCAAGTAAATGGAGCTCATAAGAACCTTAGAGTACTGACAACCTAAGATCTCCCCTTGGCTCTGGTGCCTACCAGTTGCATAACTTAGGGCAAGTCACAATGTCTCTGGGTCTTGTTTCCTTCATCCCTGAAATAAAGCTCCTCCTTCCTTCTTTATTTATTTTCTGATGCCATTTCTGAAAGAGGAATAGTGCAGACAGAGTCAGGCTTCAAGCCAAGAAGGCCCAGGGTCAAGGACTACCTCTGATACATGCTAGCTAGCTGTGGAACCCGGGGCACACCCCCTAGCTTGCCAGTGCTCTAGGCAGTTCCCTAAGATTATAAGTTGCAGAGAAGACGCTGACCCATATTGGTAGGAGTAGCTCCCCATACTCACAAGCTAGTCGCTTTCCCCCATTCCATTTTTAGGATTCAATGATATAATTGGATGCGGGTGCTTTGGAAACTATAAAGCTTTAGAGAAGTTTAAAGTCTGACCCCCTCATTTTACAAACAAGGAAACTGATCCCCGGATTGGTGAAGAGACTTGCCCAATGAGTTAGCAGCAGAGGCAGGACTCAGATTTCAGCTCTCAGTTCAGTGTTCTGTCCCCTGCCCTTGCACTACCCCCACTCCAGTCTTTCCCAAGCAGGTTTTCTTGATGTATGCCCTTCTAAGTGGGCTCCTTTTCCTCCCCACTCCCAAAACTCTCCAGGCTGCTTTCCATTCCCCAGTCACCAGTGTGGATGAGTTAGGGAATGGTGGTAGTGTGTGTGTTGTCATAGTGGAATAGATAATCACATAAGCCCCCTTCCTTCTTCCTCAGGACCAGGTCTCGAAGGATAAGGCCCTCCAAAGTATGGCTTCAATGTCCTCAGCTCAGATTGTCTCAGCCAGCGTCTTGCAGAATAAACTCAGCCCGCCTCCCCCAATCCCCCAGGCAGTTTTCTCTGCCGCTGCTTCACGGGTAAGGTACAGGGACTCAGGGATTGGGAGAGGAGGGGACCAAAATTCAGCCTTCTAGGAGATAGAAAATGGGTCTTGTGAGCCTACAGTTTAGGGGAGAATCCACAACAGGGCAGAACAAAGGAAATGGAAATCCTGAATTCCAGGCTTGGAGATATTGGGCTGAGTAATCCCCCAACTTTCTCCTTTCTCTGCAGTTCTGGAGCGGACCCCCTCTCCCGGGACAGCAGCCGGGACCCTCTCAGGAGTGAGTATTTCAGTCAGCTTATCCTCACCCTTCCTGATCCCTCCCTCAATTCCTTATCATTACCCCTGTCTGGACCTCCACTGGGCTCCCAGCCCCAACCCTGTCCCCAAGCTTTAACTCCATCTTGAAAACATGTGAGCATCAATCTGTAGGGCCTGGTCAAAGTCATTGGAGGTGAGTGAAGTTACCTAATTAGTTAGCTAAAAGTTTATCTGTCACACAGGTAGTTTGTCAGATAATCGGTCAACAAGCTAACTAGTCACTTAGTCTCTCAGTCTGTCACTTGGTCAGTCGGTCACTTTGCTCTATTATTAGTCAGTTATGGAACAGTGGAATTGAAGTGCTCTTACAAGATAAAATGACCCCCCCCCATTCTAGTCAATCACTTAGCCAGCCAGCTTAGTTAAATAATCAGGTGGTCAGTCAACCACCTGGTGAGTCAGGAACTTAGTCACTTAATCAGTCAGTCAGTCACTTAACCAGTCAATCAGTTCTCTAACTAGTCATCCAGTCATCTAACCAGTTAGTGAGTCACTTAACTGAAGACTAGTCAGTCAATCAGTCAATTACTTAATCAGTTACTTAGGGAAAGAAGGAGGGAGGGAGGAAAGAAAGGAAGGTAGGAAGAAAGAAAGAGGGGGAACAAGGGAGGAAGGGAAGAGCATTTCTTAAGTGCTGTGGTTCTCAGACTTTTTGGTCTCAGAATTACTTAAAACAAAAAATTTTTTTTCAAATAATTATTTCAGCATATTTGAATATTTTCAAATAATTATTTTTCAAGTTTCAATGAGTTTTTATGTGGGTTATATCTAGTGAAGTTAAACTATCTTAGTATTATTATTAACATAGTTTGGACCTCACAGGACTCATAAAAAGGGTCTTGGGGACCCCCAGGAGTCCTTTTATAGCACTTTGAGACTATGCTAAGCTGGGGCTAGAAAATCAAAGAGCAAAGATAATTCTTGCCCTCAAAGAGCTTATATTCTAATGGGGAAGACAACACACAAAGGTGAATGGTGGTCAGAGAAGCCCACTTTGGTCCTGAAGATTCCAGGGATAGTGAATGGAGCTGTAGGAAAGTAGATTGACATGCCTCATACAGAAACTGTGACAGAGTTGATTTGATCATGGTTTCTGGTTGGGTCAGTCATTTAGCCAGTCAGTCATTTAACCAGTCACTCAGCTACTTAGCCAAATATTTATTTAGACAGTCAGTCATCAAGTGTTTCTAGGCCACAGTTGGAAGGCCAGACACCATCCTTGGTGATGCCCAAAATAAGGAGGTAGATTAGGATGGTAAGAGGTGTGTGTGTGTGTGTGTGTGTGTGTGTGTGTGTGTGTGTGTGTGTGTGTAGAAAGAATGAGAGAGAGGGAAAGATAGAATGAGGAAGAAAAGAAGGAAGTAGAGAGGCAGAGAGACTAACTAGAGCTTTTCTTGTGTCTTTCAGCATCAAACCCTTCGCACAGCCAGCCTACCCCATCCAGCCACCCTTGCCACCCACACTCACTAGTAAGTGGCCAGTACTATGGTCTGACTCCACTTCCCTTCATGTCTGAACCTTGATTTGGTTCCTAATTCTACTTTGCTTCCTCTCCAGTCTCTTCTCCTCCTTCCCCCAACAGAGGTCTTGAACCTCAACCCAGCTTGGAGTCAGGGGCTGTGAAAACTAATACTTGGTTGTTGTACCTTCGGTCATGGATGCAGTCAAAGAGGGTTGACTCTTTGAGGTTTGACTCAAGCCAGGAGAAGGGTGAAGTCTCAAACGAGGAAGTCATGTATTGGGAAATGCCAGAGATAAACTACTTTGTCATTTTCCCTATGTTTGGCCCCACACATATATACACATTCCTCCACACAGTCACTTCCCACATATGTACAAACTACCTCCTTCCCCCTACTCCAGCCTGTTTCCCCCCCCAACACACACACACACACACACACACACACACACACACACACACACACTCTATATATATCTTATCTATGTGCAGTTATCCCTTCCACATGACAGTTTTCTCTATCACTGTTTCAGTATCGCAGGTCAGCATAAGAAATTCATTGGGAATTTTGGGGGATTATTGCAGAAGCTACAGATGACACAGAAAAAGTTTAGGAACTCAGAAATGCATAAAATATATTTATAGTATTGTATTACACAGCCTGTGACCAAAACGTTAATCCAAATTTTATAAGGTATTGTAAATGCCCCATAAAAGAAAAAGGCAAAAATTCAGATTTCTTCTCTGGTATGAAGGGACAAAAAATTTTACTCGGACTTGCCAGATCCCAGGGGCACCATGCTCCAACCCCCTCGATGTGGAAGGCATAACTGTACTGGAAATGTCTCTCTGATCACTGCCAGACGGGTCCTGAAGGGCATGCCTTTCACCAGTACAATTCACAACCCCACCACACCTCATTCCATGTGATTTTCATCGACTCCTTTCTGTAAATCCTCCCCCAGAGATACAGCCAAGGTACTGGAGTCCTTCTTTTTAATATCTCCAGTGTGCATTTGGGCTGCCCATCTGTGATCTCGGTCTCGATTAATGACCAGCCCACCTCCTTTTCTGGTCCCTTAATGGGACATCTTTCTGGGAAATCATCATTGTTAACATGTGTATGCCTGTGTATGCCCATCATGCATCTTTTCTTTGTCCTTTGGGTCACTAGTGATTGTTAGTCTTCTAGGATTATGATGGTCAGTGATTAACAGCTATATAGTATCCCTGGGAGAAAACTAGTTGTTAGAGACAGGCTTTTGTTGCAGTGAGGAGTTTTGGTTCATTCAATAGGGCTGCCCTATTTCCCAGCTCAGATCTAGCTGGATATTCAGTTCTTGTTCACCTTCGGTCCTAGCTCACTGTCTGTGGTTCTTGCCCAAAACATATTGTATATGCAAGCATACATGTATGCACACATACATATTGATGTGTATAAACACACATGTACACATGTATTCCTATACCTACATATGTTGTATGCATACAGACACGTGTGTATATACATGCATGCATATTAGAGCCAGCGTCTTGAGTCTGAGTTGTGGTTTTGCCAAAGTAACTGAGTTTAAGTTGGTATCACCTACTAGATGTAAAACCTCGGGTAAATCACCTTCCTGCCTCAGCCCCTTAGTTTTCCGCTCTCAAATAAGGTGGTTGAGATAGATGACCACTAAGGTTCCTCACAGTTCTAAAGTTCAATGATCCTTTTATGAGATGTTCCTTTTATGAGTGCTTTCTAGTTCTAAACGCAGTCTCACATGATCAAACTGATACACACACCATCATACAGACACTCAGACTCATGAATGATCTCTTTCTCTATGCATCTCTCTATCTCTCTGTCTCTGTGTCTCTGTATCTGTCTCTCTTATCTCACAAATACACACACAAGTTCCCAAGGGGATTTTCACACTAGCTCCTACACTCCTGGATATGTTTTTTTGTCTCTCAATTCTCAAGGCCTTTCCATCTCAGAACTCCCCTGTGCCAGCCTCTATCCCCTCACTGATCTATTGATCTCCAGGAATATGGTTTCTCATAGAACCCTGCTGAACTCTTCTAGGGTTAGAAAAGGAGACTAGTTCTGGAGTCTGTCTCTGCCTTCCAGCTTGCCTTATTTGATTTAGCTCCTAACTCAACTCCTTTTCCTCTCCAATCTCTATTCCATCTTGCCACAAGAGAGAGCTTGAGCCTCAAACCAATCCTGCAGGCAGAGACTGAGACCTGGCCATTGGCCACTAGCACAGACCCAGAGCTACTGGAATGTATCTAGCCCCGTCCCTGGTTCACAATAGAAGTCTCTCCCCAGGTTACGAGCCCTTGGCCCCACTCCCACCAGCCGCCTCTGCCGTGCCCGTGTGGCAGGACCGCACCATCGCCTCTGCTCGACTTCGGCTCCTAGAGTATTCAGCTTTCATGGAAGTGCAACGAGATCCAGACACGGTAATTAGGCTGGAGAGAACCTGATGTAGTCCTTTGGGGGAGACATATGGGCAGAGCACCTCTTGGCAGAGAACAGGGTGCAGCCATGGGGGACAGAGACAATAGCATATTCATGGTAGCAGAGAACACATTCATAGGGGATAGACACCATAACATCATCATAGATAATAGAGAACACAGTAAAATCATAGGGTGCAAAGAGTATGGCATGGTCATAGAGGCAGTCATGGTATGAAGAGAGTCCCAGCAGTCACAGGTTTGGGGATGTAACATCTGTGTGTCTAGAGAACCCCAAGCTATGTCAGGGATCCTTATTTGAGTTTCTGGGAGCCTATAGACAATGCTGACATGCTTGTAGAGATTCTGACCTTTTTTGGCTGTCTCCTTTCACCCTTTGCCATGTAGCATCATCCCTCTCCCCCTACCACCACCACCTTAGGCCCTATCTCCCTCTCACTTCCTAGGACCCCTCACACAGGCCTTTAACATGACCCTGTACTGGACCCCTCCCCTACAGTACAGCAAGCATCTGTT
The DNA here is from genome assembly GCA_028646575.1 of Pseudocheirus occidentalis. Classification (NCBI taxonomy): domain Eukaryota; kingdom Metazoa; phylum Chordata; class Mammalia; order Diprotodontia; family Pseudocheiridae; genus Pseudocheirus; species Pseudocheirus occidentalis. Next base: position 202,081,040 of record CM053593.1, on the reverse strand, counting down.
CGTGCACATTGGTCAGACCAACCCTGCCTTCTCCGATCCTCCCCTGGAAGCGGTGGACGTTCGCCAGATCTATGACAAGTTCCCTGAGAAAAAGGGTGGGCTGAAAGACCTGTATGAGAAGGGGCCACCTAATGCCTTCTTCCTTGTCAAGTTCTGGGTAAGGTTTCTCCTCACCACCAGACTGAAACTTTCTCTCCCTTCACAATCTCCCCTTCAAAAAAAAAAAAGTAACCTGGCTTCAAGCTTTTTCCTAATCTGAGACTCATATTATTCCCATCTCAAACTTCAAAGTCCCTCAGCTTCTGACCACCAGTAACCAAAACCACCCTTGTCCTAGAGCCAGGAAGCAGGAAAGATGTGGAATGTCTTGAGGGATAGTAGGAAGCACTAGATTTAGAGTTAGAAGGAACTTTAGAGGTCCTCAAGTCCAACCCTATCACTTTACAGAGGAGGAAATTGAGACCCAGAGAGGTTATGTAATTCGCCCAAAGTCACAAAGCTGGTGTCAGACAGGATTTGAACCTGGATCTTCCTAATTCCAAGTCTAATGCTGTCTACACTATGCCGACCTGCCTCAAATGCCTGGGTATCCTTGGGACATTTTCCCCTCTTTAAATGGAGACCGAAGCAATCTACGTGCTGGCGTTCTTTTTCATGTTTGGTTTTCTTTCTTTTTTCCCGTTGTCCACTCCATTGGTTACAACCCTTCTATACAACCAGACTAATGTCCAGTGTGAAAGTATTTGCAGATCCTATACCTGATTGCATGCTGCCATGGGGGGAGGAGGGGAGAGGGAGGGGAGAAAATTTGAAACTCAAGGGACTGTGGAACTGAATTTTGTAAACTAAAAGTAAATAAATAAATAAATTTTTAAAAATTTTAAAGTAAAACAAATTTTAAAAAAAAGACATTTTCCCCTCTTTACTTGCCCCAAATCCTCCCCCCAGTACCAAGTGTTTGCATCTTTGAAGAGAATTAAGCTTCCTTTCCTAGAGCCTCCAGGAAAGATTCTCAGAAAGCTGAAATTTCTATCTTTCTTCCATCCTACACCTCACCCCTATTCTTTAGGCTGACCTGAACAGTACTATCCAGGATGGACCTGGGGCTTTCTATGGGGTCAGCTCCCAATACAGCTCTGCTGACAGCATGACCATCAGCGTCTCCACCAAGGTCTGCTCCTTCGGCAAGCAGGTGGTAGAGAAAGTGGAGGTGAGCCTGGCATGAGGATAAGGGAAGAGGGGAGGGAGGGAAAATGGGAGAGAAACCAGCAAGTGCTATTTCTCTGACCCCAGACAGAGTATGCGCGGCTGGAGAACGGCCGCTTTGTGTACCGCATCCATCGCTCCCCCATGTGTGAATACATGATCAACTTTATCCACAAGCTGAAACACCTACCTGAGAAATATATGATGAACAGCGTCTTGGAGAACTTCACTATCCTGCAGGTGGGAGCCCCTTCCTTTCCTCTCCCCTCCCCCCACAGCAGCTGCTGAATTCTCCAGTGAGAGAGCTGGAAGGAGCTCAGAAGGGGCCACATATCCCATCCCCTGTTTTTCCCATGTTCCATCTGGGGAGCTAGTTGGCACAGTAGACACAGTGCTGGACCTGGAGTTAGAAAGAGACAAGTTCAAATTCAGCCTCAGACACTAACTAGCTGTATGACTCCTAACAAATCACTTAACCTTTGTCTGACTCAGTTTCTTTATCTATAAAATAGGCATAATATTGACTTCTACCTCCCAGGGTTATTATGAGGATCAAATGTGATAATATTTATAAACTGACACATAGTAGGCATTTAATAAATGCTTGACTCCTTTCCTTCCCATTTCCCAGAGGAGAAAACAGAGGCCCAGAAAAATGAAGTGACTTGCCCAACATCACCAAGAAAATCAATGGTAGCTAGAGCTAGGGAAAAGCAAGAGCTAGAGGAAAAAAAATCAGAGTCCTGAGGACCTAGGACCCCTTCATTGTTGTGTGTCACGTCTCTTCCTGACCTCTTCCTCATCCCTCTTGCATTCCAGGTAGTGACAAGTCGAGACTCCCAGGAGACACTGCTGGTCATTGCCTTCGTCTTTGAAGTCTCCACCAGTGAGCATGGAGCCCAGCATCATGTCTATAAGCTGATCAAGGACTAGGGTCTCCTTTCCCGATTCAACTACCACCTGCCGACCCAGGGCCAGGACCCAAGACGCGTCTCCCCTCCTCATCCCTACATCCTGACCTGGGGGCCTCGGTCTAGAACATGCCCCTTAACCTTCTACCCACCTGCTGACCCAGATCCCAGGCCCAGGACAAGTCCCACCCCTATATACACTCCACTCTACTGTGGTCTATGCTTTAATTGTTAAAGAAGACAGACTAGCCTCAGGCAGTGGGGCAGGCAGCCCCTTCTCACACCAAAACCGTTCTTTTCCTTTCCCACCCTCCCCTCTTTACCATTATTCAGTTCAAGTGGGTCTGTGACTGACCTGGTTCTGGGGCAATGGGGTCCTCTCTAGAATGGAAAGAGGACAAAAACAACCTTTAAGTACTCTAAGAAGCAGGCTCTGATCCAGGGGAATGGTCTGGGACAGACTCGGTTAAGGTTGAAGAAAAATTGGAGATGGGTCCTAGAAAAGTGAAATTCCCCCCACCCCAGAGAAAGGGTTTTTAGGAGTGTGATGGGAAGACCATAGCCCTAGAGGCAGCCAGCTGAAGTGGGGAAGGACAGGTCTTGGAAAGTAGATAGCAGAAGACTACAGAGTGAAACTGGGAAAGAGAGGAGTAGGTAAGAAGATGGGAGGAGGAGATAGCTGGAGAATGGAATGGTGAATGATGAAGCAGAGGGTTAGGAGTGGAGCAGAGCAGAGTAGGGGCAGTCACAAGAAGAGTCAGCAGCTTGTGATATCACCGCATTCCCAAGGCCAGGTCTAGCTGAAGCCCGTAGAGGGTAAAGATGGGGTCACTATCTAGCTGGGTTCCAACGTAGAGCATGTTCCAATGCGGGATGCCCTGAGGGTTCTAGGCAATGGTCAGGTAGTAGGGTTGGCAGCTGGCTTGATGTGGGAGCCCTGTGGAGCCACATCAAAGAATCAGGACCAACTCATCTGTTTAGGCAGATGAATACTGGTTGAGTGGGCTGAGTCCACCATCTAAGCCCTTATAATCTGGGTCATGGAAGAGGGAAGGGCCAGTGGCCTTTCCAAATGTTTGAAGCAAAAATAATGATTGTTAGCTGTGCCACCTTCCAGAAAGATCTATAGGCCCTAATTCTGAGTATCCTTCCCCTTCCCTAAGGAGGATCAGCTCCTGCCCCAACCACAACTACCCCCAGATCCCACCCCATAAACATATGCAGCCTCCTTTCCCCACAAAATACCTCACAGAAACACACCACACATCCACATATCCTACTGTCACAATGCCTTTCTAAAGGTGCCTCTAGACCTGTCCTGTGGAGGCCCCACCAGCCTAGCTCTTGTTCTCACCACCATCTGCCTAGACTGTCACCAGTTGATGTTAACTACCACACATCCCCTCCCAGGAATTAGAGCTCATTTTACCTAATTCCTTTTCTGGTGCTGGCAGAGGGAACCAACTCCCAATTCTATTCCCTTCTCACTCCAACCAAACTTGACTAATTGATTTAGCAGCCCTTAATTAAGTGCCTACTCCAGAGGACCATCTCACAGAGATTTCAGTTTGGACTTCCCTTTGGGGGGGCCCCTGCTCTGAGGGTTAAGGTTGTTGGGAATGGGGAGAGGGAATGGTCTAAGGGCCTATGGCCTAAAGTCTAGGCCTGGACAGGCAACCTGAGAATCAGACATAGCTGAAACATGGGAGAGAACTGAAGGGCCCCATCTCTTTAGGGGTCAGTTCAGAACCCCACCTTGCAGGTCCCTGTCATTCAGCTTCTCACATTTAAAATTCTGGTTTGGTTGAGGTCTCTAAAAGAAAAAGTAGATGGAGTTGTGGGTTGACCCTATTTTCTCCCCTGGGACTTTTGGTGGGGACCAGTCCTCAGGCCCACATCTGGGAATGAAGGTTAACCCTCTCTCTCCTCTTGATGTGCCCATAATCCCAAAGAGCCACCCCCACTGACCTTCCCCCTGACACCAGCTTGGAGGAGGTAACAAAAATCTTTGATTATTTATGAGTTTCATATGAAGTACTGTTCCCCTTCTCTCCCACCCACATGTCACACCCTCCCAAGGTGTATCCCTACCCCTGAGCTTCCCCCAGGCCCTTCATGGATTACAAATTGCTCAGGCCATCCCACACCCTTCCCTCCTCCCCACACCCAGTTTTGTAATGTATATTATATATATTATATATATTTTTGTGTATTTTTTTAATCCAGCTGTGATGGGTTGTATCATATCCAAGGCAGGGCAGTGGCCCTCAGGAGGCCAAGCTCCTGCTTAGAAAAAATTAAAGTTATTTGCTTGTGGGTCAGCTTTGTGGCCTGTCATCTGCCCCTCACTCCTTCCCAATGCTACCCTAGTTCTGGGGTATTCTCACCAACTCATCAACGTCCCTCCTAAAATGTCCCTAGGGGATGAGGAAGGTCAGGCCTCTATAGAGAGAGTGAGTGGACATGGGGGAGATGAACCCTTATTAGATAATGGAAAGGCAACATCAGTAAAAGAGCACAGGTTCTGGAATCAGGGCCTGGGCTCAAATTCTACCTCATGATGCTTACTGTACTTGTGTGACCTTGGATCAATCTCTTAACCATCCTTGACCTGAAATTCAACTGCTAAATGAGGATGCTGGACTAGTTGACCTCCTGGGTCCCTCTCCTGAGCTCTGGATCTGTGTGGCATTCTTGGAGACAGTAAATAAATATGTGGATAAGATAAGACCTGAGGATATCCCTGAGTTAGATTTCTAAAAAGTCTTTGACAAAGTCCCACACCGGAAGACTACTTCCCAGCCTACTGATTCCAATCCCAGTTACTCCTAGGGCAGTTCATTCAGAGGTTTAAATAACAAGGATATTACTTTGGCCAAGCTAAAGTCAACTCCCCCACCAGTCCCAAAGTGAACTAGCCAGTCAGAGCCAATAGGGACCAAGGATGGGGAGGAGCTGTGAGGTACAGAGGTGAGATGGAATCCTAGAGCATATGAAGGTCGTCTCGATGCCCTGGGGTGGGAGAAGGAAGCAGAAACTAGCCCTAGAAGGCCCAGTGAAAAGAGATTACCCTTGGAGTCCATGGAGCCCAACTTCAAACCCCAGCTCTGTGTGGCATCAGCAGCGGAGTAAGTAGCGAACCAGATTTCAGTCCTGGTTTAGCCTTTGGCCTCAGTTTCATCATCCATAAAAGGAGGGGGCTGTTTCAAATATGCTGAAATGCACCCCTTCCTCACCCTTTCCTCTAAAAATCCATTGTTTCCTTTAAGATTCAGCTGAAATGCCACCTCTCACATGAAGTCTTCCTTGATTCCCCCAAGCTGTTAGTATCCTCACTTTCCAAATTAATTAAATATATTTTGTATATACATACATATGTGTATATGTATGTGTGTGTATATATATATGCATATATGTATGTATACACACACATACATATACACACATTTTCTTCCCTCCTCCTCTCAGAATATAAGCTTCTTGGAGGCAGGAAGTTTCATTTTTGTCTTTGTATATCCCCAGCACCTAGTATGGTGCCCAACACCTAGTTGGCCTGTAATAAATGCTTATCAATTGCCCATTGATTGTCCTTTCCAGCTCCAGATCTATTAAATTGAGGTTTTATGGTCACACGGGGGAGCTTTGCATAGTGGTTAGAGAGTCGGCCTCTGAGGAAAACTTCCTCAATTGTATTCTGGCTGTGTGACCCTGAGGAAGTCACCTAACTTCTTGCATGCATATAGCTCTCTAAGGCTATAAAGTGCTGAGCAGTTGCACATCTGCAATGGTGGAAGGAGTTTTCTGAGCCAATAAAATTGAAAATCTAGACTTTTTTTTTAAGTTCCAATACACTGTCTCACCCACTATCTTACTGAACCTCATAATCCTCCTGTGAGGTGCACAGGGATTATCATTTAGCCCAGCTTTTATGGATGGGAAAACTGAGGTTCAGAGAATGGACTTAGCCCAGGTCACATAGTAAACTTGAACCTAGTTCTCATATTCTTCCTATTCTATCACCCTGGAGAGAAAATGTTAGGAGTGGAAGAAAAGGCTTTGGGGAAAAAAAATGGTTGCATTGTATTTTTTATTAATATATTTATTTTTCATTTTCAATAATTCGCTTCCATAAGTTTTAAATTTTCTCCTCCTCCCCTTTTCTCTCCCCAAAACAGCATGCAATCTGATATGGGCTCTCCATATACATTCCTATTAAACATATTTTCACATTAGTCATGTTGTATAGAAGAATTAGAATGAATGGGAGAGACCATGAGAGAGAAAAAAAACAAAACAAAACCAACAAACGAAAAAGAAAATATTCTGCTTTGGTCTGCATGCAGCCTCCATGGTTCTTTCTCTGGATGTAGATGGCATTTTCCATCATGAGTCGGTTACGTTGCGTTTTTCTCTGGGTTGGAGATTATTGTGGATGAACAAGAGTAAAATGCTTGGAAAAAGAAGTGGGCAAGAGGAGTCAGAAACCCTGGGTGCTAGTCCTGACCCTGCTGTTTAATAATTAATTGTGTGATTCTTCGACTGAACATTTTCCCTTCCTGAGCCTCTGTTTCCCTATCCTTGAAATTAGGCAGTTGAATTAGATGGTGCCTAAATCCCTCTTGTAGTCTCTAACATTCTAGAAACTGAAGAACATTTTGGGCCTGTGGTCTACAATGAATGTGGCTAGAACAGCTGAGGAACTGTCAGCACCAGGGCCTTTCACTAGGTTGTTCAAGGGCCCCTTGCTTTTTGTTCCCTCCTGAAGCCAAAAAAAACACTAAAGAAAGTGCTACCTCTTCTTGTTTCTCTCTCCCTTCACCTCTACCTCAGTACCTGTCCATGGTCCTCCCTCCCTTCCTCTTCCTTCCCTCTCCCTTCCTTTCTCTGGGTCTCTATTTCTCCCCACCCTTCCTCAAGCATAATTTCTACGTCTGTGGTTAAAAAAAAAAATTGCTCAAATTGATTTCTTTTCTTTTTGAGGTAAACAGGATTGAGTGACTTGCCCAGGATCACCTAGCTAGTAAGTGTCTGAGGCCAGATCTGACCTCAGGTCCTCCTGACTCCAGGCTGGCGCTCTGTCCACTGTATCCACTAGCTGCCCCTCAAACTGATTTCTAATACAATCAACCACTGCCCACACACGCACACACACCTTTCTTCCCTCTCTCACTTGCCACCTTCTTTCCTGCCTTGTCCTCCTCTTTCTTCTTTCTCCATCATCTTTCCAAGGATTCTTCCCTCTCCATATGAAAGATGATGACTTTTCAGGTTGCAACTATTCATTAGAAAAGCTCGTTTCAGTCAAATATCTTCAAAAACAATCCATCACATATTCAACAAGCAACCATCATGTTCAGGCCAAGCACTGAACCCTGAGCTCAGGTACTAGGGAAACAAAGCTGAAAAGTTAAACAGTTTCTCCCCCTTAAGAAATTTATATTTTAGTATGATATTGTGACATTGACCAGTATAATACAAAACAATGTTATCATATTCATGGGTGAGATACATATAAAATGGTAGGAGGTCCCTTGTGGGGCTGAAAGGTTGTAATCCCTGCTTCTAGGGAGGTTGGGACTGGTGGATTTCTTGAGTTTAGGAGTTAGGAATTATAGTAGAGCTAAAGTTAATGGAGTGTTCGAATTAAGTCTGGAACCAATGCAGTGAGCTCCCAGGAGGCGAGACAGACACACCAAGATGCCCAAAGAGAGACAACTGGCCCAGGCAGCAAAATCAGCAGGTTAAAGCTTCTGTGCCAATCTGTAAAATTGACTTAGGCACACTATTCAATACAATAACCAACCATAACACCAAAGGATTGATAAAACACTCTCACCTCCAGACAGAGAGCTGATGGACTCAGTTCAGATGCAAGCATATCTTCTTTCTTTTCTTTTGTCCTTGGCTAATAAGGAAATTTGTGTTTCGTGACTATACAAATTTATGACAGGTTTTGTTTTGCCTTCTCAATGGATGGGAAAGGAGAAAGGAGGAAGAGAATTCAGAACTGACAATAGAATTCAATTAAGAAAAAAATCACCACAATTTAGGGATTGGGTTAAAAACCATGAGTAAAAACACCCAAGAGAAAATTAACAAGGTATCTCCTTTGCATGTATCAAAGCTACATAAAATTCCTTCAAAGACAACAGATAATTCTGTTTAATGACTCTTGATTATTAATACCAAGTGAGACATAAAATAGGGAAACATTTGTTCATAAGAGGTGCTTGCCACTTATCATAGAGGATGTCCAGGGATTTCCCATCTTTTTTCATTATACACATTAAATATGTCCCCTTTAATCTGTTCACACAGCTACTGCCTTAATTCAAGTCCCCATCACCGCTTATCTGGACATTTCCAATAGCCTCCTAACTGGTCTCCTTGTCTAAGATCTCTTTTTACTATAATCCTCATACTTTCCAAAGTAATTTTTCTAAAGTGTTAAGTCTGACCATGTCACACACCCTCTTACTCAATAAACTCCATAGGTCCCTATGACTCTTGGGATCAAATATAAGTTCTATTTGTCATTTAAAGCTCTTTACAACCTGGCCCTTTTTTCTTTCCCATCTTCTTGTACATCACTCTCCTTCACATGCTCAATAGTCCAATAATACTAGTCTGTATCCTCTTCCTCCCACATGATGTTCTGACTCCATTTCTCTGCTTTTGCATCCCCTGCTCTCCCTCCCCACCTGCACTTTTGAGGATCCCTCAGTTCCTTCAAGAATCAGCTCAAATTGCCCCTTTTGCAGAATGTCCTCTCCATTTCCATACTCACTTTCCGTCCAGCTGCCAGTGCCTTCTCCTTTATGGTTATCCTCCATATAATTGAGAGAGAGAGAGAGAGAGAGAGAGAGAGATGTAGATAGATGGATGGATAGACAGATAGACAGATATGTGTGTACCTATATTCCCAGGGATCTCTCCCTCTTCAAATTCTCCCAGAGCATTTTGTCTAGATTTCTCCTTTGCCCTTATTATATTCTACCTCCTGACAAACCTGACATATTCTGTGTCTCACCCTACGTCATATATATTTACACACACATACATTGGCAATCTTGTTTATGTTAGGGAAGAATATGAACTTATCCCATAGCTCAGTTGATGCAATCACATAGGATTAGGTTTTAATGTGTAAGTAAGATATGTCTAAGCCAAGCATCCCTTTATGAGGTGAAATTAGTGCCTTCAATGAATTACAAAGGGAGCAAAGGTAAAATGAAGAATGATGGGTCACACCTCAGTATGTTCTTTAGAAATCAGTTCACTCAGTCTGACGTAGACTCAGCTCCTAACAGGATGATCAGCAGAAGCATGGAACTAGAGGCAGAAGAGCTGCAAGAAGCCACATGGATCAAAGTGGGGAGAAGCACAGGCAGAGGAAACTGCCATGAAGAAAGTGGTCAGGAGTGAAGAGATCATAAGGTAAAGCAGGAAAGAAATTGTGTTGCTGAAACCCCTAGATTATAGACCCCAAAGCAGTAATCCTGAATCTCCTTTCCTTAAGGTAGCCCAAAGCTTTTTCTTCTGGGCATTGGGGGAAGTTTGTTTGCTTTCTTTGTTTTAAAAGTTTATTTTGTATTTATAAACAATGGTAATCATCAGAAATTGTGAGTTGGGGTTGTACTAGTATTGACAATAGAGTTGAGAGGAAGAAAAATATCCTCAGAGAAGAGACAGAGATGGCTCTAACACTGAAATATTTTATCTGAAATGTCACTGGCTGGGAGCTCAGAGCTAATTTTTTAAAAAAGTCAAAAAGTAACCTTTTGATACTATTTTCCAGGGTGGAAGAGTGTTTATACTAGGAAACCCATCTGGACAGTGTCAGCAATAAGGTGAAACATCTATCCCCTCTTTACACTACTATATACCTATACTTCTGTGCATATCATCCTCTCCAATCAAATGTATGGTCTTTGAGGGCAGAAACTGTCATGCGTTTTCTTTGTATCCCCAGCATTTAGCAGTTATTGGAACATAGTAAATGCTTAATAAGTGCTTGCTGATTGATTTGTTGAGTAAAAATTTTTAAAGAGAGGAAGTTGTAATAGAGTGTTTTTAATGACCACCAGCTTCTCCTAGAAACAAAGGATCATCTTGTTAACATCAATATTCTTCTTGTGGTAATGCTACATGTCTGGAAAACATGTAATGCCAGTCTCCAAAGAATTAAAAATGAGGATAATGCAAAGGGCAAAGGAAAGGCATGTGTAGGGCAGAAGTAGGCTGAAACATATTACCAAAGAGAAATTGTTATTCCTATTTTAGGAATAGGAAAACTGAGATCCAAAGAGGTTTAATGACTTGACCAAGGTCACACAGCTAGCAGGACATTGGCAGCCAGATTCCTGGGGTCAGCACAAGTTTTAGGAAAAATATTCCCCAGTTCAACAAACTCCAGTGGCTCCCTATTGCCTCCAGGGTCAAATACAAAATGCTCTGTTTGGCATTCAAAGTCCTTCATAATCTAGTCCCCTCCTACCTTTCTAGTTTTCTTATACCTTACTCCCCAACACATACTCTTTGTTCCAGGGACACTGGTCTCCTAGATGTTCTATAAACAAAATTCCAGGCATTCTCACTGGCTACCCAAGGCTGGTATGTTTTTCCTCCTCTACTCTGCCTACTGAAGTCCCTGGATTCCCTTAAATTCCAGCTAAAATCCTACTTTCTTCAAGCTTTCCCTAATCCCTGTTAATTCTGCACCTTCCCTCTGATAATTATCTCCTACTAATTTTGTTTGTAGTTTGCTCTCTATATATTTGTTTGGATGTTGTCTCCCCCATTAGACTGTAAACTCTTTGAGGGCAGGAACTGTCTTTGGCCTCTTTTTGCATCCTTGTTTTGTATATGGTGCTTAGCACAGTGCCTAGCGTAAACATCACAGATGGTACATTAGAAGTGTCACCACATGGGGCGGCTAGGTGTCGCAGGGAATAGAGCACCAGCCCTGGAGTCAGGAGTACCTGAGTTCAAATCCGGCTTCAGACACTTAACACACACCAAAAAAAACCTAGCCCTGTGACCTTGGGCAAGTCACTTAACTCTAACTGCCCTCAAAAAAAAAAAAGCAAAAAAAAAAGTGTCACCATTCAATCCCTTCATTTTACAGATGAGGAAACCAAGGCCCAGAGAGTTGAAATGACTTGCTCATTCATTCAACTGGCAAAAGTCTGAGGCAGGATTAAAATTCAGATCATTTTGACTCCAAGTCCAATTCTCTGTCTGCTCCATTATAAAGATCTCTCTCATACAAAGATAGAGCTCAGAATCAGACTCCAACCTGCCTTGCCAATTGGATTTCACTTTAGCCTCCTTCACACATTCTATTATTTCCATCAAACTAGTCCACTAGTGATTTCCCCTTCTCCTCCTGGCCTCTCCCACTCTCCTGCAGTCACACAAGACTTCCCAAGAGCCTGGAGCACTGTTTCCTCTGCTGTGACTGTTCAATTTAATAAACACTTTTAAAATTCCTCCTCCCATAAACAAGACCTTGGACTAAATGCTGGCAAAAGACTTCTTTCTTCAAGTCTCATGAAACCTTTGCTGATCTCTGTCCCATCCTCCATCCCCTATCCCCAAGGATTTCTCCCTTCAAAATCTCTCCAAATTCTCTCAGAACATTTTGTCTGGCTCTCCCCTTTGCCCTTATTATATTCTACCTCCTATTATACTTCCTGGTGTATTTCATATTTTCTAAGTATCCCTCCTTTTCACCCCAAGCCCATTAGATTGTAGACTCCGTTGAAGGAAGTGTAACATTCCTCTCCTTGTAACCCCAGGGCTTAGCCCAGGACCTAGTGCTAACTTCCCTACTACAAGAATCCAGGATTTTTAAAGTGAGATAGCCCTCCTCCCTCCCTCCAAGCAGATCACAGCCCTGACACTTTTGTAGATGATCTATATGAGCTTCCTTGGCTATAAAATCCATTTTTCTGTGCTCCCCTTCCATTCAGAGCCACTGGTTCTGCCTTCTGGGGCTAAGCAGAAACATTTAATTCCTCTGCTAAAAAATAGTTGTCATGTGCTCTTCCAAAGTCTTCTCTCAGTAAGAAAAAAAGTCAGTTCCTTCACTAGCTCTTCTTAAGGATTGCTCTCAAGGCCTTTTTTCATTCTTGTTTCATTTCTCTGGATGGGATGGTAAAGACTTGGTGGTCTCCAAGTAATTTCAATTAATAAGCTAGCACTTATATAGTAAATGTGTCAAGCACTTTACAAATATCTCATCTGATCCTTTCCACAATCCTAAGAGGTACGTAATTATTATGCCCATTTTACAGATAAGGCATCTGAGACAAATCGAGATTAAGTGACTTTCCTAAAGTCTGAGGTGAGATTTGAACATATATCTTCCCAATGCCAGGACACTGTGTCACTTAGTATAATAAAGGGCAGGGCTCTTACCATATCCTTGTATATCCTAGGTATCAACTCCCCATTAGTCATTTTTGTTCTGTGCTTTCTAATGCAAAAATCATTTTCCTAGGCAGATAAAACAGGCTTCAAATAAGAATTAAGCAACTCTACTTTCTCTGTATTGGAGAACATCACAGTTAGTGGTTAGGGAACCCCAAGTATAGAACTAGATAGGTCTTTAGAGCAAGCAAGATACTGTGGTACAGTGCATGTAGCACTAGGCATGTCAGGTAGGAAGACCCGAGTTCACATATGGCCTCAGACACTAGCTGTGTGACCCCGAACCTGTAACCCTGTGACCATTTCACCCTATTTGACTCACCGTTTCCTCATCTGGAAAATGAGCTGGAGGAGGAAATGGCAAACTTCCAGTATCCTTGCCAAGAAAATTCCCAATAGAGGGGTTATGGGATGACTGTTTTGGGGTGGGGGAAAGATGGGGAGAAAATTTGTAACTCATGGAAAATGATGTAAACAAGAGAAAGAAAGAAAGAAACAAAAAGAAAGAAAGAACCCAATGGGGTCACGGAAAGTCTGACAGGACTGAAAATGATTAAATAAGACACCCTGAGGCTGAAGTCAAACCACTGAAATCCTCCATTCAGGCAATTGTAGAAATGCTCAAGATCCTGAATCCTACAAGAACTTTGGAATTACCAGGCTTCCAGCCCTGAGCCTGCTACTGTCTGAAGAGACAATTCTTGTGCAGAAATGGCTGGGGGGCTGTTCTAGAGGTGTAGCTATGGCCACAACGACAGAAGACCCAGGAAAGAGTTTTTTGCCACCAAAAGTCCTTGGCACTATCAAATAGTTCAACATCAGGAACTGACATTATCAGTAGGAAAATGTACTTTTCCATCTAATTCAGAATTACAAACTTTCGTATGTATTGTTTCTTCCTGACAGCTGGGACTGTTTGGTTTTTTTGCCTTGTCAACTGAATCTTCTCATTTTACACATGGAAAAACTGAGGTCCTCAGAGGTTGTGACTGGTCCAAGGTCACACACTGAATGCCATGGCCAGGATTTGAACCAAGGTCTTAGGATCCTAAACTTGGCACCCATTCCCATTGCCCCACAAGGACCCCCTTACTCAGGTTCATCTTTGATCCTTTTTTCCTCCACGAGGTATTTTAAGTGCACAGCATCGCATCTGGCAATGTTCAGTCATGTATGACTATGACTCCATTGGCAGATACTAGAGTGGTTTGCCATTTCCTTCTCCACATAGTAGGTACTCAAATGCTTCCTCCTTCCATTCCATATAGCAATTAATGGAATGAAATTGACTCGAATGGAATGTAGCCTTTTTTCCATGAGGATCTGGGTTGTCTTTTCTTTTTGGTTTTGGACTCAGGGAAGGGATTAACCTAGAACTTACCCTGAAAAACAAGGGTACATTCATTAGACGCTTTATTTACCAAGACTAATGAAGCAGAGACTTGGTTGGAGTCACTGGGAGGTGAATTATCTCCATTTCAACGAGTGAATAAGGACATGGACTTCTTTGCCCAGAGCCCCATGCTAAGGGAAAGTTAGTAGAGAAATGGAAAGCAGGACCTGCCAGGGGTCACTAGTGTACAAACCTCTGGCACTACTGATTTCAGCCAGCTAGGGGGCATAACTCACTCAACTCTCTTCTTGCTCCAACAATCGCCAACAGAAGCAGCCTTGTAGATATGTGAAGGGATTTGTGAGTGTATTCATGTAGTGGACTCCTACCAACTCCAGATTACAACCTATCTATCAGTAATTTGTCCAGGGTCAAACTTGAATGTCCCAAGTGGGGACATGAATTTTACTTAGTTTAACTGAGTCCACCACTGCCCACTTTCCTTCAGCCATTTTTTTAGATCAAATATTTGTACCCTTTCGATGTGTACAAGACACCTAATATTTAACCAAAAAACATAAACAATGAATGTAAGTGCTGGATTCAGATTCTGACAGTTTGTTAAGCAGTGGCTCAAACTTGGGTGATGTCCTTCACCTGTCATTTCTTTCTGAGAGGTTGAAGCTCCAAACATACTTAAACAAAAGCTGTATTTGCAGAGTAAAACTAAATAGATAATAGTTGAATCAATTGAGATACTCAAGTAACAGGCACATTATTATACTGAAAATGATAAAATAATGAAGCCCACAAGGAAATTAAATGACTAAATTTGGAAGACTAAACCTTCAGGAGAGGCAGATGGCTTGACTGGTGGTGCAAAAGGAACAAGAGACAGCTAAGGAAATATAGAGGTTTTAAGATGTCTTTCGTGATTTTATTCCTTTGAAAAAGCTAGCTCTTAACTTTCCTAACTTATTAAAGGCCAAAAATATTTTTGGAGTCACTTTCTGCCTCAAGTTCTATCTGTAGCCATTTTAAGTAGATGAAAGGAATTGAATTGAATGGAACCTTATCTTCCACCCTCATCTCCCTTCCCAAGCTTTGATTATTCATGGAAGTAAAAGTCAA
>CM053593.1:202037359-202065525 GCA_028646575.1 Pseudocheirus occidentalis | reverse complement strand
AGTATGGGAACCAGGAGTTTGCAATTACATCAGTATTGATGAATGAGGAGTTAGGTACAAGAACCAGGAGAATGAATAAGGGGTTGGGCATGGGAATGCAACTCCAGGTGTGTAGCAGGAAGAAAATAAGACGGATTACTTGAGTGCATTTTCCTGCCTAGCACTGGTCATTCCTATTGATTCTCATCTTGGGTTTATTCCAAGTTTTACTGGGCTTGCTAATTCTTTGTTCAGTTTGGGTAAGAAGGACTTGCTGTACTTTACTGTTTCCTGGCCAATCTCTTGACTCCTATCTTTAGTTCCTGAGATTTCTACTTAACTAGTTCCTGACCATTTCAAGGGAACTCTTTCAACAAGTTTAATAACCAACACTCCAAAAATCCCTTTGGCCATGTATCTGTTCCTCTGAAAATGGAGTCCTCTCCCTTTAGGGAAAGGTGAGCTCTTGGAGGATGGGCATTATCTTCTGTCACCTCCCAATATTTAAATGTAAGCACCCATCCACCCACTTTTACTTCTGAAGTAAACATCCGTGACCAAATACCATGTTGGTACCCAGGTCACAAGTCCCCTCTCACCTTCTTCATCTGGAACTTGATAGTAGATTTAACCTCATCAACCTTTGCCACCATATTCTCATTGTGGGTGAGCAGAGATGGAAACTTGCCAGCTTTGTTCAGACCAGGGCCCAGGATCCGAGGGATTTGCTTGATCAAGGACTCAGATGCCAAAAAGGCATCATACTTTTTAGCTATTGAAAAACCCATGATTTTCAGATAAACATTAATCCAGCAGCACAATGTGCTTCCTCTGCTCCCCCAACAAAAGGGCTATGGACTTCATAGCTAAGGTTACAATGGAAGTAGGGTTAACAAGGACCAACCAGCCTGCCTAAGCAAACAGCACATTTAGAAGCCCCCACCACTCAAGAAAACAATAGAGGTCCTACGTGAGACTTCCAAGATAATGTTAGGGTGACCCTGGTTTCCCCTGAAAAGGCATAAAACTTAGCCTCAGAAATTTGAAAGTTAATATCACTGATAACTCTAAATGGTGGCAGCACCATTTAACTGAATCTTATAAGACCACCTATTCCAACCATCGGGAAATCCAGATCAAGATTCAAATTTAGGCCTTCCAATTGTCCTCTTAATACTTTACAATGCATCATGCTATCTACATTTTCACTTATACCACACCTACACTACACCCTCCTCCACAGCACTGCCAAGAATCCACCTCTCCCCGCTATTGTCCTGATTCTCCCCCTTTTCCAAACTATCCTTGAAATCCCAAACATGCCCATTTTACACACCCAGTTTCTTGACCAATTTTTTGTTCTTATTCAACTTCTTCAGGGCCTCGATGTCCATGTGGGGGATTTCTACAGCCTTGGCTTCATCACAATGCTGCTGGTCTCCCAGTACACACACAGAAAATTTAGGTCGGGGTGTGGATTTGAGCCTGAATAGGAAGAACAATACATCACAGGTAACTGTAAGTTTTAAGAAGAGGGAGAAACCTGGGATGATGACCAGGAAAACCTTACCCACATCCTGAATTCACATTCACCAGCAGCTAGTCTGGCTTCTCAAACTAGCCGGCGGGTTTGGCCAAGGCCTCCCCTCGCCTTCCCTCTTATTTTAAGACCCAGGGTAGGGGTCCGTTCAGCCTCACCTGCCTGGAGCAGGGGGTCTGAACTACCCTGGCAATCAGTGCTGCACATGACTCCCCTTCCTCTTCAATCACTGAAAAACAGGGGAGACAGGGACAGACTGAGGCCTGGGTGTACTCAAAATGGTGCCAACCTGACGGTGCCAGAAAAACGTTTGTCCTTTTGGGGATCATAGTTCTTCAGACTGATTTGCAGCTCCACAGTTTCCAAAAACCTTAAGAATGTGAACAAAAATTAGATTAGTGCTTATGCACTTCACAGAAACCAAAGAATAATGGCTAACATTTATAGAACACTATGTGCCAGGAACTTTAGAATTATCTCACTGGAACATCACAACCACCTTGGGAAGTATGTACTGTTAGTACTATCCCCATTTTACTGATAAGGAAACTGTCCAGAATCACACTGCTATTAAGTATCTGGGGCTAGATTCGAACAGAGATCTTCCTGACACTACTGTACCACCCAGCCACCCCAGACAAGCAAAAGAAAAAGGGGTATTTACTTTCTTCGTTTGCGCTGAGTTCCATGCAGGACCTCCCGCACAGCTTCATACAGCGTGTCCCGAGAAACTTTGCTGCTGCAGAGCCAAAGATTAAAGTGGTTAAATGAGGCTGACATCATGCTCAAGCCCTATATAACAAGGGTGGCAGCCCTTACCACAACAAGCTTTTATGAAGTTTCCTTTGTCCACAACACCGTGACCATAATCCTCACAGATTTTAAATTACAGTACGGCCAGAAATATTAATTAATACAAAGAATGACCAAAAAAAACCACCAAAGAGCTCAGGTTTTAAACGTCCCGCCTCCCAAAAGCTGTGCAGCCATCACTCTACCCACGACAAGACAGAAACTGCTGCATAAACGCCGGCCGTTCCACAAACAAACCAAGTGTCAGCCAGGAAGGAATAAAGTCCCTAATACAACCTGGACGGGGAAACGGGGCTGGAGCTCGGCCCGGGAATGTCAGACCACAAGGAGCGGCGATTGTTTGTGCGCTCGAGGCCGGGGGAATGAGCCTCAGGTTGGGAAGAAGCTCTAGGGGTCCCTTTTAAGCGCCCCCCTCCAGGTTTGCCCAGGCTGGCCCGGGTAGGTTCCGGCGGCCCCCTGGAGGGAGCGGGGGGTTGGGGGGTGGGATGAGAGGCCTTCCCACGCGAACGCCGCTCCCGCGCAGACCGTGCGCCCCTAGGAGGGCTTTATCCAGGGCCACGCTCCCCAGCCAGGGCCTGGTCTTCTTGAGCGCCGGCCGCCTTGGCACTATGGAAGTCAACAGAGCATAGGCCTCGGGGCCTAACAGGTCACCCGGGCAGGAGTTGGAAAAAGCCGGGTAAAGGACAGAGTGCATCTCCCCGGGCCGCCTGGCGGGTGTCCGGGACAAAGTTCTGCTATCTGGGGACTGGATGGGCACGGATGGAACTAGGGCCTGGTGGCAGGAAAGACAATACTTACCTCATGGCTGCTTACTGGTCACAAGCCGGGAAAAGAACAAAAGTCTCGTTGCCGACGTTCAAGTATTATCTCAGAGCTCGCGAGAGCCACCTCTAGATTTTTTTTTTTTTTTAGCTGTACCCGCCCCCAACAGTGCCTTTCGATGAAACGTGCCTGACAAAGAGGGAGGGGGGAGGAGCAAGGAGGAAGAGGATGCGCATGCGTGCTGTGGACATTGATTTCTTCGTTCCACATCCCCCTCATCCTTCCCTTTTCCTCCCCCACCCTGTCCTGAGTGAAGGAAGGACGTCTTGATTCCCCTCTTTCTCCGCTGTGAAGGGGCAGGCACCAGCTTCAGGTGGAATGGGGAGGTATCCCAAACCTGATTCTATGGAGAGTGCTAGCTGGGGGAATTTGGAGAAATAAATGCCCGGAGAGCAGTCTATATACGCATGCAAAACAACATCAAGAAATGTTAGAACTTTGGTTAATACTGTGCCCAGTTTTTAGTACCAACCTCCCTCCTACCCCCGCCCCTGCCTCGGGGTAGACTTCGGGGACGGAATTGGGGCGTACGTTTTCCCAGCGGGCTGATTCGTTTTGCACTGACTTAATAGTTTCAAAGGAATAATTAGTTTCAAAGGAAGGTTCAGTAGGGGATTAGGAAGGAGTCAGTGGGGCAGGACAGCTTTTAAAAGTGTCTATAAAATATTTTTTAAAAAGAAAAAAAATGCCTGGAAGGAGAGACTGTAAAGATATTTCTTACTAGAGCTATAAATATGTAAAGAGACAATTTAGGGTTCAGAAGATGTAAGGTGATGCAAAGTAGAAATAAGCAGAACCAGATCACCGTACATAGTAATGGTAATTGTGTATGATGATCAGCTGTGAATGACTTAGCTATTCTCAGCAATTCAACGATCCAAGACAATTCTGAAGAACTTGTGATGAAAAATGCTATCCATAACCGTAGTGAAAAAAATAGTCTGAATGAAGATCAAAGCATTCTTCTTTTCACTTTATTTTTCTTTTCTTTTGCAACATGAAAATGGTTTACATGACTTAACCTGTATAATTGATATCACGGTTCTTGTCTTCTCAGTGGGTGGGGGGAAATTTTTAGGAAATGAATGTTAAAGATAAATGATAAAAGCATATATATAAATATATAATTTTAATCTCCATAAACATTTTTGAAATCTAGGATAATAAATTGAGCCCTGATTTGGGGAGAGACATAGAAAGTGTCAGTTTGATTACAGTAAGTAGTAGGGCTGCTCAGGGAACTAGGAACACTGGTTCATCCCATTTAGGCTCATGGAATTTAGATCTAGAAGGGCCTTAAAGATCACCTAGCCCAGGGTTTCTTAAACTTTTTTTTTTCTGCTCATGGACCACTGACTCTCTGGGAACCCCTTCTCAGAATAGTGTTTTCAAATGGGTAAAATGTAAAAGAGTTACAAGGGAAACCAATTATGTGGAAAATTATCAAAATAAGAAATAAGTTTAGGGGCTAAGAGCTCTTGATCTTGCCTAATCTCATCATTTTAGGGATGAGGAAATTTAAAGCCCAGAGAGAAGTGAACACAGGTCACACAGGTGATAATTTGCCAAGGTCCTTCAATCCAAATTCAGCCTCTTTTTACTATATCATGTAGCCTCTCACTTTTGGTCATTCTTTCCCCCAATCTTATGATCCTCAAGATTCTGGGATCAGCCCTTACTCCAGAACATATGCATAATTCATTCACCCAATGAATGAAGTATGGTTGTGCAGCACAGAATGGATTCAAATTATGTGTCTATCCAGATTCTGTTGCCCTAACGAGATCGCCATTGAATACAATTGGAATGTTGTCTTTTTGGTTTGGCCATTAACTTAGAAGAGAAGAGGAGTTGGGATAAGCAGAATATGAAATAATAAGGGAAGGGGGAAAAAGACCTGATAAAAGTTCCTTGTCTTAGGATTCAAGAGAATGCATGAGAATTCAAAATACTCAGTTTAATGAATATTTATTAAATACATATTTGTGTGCTGAGTGAGGTGGTAGGCAATGGGGGAAAATATAAAACTCAAGAATATCCCTGGCTAGTAAGGCCCACAGTCTGGTTCAAGAATGAAAAATCAACAGAAAAAATTATTATATTAGCCAATATTAACCATCTAAATGAGATTGCTTGCTAAGGAAAGCTCTTTATTTTTTCAGGAAGCTTAGAACTTTCAGCAGTTTTTGCTAAAGCAAGAACCCTCCCTAACTTCTAATAATTATTCCCATTTATGTCTTTCTTTCTCAAAGAGGAACATGGCATCAGGAAGGTGATGCCATGACTTGTAAGTGAGTTGGATTTGAGGGAGGGTTATGCAAAGTCACTACCCTCACTTTCTTTTCTGGAGCCATCTGGGTCCTGTGGCCAGATACCAATCAGGATGACTGGAGATGGCTCAGTGCAATTTATGTAGCATGTTAAGGAAGGATGATTGGATCAATTAACTGAAACTGGGAGCTGCCTTAGAGGCCATGTTGGGTAACCCTGTCATTTTACAGAAGAAGCTGAGCCTCCAAAAGGTTAAGTGACTTGTCCAGTCACTGAGATAGTATGTCATAGCATCAGAGATGGCTAAGCTCAGGGACAGAGGAGCAAGTAGGAGGCAGGCAGATGCTAGTGTTGCTCAGGCGGTATATCAAAGAGAAATTAATTTCTAAGGCACTTTGCAAAGCACTTTCCTCATAATAAGCAAGTACAGGGTATCCCAAAAATCTTAGTGCAGTTACAACTTTTGGACACCCTGTACTGTTCTATTTTTATGGCTTTTTATTTCATAGATTTACTGATAACTTTTATTCTGATGCAACAAATACTTTCCAAGAAAACCCATTTCCAAAACATATTTCCTGATAAATTGACAAAAAAGCTAGTTATCCTTTAGCTTTGGCATTATGGTGCTAAAGTCAAGCGGAGTTTTGTTATCTCTCCATGTTGACATTATTTACATTCTTGTGTCACCCCCACATTACTTATCAAAATTGTGAGGGTGATACACATTACTCTTATTTCACAGATGACTCTCAAGTGTCTGCTAAATATACATGTAAGCTTACACTTCAGATTCTGACATTCAAGGCCATTCACAACCTAGCTACAATCTACTATTTTTAGCCTTACCTAATTTTTGTTGATGTTCAGTTGTTTCAGACTGTGACTCTATCTAGGGCTTTCTTGGCAAAGATACTGGAGTAGTTTGCCATTTCCTTTCCAGCTCATTTTACAAATGAGAAAAGGGGTTAAGTGACCTGCCCAGGATCATCCAGCTAGTAGGTGTCCGAGGCTGAGGCCAGATTTGAACTTGAGATGAGTCTTCATGACTCTAGGTCTGGGTACTCTATGCACTTTGCTCTCCCGCTGCCTCAGCCTTATCTGATACTGTTCTCCTTCATGTTCTCTATGGTCAACAAACTAGTCCTGCCATTTCCCATTTCTATACCTTTATTCAAACTGTTCTCCCCCATGCCTAGGACAGTGTCCCACAAGAGCCAACTTGGTTGCCACCTCTTTCATGAAGACTTCCTTGATACTTCCTCTCCTCTGTCCCCTCCCCCCTACTACCTCCACACAGCTGGTGTCTCCCTGTTCAAAGCTCTCTTAAGCATTTCAAGGAGGTCTTTCTCTAGTAGTAACTGATGCATAAAATGTTTTTAAAGTTTGCAAAGTGACATTTCATTGGAGTCTCACAGCCACCCTGTAAGATGGATTACTATAGATATTTTACATTTGATAGGGGAAAAAACAGGTTCAGAACAGTTGGGCCTTGCCTGTAGTAACCCAGCTAATAAGGCAGGATGCACTTCATCTCACTTTGCTTTGTTTCACATTAATTTGTGCATGTCTACCTGTTCATTTTGTTATAAGCTTCTTGGCTTATACCTGTCACATACAGCTTTGTATATTCGTCGGGCAACTGCATCCCCTGTACAAGTAGTCAGTTATTAATTCCTGAACTGAATGAAAGTATTTCAGGTAGCCAAGAGTTCCCACCCACCCTGACTCCCCTGAACAAAGAGGCAATTACCTGGGGAACAGCTGGGTGGAACAAAAAGGGCAGATGCAGCACTAGCATGGGCAGTGGAAGCTAGAAGCTGGTGTTCATCTCACACACACAGGGGCCAGAAATTTCCCGCCTGGTTCAGATCCACGGCTTTTTCATCTCATTTGGCAGGGCAAAAAACAAAACAAAACAAAAAAAACCACAGAGCCCACTTGCCACTGTAAAAAACAATATACTTCACCAAAGTTAATGGGCAGACTGCTCTTTTAGATTTGATGCTAATGCTTTCTATTTAGTATCATATTCAGAGAATAATTCATGCCAGAAGTTGTAAATGAGTTTTCTAAACTTCTATGTCAACTTTTGTAATCACAAGGGATTTGAATTCAAGAAGTCCCCTTCCCACCCCTAAAATGCTCTACAGATGGCATTTTGATAATCACAGGGTTATATATTGTAAGAGGCAACTAGATGATGCAGTAGATAGAGTGCCAGAATTGGGGTCAGGAAGACTCATCTTCCCTCTAAGTTCAAACCTGGCCTCAGACACTTACTAGCTGTGTGACCCTGGGCAAGTCACTTAACCCTGTTTGCTTCCCTTTCCTCATCTGTAAATTGAGCTGGAGAAGGAAATGGCAAACCATTCTAATGTCTTTGCCAAGAAAACTCGAAATGAGGACACAAAGAATTTGACACAAGTAAAAAACAACAAAAATACATTGTAAAGAATGAAATATTTATTTTAGGACATGGCTAATATGTAACTTTGTTTTGCTTGACTACTTATTGCAAGGATTTAATTCTTCCTAGATTTTAAATTGGGGAAAAACTGGAAGGGAAGATTGGGCTAGCACCAGTATTGTATAAAAAAAAAAAAGAGAAGAAAGAAAAAAAAAGGTCATTGATGCATTTTGTTTTAAATCCCCAGAAGCAAAACAACAGGAACAAAGTTCAGGAGGAAACAGCACAGTTTTGAAAGTAATATATTGAATTTATTATATTCGCGTAGGAAAAAGACAAGCTGTAAGAAAATCAGTTTCAAGTACAATCTGCATTATCTAATCTACTTTGTACACAGCAGAGGCATCAAACATGTGGCCTGGGGACTACGTGTGGCCCACAACACTCCAGAGTATGCTGGAACCAGATTAAAATGGAATGGGGAAATATGTAACAAAACAAATAAAAATATAATAAAGCACAGATAATATTAATGTGGTTTTCTAAGTCAATATGAAGCCTGCAGGATTTAGTGGGCCCCATTTCTGTGAGTTTGACACTACCAATATATGGAAATGAACATCTTATTTGGTGTTTGTTAAGTTCAGAGTAAAAAAAAGAAAACCACTGGGCATGTAAGAGATACAGTTCAGGTCTCTGGTCCAATCCATCCTTCCCCTTCCCCACTTCCCATACCAGCTATCCTGCATTTTAAGGTCAAACATATATCCTAAGAAGTCAGAGATAAAAAGAAAGGCCTCTCATACACCAAAATAATATTTGTATTGCTTTTCATAGCAGCAAAGAACTAGAAACAAACTAGGTATCAAATTGTGGTTCATGAAGGTAATGGAATGTTATGAATACAGAGAAAGATGGAAAAAGCTACATGAACTGATGTAGAATGAAGTTAAACAGGACCAAGAAAACAACACATAAAATGACTACAACAACGTAGACGGAGACAAACAACAAAACCACAGAAACCAAATTCGTGAAATTAACAGGACCGAGTTTGCCTCCAAAGAAGAGATGACAAATGAATCTCCCTCTTCTTCAAAGAAACAGGGTGCTATGGGTGTGGAAAACCACAGGTAAGGCTGAAGTGATGTACTGGTCAGTTTTGCTGAACTGTTTTTTTTCTTTTTGTCATTCTGTGTTAAAAAGGCTGTCTCAAGGGGTAGGAAGGAGGCATATATGGGGAAATGTAGGTGATGTTTAAAAAAAGATAATCAATAAAATTTAAAGATTAAGTAAAAAAGATCTTTTAAACCAAACAACCCTGAGCCTATGTGGGACCCCTTCCCCCAAGGCTTCAGCACAACTGACAGTCAGGGAACTCTGTGGTGGCAGACATCTTGGGGTAGCCATGTGCTCGGTTCAGACTTGGCTGAAGCTTCTTCCTTCTCCATCCTCCTGGACCCAACATTTGTGCCATAGGAGAAGAGGGTCAGAGCTGACTTCTCGGCATTCTGAAGCAGCCACTGAGACGAGCACCCAAATTTGACAGAACAAGAGGCTGTTCTTTCTTTTCTAAAGAGCTGGCAATGAAGGAAGGTTAAGGCTGAGGTAGATGTTCTTCAGGAAACTGGTGGAGGAAGTACCTCAAGTGGTCAAACGTCTTAGGGCAACCTGCAGAGGTTTTTTCAGGAAGGTGGTGTTGAACTCCACTGCAGAAGCAAAGCAGACTTTGTGGGCCTCTGTGATCTTGGAGACAAGAAGAGAGAGAGGCAGTTCAGGGCTCCGGTTAAATCCATCCTTCCCCTCCCTACCTCTCATTCCACATATCCTGGATTTATAAGGAGAAGAGGAAGATAGGCTTAGGTCAGGAGAAAGGAAGGCTGAGAAGCCATCTCTGAATAACCTAACTTCACTCTCACCAAAAGTGGGAAAATGCAAACAGCAGTAGTTCCTGAATCAAACCACCCCTCCTGGCCCCAAACCCAAACAGAAACCTCACCTGATCTTGGTATTTTGTCACAACCGTCAGGACCAGCTTGGCATAGCCCACAGAATCAGCAGCTGCCGGGCCTTCACGAGACAGCTTTTGCACTAAGACACTGAAGTTCTCTGGGGACAGGTCCATCTGTGTGTTTGGGGAGGGAGAGAAAGGAGGGCATGGGGGAAGCTACAGAGGTAGGGGAGGTGGGGTACTTTCTGATGATACATCCCCACCCCCTTCCTGTAGGTGCAATGAAAAGACTGGGGTCAGAGGACCTGAGTTAGAATTCTGATCCTACCGTTTACTAACTGAATGACCTTGGATTATTTATTTCACCCTAAAGTCTCAATTTCCTCCTCAGTAAAATGAGTGACAATACTCGTACCATCTACCTCACAAGGCTGTTGTGAAGATCAAGTGAGATGACTGGATGGGAAGCACTTTTTAAAATGAAAAGCACCACATAAATAGAAAGCATTAGTACTGCTGTCAATCAGACCTGGGGGAGAAGCTGCACCCTGGCTCAGTGGGAAAAAACAACCATTGCCACAATAAAAACAGAAGCCCAGAGCAAGAACAGGGCTCAGAGCTTGCCAGGGGCTAGAAAGCCTGGAAGCCCTGTGACAGGGAAGAGAGAAGGCCTTTCCTAGTTCTTCCCAACTGCTTGTGCCTCCCCCCAAAATCACCTTCTATGTACAGCATGTAAGTATGCAGTTACCTCATTAGAATTTGAGCTCCCTGAAGGCAGGAATGTATTTTTGTTTTTCTATGAAACTATGGGAAATTTGGACAATACCAGAGCATACCTCCCAGGGCTGTTATGAGGGCCAAATGGGAAAATAACTACAAAGCCCTTAGCACAGCACCTGGCATGACAGGTGACTACAAACATGGGTTTCCTTTTCCTCTATGTCCCTAGCACTGGGTATAATGCCTACCTAGCACATAGCAAGATCTTCAGAGATGTCTGTTGACTGACTATTCCTGATTCTCCAGCCGGGCAGTATGGTGCACTAGAAATGGGATTTGGAGTAGAGGGCCTGGGAATACATCCCAATTTGGAAACTTACTCCATATGTAAGTCACTTGCTCTCTCTGGTTCCCAGTTTACTCCTCTGTAAAATGAGGAGGTTGGGCTAAATCATCTTCAAGGCCCCTTCTAAGTCTATGATCCTAAGATGACTAATGGTCTGGAACTTTTACCTGCCGCCCTAGAAGGGACTGCATCACTGTGAAGGTCTCCTCTCTCCAGGGCAACTCCAAGATCTGTCTGCAGAGGAGAGGTCCTATGTAAGAAGGAGGGGAAGGAAGAGTGGGAACAACTCTTCCCCTCACCTTCTAGCCCACCATATTCTTCCCCCCCCCCCCAGAAGCAGGATCTCAGGGGCAGGAAGAAGAGGGAAATGAAGGGGAAGCAGCAAGAAAAGCCCTTCTACCATCAGTAAGCAGGTCAAGTGACCCTTTCGCAGACTCCTGAATTCAGGCATGCTCCTGCTCTCTAGAACTTAGACCCTAGCTGACTACACAGAACACACAGTGGAGGACAAAGACCATTGGATCTGGCATCAGGAGACCTGGCTTCTAACCTGACCTGTGCTACTTAATGGCTTAAATGACCCTGAGTCACTCCTTCCTCTGGGCTTCAATTTTTTCATCTGTAAAAGGAGGGGATTGGTTTAGATGAGGTTACAGCTCTGTATTCTAGGAGCCCAGGACCAGCATAGAGCTGTGTGCCTTCCCTGTTTCTCCAGAAGTGCCCGCATCTCTGTGAGAGTGTTGTAAGTGATACAGGAGTACTGACAAAAACCTACAGTTGACTGTACATGGAAGGTGTAGAAAGTGAATACAAAAACTGCTAAGGACACAGAATGTGGGACAAAGAGTCAGGAAAGGGAGCAGAGGGGGCAAAATTAGTCATAAAAGATTTCCTGTTGAAGATGAGCCCACCCTGATGATGCCAACAGAAGCCAATCTTCAACAAGCACCACCTTTTTGCTAGGGTACAGATTTTGAGGGCCAAGTATCTACTATTACACTGTCTGATGAAAAGTAAGAGGTTTTTAAAAATTTGTTTGTAAAATGGTATATAGAAGGACACTATATGCATACTCCAGGAAAATTAACAGGGACTTGGGCTTAGAAATATATTTGCGCATTATTGGACTCCTCATATTGGAGGCTGACAGTATTTAAATGTTCAATGTTCATTGATAGATGTGCCATCTATGAGAAATTGCATTTAGTAAAAAAAAGAATAAAAAATACTACATAAGACAGATGAAAAATAGCAATGTACATTATGTATTATAGCAGGAAGCAAAACCCACCCCCCCAATTCCTTCTGCATTTGCAATCAGTACTGTACAACGTATACCATATCTTACATCCATCCTCTAAATGCCAGCACTCACAACAGCAGCTTATAGTGCTATCAGAGTGAATGCTATCTTGTTCTCTCATTTTTCACATATGTACATGACTGATGTCTCAAACGAGACTGTATGCCCCTCTGAGGACAGAGGTAACATCTTTTACTTCCCTCTTCCAACAGGACTTGGCATGGGTCAAGTGCAGGAGAAATGCTCCGTGCAGACATGAATATTTGACTGAGCCAGGCCTCATCATTTTTCTGGGCCTCAGTTTCCTTATAGCAGAACAAGAGAGTTGGAACAGAAAACCTCTTAAGATCTATCCCAGTTATAAATGCACTGCTGACACTGTCCCAGGGTCCTGAATGCTGCCTGCCCTCAGGTGAGGAGAGACAGGAAAAGAAAGCATTACTTACTTTAACACCAGCACCAGCAAGTCTGACTCCAGAATATCCCCCTCAAGCAGGCAACAAAGAAGCTCTGTCTGCTTGGGGCCTGGGGTGGAGGAAGAAATGAGATATGAAGCTTAGTGACAATGAAGGAACAGAGAAGAGGATGCCTGGGCAGTTCTGAGAAGGCCACGACAAAAGGTCGTGGGAAGGGCAGGAGACATGAACACTGGAGCTTAATCAGTGAAGAAAATGGGGCTTGCTGACCCACTCATCTTCTCCCCCACCAGCCCTCTTTTTGAATCAGAAATAGGTCACGGGCCAGACCCAAAGTGAAAGGATACAGAAGACAGGCTGGTCTGTCAGGGATTAGGGTTCAATTTGTGCATGAGGGATGGAGCTAACCCTTAGGAGTTTGACCAACCTGAGCCTGTGGCCTGTAATGCTGGAAGGATGAGGCCTCTGCAGACAGGGTGAGGATACCTGGCACCAAATGCAGTTATGGCAGCTCTCAACAGACGAGAGGCTGAAGCTGCCAGGGAAAGAACCTTAGAGGAAACAGAGACATGGGAAGAGAAAAAGATCGGGTATATCCAGAGAAACTCCATATACAATACCTATCTTTAAGTTCCTTTGATGAGGGAAAGGTGATTGTTGAGGGACCCAAATCAGGACATGAGATTCCGGAAGCAGGAAGCCAGTGGATGCTACCCAGAAGGCAAGGCAAACAACCATCCTTCTCAATTAAGTAGGAGAAAGCAGGAACATCTGTTATTACCTCCTACCATGTGCCAAATCTCTTCCTGCAAAGCCCCAAATCTTGTCCCCAGAACATACCTGTTCAAGAAAAAGGTGCTTTACAAGTATGGTGGCATTGCTACAGCTGAGGTCCGGCGAGAGTGCCAGGAGCCAGTTGCAGAACTGCAGGAGGGTCGTGTCCGAGAGCTGGGAGAGCTGCAGCTGTAAGCAGAGGTTCTCTAGCTGGGACAGGGAACAGTTAGATAGCAGATCAGAGCAAGGTTCACTCACAACC
Organism: Pseudocheirus occidentalis; assembly: GCA_028646575.1. Lineage (NCBI taxonomy): Eukaryota > Metazoa > Chordata > Mammalia > Diprotodontia > Pseudocheiridae > Pseudocheirus > Pseudocheirus occidentalis. The sequence continues at coordinate 202,051,918 of CM053593.1, read as the reverse complement.
TCAGTCAAGAATCCCATAAGGCAAGACTGAGAAAACCACCCATTCCCACCTAGTGACTCAGAAGCAGAGGACCAAGAAGTAACTCCAAGTGTCTTCCAGTCCTCCTATAACAGATGAGGAAACTGAGGTCTGGAAAGAGGCAAGAGTCTCCAGAGGAGAGAGGGAGACAGACAAGACTTGAATCCCAAGGCTCTCCTCACCTGGCTGGGGCTGCACTCATGGAGAAAGTGTAGCTCGAGAGGTGGGGCTCCCTCTAGGCCCTAGGGGAAGAATTACAGAATTATAGAATGTTAGTGCAGAAGAGATATTACAAATAATTTATTCAAATCCCTCATTTTACAGAGGAAGAGCTAATCAGAGGGGAAGTGGCTTGCCCAGTCACAAAGCTAGTCAGGGGTGAGTCTGGTTCTCCTTGATTTCTGGCTTAGGTCTCTTTCCATTCAAGCGGCTGTCTTCAGAATTTCATACTTCTTACATAATTTATATATAATTCTTAGATAATTTTATACTTCTTATACTGTCTCTCCTAGGATTTCATGCCCTTGCTTAGTCTGATGTGCAGTTTCAGGAATCCAGTGGCCACGAGAGCAAAGACATGGAGAAGGTATCAAACACTTACCTCCCATTCAGTCTCCAGCAGCTCTAGCACTCGGGGCACCTGGTCCTGAGGAAGAGAAGACATTCATAATTGAGTCTTACCTGTTCCTACCTCCCTTCCTTGGGTACCCCTCAGATCAAACTCCAAGTCCCTTAGAGACTGTCTTTTTTCTACCAATTATTGAATATACATTCTTGGGAGAGGCCCTGCACCAGTGAAAAAAGGGAAGAACAACAATCGCAAGAGAACAAATCAAGAAACAATGACCTTTTGAGAGGTCATGACATTTTAACTTGAAAACTCTAAGAAAATGACTCACAATCTATGAAGCAATGTGCAAATGGGCCTATGCTTTTCCTATCTTGTGTACCTGAATGTGGTACCAGGCACCCCAAAGCTTTTATATTGGAGAGTAAAACTGGATGAGGCCCTGGGCAGGTATGGTGGAGGCAGGACTCACTGTAGAGTCCAATGAGTTCGGATAGGAAAATAGCTCTGTCAGTACTTATGACTTTATGCATATCACTTAATCACTCAGGGCCTGAGTTTCTTTATGGGTGAAAATGAGAGGATTGGCCGAGATGACCTGTAGTCCTACATCTCTAAACACTCTCTCATTACTCCTGGCCTTCTCTAACCAATCTGCCTGCAGCCTCCCATAACTCACCCATCCCCATCTGAAGCCCAAACCTAGCACCTTGATGGCTTTGGGTAACTCCAGAACCTCAACCAGCTCCTCCTGCTGTCCATCATTTGCCCTGCTGCTTGCTGCTTCCAGAATGGGCTGGTCACTGCTACCCTCAGCTCTCTGGGGTGAAGCTCTGTCCCCTGCCACAGGCAATTCCTGGTCATCTGTGGTCTTCTCTTGGAGCTGCTGCTGCTCCCCTCCTTCTTCTCCTTTCCCTTCCAGGGATCTAAGTCTCTTAGGGAAGGCTTTTATCTCAGAGCCCTCAGGCTCTGCTTCGGGCTCCCTGCGTTTTCCAGGACGCTGAGTGCTCCTGTCCTCAGTCTCCCTGAGCTCCTGAGGATAGCTTGGTCTCAATCTTCGGCCTACATGTCCACAAAGGCTTTGGAGCCGTTCCCGGCACCCCAGTGTCAGCGGGGAGTTCTCCTTAGTCACATCATCTGTAGTCAGTTCCCTCTGAAGCATCTCCCCCAGGGCCCAAAGCCAGGAATCCAAGTTAGGTTCACGCCTGACTGCCTGGAGCACAAGGAGGAGTCCACTCTTGGGAAGCTCAGTACGTACAGCTAACAGTAGGGACAAGAGATTTCTTTGGCACAGCTGGGGCAACTGCAGCAGCAGCGGCTTCCTAGGTGGCAGGAAGAAGAGGAGGCAATGAGCGCATCACACCAAACAAGGGATCACAACAAAGGGCAGATGTTGGTGAGAGTACAAGGAAACCAGTGGGCTGAAGTATCCAGAAAGCAGAACCTACATAAAGCATTATAAATAGAGAGGGGGAAAGAATGAGATTCATTCAACTACCATTCAACAAAGATTTACTGAACATCCACTGTGTTCAAGGTACCAAGAGGGAGAGAAAGAATTCCGATCAGTGTCCCTCAAGGAGTCCCAATCTAACATCTGATGGGGAAAGTATGCACACAGCATTATAACACAGGTAATAAGCTATCCCACTCACAAACAGGTTATGCTCTAAAAGTCTGTCTGAATGTTGGTTATCCAGAACCCAGAACACATAGTCCTAAAGAATTATAAATGATAAAGCATTATAAACAGTAGATTCCTTGGTTAACCCACTAAGAAGGCCCACAGTGGGTAGAGCTACATACAGGATAAGCCTGAATTCTGGGTTCTAGAAGCAGGGGGCCAAGTTAGGCAGGAGAAAGAGCAAGAGACTTTCCTGCCCTTTTCCAGGGTTAGCTAGATTAGCCCTATGTAAGGCACAACATTCATTAAAGCACATACCATGTGCAGGCACTATTCTAGGTGCTAATACAGAGACAAGTACAAAGAATGAAACAATCCATTTCAGCAAGGTGCTTACATTCTAATGGGGGAGACGATAAATCCATCTGTATCTACAGTGTAAATATAAAATTAATAAATCCAAGATCTTTAGCCTTCCATCTCCCTCTACATCCCCATTCTAGTGCCACCTCTTTTCTTCCAGCTCCAAGGTTTGCCCTTCTACTCTTGACCTCATTTAGGCCTACCAACCTCCTCCTGCCAAAGGACTGGTTGGCAGAATGATCCTATTTCCCTTCCCACATAAATGTAGTCTTAGAAACTAGTAATGTGACCCCTGAGCAAGTCATCTAACTTGTGTGTCTCAGTCTCCTCAATTGGAATAATAACAGAACCTACCTATGAGGGTGGTTGTGAAAATCGAATGTCTATTAATACATAAAGTGCTTTTAGCACAGCATCTGGCATATATTTGTTGCTTGTAGTTCATTTTCTAAAAGAACCAATGACATCACGGTCTTGACTTGATTTAGATGAGGCAGAGTTGCACAAAGTAGTCAGCCTCACTTTTTCTTTCCAACTCATTAATACCCAGTGGCAAAACAAAAGTCAGGATGACTAGTGATGGCCCCAGAGGCCATAGATGACCTTGGGGTCTCAGATGTCTGACAAAACTGTAAGTACACCAGTGCCTGCTTCAGTTGCTTTCCTGACTGTTGTACAAATTGTTCTTATCCACCCATTCCATCGAAGGAAGTCTCCACATGCTTGGAGTGAACACCTCCCTAACTCATCTATGAGTATGTGGCCCACTAGTTACTGTCAACCTGATGCAGACCATCTGCTGATATGGTTTTACCAGGGGGTGGCTGCTGCTCATGCTACAGCTTCTTAGACCCACAGGTTGAGTGCCAGGAGGCCACTAAAAGTAGATAAGCAGTCCTAAGAAGGGCTCACAAGCATTCACATCAGAGGTCCTCCTTGAACATTCAAACATATACTTATATACCCCTCCTCTTCTGAGTTGTGTTGATATGAAGAAAGCAATCTGATTAAAACTTACTAGTATTAAAGTATGAATAACAGAGAGTCCTTAGCTATCTTAGAAGTTTGCATTTTTTTCATTTTCACCTCTGTCTCCTCATGTACATTTAGAAAGAAGACTTTTACCAGTCCTTGGGTTGTTGTCCTTGTCTATTGCTGTTGCTGTCTTTCCCAACTGTATTCGCTCCACCTTCATTCCTGTTTGGGGTGTTTAAGAAGTAAATAATCTCTTCAGGTCTGGTTTTCTTTCTCAAAATGTTTCACATTCTTCTTTATTATTGAATTCCATTTTTTGTCCTTTAGGGTTAGGTTCATATTTGCAACACAGGTCACTCTGGGCTGCATTCTGAGGTCTACTGCTCTTCAGAACACATTATTACATTCCCTCCTCCTTTTTCTTCTGCATACAAAATAGTCTTGCATTATTTAAATGTCTTTTCCACTGTAATTGAAGGTCTTTCTCCTGATGGCTTGAAGAACTTGTTTCTGAACTAAATTGTCAAATTTAACCACTACATGTCCTAGAATTTACAATATTAGGTTTTCTCCTGAAGGTGATCTGTGAAATCTTTCTATTGGAATTTCATTTTCTATGTTCGGAAGTTCTAGGCAGTTTTGTTCTAATACTTCGTTATGATGTTAAGATCATCCATTCAAGATCAATATGTTTTGCTTACACAGTAAGCATATTTTACTGTAATGTTCTTTTGTTTCTCTTCTTTTAGGCTATCCTTCACTTCTGTATATATACATTTGTTTCTTTGGTGAGGCTTGCCACTGCAGATTCAAGGTTTTCTATTCTCATTTTTGTTGTTCATGACAAATTCTGCTCTCATAATTCTCTTTTCAACCACTCAGGTACAGTGTTGTGGTTCCATGTTCTCCTCAAATTCCATGTCTCATCTAGTACTAGATTTATTTTCTTTTCTTCTGCAGTATTTATTCATAGATGTCTGAATGCATTTACTAGATCTGGAGGCCAAATTTCTTTCTGTTACTATTTTTCTTATTGATTTATTTATGTTCAGGTTCTTTGACAGTTTTTTCTTAAAATCTCCACTTTTAGTCTCCCCTTATTCCCCCTTTTTATTATTTCCTGACCCCTTTCCCTTCTACTGTGGCTTCCTTGGAGGCTATATCTCAAAGAGTCTCAGCCTCCTCCCACACCGGGCAACTCACAGTTCACAGCCTAGATCTCTGCCCCAACAGACTTTTGAGTGGTCAGAATTGGTCTCTGCTGGGTGCTGTGTTCTTTCCTTCAGGTCTGTGCAGTATCTTGAGCTGGTGATAGTGGAGCTTGTCCCACTCTCTTTGTTCTTCAGTTCTCTAGTCTAGTACTGACAGTTCAGAATCTGCTTAGCTGATAAAACAATTCAGCACTCTGCCTCACTGATTCTTCTGGGTTATAGCCCCAGCAAGCTTTTGTTTCTGAAGGGTTGTAGCTAAGTTAGCTATCAAGACCTGAGCAAACTTCTGGAGCCTGAAGTCAAGTTCTCCATGGTATTCAAAAATGGGAGAAGAGACTGAAGTATAGGAATGGGTTCTGACATATATCTGAGTCCTGTCTTTGAGTCTGCTATTGCAGCTTGCTGCCAGTACCGTGGGAGATGGGGAAGGGGTGCTGAGTGAGCTCAGGGTCAGTAAGTGTTACCTTTTGGGTTTGGGGAATTTTTTTAAACCTTCTTTTGGATTCTAGGAGTCCTATACCACAAAAACAATGGAAAATGTTTTATCTGTGGCACATAATTTCTATTTTGGAGAGGTTTGAGAAGTTGTGGGGATCAAAGAAAACATCCAGTCTATCATCTTGTTGACCACATGACCCAGAATTCAAAAGTTTGCATTTTTCACACATTTAATCCTAAATGGCAAGATTTCTCTTAACCACAACAGAATGAGGTAAAAACTTCAGAAAGTATGGTGGAAGAGATTTTTAAGTATCTGGATATGCCCCTTAACATGAATCCTTCCTTTCCACCACACTCCCCTCTTAAGTCCCTATGGTCTTCCATATCTTTACATCTCCTTTCTGTGTGTCTTTCTTTCCCCATTAACTTGTAAACTCCCTGAGGACATGACTCGCTTTGTTTTTCTTATCCCCTGCTTAGCCCAGTGTCTGGCATGTAGAAAGCTATTAGATTCTGCAGATTCTCCAAAAATTCCATTTTTTTTTCCCACTCCTTAGGAACTGCCTGCATTCATTCAACTAACATTTATTATTGAGCTCCTGCTATGTGCTAGACACTGTGTTTAAAGTTGCAGATACTAAGGAAGGCAAAAGACGCCCCTGCTCTCAAGGAGCTCATAGTCTAACAGGAGAGATGATGTTCAAACAATCATGTTGTTGTTCGATCGTTCTTTAGTTGTGTCAGACTCTTCATGATCCCATTTGGGTTTTCTTGACAAAGATACTGGAGTGATATGAACTCAGGAAGACAAGTCTTCCTAACTCCATGCCCCAGCACTCTGTCCACTGTACCACCTAACTGCCCCATAAACAATTACATACACATATAAGTTTGTACAAGTGAAACAAATAAACAATAAATAAATTTTAGTTGTTTAGTCATTTTTCAATTGTTTCCAACTCTGTGACTCCACTTGGGGTTTTCTTGGCAAAGATACCAGTTTGCCATTTCCTTCTCCAGCTAATTTTACAAATGAGAAAACTGAGGCAACTAGGGCTAAGTGACTTGCCCAGGGTCACACAGAGAGTAAGAGTCTGAGACCAGGTTTGAACTCAGGAAAATGAGTCTTCCTGACACCAGGCCTTTCACTTTATCCACTGTGTCCCCTAGTTGCCCTGGTTAGAGATTAGTGAAAATAAAGATGTAATTTTTGTTTTCCTTATCCAAGTTCACAGAGACCCTGAAATCTATGGAACAAATTTACCCTCATGCACCCTAGGTTAAAAACTCCTGGTTTAGAGGACATTTTGTACTCCTTTTCAAACTCTGACATGGTATCATGCTGTATAGGACATAATGTGGTTTCTCAAAAAGACTATCTCCTAAAGTACATGAAGCCTTAGGCCTCAGTTCCGGTTTACTGGAAATCAGGTGCCTGTCTTTGGTAAACAAGAAAAGCAACAAGTGATCTATAAATTGCCTACTTTTTGCAACAAATAATATGTCTGCCAGGAGTTTCTGTAAATTGTCTGCTTTTTGGTAAACAAGAAAATATGTAATCTGTGATAAGCTTACTTCTGATAAATAAATTTGTATTGGGTAGAAGGACTGTAAGGACACACCTTCCCACCAAGAGGAATGAAGGTCCAGTTACTGGGGGAAGGTTTTGTGGTTTTGGGCTATTTAACCCAACTTCTGCTTCTGTATGCGGCGTCTTGCTCTGGTGTTCCAGTGGTTCGGACACCCCCTCCCCCCTTTCTCTCGAGATTCTAATAAACCTTTCTACTTTCACCTTGAGAAGTCTCTGAGTAGTCAATTTGGGTTAGGGTCTTTGTACCCTACACAATGCTTATCTATGAATACATCCTAACTCATCAAGGATAGGGACAGTTCTATAGTCTTTGTATCTCAAACCTCTAGCACAAAGATTTGTATATTAGAGGTGCTTAATTAATAAGCAGGCATACCCTTGGGTTTTTTTCCAGGACCTTTCCTTTTCCAACTTTAGACTCAATCTTCTCTGGAGAGTTTATCAGCTCTCAATCTGTTCAATGATCATCTCTAAGAAGTTAGATGCAAGACTGATCCCAGGGCCAACTGCTAGGCATCTCCACCTGAATATCCAACAAGGCCCCTCAAATTTAACATACGGAAAACAGGACTCATTACCTTCTCCCTTTCCTACCCCTCTTCACTGGATTATATGATAACACATTTGGATATGGAAAGAAATTCTGATATCATTTAGTCCAACCCCTCTCATTTTACTGATGAGGAAATTGTGGCCCAAAGAGATTTAACAACTTGCCCAAGTTCACACAGATGGGAAGTGGCCAAACCATAATCTGAACCCTGATGTCTGATGCCAAATCTAGATCTCTCTGCACTATATCAAATAAATGAAACCTCACTAAGAATCCAATACTTCCCTGTTTCTGTCAGAGATACCGTTATCTGTATAAATTACCTAGATTTGAAATCTCAACACGTGGGAGTCATGTCTCTCACTTTCTACATCCAATCAGCTGCTAAGTACTGTTGACTTTACATCTGCTATAGCCCTCATATCCAAACTCTACTCACACAGCCACCAGCCCTAATCACCTTTTAGCTAGACTATTGCTAGTTAACAACCTCCTAATTAGTCTCTCTCCCCATTTCCAAACCATTTTTTACACATCGGCATGTACATACACAACCCTGCTTTAAAAAGCTTCAATGACTCTAGAATAAAACACACTTCTCTGTTTGGCATTTAAAGTCCTTCACAATCTTGAACCAATCCATCTTTAGAGACTGATTTCACATTATCTTTTTTCATACACTTTAATTAGTTCATCCAACTAATCGACTTCTCATTTCTCCTATAGAATATTCCACCTCGAGTCTCCACGCTTTTGGACAGGTTTTCCCCGTATTCCTGGAACGCTCTCCCTCTTTATCTCTATCTCTCAGAGTCCCTGACTCCTTACAAGGGTCAGCTCAAGTAGAAAACTTTCTTGGTCCTGCCACTCCAAATTACTTTGCATGCATTTTGCATTACTCGTTGGAATATGTTGTTTCCATAGAATAGAATGCATGCTCCTTGAGGTTAGAGGTTATTTCATCTTTGCAAACCTGAGCACCCCCACCATAGCACCTAAAAAATGCTTGTGAAACTTTAACTGAATTTGTTGAAAACATTCAATGACGTAGAGATAGACCATCGGGAGGTTACTTCTAGAAAAAGCTTGGAGGACAGGGACTGTTTTTTACCTTTGTTTACATCTCCATCTTTTAGCACAGTGTCTTGCACACAGTTAGCCTTTAATAAATGCTTGTTGACTTATTGATTAGAGAAGAAAAAAAGAGTGCAAGCTGAGTTGGGCCCCCGAGTGATCTGGGTAGAACAATTGCAAATTTCATTTTTAGACTTTTTAAGTCTGCAAAGAACTTTCTGCACACACCTCCCCCATGGGGGAGGGGAGGGTATTGACCCTTCCCCCACTTGATAGATGAAGACAACCCTGATTGGGAGCCCGGCTCTTCCTCTAGCTGGGCACCCCAGGGGTCGGAGCAGGTGGGAGGGGGCCGCCCTACTTACAGCTCCAGGCGGCGGTCGGGCCCCTCGAGCACGGGCTCCTCTCGGCTCAGCGCCTCCAGGAAGGGGCCCCAGCAGAAGGGCCTCTCGGAGACCCTAGCCCGGAGCCTCTGCAGGGCCCTGAGCGCCCCCAATACCCCTCCAGGGCCAGACTGCAGCAGCTGCAGCAGGAGCAGGGCGGAAGGCTCCAGCCGGGCCCCCAACCGCGCCGCCCACCCCTCCTCCGGCCGACCGGGGTCGGTCCCCGGCCAGGCTGGCTGACCGGAACGCTGAGAGGTCATCTTCCTTGAGAAAAAAGCTGGATCTCCAGAATCAGCACGACCTTGAGGTCAGGGTTCAAGGGTCATCACCTCCCCCTTCTCGGGTCAGTAGGCTCCGAAGGCGCTAGAGCGAGAAACCAGATTTACCAGCCTCAGAGAATTGGGGAGGGGTAGAGAGGGGAAGGCTGGAGCGCCAAACTCAAATCATTTCCGGCCTCCTCTGCCCGCTATCTCCAAATGACGCAGAAAGGGGCGCGACTCGAAAAGAGTGGAGTTACGCATGCCATTACGCATGTCGTAATGCCGTAATGTCGGGTCGGGAACCCGAGCTGAGATCTAGATAAGAGGGCGGGGCCTACAGGTAAGTCGAAACTCGTGACCAGTAGGCGTAGCACGGGAGAAAGGGGGGCGGGGATCTGAGAAACTCAGCCAGGGGCGGAGCCTCGGGGAGGAGCGGGGATCCTAGGGGGCGAGACCAGGGCTGGGCGGGAGTGGGCGGGAGGCGGGGCACCGTGTGTCCCGCGCGCTCAATCCGCCTTGTGGCAGAACCTGGTTGGAGGCGGGGCTTTGTGTTCTCTGCTTCTCCGCCAGAGAAAAAACTAGGGTTTTTGAACCCGAGTTTAAAGCCGGCCTCAGACTCTTAACACTTACTAGCCAAGTGACCTTGGGCAAATCACTTAACCCCAATTGCCCTGTCTTCCCCCTCAAAAAAAAAAAAAAAAAAAAGAATATGCCAGTTCCTCCTGTCAGTGTTGCAGGACATGAAGAGATGACTAGAGGGTCCAATGTAAGCAAGAGTCAGGTGTTTAAAAATCCAAGATGTAAAAAAAAAAATTTAATTACAATCCAAGATGGAAAGAGCAAAAAGTTCAAGGATGAAGAGAAGTTTGTGGATGATAAAGCCAGGATAGTCTCAGTGGAAAGGGAGACTAGAGGAGGAAAGTAACCAGGTAGAAAGATGAGAACACAGAGATGACAACCGGCTCCATCTCAGGGCGTGGGTGGGGAACAGATGTGACTTTACTAGTCATAAGTCTGGGGAAAATGCCGTTTGATCAGGGTCTTTATCCTGCAAAGTCTTCTGAGGAAAAGGGGGAAGGGTTACTGTACTACCATCTTTGTAGTTATATCCCAGGACAGTGGGAAATGAGACACACCCAGATAGTAGCCATGTAGTCCATGTCCTGGACTGGTCATCAGGTCCAGTGGCCAAAGCCTGGTCTCTTTGATAACCAGCTAAGGTGTGAGAAGTTCCAGGCAGGGTGACACTAGGCCTTTGAGGGCCCATCCAGTAGCTCTATCATATGAAGCTTCAGGAGAATGACTATAATGGAAGGCCCCCAAGGGGTAGGTTTGTGTCTTCTTTAAACTCTGTTTCTGTGCCTTTGATACAGTTTCCTTTATGTTGTTCTTTAGTTGTCTGACTCTGTGACTGTATTTGGGTGGTTTTCTTGGCAAAGATAACAGAGTGGTTTGTCATTTCCTTCTCCTGCTCATAGATGAGGAAACTGAGGCAGACAGTGTCCCCCAGTGTCCAAGAAAGCCTTCTACAAGTGGCTTTCCATAGAGAATATTGTGGAGTGTGGAAGGGGCAGGGCCATAGTGGTGCTCAATTAAGCTCATTTAAATTTTTCTTAAAGGAAATTGGGGGCATAAACTAATGAAAAGGATGCTTTAATAATACATCTTATTTATTCTGCCTTCATAGATGTACAAGTGAAAGTTGTTTAAAATTTTGAAGGTAAGTTTTAAAGAAGAGGAGGAAGAGAGACAGTCAACAAACATTTAAGGAAATGGAACAAACTTCCCAGATTTTCTGGTATTTTCCCCTAGTTTTAGTTCTTATGAGCTGGTAGAGAGAATTTGTGTACCTTTTTTAACTGCTGGTTAATTATTAATTATTAATTAAAGGTTGATTATTCTCCTAAGTACTCACCCAAGGGAGAGCTGGAAGTTGCTTCTCTGGCAGTCACTTCTACCTAAAGGAAAAGTTCTCTGTACCGTTAGGGGAGGGACACAGGCTAACTTTTTCCTGGCTTGCTCTAGGGCTTTCCCTAGGAATATGTCCTGTTAGCCTTGGGGATAATCTGGCATTGGCTCCAGTGGATCCTCAGGGAATGCTGAGGGGGAACAATATCCCATCCCCCATTCAGAGGCCCTCTGAGCTCCCCCTGCAGCTGTGAAAACTGAGGAGCCCCCTTTTGCTCCTGTTTTCCCATGTTTGAGCATCCTACCTGCCCTCCCACTTCCTTAAGCCAAGTATTACACTGGGGTTGGAGAAATATTTAAAAACCCAGAGGAAAGCCTTTGGTACATGTTAAATCCTTTACTGGAAGGATATAGAAAAGAATTTTAGAGGATGAGAAGCATGAATAGATGAAAATCTGCACTGGAGGGAGTGGCCATTGCAGTATTAGGTGTGTACACAGACACTGATACACGCACTGTACACATGCATACGCGTACACACACTTCTCATGTCCACAACAAGGAGGCTGCCCTAAACTCTTCTTTACTTCACATTACAGATCCAGAATTAGACTGGAGTTCGGTCAGACTTCTGGTTTCCCAGAGACCTGCAGAATCATCCACTGTGGATACTCCTCACTTGATACTATAGATGTTTTCTTGAAGGAGTTTTGTGGGAGGCACACACACATTCCTCAGATGAGCAGAGTCTCTCCAGGCATGTGATTTTACCCAAGGTTATATGGCAGAACCAAGAACCAGAATGCAGACCCAGGGGGTCTTCCTCCTGACTCCCCCAGTTCCTTGCTCATTTCACTAGATCTCACAGTACCTTTCCTTTTCCTTTCTTTTCTTTTTCTTTTTTGCCTTTTTTAGGGTAGAAGGCAGGGCAGTTGGGGTTAAGTGAGTTGCCCAAGGTCACATGGCTTACTAGTGCCTGAGGCCAAATTGGAACTCAGGTTTTCTTGCCTCCAAAACCAGTGCCCTATATTCTGAGCCACCTCGATGACCCACACTGTGCCTTTCCTAAGGACACTTTTGATTGAGGAGGGAAGGAATCTGAGAAAAAAAAACCAAGATGAGGTGCCACCTAGTGGAGAGGTAGCTGAGAACACAAATACCTATGTAGTACAGCTATCTAACATCTGTTGAAAGCTGGCACTGTATCTCATGAGGAGTCAGCTAAGCTAAATGGATGACAGACATCATCTCCAGTGATTTAGACTAGTTTAATTTGTTTCAAAATCATTATGTAACAAGTTAAAAACTAAGGCCCAAGGAGAACAGAAAGGATGTGGACCTTCATGGTACAAGATCTAGCCATTCATTTCTCCCCAACTGTCCCATCTCCAAATGTGCCATCAGTGTGGACCATGGAGCAGATGGCTTCTTTCCATATGAACTATTACTTATAGTTGCCCTTCTCTGCCTCTGAAGAGCAGTACTGGACATAGCCCCTACTTTATAGCCTCCACCAGGGAGTCATCAGAATCACTAGATTTGGAATAGGTTATTTTCTTCCTTGTTATGGACATGCTGATGGTATGGTCAAAAAAATAGATTTCTTCCTCATCTTCATCATCTGATGGTTCACTGAGAGTCAGAACCTGGGGGAGGAGACTGAACCCAGTTGACCCAGGCATCCCATTATTACCAACCAGTCTCCACCCTACAGATCCCTTTTCCCCTACCCAGACTACTCACAGAATCCTTGTTCTTTGTCCAGGACTCAGGGAACTGGTGCTGGTAGATGCAGTCATATTGGAAAGGACAGTGGCCTTTTCCTTGCATGAAAAACTTACAATGGATCTGGCTATGGGAAGGCATGAGGAGAGAGAGAGGGGTACAAAGGAAAGGAGAATTAGTCTCTACCTCAACACCTGTTCCATTTTTCCTGAGCTAAACTTAGTTCTATAGTTTTGGACTTGGGATCATAGAATTCAGAACCAAAGAAGACTTTTAGAAATCTAATCAAAACCTCATTTTATAGAAGAGGACATTAAAGATCAGTGGAAGTAAGTGACTAATTTTCCCCCGAGTCTGCCTTGGTAGAGAAAAGGTTCAAATTCAGGACTGATTCAGCATCTTTCCTCCACACCATAGCCTGGAGCTCTTAAATCCCAGTGCCATTGAGTCATTCATGAAATAAAAGGTTTAAAACAATCTCTCAGCTTTGACTGAAAGGTAGACTCTGTGTTTATATATGTGTGAGAGTGTGTGTTTGAGTGAGAATGTGCAAGACAGAATATGAGTGTGTGACAGAGTTGTGTGAAAGTATTGTATGGGAGTGAATAGTTGTGTGTGGGTGAATGACCATTGTGTGTGAGACTGTGTGCCCCTGAAACCATATGCTCCAGTGTGTTGTGTGAGTTTTATGTGAATGTTGAGTGGGAGGAAGGAGGAAGACCCCTCTGACCCCAAGGTGCATGAGGAGCTTAGGTTAAGTGACAGGTAAAGATGACTGGGATAATAAAGGGGCCAGCCCAGGGAGGCCACATGATGAAAAGATGGCATTTGAACCGAACCCTGAAGGAGAGTTGGACAGGTGAGGGGCACAGAGAGGGCGCAGGGTAAAGGTCATCAGTCACCAGACAGGCTGAGTAAAAACTCCAAGATGAACTAGAACGTGATACGCTTACAGAATGATAAGCAGATCTGTTCTCTCGGGGCCAGGGACATGGAAGCAGTGTCAGATGCAGTAAGAATAAAGAGAGCCAACAACCAGGAGGTTGTGAGCTCCTCCAGGGCAGGGATCAGTAAAGGCCACTTTTTCATCCTTGTAACTAGCACCTAGAGCACCGAGGTGCCTCCCTCTGGGACTTGGGCTGATGGGTACCATGGAACCTGCAGGGGCTCCTGAACAGGGGGAGGATGAGTCAGAACTGAGCTTTTTCTAGGAGGATTAACCTAGCAGCAGGGTATATAAGGGGAGATTTGGAGGCAGTGAGAAGGACAAAAGGCCACTATGACAGGCCAGTTAACGAAACTAGAATGAGGTTGGGGCAGCTGGACAGGAGGACAGAAAGGAAAGGGGCCACAGGGGTAGAAATGATAGGATTTAGCAACTGATTGGCTGCAAGGTAAAGGCTCTAGACCTGGGAAGACTGCCACCTGTTGGCAACAAGTATACTTCAGGGGACAGACCTCAAACCCAGAGTTTCTAGATCTAGTCCAGCAGTTCTCAACCTGTGGGTTATGTTCAATTTGTAACAATGAAAACACATCCTGCACATCAGATATTTACATCACGATTCATAACAGTAGCAAAATTACAATTATGAAGTAGCAACAAAAATAATTTTATGGTTGGGGGTCACCACAACATGAGGAACTGTATTAAAGAGTCATGGCATTAGGAAGGTTGAGAACCAATGATCTAGAATGTCAGAGCTAGAAGAAACCTTACTTAACGTCTCTAGCCATAAACTCCTCATTTTAAAGAATAAATTAATTCCAAGGGGTGAGGAGTACCCAGAAAAACAGAGACCGAGGCAGGTTTAGAACCTCTGGATTCTCAATACTGATATTTCTGCTCTAAGGGAACCTAAGCC